>OY757312.1:37766994-39016994 GCA_963583905.1 Stenurella melanura | reverse complement strand
TTTTTTTTTTGATAGAGCATTATAAAATTTGCAGGCATTGTAACATGATACTTTGATACAAATTTGTACTGTGTTTGTCTACTTGCAATAGAGTTCTATTTATTGTCAAGTGACCATGGCTGCTACTCGCAGTACGAAAGATGTGTCTATTTTTATATGAAAAACATATTATTTCATAAACATATACTGATTGTACAGTTAGAACATTTAATAATTTAAATCCAATTTTACATGATTCCCTGTTTTATCCTAGCTGATATGTGAATTGCCCATTATTGTACATCAAATACTCTATGCGCCTGTGAAGACTGTTCCCAATGAACAATTTCATATTTTAAGTTGCTGTGAAAATATCCAAAGTATAGTAGGCCAGTGATTGATCTGCTGCAGTGTTTACTTACTGACCTTAATGCATAACAAATCTTACTAAGTTTGTCACAGAGATACCTTATGTGCTCCTTCCACTTTAACTATCAATTATTACACCCAGAAATTTATCAGGAGTTGAGTGTTAAATAGTTTCATTTCTAAGCAATATCTATTTGGTAGATACATCGTGTTTAATTTAAATATTACACAGTTCTGTCTTTACTTATTGACAATTTGTTTTTATCGACCCAAAAGCATAGTTCCTCGAACATATTCTTTATTTTGTATTCTGCATTTTCAACATTAGTGTCTGTAACTATAAAATTAGCATCATCAGCATATGAACCCTGTAAAGCATCAAATTTCTTAAGACACTTAAACAAATCGTTAATAAACAGTATAAATAAAATCGGACCTAATAGATACAATTAATATAAAAAAGACTATATTAAAACAATATTTGTTTCGATGTTACATTTAACTGTGACATGTTTCCCACGTTTTAAACATTCTACTATATCCTTCGGCAGATCTTTCACCCTCTTCAAAGGCTTCCAATACATCATCTTGCGATGTCAACTGCATACATTCCTTATTAATTTCACAATATTTCAGTACCAGACATTAAACCTATGTTGAACGATTCATTTTCTTGGTTTAATCAAAGCAATTGGTTTCAAGTTTAATTCATGCATTGATTCCCGCATTGCAGTTTTATGAGCATGTCCACATTGTCCACACTTAACTTTCAATTTTTCTTTACATAGAAGTACGGGCAGTTATACTGAAAATCGTTATGTTAGAGCTTATGTGTTGGAATTCCCCGGAATTTCGTCATCTTATAGAAAGACGTAAAATACAGAGTAAAACTGTCGGCATCCCAATGTTGTTTTTCTCGAATTACTCAATAACAGGAAAACATCTTCGGTTGCCGCTCTTAAATTTATCTACTCTGCCATGTGACTTCCATTTCTCATTTCGCTGAAAAATCTCTGAAGAATCAGTTTAATATGACAATTGTGAATTGTACAAAATAATAATGGCGAGAAAGAATCGAATAAGACAACTTTATTCTTATATTCACCAAAGTTTCGTTTTCTAAGCGTAAACGTCTAAACAAATTAAAATTTAAGTAAGACCATTATTGTACAATTATTCAGTTGTTGTTATTATTATACAGGGTGATTCACGTAGGCTATTCATTAGAAGTTTTTCAACTTGCAGTTGGATTAGAAACTTGAAATTTGGTATGCAGCCATAATCGATCATGCCCGTTCTATCTAAAATATTTTCAGTCCTCCAACTAAACAGGGTGTGCCAAAAATTGGTACCATCTTTTTTATTTTAAATGGAAACCTATATTTTTCTTTACATGGTTCGATTGATCTTCTAATTCTGAGTTTAGAGAACCTAAGTTATGTTAACTTATCTATTACAATTTTTGACGTATGTCCAATTTTTTGAAAAAAATTGCCGCTGTAGTAGTTTACGAACAAATTTGTATCTCGCAAGCCTTTCAAAATTATGAAACCAAATTTGTGAAGCAGTTAGCTGGAAGTCCAAGCTAACTTTTGATGTCCCATCGGTGGTCCCATTTTGTACCATATGGACGCAGTCGATTTTCAAATGTTGCAATCAAAAATTGTCAAAAAGTCGATTTTTTCAAATGGCACCTACTATTTTTTTTCACACCATTCGAAAGAAAATTGAATTTTAGGGTGAGTTACTTAAGCATTCCCTATACCTAACTTCACTCTATATCGAGTTATTCAATAAAAATCAAGAAATACCTTATCTTGCCGAGAGATTCCTTACTTCATCAAGTATGCCATGGAAACAAAAGACAGTTGTAATAATTTTTAAAGAAAAATATGGATTCTTATTTAATTACACACAACACCAACAAATTATTATTAACGAACAAGAACAATGTTGACGAAATTCTGTTATTGAAAACGGTGCACACATTGAGCATTTGTATTGAAATAATTATTTTATTAATCTGTTTATTTGTTGTTATTTTGTTGTTATTATTTATTATTGCAATACGATTTTTGAATAAAAATTAAAATGAAATTATTGTTTCCAAAGCCTACTACCCTTGAGAAAAAAAACAATATTTTTTTCAAAAAATTCCAATAACTCAAAAACGACTGTAGATAGACATACACAATGTTAATAAAAGTGACCCTAAAATTCAATTTTGCATTGATTTCTGGCGTCAGAAATGGTAGGCGCAAAGATGTGCTACGCAATCTGTTGAAAGTAGAATGATAGAATATTTGAACAAAAATATGGTGGTCACATTGAACATTTACGTCAGAATTTCGTCAACATTGTTCTTGTTCGTTAATAATAATTTGTTGGTGTTGTGTGTAAATAAATAAGAATCCATATTTTTCTTTAAAAATTATTACAACCGTCTTTTGTTTCCATGGCATACTTGATGAAGTAAGGAATCTCTGGGCAAGATAAGGTATTTCTTGATTTTTATTGAATAACTCGATATGGGGTGAAGTTAGGTATAGGGAATGCTTAAGTAACTCATCCTAAAATTCAATTTTATTTCGAATGGTGTGATAAAAAATAGTAGGTGCCATTTGAAAAAATTGACTTTTTGACAATTTTTGATTGAGACATTTGAAAATCGACTGCGCCCATATTGTACAAAATGGGACCACCGATGGGACATCAACAGTTAGCCTGGACTTCCAGCCAACTGCTTCACTATTTTGGTTTCATAATTTTGAAAGATTTGCGAGATACAAATTTGTTCGTAAACTACTACAGCGGCAATTTTTTTCAAAAAATTGGACATATGTCAAAAATTGTAATAGATAAGTTAACATAACTTAGGTTCTCTAAACTCAGAATTAGAAGACCAATTGAACCATGTAAAGAAAAATATAGGTTTCCATTTAAAATAAAAAAGTTGGTACCAATTTTTGGCACACCCTGTATAGTTGGAGGACAGAAAATATTTTAGAAGGAACGGGCATGATCGATTATGGCTGCATACCAAATTTCAAATTTCTAATCCAACTGCAAGTTGAAAAACTTCTAATGAATGGCCTACGTGAATCACCCTGTATAGTAAACTTCACAGCCGTATAACTGAAATTACACATATCCATAAAATGAGCTATATAGAAAACGTTTTACCTCAGAAAAAGTGCGAAAGTGGCATCTCCAATTGTTTAAAACTAGTTTTATTAACAAAAACATGAGTATTGATGGATCCATAAAAAGCATTAATTTTATTTGACTCAGCATAAAATAAGAATCACTACAAAATCCTAAGGTTAAAAATCAACAACACACTGATATAATGAAATATAGGATAATGATGGAGGTGTGATTGGGAGTGACACTTATTATTAGAACAAAAATTATAGTTTATAGGTATAAATAAATGACCCGAACAAAAAATAATAAAATTGAGAAGAAATCAATTAGTAATAAAAAATTACATTAAGGATTATTCAGGTTAAACATATAGAGGTCACTACACAATTAAAATTATTTAAGTAATTTACTATAGTAGCTATATTCTATAATTAGTTGTTTACATGTTTATTTATTTAGAGCATTTCTTAGATTAATTTATTTAAAATTGATTTTTACATCTAAAATATTAGTATTATTAAAATAAAAATGGGCAGTATCAAAATGGTGACTAGATAAAGCAGGTCTCTATTTTTTAGCAACATTGGTAGGGTTACAACCATTTTATTTCTTTTAGTTTATTTTTAGTGATGCCAACACATTTTTTCCATAGTAATCGCAACGAATTGTCTAAAATATTTGTCTCTCTTTAAGTTTTGAAAATACGTTATTCACAGTTTAGACTGGATGGGTTATAAATTTGATAATTTCAGATTTGAGTGTAGCAATAAATTGATTACTTACTTAGGCCCGGGTGTACCATCTTGTTGAACTTTGGTTCACTGCTGAACAGAGATCAAGTAATGAATTTAAGTTGTACCATTAAGGTTCGAGCGTTCTATAGTCAAGATCAAGAACAATTTAGTTGAACGGTCCTTTTGGTTGGTTCAAGGAAAGTTCAAGTCAACGAAGTGAAGGGAAGACCCTTCCACTTCGTTGGTTCAAGTAGTTCAAGCCTATACATAACCTAACTTAATCTAAATTAAATTATTATTTGCCGAGATTTCAAATATTCGAATGTTTGCATAGGGCGCGTGGAAAATCTGACAGCTAACGAGAGTGGAGGGCATATAACCTCAATGTTCCAAGTTAATTATCGTGAAATTCGCTGTTTTCGTTTGCTTTTTTAACGTTCTTCTGCTATCAGCTATGGAAATAAACATTTTTAAGTTTAGTTTTCATTATATATAGACAATTAAGTGTTTTGTATAATAATATTTCCTTTGATTTGGTGAGATGTGCATGGTTTACCTATGTGTTTTTAGTTATTTTCTTCGTATTTAAACAACGTATGGGATTGATCTTATTGTTATATATAAAGCATATTTAGATTATTTAAATTTTAAATGCTGTTAGTTATTCTGTTACCAGTTTTATTTGTCGTTCTATTAAATTTCACCGTTTTTTTCGCTGTCATGTCAAACAAACTTATAACGTTATAGTTGGATATAAACAAATGGTAAATAACATAGACAAAGAAAATTTTTCAGTTCTCTATGGTAACTAATAAGTTGTATAAATAAAGTATGGTCAATAACGGTGGAATCTTCTTCTTCTGTTAGAGAATTATGTGCCATACTCTGATCGAATAGTGCCAACGAGCGATGAAATCAAGTTCAACTGAACGAACGTTTAAAACTGATGGTACAACAGAATTGCTCCTGAACTGAGTTCATCGTAGAACTGTCGTTCAGTTAAACTTACCTTGAACGTGCTTTTGGTACAACCGGGCCTTTAGTCCTCTAACTAGAGAAATTTTGAAATATTTAATATATGTGTTTTCTTGACTATCTAAGATAGGTCTATTCAATGCAGTAAGACTTATTATTTAAAATATTGATGTCAAGTAGATTCGACCAACTATTATTCAATGTTGTCTGTAATTGAAATTCCTATAGGTAGCAAGTTTTTTTTTTATAAAATGGGGTTGTATTGAATGAAAATTGTTAACTCTACTAGAACACGATGGTTTTTGGTACAAACATGTAACTATATAAATATTATCCATTTATTATAACTGTGCCTAAAAATGGAACGGTTATTTTCTGTCTCAATAGAGAGTTTTAAGTTACCGTTATATAAAGTGATGGTTTCTGAATTTTGAGGGATACTTGTCATCCACATAAATATCCAGGAATGATACGGAATATGATAACTAGGTTAATACATTGATCAAACATTCAATCATGTACAAAGCTAAAATCAGAAATAAAGATTACCATGGCGCAACCACAAATTTGTGGGGCCTGTTCGACATTATTTTTATTTCATAAATCGAAAGTGCAAGCATAAAATAATGTATCTCTAAAAAATCAGAATTTTCTTCGCACGTTTAGTGTCTTAGAAACAATTACAAACCTCCACCTCGCGAAAATGGGACGTAACCAGGCGCAACGTCACTATACGCATAGAATCGGCGATCTCAGTCGACTCGATGCTGTTTGGTTGTTATTTTCTATATACTTATCGTGTTGATCTGCGCCCCTCTAAAACTGCGGATCAGATCTATCAAGGGCTTTTTGTGTGGGCGGTTTTCCGGGAAGTGGCCGGTATCATTCGAATCGGGAATTAATTCTACATTATTTATGATAAATTCCGAGGCGTCCTTTTCAATGGTTTTTCAGTAATTAACCCGCAAACGTCGGCTATCTCTCTCGCCTCTTAAATTTAGAAAGGACAGTCGAGGAATTGTAGGGAAATATATGATTTGGCGAAATGTCAAAAAATTACGATTTGCCTTCGCTCCTGTCGGGCCGAATTTTCGATTTTTAAGAAAATAGTCATTTTTCTTTCGCATAAACCTAAATTCCGATTTCCACTGTGACATTACGATGTCGATAAAATGCCATTCTTTTTTTTTTAATACAGACCAAAATATCCTCCACTACAAGTATTTTTATGAGCGTTTAAAGATTTGATGTTTTTGAATTTTTTAGGTTACGTTTTAATACTTCTAAAGAATTTTCCTGTACAACCTAGTATCAGGAGAAAGGGCTAACCTTGTTCTTTCCAATAGGACCTAGAAGGGACTTTCATTCCACGTATTTACTTAGTTATGAATTTTTGAAAATTCGATGTTTTTCAATATTCAACAGAAAAGTTATCTTTCATTCGCCTGTGCCAAGTCGGATTTTCGGTATTGCCCATTCACTTTGGTATCAGAACAAAACGCCACTCTTACTCTTTCCATAGACACCTGAAACGGCCTTCAACTCCTCGTATTTACTTACTACTGAACGGCTGTTAGTGGTCGCGGTAGATCTCTGATATCAAAGTTGCGTATAGTGACGTCATAACAGGCGCACTGTTTTTGCAACTATTACTAATTTCAACCCCTTATATCTCTAGAACGGAAAAAGTTAATAATATGGAATTTTAAGTGCACAATAAGAATGTCGAGTACTATATAAAAAAATCGGTAAAGGTATTTACACAGAACTTCCCTCTTTATTTGTGCAAGGAGCAAAAAGGAAAGATTCCTTCTATTCTATAGTAGTGATACATTTGTTCTTTTTGAAATAGGTTTAGAATGCCATGAAAGGTGAAAATTTTAATTGAGCAAGGAAAAAAAATTTTTCATCTAGTTTAGTGGTAAGAAATTTTTCAAAAATGTTGGTGAAAAATTTTTTTTTTCTGAAATAGGTTAAGAATGTCATGAAACGTGAAAATTTTAAATTTGAGCATAAAAAATGTTTTTCCATCTTTTCCAGTTCTAAATTTCTTTTCCAAAATGGTAAAAAAATGTTGCAATTTTTTTCCGAAATAGGTTTGGAATGTCATGAAACGTAGAAATTTTAAATTTGAGCAAAAAAAAATTTTTTTCCATTCTAAAGTAGTGACAAATAAAAAAAAATTAATTAAAAAAAAAAATTAAAATTTGTTTGAATAAGTTTAAGAATGCCATGGACACATTTTAAATTTGAATAAAGAAACAAAATTCCATCTATTTTAGTGGTTTTTTCAAAAATCGTAAAAAAAATTCCAATTTTTTTTTTTTTTAATAGGTTTTGAACGCTATGAAACGTGGAAATTTTAAATTTGAACAAAGAAAAAAATTTCAGCTATTTTAGTGGTAAAACATTTTTCAAAAATGTTGGTAAAACATATTTCAATTTTTTTTTCTTTTTGAAATAGGTTTAGAACGCCATGAACCGTGGAAATTTTAAATTTGAATAAAGAAAAGACATTTTTTCATCTATTTTAGTGGTAAAAAATTTTTCAATGTTGGTGACAAAAATTTTCAATTTTTTTTTTTTTTTAATAGGTTTAGCGTGCCATGAAACGTGGAAATTTTAAATTTGAGCAAAAAAATTTTTTTTTCATTATTTATTCACTTTAGACGGTCCACCCTGTACATTTTCCAGTGCAAATTTAACCATTTCGTTGCTGACAGTAGCGTAAACTACCTACCAAATTTGACTGCTTTCCGTCAAGTAGTTTTTTTAGTTAATGCACCAACAGACAGACAGACAGACTGACTGATTGACGGAATTAAAAAACCTATATTTTCGTAATCTACGTCAAAACCCGAAAAAATCTCGGAGGGCGATTTTTTCTCGGATACAATACTTCCCTTCGATATGCGAGGGAAGCAAAAAATTATGAAAACCATATAAAAATTCACAGATTTCGCAATTCTTGCAACCATCGTGACATTGGAAATGATAACACCATACATAAAACATAAACTTTTCCGGACTCGGCTTCGCCTCGTCCGAAAACAGCTACTCTCGATTGCGACACCGATGTATTTCGACCTTAAATGAAAACTGGTAACTTGACCCCCTGTAATATATGCAACCCATATTACATTTACACATATCATCCGTTGCATATACGACAGTCTCACTCGACCGCGACACCGCTGTCTTTTGACCTTGAACGAAAACTGGTAGCTCGAATCCCATATACAAACACAAACATTTCCAATGTTAAAATAATATCATGGAACAAGCCTATTTACCATTACATATAAAATACCTGAATCAAACATAAATTTTGTAAATAAGTAAACCTACTGATATTTAATGTTTATGTACTGGTTTATATGCGGCTAAATGTTTTCAACAATTTCTAAAATATATGCTTTTGGGATACATTTTAAAAGGGATGTGACATCTAATATAAGGAGATTAATCGAAAAACGTATGGCTAAAATTACATTAAATGTTGTTTATGAATTTAAATAATTTGTAAAGTGATGATTGTATAAAGACACTATAGGGCGTAGAGGAATGTTATTCTTATGTATATTAGGCAAACCATAAGTTTTTGGTGGGAGAGTTTTTTGAGATTAATTGTTTAAATGTAGGTTCATCTGTATAAACGAAACGATAGCGCAACAAAAAAGCTGATTTATTGTTCTGCACCCATGCTTTTTTCCCACCATTACACCATTTAAAGGCACAATTTCTAATTGACAATACTACATTATTTAATGGAGGATTTAGTTAAATTTCCAATTGAATTTTTTGTGGCTCGAATCAAATTTGACCGAAAACTATTACCATTTCAAGTTTGAATTGCTCACTGCCGTCTGGCTACCACTCGTAATTTTAATCAGATGCCATTGAAGTCTCCAATAAAACTGCTCTTGCTCACTCCACATCATGAATATTTATCAAATCTAAGAGAAGTCAAATAAACCTATTTTACATTAATCCCAAAGTTATAACTATGTTCTACCACTTAAAAGTTCATATTTACATTTTTCCAACTACGCGGAATATCCATTTGCACCATATTAATTTCTGGGCAAAGTTTGTGCACGTGTGGCCACCGTTACGTGTAGAAAGACTTGTTAATTTAAAGCAAAAAGTTCGAAAAATATTCAAATAGTGATTCCACATAAAACATATTTATAAAACACGTTTTTAGAAGCATATTGCTGTGAGCTGTTTGAGAATGTTTTTTAATAGAATATTTTAATTAGGAAAAAAAACAGAAGAGTTTTTAGGCTTTGAACAATTAACGCTGAAATCACAAGTTCACTCATATTTTCGAATTCTCATGAATGTTATAATTCAAGTTTATAAATAAATAATATCTTTATTTCCCCAACAAGCTATACCCAATTACAAGGCAACAATTACACAAATTACTTTATACCGTGTATTTGTATACGCAGGATTATACTGGACATGCACATAAAGTATTTATACATTGTAATATATAATCTATTTATAATTGATATTGACAAAACAAAATTAATTCATAATTTCTACTAGTACGATGAGATAGATTGTAATTATGTAAGGGGTTGCTTGGCTCTCTTTTTCAAATCAACATTAAACATATTTTGTAAATTATCATTAGTTATTCCCCAAGATTTCCAAACTGTTGGTGTTTCAATATCATTTTTGCAAAGTCCAGCTAATTCGTTACCTTCTATTCCTTCTTGCCCTGGCACGAGGGAATGCACAAATGACAAGTTAAACTCAGTCTTTAATGAATAAAAATGTAGTTAAAAAATAACTATCACTGGGACAACAAAAATTGAAAAGACATGCTTGCCAAGCAGGCAAATCAATTATTAGATGTGAAGGCACAAATGACAGTGTATTATATATAGAGACAAATGAACCACACTCGGTCTGGGAAAATATAAGTTTTACATTACAATTCGCAGCACTTATTTAACCTTTCAGAAAATATTCTCTGCTTAATTTAATTAAAAACAAGAATTAAACAGGTAAATCTACATCAATAAACTCTACAGTATATACGCCGATGAAAATTTTTTATTAGATTATCATAATAATAATTCTCAGAGCACATGTAATTTATGTAATAATTCATTGAAGATAAACAACATATTGCTTGTGACTCTTCTCTAATTTAGAACAAAAGTATGGCTGCATAGTCGCGAGGCTAACAACACGTGGCTCTCACCCTGGACTCTTAGGTTCAATAGTAGAACTGAGATTTCTTCGGAAAAGGAGATTAAACCTAGTATACTCAGATACTGGGTGTGTCTTTCTTGACTCTAAGTGTGTAGTCCTGTCTCTCATAAGGCCACCCTCAGGCCTTCAAACATAAAGAGGGTTGTATTACATCAGGTTTCCTTCCTTGGCAATACTGCCAACTGCACTCTAATGTTATTTTTCTTCGCGTTTTCTTAATTAACTAATTTTTTTAGGGTGATAACTTTGTATATTATCACTAACAGTATAATTAGGCTTCTTCCTTGACAACTGTGTTAACTATATGCCCAATATTATCGTCTTTTGTCACATTTATGGGTAAACTTCTCGTTTCTTTGTCAGCTGCCTCAGAGATTCTCTGCATTCTAGGCAATTTTAGATTCAAATGTATAAGATCTGAGAGTCTCTAATATCGCGTAGCTACCTGAAACTATATAGCTAGATTTTACCTTTCAAATGGCGTTGTTTCTGCATTCCTGGGCAAGTAGATCTAGAGTCTGGAATTATGCTTTGAACATTGTTAGGGTGATTCCTACAGTTCTGCATAGTCTATAATTACACCCAGTTTCGCCCACAACAACCTCTTTAACCGTCTTTGATCCATCCATGTGTCAGATGGTCTCCAACCGCAGTGTTTCGAACCTGCTCGCGTGGCGGCTCTTAGTCAGCACATCAAAGAAAAAATCGAAATCCTGCTTGTTGACTTTGAGTCAGTAGCTTTGGTTATGGACTCCAAAGCTCTTAAGTGATCAACAGACTACAATCTTAATAATTTTGCTATTTACGGCCCACATGATTGGCAACATCCCTTAAGGAAAGCGCGATTCAATCGTACGGATTATTCAGTCTTGGTCAAAGACACTTAATTGACAAAAACTGGTTTTTCTACTAATTCTAAGCATTCCTCAAGGTGTTTTTAAACTTACATGATAAGATTAATCTTGCTCAAAGGTGTCCATAGGAGTCCAAGGAGTCCCTACTTGAAAGTAATGAAAAAACGAAAGAGCTAGTCAACGTTGTAATATTTAGTTCATATTTTAATTGCGTTTTAAATCCAATGAAAAACAATTTTTTTCAAAAATTTTAAGAAAACTCCTCAACGGACTTTTTTCTACATTTTACTATGTTTCTTTCCCATTTCTAAATTTGTACATATCAAACAAATACTCAAGTTTGCAATTTATGGAGGCAAATTAAAACAACCAGTATAAAAAAATATACATTATTTCTAAGCATATCGTACAAAGACGCTGGAATATAATCTCATTAATCATAAAGTGATGCAATGGTCTTTGAAAAATATATGCCTTCCGTGGAATATGCAATTCTAGGACTGGCATATTTATAATAGGTGTTAATGTATTATACATGCTGTTTTAAATACACATAAAGGTAAAATTCTCCCTCAAAGGTGGTTTTAGTATGTCTACAAGTTTAGATACGACTGAACGAGCGGTCGCAGTGTTACCTTTGATCGTATTTCTATTGGCAGTTTCTCAAAGGAACCACTGAATTGTTACATGCCTCCCTGGTGAATTAAAACTATAACATTAGGTTTGTCGGTTCATCTTTTCAGTTATATACACACACGGAATTGTAGAAATTAAATTTCATTATAAAAATAATTTATTTTTTAGGGTAAGAAAGAGAAAATTTCGTATTTAAAATAATGTTAGCATTTGCAGAATACATAGTCCTCAAGGATGTATGTCATCTATTTTTATGGTGTCTGGTACAAAACAGAGAACACACAAACACTTAAGGGGTTTTATTTGGTATTAATATAATTCATTATGAAACGTCGTTTAGAAAGAAGTTTTTGTGCATTTTTGTTTTATTTTAAACCATAAGATTTGCTTCTAAGATAGTTTATAAATAATAATTTTAAATCGTCTTCTTTTCAATGTTATTATGCATTTTAAATATTTATTTGAACTTGTAAATTGCAAAATTTATGTTTAGGATCCTTCAGCTTCAATAAAATATTCTGAATAACATACAAGGGATTTATTAACATGGGAGGCAATGAAATGCCATTTTTTTTTGTCAAACATCATAACCAGTAGTAAAAAAAACTAGATCGGTTATTGACAGCTAGAGCATGGAGCTTTATCACTGTAAATCGAGTTGTCACCACTGACACATTTCGTAAAATCTTTTCTACAAATATCACTCGTCCCTTCAAAATGTTATCTGCGCTTAACTAAATCACCTTTACTCAATTTCTAAACTTCTCATATTAGAAACAAAGATTAAATAGGTAAATATATCATTAATTTTTTATTTTAATCGTTGCATCATTCACAGCCGAATACTGTGTAGTGTGTAGTACCTAGACACTAGCGCTGCTAGTAGAATCGATACATAAAACCATGGGTACATAATGTCTATGGGCGGAACACTAGTCAATGTATCAGTGCTCTTTACATTTTCACTCTTCGTGTGATTGGCCGAAATGTGTGCGAGACCTCTTTGCAGTAGACTTCTCAACGACTTAGTACAAGAATATAGTTCAATAATATACTACAATACTTATGGTTTTAATGATCTATTTTGTGTCATCGATTGTCAGGTACACTACATTTAAATATGGTGAATTCCGCTACATTTAATAAATATTTATACCTACTTCATTTTTTGCTGGATGAATTGCTTTGGAAATACATCTTTATATGACATGGATGATGGAATGGAAAAAAATAGGATAGTAAACACAAACAAATGTCAAGACAAGATTTCAAGATTTCTTCATCCAATATCTCTAAATCCTGTCATTAAAATTTTTTGTGACCCTGGAAACTTTTGATTAGCATATCACGAACTACCTCTGTGCAAAATTTCAGTCCCCAGGAGTGAAAGGCAAATTGCATTTAAAAGCTGCTAGCTAAAAGAAATGGATTGTCAGGTCCGTTGGTGATAACGCACGTTCAACACGCGATGATGTCTTTAATCAAATTTTTGACCAATAGAAAATGTTAAGAAAATACACAAGCACAAAATGGCAGAGTATTATAAATTTCCTTCATAATGTAGCTAAATACTATGTAGAATACATATATTCAGTGTAGTGAACATTTCCTGTTCACAAATTTAAAAGAAATTATTTTAGCCCAAATCTTCATTCAACTGGAACATTTTCTGTAGCCTGGGTGAATTTTTAAACAATACCAATATTTTTCAACGTTTAAAAAGGAAGTTTTCGGTTCGACTCATATGCATGTTTTCTTTAATAATAATAACATTTTTACAAACTATAGAGTATTATTGCTTGCGGTAATTCCACTGTAGTTTTTTCATCAAGCTATGAACAGTGTACAGTGGACCGAATTTTCAAATATTAGACAAAATTCATGCATTTCAGTGAAGTTGCATTAATATTGTTAGTCAGCAATTATCGTAGTAGCTGACATCACACTAAGTAATGTGATGTTAATGGAAAACAATAAAAATGGTGAATTTAATATGACTGCACCAATGCAAAATGTTTGTAGAATCACATAAAATTTCGTAGCATGAGTCCTTCAGGTTTCCCTAATTTTTGTATTTTACTGATTATTATCTTTTACTGTGTATAGGAATTAAGCTTTCAATATTTACAAGACAAACACAAATTTTAAACTCAATATTATTTTCAGATCCCAAGCATTTCATTTGGACACTCTCGTCTGTCTATGCCTAACTAGAGGCAAAGAGGTAACTGTAAAAAAAATATGGAGATTAGTATGCGGCATTAGCATCCTTAATACAATAATGCAACTGTGGATCAGGTTATTATGAGCCGTGTAATCCGATCGATCAACAACGCAAACGGACCTTGAGGCTAGCAGCAATTCTATACATATCGGATAATGTCCAATTAGCAAACTACCTTGTATTCCGATGAAATATATGGAATAAATACGTTTAATAAAAATAAAATTAATTAATTAATTTTAATATAAATTAATTATAAAGGCAAAATAATAAACAACACCAAAAGATAAAAAGTTTCCTGGTGACTATACTTATCTCTGTAAATTATCATATTTTATTGACTTAGCCTTATAAAAGTAAATCATATTTTCTACATTTATTAAAATCTTCATATTAACAGACTTTGTGGACAAATATGCAATAGTCGTAACGCTTATGTTCAAAATACGAGGGTGGTGGGCGTGGAATGATGAAAGCAAACGACCCATTTAATCTGAAGGGGTTCAATATACAACACTAACCAGCCTGTGACTCGCCAACCCTTTGAGCTATCACATTTATTCTAAAAAAAAATGTTCATAATTTAAATTAGAATAAAAATATTTATAATATATGTCGAAAATTGTATAGTTACCACGATATTTTAAATTACGTGAAAATTTTTTAGCGCCCTTACTAAATTTGTGTAAATAATCAACTTTTACCTTCCTTTAAATTATGAAAACTTTGGTGGTCAAAATAAGACAGCTCAGCGCGTTGCCAAGTTACAGAAAATTGAATATTTCCCCCTTCGACGGGGTGCAGGAGGTGAACAACGGGTATATGGGTTGATCAAGAAGTGGCTTAGTGTTGTACATTAGACCTCCTCTATCAAATAGAATGGGTTTCTTGTTTTCGCCATTCCAAGCATACGATCCTTGCACTCCTGTCGTTGCTATACACTAAACACCCAGTAGGGTGTGAAATTATCGCCATTTAAAATAAATGTTTTGTACGACGAGTAGCAGAAAAGCTCAATTTATACCGGGTGGCCACGAGTCAATGTACGCCCCCAATATTCCGGTTAAACCGGAAGTGACATCAATTTTTTTTTCTTAAATGGAATGACTATATTTTTTTATGGTTTCTCATTAAGCATAAATTTCTGAGTGCAACAGTTTTTTCATAAAAAATTCCAAAAAATAAGTGAAATACGAACTATTTTTTATTTTTTTCAAAATGGCCGCTTCAGATGAATGCGATGTAAGAAAATTACTAAGTAGGCTATGGAAATTATTAGTAAGGTTGTAGACTTTTCTGTAAAGGTGAAAATAGTTTGAATTACTAATAGGTACCAGTATTTTTAGTTTTTTTTTTCAAAAAAACGAAATTTCATTTTCATTTTCATTCCTGTAGGGGTCCTATGGAATTTCTTTTAATTTAACTGTGCTATTTCTTTTATTAATCAGAAATAATGATTCATAAACTATAATTTTTTCGTCATTAATCATTTCTTAACGATATCCTTCGTAATAATAGAAGTATTTTTAAAAAGTAAACACACATTAAACAAGAAATAATTTTAATAGGTATAACGTTACAAACATGAATAAATTACCAAGAATAACAAAACTATTTAAAACCTAAATTATAATAAACCGTTATAAAAATTGTTCAAACTGTTCACCGTTATGATTAATACACAGAGTAGCGCGACTTATCGTTGCACGTCTAACATTCTGTAATTGTCGAGGTGTTATTTGTGCAATTTCGTGTCAAACTCTTTCTTCCAGATTTTGCCTTGTGGTTGGAGTAGTCATGTAGACTCTATTTTTCAAATGCGCACAAATAAAAAAATCGAGTGGGGTTAAGTCAGGCGACCTTGCAGGCCATCTGACTGGACCATAGGTCCCAATCCAACGATCTGAAAATAATTGATTTAAGTAGTTAAGTAGTCCCTAATGATAATAGCATTGTGTGGTCAAGCCCCGTCTTGTTGGAAGTAAACTTCATCAATATTGGTATTGGGAATTTGATTAATCTGCGGAACTATTATATTTTGAAGAAATTCTAGATATCTTGGTACAGTTAGAGTTTCGTTATAAATTATTGGACCTATGATATGGTCGCGAAGTACGCCTAACCAAACATTGAAGCCAAACCGCTCCTGAAACCGCCCCTGTCTCATAAAGTGAGGATTATCAATTGACCAATATCGAGTGTTGTTTCGATTAAATAAATTCTCATTTCTTAATTGGCGTAACTGTAACCAATTACAAAAGGATATTCTTCGTTGATAATCATTCTCATACAAAAATTGATGCAATTGATATTTATATGAACGATAGCCGTGTTTCTTTAAAATTTTTCTGACTGATTCTTTGGAAACTGGTAATTCATGTTCAATTTGTCTTATCGAAATAGTTGGGTCAACATGCACTAAAGCTAATACATTAATTTCCTTTTCTTCATCCACAATAAATCTTTCTTCAATTTCTACATCAGGTTCAGTTCTAAATTGTTGCTCCAACCGGGCGAAATAGTTTCTCGAAGGATCAAAAAAATATAGTCATTCCATTTAAGAAAAAAAAGTTGATGTCACTTCCGGTCCAACCGGAAGTGATATTTTCATTCCTGTTAGTCTTAAAGTAGCTTATTATTGTCTAATTTATGTGTACCAAAAACCAAATTTTTAAATACAAAATCAACCAAAATATTGGGGGCGTACATTGACTTGTGGCCACCCGGTATTATTCCAAATTTCTTATCTTCCAAAAACCGAATCAAGGTGGTCAAAGTATCAAATCCATACACTATAATTTTGTAGTATAACAAGAAATAGAGTAGCTACTAGAAGAATAGAAAAAGTACGAAAGTGGATTAGGTATGTATATATGTACAAAATTATTCGCCGATCATTTGTCAACCTCAAAGACGAAGCAGTTTCTTATGAATCCTCGCTTAAAAATCTGCTCATAATATATCGGATTTATGCAATCACTTACGAGATCTCGCCTGATATTCTGAATTTTCTTTAAATAATACATGTCCTTCATATTAATGCATTATTCTTACTCAGCGATATTTTCGATATTAATTTATCTTTTTCAAATCTGTCTGCGTTATTTGTAACTTATTGAATAATTTATGAACGCAAGAACTGACTCCAAATTGCTTTATAATGAAATAATAAAATTGTGCGTCAAGGCATACTCGGATTCCTAATGAGATTGAGACCCAAATGAAACAATTGTAATATTAAATTTTACATAATTGGTCCTTTCTTAAATCAATTTATTTTCGAAATCTATAAGGAAGAGCAAAAAATTTAATTTGCATCACTTAACATATTTACGGAAAAAAAACCTCAAGGCCTTGACAAATTGCAAAAATTATATTTTCAAATGTTTTATTAATCACAGCAAGATTTCCTTTTTACATTGAAAACTATGAAAAGTATTGTGTTAGATATAACATTTTTCATTTTTATAGGTTAATTAGAGCGCTGTTAGTGAAAATAATTTAGCCTTTGATAATAAACTGTCACTGTACAGGAATTATATTATTTGGACACTTTAGCTCGAGAAAAAGTTCATATGTAGATAAGATATAGCGGATGTACCGGCGCAGTAAAAATTAATAACGAAATTTCGGAAGATTTTGAAATAACATAGGGTTTTCTTACTTTTTGTCTGAAACAAGGATGCACATTGGCTCTATTAGTGACGAAATGGTATATATACTTTATTGTTTGCTGACGATCAAGTAGTGATAGCTACAGATAGAGAGGATGTAGGCTATATGCTGCGTAAACTCAAAGAGGAGTATGAGAAGTGGACCCTTATCATAAACACGAAAAAAGCAGAATATGTGATTGCAGAAGAAAATTACAAAAGTGACCTAAATCTGGCAACAGTCTGGCTATTTAAATAAGCTACGGCCCTGAAAGCCTACAATGATGTCCAAAGGATCCCAGGAATACCCTAAGGATATACAAAAGTACGTAAGTGGGATATCCTGAGGATACGGAAATTAGTGTAACTTCTGGATCCCAGGGATATTCCCTGCATATTTTGGAATATTCCCAGGATATTTCTATATCCTAGCTTTTATATCACTAGGATGGCCGTGGGATAACCTGGTGCTGTCTGTGTCTAGTGCGACACGACTTTACGCCTTCTCCCACGTTGTTCTGATAGAAGGAAAATGCAGTTTGGTATTCAGCTTACGTTTAAATTTCAACGGTGTAACATTCCTAGAATGTACATATTAAATAAGTTTATATAATAAATAGTAAAATAGAAATACATTTAGCCAGGCACAACTGCGAGAAATTCATCTCAATCATGATTTTACAATTAGTTGTTGGTTTGCTTGAGATTACTAAAGTATATTATCGTAGCTAGACCATTTGAATAATTTAAAGGGCTGGTCCTAATAAATAGACTCTTGTTAATGCAAATACTTGAAAACAATATTAAAACGAACTCACGAGAGCCCTAACCCAGGATAACTAGATCCTCGTAGAGACAGTTCTGGACAGTTTGTGGATTTACGTATTTAAATGCTATTATGTGTTTTCATCTAAATTCTCCTCGGACGAAATGATGTTAATAGCGGTGAAACAACTGCAACTGCAACTGTTTTACTATGTCCATAAACCACGCTTGTTCAATTGTAAAACAACGAAATTTGCCATGTCATTTAATTATTATAATAACTTTAGTTTAAATTTTAATACGGTTGGGTAAATAAGAGCTCGGGGAAATATATAGTCTGCATAATTGGTCTGCGAACATTTTCTCTGTCCAAAACATTTATATATACATATTAAGTAAACATATCTAGAGATAAGATTTAGAGCTACAGGGAGGGGGATGTATATCAAATTATTTTCCAAATGAACAAATTCCTTACGTACTTTTATACTTAGGTTTCTATTTATAGTTACATACACTTTTTTATATATCAGTTAAGTAATAATCATCATCATTTTATTATATTACCAAATATAAACAATTATTACGCATTCTATAAACAACTCTTGTTTCTCAGCCATGGAAATGGAGCGCTAGATGGTTATTTGATTTTTATTATTATGCGAGCGTGATTGTAAATCTGACAGTTTGATATTAAAAACATCTTTGCAAAATTGCATAAATACACTGTTGGTACATGGTAATTATAAACAAAAATAATAATTCTTGAATTTGCAATATATTTTATGTTGTTTTTAGTTCAATTGAGAGTAAATTAAACAAATTATGTGCATTTAAAAGCTAGACGTAATTTAATCGCTGTTAAATTTTAGCCAAAGCCTGCTTGCGTCTATTTTTAATAAAACTGTTCTGATTGGTTGAAATTTAAAAATTCACGAAATGGCATTGGTCTATAATTTATGAGGGAAATAATAAAAGAAAATTACTATACCTAACATAAAAAAGTTATACAAAATTGGACGCATTTCCGCTAATCCGATTGGCACCATTGAAACGACCATTTAAAAAAATTAAAATCAGTACATTTTCTGTAGATATTATGTTATCATGAATGAAAGAAAATTCCTTAGATAGGCATATGCACTGCCATAAATCCTCTTATTTTTACGTTTTGAACGTGCGTAGTACAGTTAGAATCTGATTTTATCGCGGACTCGATGGACAGACCAAACTACCTCTAAATGCAAAAAAAAAAAAAAATAATGGGTAATATAGTCGCTCAGCCTGTATATATTTGTGTTTTTGTACATTCTTGTCTTACATTTCTCTGATTTTCTCTTAGATCCTATGGTTAGTTTTAATTCCACATCCACGTGGTGGATTGGAAGTATAATAATTGTAAAAAAAATTTCTACATTTTTTTTTCTTTAAATAGCTTTAGAACGTTACGGAACGTCGAGATTTTAAATTTGAGCGAAAAAAAATGTTCTGTCTGTCTGTCTGCCGGGTGTGTCAGTCTGTTTGTCTGTATGTCTGTAACTTTTTTGTCCGCACGTTTTCTCCGGAACGGTTTAAGATATTGACTTGAAATTTTGTACACATGTATATTATAACAAGATCTGGAACTGGATTGTATTTTGAACATATCCGGTGAACGGTTGGGGGGTAAATAGGGGGAAATAAGTAAAGCAAGCTGATAAGAGTACAGAAACATGAAATTTGGTGTATGTACTAGAAGCCAAGGCCTCAAAATTTTGTATAATATTTTCCATCCCCCCACCACCACCCCACTCCATTATTAAAGAGATTAATAAAAATAATTAATATATTCACTTGGAATTTGGTGTACGTATATATTATATTGACATCGGGAACTAGATTATATTTTGGGATGATTCCGTTGAAGGGTTGGTGGTTAAATTAGGGAAAATAAATAAAGCAAGCTGGTAAAAGTACAGAAACTTGAAATTCAGTGTATGTACTAGAAGCCAAGGCATCAGATTTGTTTATAATATTTTTCAACCCCCCCACCACCCCTGCTCCATTACTAAAGGGGTTGATAAAATAAAATTGAGACATTCACTTGAAATTTGATACACATATGTATTATAACGACATCTGGCACTAGATTATATTCTGAGATGATTCCATTGAAGGGTTCAGGGGTAAATAGGGGTAAATAGGGAAAATAAGTAAATCAAGCTGGTAAGAGTACAGAAATATAGGATTTGGTGTATATACTAGAAGCGAAGGCCTCAGTTCTTTCTTATATTTTCCACCCCCCCACCACCCCCATTCCCTTATTAAGAGTTGATAAAATTAAATTGAGCTTTTCACTTGAAATTTGGTAGGTACACATATGTATTATAACGACATGTGAAACTAGATTATATTTTGAAATGATTCCGTTGAAGGAGTGGGGGATAGTAGAGGTAAATAGGGAAAAATAAGTAAAGCAAGCTGGTAAGAATACAGAAACTTGGGATTATATAATTTTAAGTGTATGTTTTTTACCTTGTTAACGTTGTTCTCCTTTTATATATATTTTACAAATTTCAATGTGTCTCTCTTATCTTATTTTATTTTACTTGGATATTTTGTAATCACATTTTGACAATGCTAATGTCTTTTCATTGTAAGATCTATAGCAATAAAGTTTTATTATTATTATTATTATTATTATTATACTAGAAACGAAGGATTCAGATTTCTTTCTAATATTTTTCAACTCTCCCAGACCCCCACCTCCACTCCATTACTAAAGAGAGGGATTTGATTCTATAGAACCAACATTTGTGGCAGAAAAACTTTTTGCGATAGGAATTAGGGGTAACTTTCTTTCGTGGATAGTATCATATCTCAGCTTTAGAAAACTTATTGTGAAATTGGAAGAAACTAGTTCAGAGAAGTATGACTTTAATCTTGGAGTTCCTCAGGGCTCTGTTCTGGGACCACTGATTTTCCTTTTGTTTATAAATGACTTACCACTTCATATTAGTGCCGAGTGCATTGTGCTGTTCGCAGACGATGTCTCCATAGCAGAAGAAGCAGACACCCCTGAGGAACTGCAGGAAAAGCTCAATACTCTCTTTGAACAATTTACACATTGGTGCGCTAATAATAAATTAATTGTTAACAAGAAAAAAACTGTATTAATGCAATTTTTTGGCAGAAATTTTTTCACACTGAGATGAAGGTAACATTTAACCAATTAACACTTGTACCAAGTGCAACAACAAAATTTCTTGGTATACATATTGACAGTGATATGAGCTGGAAATACCATATTAGCAATGTTTGTCGAAAAATAAGTAGTGGCTACTATGCAATCTTGCAACTAAAAAATGTTTTAGACCAAATCTCACTATTAAATGTTTATTATGCCCTCATTAATTCGGTACTGTCGTATAAGGTCATTTTGTGGGGTGGCGCTTCTGATAGCGAAAGGGTTCTAATTGCTCAAAAACGAGTCATTCGATTAATTTTTGGCTTACAGAAAACTCAGTCATGTAGAGTATTTTTTAAACAACATGCTATATTGACCTTTCCTTGCGTGTATATATACAATTGTCTCATATATACAAAAAAGAATATCAGCAAGTATGAAACAACTTCTCAATTACATAATTACCCTACTAGACATGGTAATCTACTGAAAATACAGAGACGCAGAACAGCACTGTACGAGAAGTCTCCACTGCTGGCCGGGGTAAAATTTTTCAATTCCCTACCTCCCGAAATCAAAGAAAAAGCTTCCTTATATTCTTTTAAAAAGGAGTTGCGAAAGTATTTAATAAATGGTTGTTATTATTCAGTCGACGAATTTTTAAATAATAATTAGGTACTCATACACTTTTAGTACGTAGGAAAAATAATTGTTTTACGATATATTTGACTATTTATTTCGATGTTATTTATGTATGTTGGTGCAATTATCGTCATGTATTATATTTTGTATGTTTTATTTATTATTATTGTTTTTTGTTTATGTATTGACATGTCCTATATCATTATGCTATGATCGAAAGGATAAATAAATTATTATTATTATTATTATTATTATTGATAACATAAAATTGAGATATTCACTTGAAAGTTAGTACACGTATGTCCAGTAATGACATCTGATTGAGATGATTCCGTTGAAGGGGTGGGAGGTGCTAGGTTGTGAATAGCGCAAAATAAATAGACCAAGCTAGAAACTTCATTTTTAACGTATATGGTAGAAACCAACGCCTCAAATTTCTCTATATCTGCCCCAAATATTATTATAATTCTATGACAAATAATTTCCACATACTAGAGTGCAAATATAGTCAAGATGTTTCCTTTAAAGTGACTTGGATGAGAAATCTCGATGTGGAAGTAGTGATTTCTTAGGCAGCGGTTTTTTATTTTTTTCTGTCCATTCCTACAAGAGGGTTGACGAATACCTTTAACATTGGGAGTTTTCAATATTACATTACATAGTCTCAACAAGGTATTATAGAAGAAATCATAAAATAATAAATTTCATATACTTACTTGAGGCTCATTGCCAAATTACAGAAATTTTGCTAAGTTTATTTGGTTTTGGTCCCCCTGTGAGATGGTGAAATAATTATATATATATAATTTCATAATATATAATTTTTAATTATTCCCTTCTAAAGCCATTTTTTTCAAGAAAAAAAATATATATAATTTAATATTCATCGTGTGTATGATAAAATTATTTGTACTTATATTCTACGACCATCTAACATTATTAAATTTGGCAACTTCCCCTTCTTCACATTTTATGAGAATAATAGATCTCAATGATCATTTTAAAACATCAGCGATAAAATCCCACTCATAGCCTCTCAAGCTAATTTCATGGTTAATTTAAATTGAATATCACTCGCCTGAGCGCCGCAGCAGGAAAAGCTGTAGATAGGAAAATAGCTTCGACATCTTAATCAGGCACTAATCTGGTCTCTACAATGACCATTGTTGGGATATCATGTCGCATCCTAATCGCAGGCATAATGATTGCGAAGTGTCTTATCCGATTATGCTAATGTTGTCGCTGGGCCCGCTAGATAGCGCCCCGACCTGAGACGCGCGTTGCTATCATTGTTTACTCGAGGGGCTTTGTTCTGGCCGTGAATATACATGAGCGTTACATATGGAGTAGGCTGTTATTGCAGCTCCGGGTCCGCTGTCGTCTTCAGCTGTCTTTGTTCCTCTTGCTTTACAAGACCCTCGCGACCTTTCAAACTTTAATATTGTTACCAGACTTGTAGCCTCATACCTTTGCGTATATACTGTTCCGACTTTTATTTCTTTAAAATTGAATTTTGCTCTATAACTTTTAGGAACAATAGGATTTTCTGTTTATTTATAGCCGCATTACTTCCCCAACATTTAACATTATTAAGCGCTCGTTTGTTATTATAATAAAACTTTTAAATATGGAACTTTAATTTAAGTCTGAGATTGTTTTCCCAAACTAATGGTAACAGTCTGAATAACTTATGTTACTGCCCTGAAAATTAAAGCATTTCAGAATCTCATCCTGGGAATGTAAACTTGGAAAATAAATATAAAATTTAATTAGTAGCCCATGAGGTTTTTATCATATACAATATTACTAGTTCTTAGAATTTTATTGGCAAAGTTTGTTCGAAAGTATGGTCGTATAGTGATATAAAGAGTGTTTTGACAGTTTATTATCCGAATAAATACGAAACGCTTTAGAGAGAGGGATTTAATCACTCACAATAAACTATTAATTTACACGACATATCACTTTTAGCTACTTAGCTTGAAAAAATTTAAAAGCACGCGTGGTATTTAGGGAAAATATTACACACATTTGTTTGGTGCTTGCTGTCCGTTTTTTTCTTCAATTTCATCAATTATGTCACATAAAGATGTTTTCCAAAGTGACTTGTCTAGTAGAGAGCATGTATTTATAAGAATTTCATAAACTTAAAACAAATTTAAAATTCTGTGGAATTTGCCGTATTTCAAATGTATTGAAACCTTAAATATTGCTACACATTGACTGGCCTAAAGCCGTTGAAGAATCTTTACTGCAAAGGGTTCTCACGGATGCTTCGACTAATTACACAGCCACACAAAAAAATTCTTTGTGGCCTGGGCATCTAACCATGCTCACTATATGTTTTTGGAGTCATTGAATCCGAATCCGAGGTTTAACTCAATCACATCAGGATTTTGCCACAACCTCAAAAAACTCATAATTTAAGCGATTTCGACATCTGTTCACATAAATCGCTGTAACTTTTTCTAGACAAAAATGACCCACTCTTTTTTGTACTAGGTCGATTGCAAATTAAATTTCCAATCCGATGATGTGGGGCACGATATTCTTCCACTTTCTAAGTGAGATATCGGCCGCCAAAGTGAGAAGTCCGAGGATTTCGCTTCTAGAGGGATACGGCCCAGTTTCGAGGGCTATTTCTGCCAAACGAAAGTTTAAAAAAATCTGAAAGAATTCAGGGGTACGTAGAAAGATGCAGGAAATCGTTTGGCGCCAATCTGAGGTCGAGGCGTGCCTTGGTTTTCGAGATATGGTCGCTTGAAGTCATCGTAAGGAGAATTTTTTCCGCTTCCCGAGGCTATATCTCGAAAACGAAACGAGGTACAGAGCTGCTGTTTACTCTATTCGATTTCTCTCGCCTTCCTACATACCTCTGAACTTTCTAGATGCTTTAGCTTAGAAATTTTGCAAAAAAATGAAAGTGCCGGCAAAAATCTGAAAAAATTCAGAGGTATCTATATAGGAAGGCGAGAGAAATAAAATGGCGCAGCTCTGTATTTTGTTTCGTTTGTGAGATGTAGCCTCCGGAAGCGGTAAAAAAAATTCAAATTTCACCTTCCGGTGACTTTGAGCGGCCATATCTCGAAAACCAAGGCGCGCACCAACCTCCGATTTACGCCAAACCATTTCTTACATCTTTCTACGTTCCACTGAATATAGTACAAAAAAGAAGGGGTCGTTTTTGTCTAGAAAAAGTTACAGCGATTTATGTGAAGAGATGTCGTTTAAATTATGTTTTTTTTTGAGGTTAAGGCAAAATCCTGATGGGATAGAGTTAAATAAACCTCGGATTCGGATTCAGCGACCCCAAAAACATATAGAAAACATGGTCGGATGTTAGATGACGCTTAAAAACAAAGACAGCACTACTAGATTACCCAATGTCCCGCCTACAGACAATATACATCATAATTCCATAATCAGCACCAGAGCCAGAGATTTATAACTGTGCGGTTAATAATATACAGGGTGTTTGACGGATGGTTTACCAAAACGGAGGAGGGGGATAAGGCCATTTGAAACATATTCAACTCCAATGATTTCTATACAAAGTCCCACAGTTTTCGAGATTTGTTTTCTTTATTTTTGAAAATTTTCCAAAATGTTTAGATATGTAAGCTGCTATAATCTCATTTTGCTATGGTTTTAACAAATAATAATAACTTATATCTGTATCTTTAAAGTATCTTTGTTCCAATAAAACAGATTGTTAACTATGATAAAAACATTATGAGTTAACAAAGTCTCGACAATGCGAAAAAATTGCATTGCGTTAAAATGATTTCTAGTTTAGGTATGCTATTTGTAATAATTTTTTTTTTTAATTCACAGATTTCGCAATCCTTGCAATCATCTGGACCACTGGAAATGATAACACCATACATAAAACATAAACTTTTCCAACTTTTTCCGGACTCGGCTTCGCCTCGTCCGGAAATATACGATCCACTACACCGCTGTATTTCCACCTTAAATGAAAACTGATAACTTGACCCACTGTGATATATGCAACCCATATTACATTTGCGTATATCAGCCATTGCATACGATAGTCTCAGTCGACCGCGACATCTATGTCTTTTGACCTTGAACAAAAACTGGAAACTATCCCATATACGAAAACATAAACATTACCAATGTTAAAACGCTTTGTTGTTTGCTTTAGTCCTATTATTTTTTCCACAATGTATATATAAAATGCTTACATTTTATACAATTAACTCCTCTGTAAAATTTTTTTTAAATACTTGATAAATAACCGAAAAAACATGAGGTCACGTTTTTGAGAATAACTGCAAAATTTGCAAAACATTCATTATATTCGTGTGCTTCTATAGTAAATTAGTGGAGTACATTCTGTCTCTTTTTTAAATTAATTTTAATATAGCATTTTGACAAACGTCAAGTTTATACAATGCATTATTGTATAATCCTTCCCAAACCACTATACAGTATTTTAGTACAGACTTAAGGCGTTGTATAAAATCATTACTAGTTTATTACTTACGATGGAATTTAACGGATGTTTATGAAAAAGTTTTATTGCTATAAAATTGCTATGATCATTACACCTCAGATGCTGATCAATAATAACACCTAAATATTTAGTGGATTGTATCTTCTTTATTTCAGGGCAATTGCAATGTGTGCTACAATTGTTTTAAAGAATTTTAAGCGTGTTTCGGTTAGGTTGATCTACAGCTGAAGTGGAGATAGTTGTAAAAGTAGCTTTATGGATATTTAGACTTAATGAATTGAGATCTAGCATTTCATATTAGTTGGAGACCTGTTTCAGCTTCTCGTATATCTCAGTCCAATTTGTACCCGAAAATATGATAGCAGTGTCATCTGCGTAAGAAATTATAGTTCCAACTTAATTGATATATACGGAAACAACACAGGCCCCCAACACAGTACCCTGAGGAACACCCATAGAGATAAACAGAAAGCTACTTAAAGTTTCATCCATTGTTACCATTTGCTTTCCATCAGTTAAATAGTTCTCAAATAGTCTCAATGTATTTCCTCTAATACCCACATCATTTAGTCTTAACAACTATTGGATTCTTTAATCATACACTTATAAGCTATGTATTCCACACACCCTCCCGGATTTTGGCAATTTAGATCCGACTCACCCTGTAATCATTATGCCTAAAGTCATTATAAACGGCTTAATTATTATAGATAATTTAAGGACACAAGAAAATCTTCCCTAATAAATCTCACGTAAGAATTCAACCACCAGCAATGTGTTCTATAAAAATAAGGTAATAAATCAGTGGCCACATCACAAAATCAATATTTAATATAATAAATGTTTCTTTATTTGGTGAGGATCGTGCGTCATTCAGGTGCGTTTCATTATCTATGAAATGGTGGTGTCGGAATTCGAGTCGAGTCGACCTCCATCTCCGTAGAGTAAATATAGAGCAGCGATGTGTGATGTGTGTTTGGACAGGGACCTTGATATAGCCTTGAGCCACCATTACAAATTAAATCTAAGTTGGTGGTTAATTGCCCGTGGATATAAGTTCCAAACCGGCAAATATCCGTTTTACCATGACAGAGTTTGGTAAATAGTCATAATTATGTTTGTCAGTAAACTGTTAATATAAAAACTAGCTGATGCTTGAACAAAATTATTCGTTTTATCAATTTGACAAACGTTTTATTTTGTTTTATTTTTTGCTTCCTTTTATGCATTACTCAACGGACACAAATGGTAGTTACAGGGTAGAATAACAAAATGTTTTTTTACATAATGACAATAACATGTAAACATAAGTAAAATAATACAAAATGAGGCGAGAAGTTACAGTCAGCGGTCTCCCACCTCGATTATCTACTTAATTATTATTTGGTTAAATACGACACAATTCACTTTTAGGTGCTGTCACTAAGATTAAGTACATACCCAATATCTTTTAACCTTTACTTGGCAAATAGATATTCGCAGTCGACAATGTCACCCTAAAATCTAAAATGGATTCTTAGTACTTATTAAAGACAGCTTTTAAAACCAAATTGATATATGACCTACGTGATATATAAAACTTTTGTAACATTCTACTTTGAATTATCATAAATAACAGTTTATATGAAACATAATAGTTTACAACCTCTGGCAATCAGGGATCACTATGTATGACGAACAGACTAAATTTCAGTCATCTACCATGCTATTTTTTATACTATGTAACAAATTCCAAATAAAAAATATAACTCTAACAGAAGTTATATATCGAGTAAACAGATTTCTGATGAAATTTTTTTTCTACAATGGTTATGTAAAGAGCTTGATCAATTATAAATATATAGTCGTCTTCATTTGTTTACTGCACATAAAAAACCCCAAGCTGTGCCGCTTATACCTGACTACAGCATTGAGGGGAGATCGGGGCATGTCAATTTTCGAGCTAACTCCTCTATAACATATAAAATAATAAAATGTATTACTTGATACATAGAACAACATTATTCTCATATAAAGCATGTTCTGGCATGATTAAAATAAGAAATTAACGGAAACACACCTGTTTGAATTATAATTCAATTATAGTTGCCCGACTTTCCACTACTGACATTATATTACAGCCGAATGAAAACTGTGCACTCGACGGAGTCGAACTTATTAATACTGTCAGTTTATCAAGGAATATCGAATTTGTCAATGCTCCTCAAATATACAGGGTGTAATTAGTTTAATGTCATTAAAAAAACTGGTGGTAGAGAACGACAAGACAAACAAAAAAAAACTTATATCACATGGGGTCTAAAGCTCATAGTTTTGGAGAAAAAAATAAACAAAAATTTCCAAAATATTTAATAACATAGTTTGACAGTTTGAGAACTGCTGGGGTAGGTTTTATTGCCTCGCGACTTGTCACACATGATACTTTGACATTCCTGCAAATAAGTATGGTGACAAAGCAGTTAAAAGCGACCGACAGAGGACACCGCCATGTTTTTTGCTTCTTCGCGGCCAAACTATCTTATTTCGCGTGCTATACTCTCCTTACGTACACACAACACGACCTACCCGTTCCTTGGTTTTGTCTGTTGCTTTTGTTCTTTTTGAATTTTGTGCCACTTATGTTAAGATTTATTTTATTGACTTATCGTTCAAGTCGTTAGTACTTGGTTAGGTAAGACACTACTTCTCGTTCGTGCTTTTTGTGTTACTTTTTGGATTTTGGACCAAGTTTTTCTTTTTGTTTTCTTTATTAATAACGTGTTTAAAACGCGGATTTTGGACATTATGGGAGATCACACTTGTCCAGAACTCGCGGATATGCACTTGGTGTATGGAGAAAGTGGTGGAAATGCAGCTGGTGCGGAAGAGCTTTAGAACAATTGGAACAACGTATTTTAATGTGCACAGAAACCATAAAAAATGATCCTAATTTACCATATGTGTTGAACGGAGTGCGTATGTCCTTAGTTCGGCGTGCCGAAATGTGTATACGTGGAGATTGGGGCCATTTCGAACAATTATTGTGAAAATTTCAAAAGAATTGTTCAGTTACTGGGTGATACCTATTGGGCATTAAAGGTACGATTATTATTATTAATATTATTCTATAGTTTCTTTTCATAAAATAATTACTAATTTTTTAAGCTTTTAACACAATGTTACAAATGTTAATAAACCACTTTTAAATTTTATAAATTCTTATAAACGACAATAAAAGCTACAATAGCTTTGTTCCAAATTAAAAAACACATGTAAACAAATCCTATTTAAACCACTGCGGCCATGCTAGGCTTGCATTGTGCCGAAAGAGAAGGAATTATTTACATTTTCATAATTAGTAGTATAAAAAGTTCGGTACAAGTAATCCCATCAAAGTGCTGCATTTTTTCCGGGGGGAACACAAATCGGGTATTACAGTTTTTTATTATTTCTAATATTGGGAACTATGACATCCATTGACCCTGAAAAACAGTGGTTCTCAAACGTTTCCTACCTTAACATTAAATATTTAAACCTAGGTCAGTTTTTTCAAAGTGCCCCTAGGGAAAAAAGTCATATAGGTTTTTTGTTTATCTAGTCGGCCCCTATTACCAGGTTTTTTAATGACATGAAACTAATTACACCCTGTATTTTAATACCGTATTACATTTGATACCGTATGATATTTTTAACAATGCCCTATCTTATTCGAAATGTAATAAACGATCATTAAAACGGTTTCATAATTTAATTAATGGTTTATTTCGATTTGTGTTTTCGTAATTCTATAAAAATTCTAAACTCATAATTCATAATCATCAATAATTAGTATAATTTGAGTTTTCTCCACTTAATTTTAAAGCTTGCTGTATTTTAATTTCTCACTAAACTATATATTCCCACACAATGAAATAGTAAAAAAAACATTAAACACAACAAAGCGTATTAAAATTTGTTGATTGCACTATAATCTGTAGGTATTCTTTGTCCTACTGTTCCATTACTAATATCAGTGACTGTGACGTTTAAGTTCGCGTACACACACAGGGTGTAATTTATTATTAATCAGAAGAATACATTAAAATGTCGTTAGAGTAGGATTTTACGATTCGAGATCGTGAATTCGCGATAGCACCAGTTCTAAGGCGGTTTTTATTCATACAGGAAACTGTTTGCCGACTTCCGTTGTTTTCTTATTGCACAGCTTACTTCATAACTCACAGTCAACTTTGTTATTGATTAATAGCGACATATTTACATGAAAACTTCCATCATTCTTTATTAGGCGAATTATCTGTCAGTTGAGTAGAGAAGGAAAATTCTTGAGGCAGGAAATAAATCTTATCTACAAACGGATGGTTCAATAGTCATTATCTGAAGGCTAAACTAGGTGAAATAAAAGTCGCAAATTATGTTAAATCAAGGTCCTACAAACAGCTTTCCCATTTATACAAGGTGGACGGATATTCTACAAAATAAGTTTTTTGCTTAGTAAATGTGAAAAAGGACCATCTTGATATCTTAATTAATCGTACATTAACTATTTTAACAATAATAGTAATGATATCTTAATCAATAGTACATTAGCTATTTTAACAATAATAGTAATAACACCAAGCGACTCGTCAGTCCAATTATAAAGTTGAAAATAAAATACAGGGTGTAGTGTAGTAGGTTTAAAAGTTCAATGTTAAGGTAGGAAAGATTTGAGAACCACCATTTTCCAATGGATGTTATAGTTCCGAATATTAGAAATAATAAAAAACTGTAATATCTGACTTATGTTCCCGCTAGAAGAAGTGCGACACTTTGATGGGATTACTTGTACCGAACTTTTTATACCACTAATTATGAAAATGTAAATGCTTCCTTCTCTTTTGGCACAACGCAAGCATAGCATGGCCGCAGGGGTTTAAATAGGATTTGTTTACATGTGTTTTTTAATTTGGAACAAAGTTATTGTAGCTTTTATTGTCGTTTATAAGAATTTATAAAATTTAATTGTGGTTTATTAACATTTGTAACATTGTGTTAAAAGCTTACAAAATTAATAAATATTTTATGAAATTGGAAAACGAACAGTTAGACGTCCGAGATACGATAATGATTTCTTAACGAATTGAGCGCATCATTTTTTCCAATCAGGTATCGAAAACTAAAAATCGAGTCTTTGGCCTCTAAGAAAATCAATGTAAACAATAATAAACAGAACAAAACAAGACAGCGAATACTAATAATAATAATAATCATATCTTTAATGCCCAATAGGTAACACCCAATAACTGAACAATTCTATTGAATTTTTCATAAAAATTGTTCGAAATGACCTCCATCTCCACGTATACACATTTTGGCACGTCGAACTAAGGATATACGCACTCCGTTCAACACATTTGGTAAATTAGGATCATTTTCTATGGTTTCTATGCACATTAAAATACGTTGTTGCAATTGTTCTAAAGCTCTTCCGCACCAGCTGCATTTCCACCACTTTCTCCATACACTAAGTGCATATCCGTGAGCTCTAGATACGTGTAATCTCCCATAACGTCCAAAATCTACGTTTTAAAACACCACACTAAACTGTGAATTAACGTTATCAATAAAGAAAACAAAAACGATAAGTCAATAAAATAAATCTTAACAAAATTAAGAAAGAACAAAAGCAACAGATAAAACCAAGGAACGGGTAGGTCGCATCGTGTGGTACGTTATTTACCAAGTAAGGACACAAACTGAAATTATTACTTGAGAATATTACAACCGAAAGTATACCACGCGTAATAGGGTAATTTGGCCGTGAAGAAGCAAAAAACATGGCGGTGTCTTCTGTCGGTCGCTTTTAACTGCTTTGACGGCATGCTTTTCGATGATCTCTTAGGCGCACCATACATGCATGCATGAATGTCAGAGTGTGCCAGCAGTTCTCAAACTATGTTATTAATTATTTTGGAAATTTTTGTTTATTTCTTTTTCCAAAACTATGAGCTTTAGACCCCATGTTATATAAGGTTTTTTTGTTTGCCTTATCGTTCCCTACCACCAGTTTTCTTTATGACATAAAACTAATTACATCCTGTATAAACAACTACTAACAACAATTAGTTCCGTTGCCAATCGCTCAATATAAATTGTGGGAGTGACAAAGTTATTAACGTTAACTTAACTTCGCTTTATTTAGTAAGGAATATATTGATTTTCTAATATTTCTCTCTGTACTAAAAAATTTATACTTTTCTATTTTCTACCGCATATGCTTCTTTATAAGAATGTTCTCGATTTTATGAATCAAGTCACTCGACACGAGTCTCTCTGGACGTTTCAATATTACAGGCCACGAAACGTAAGACCAGGTCTTGAATAACAAAAATATTTCTCCAGCTTTTGGCCCTCGTATACCTCGTCTGCAATTCACTCTATTGGCTTTATTCATTCAATTTTTAAAACCACTACTGAGCTTCCACCTAAGTATTTGTATAAAATTCTGAGATTCAATTTGTTCAATGTCATTATCATTACATATGTGTGTATATTATATTTACGAAATAGAACTGATAGAAATATGTACATAGAGCAAAATAATACAAATAACTTAGCAACGATAATAATAATAGCAATTTATTTATCTAAGAGATCAGATAAAATATAATATTATAATGTCAACATATGAATAAATAAATATAAACATTACAAGTTTTATATTTTAAATTTCTTTTCGTCAACAGGCTTGTATGAATTCAGTACATTAACATATATAAAGTTTAATCTTTTTTCAGCTCGTTTCAGGAAATCAATTTTAAGTGTTGCTTAATTGCTCGTTCGCCTTTAGGGCTTCATCAGCACTTATTTGGGCAGTGATAAGCAGGAAGGTATAGTCAGCAAAAATAATTATATTTGTACTACTAAAGTTATTAACATGACTTATGTAAAGTAGTGGTCTTAGGACAGACCCCTCCCTGTCGCACACCTACTGTGAGTTCCATTTGACTAGATTTGATATTATTTATGTGTACGTAGTGTTTTCTTCCATGCAAGTAACTTTTGAATCACTATAGTAATACACCACGAATGTCATAGCTTTCTAGATCTAGAAATATATATTTATTTATTTTACTTTCTAAATTGTCATACAATTCTCTCAAAAAAATTCTATCAAAGTTGAAGAAGTCGGTGCATTATTTACCTCTGCAAATCTGATTAGCAGTTTCCGAGAAAATTTGACTAATGAACCAATGTTATACATATATAGCTACTTATTGGGTAAAACAACTAGAGAGTGTGCACTTTTTTACGAACGATTCAATGTTCTTGTTCAGTTTAAATATATTTCACTCACTATATACGCAAGTATCCAAAACCAACACCGTAGAAATTGAACTTGATAACGACAGCGAGAAACCACGCAACAATACCCAAAAAAAATCACGAGAGCGACACACAATCGGAACGAATTAATTATATGAAGAAGATAAACGCATTAGATATGAAATGCTGAGAGCGTTGAACACCGGAAAATAATGGTTCATAAAATCTAATATATGAACGCTGTGAAACATACATTAATAATAAACCTAAAATACCATGAGCAGTGAAAATTCTAGGTCATAAATTAAGTATAAACCTGAATGTCAGAGCGGAGGAAACGGGGAATAAATTAATATTAAACCTAGGATACTAGATGAGATGAATCTCTTGGACAATAAGATTGTATACAATAGCGACCAGTTAGTTAACTTGTAACAAAATTCTACTGCACGAACTACTAGTAATATTTGGCTACCCGAACCGCAGAAACGTCAAATACCTCTACATAAAATAGCTATATGTATAAAACAACGGAAAAGTGTTCATAAAAGTGGAAAGATCTTATGTTTTAACAACTTTGTTTACTTCAATACGATGCACGCCACAAAAGCTGTTTGGGAATCATCAAAGGGCTTCCAAGAAAATACAATAACACTATGAAAGCGAGTAATATCTATTATGTATACACTGCGACTACCTATTTGATTATCATGTTGCTCAAATATGGTGGTACAATTTGGCAATTTTTTAAAATTATTATTATTCCAATGGAGTTGCATAGTTGACAACGCCCCACTGCAACTTCGTTATTTAATAATCGTTTCTTAATAGTCCTAGGAAAAATACCTGAATGAAATTATAATTATAATAAAATATATTTTATACACTGACAGTTACATGTCTCTGGCGATCATCCAGTATGACAGATCTGGTCTTCTACTATGCTATTTTAGACATGTTTCAAACATATGTGAAATATACATAATTTAAAAAAGCAATCATTTTAATTTTAACAGAAGTTATCGTGCTTAGAGGAGTTCGGTTCGGTTGTCCACGAAGGCAGACGCGGTTTTAAGTATATCCCATGAAATCTCTAAAAACTCGAGTAAAAACGGTGTGAATACGCGCAAAAATGTGTTGAATTGAAGAGTGACAATCCTACATTAGTTGATACAAATTAGCATAAATTTGGTTATTTCATATCGCTAAAGGCATACATGGGTAGCTCAAGAAAGGTACAGACAAATATATCAAATATATCCAGGAAATTCTCGTTGATGGACGATATATTTTTATAAAATTTGTAATTTGCACCACAGATCCTGTCGTTATTCAATAAAGTTATATAAACAACCGATATTCAAATAAATAACGATTACAAATAGTTTTCATATTTAACAAGCTTTAATTAAAACGTACATTTATATATTGCATGTTTTCTTTGTTATTGCAAATGGTATGATCATATAATCCCCTCATTATGCTCATATATAAAAATAATGCCCCTTTGTACATTGGATAATTCCTCCTTTGAATATATTAAATTATCAGGAGATTATCAGGAGTATTATGTCATTGTAATATCACATACACATACATTTAATTACCTGATGTAATTAATTAATTTGGATACAGCTGTCTGGTTATAAGTATATTTACAGGATCATTTAAATTCAAACATATTCAAAATTATTAATCAGTTTGTGAATAACATCTTACGAATTTACTACAATATGATGGTACATACTTATTCTTGACAACATATCTACTAGAATATAATATAAGGTCTCGGTTAGTAGCAATCAATGAAACAAGATCTGATCAACTAAATATTGAGTATGGAGTACCACAAGGGTCTGTACTTGGGTCTCACAGTTTCTCTTATTTATAAATGATCTGCTAAATATTTTTGATGGAAACTTAGTTATGTTCACCGATGATAACAGTCACTTACGTTCTAAAGTTAACATAGTTAAGAAATTTACGTCATGGTTTAAAACACGTATAAGATGTTTTTAATACATAGATAAGACAATTATAGAACAATTCATTCAGAATGGGAAACGTATATGGATGTCTCATGTAAAAAAACTGTATTCAGTCTGCCATGTATTGCATAAGTTGAAAGAGTTAGCGACAAGAAGTTATGATGCTATGCGCAATTCTATTCCAGAACTAAGCGCATTAATATGTTGGGCTCTTTTAGTTGCAACAAAGGGCAATTAGATTTATTTTGCGTATGTTGCGTCTCCGATATTGATATTCAGATCATTAAAATTACTTACATTAGTATCAAATCATTTAACTTTTAATGTTACATTACAAATAAGTTTATAACCAAGAAACAAGTTTATAACATAGCAAAAAATGAGTTTTACTTATGTAAAAATTTTGATAAAGGATGCCTTGTTGTATTAAAGAATATATTTGGCCTGTGTTGTCCTCACCCTTTTTCAAAGATCTATCATAACACTTAGAGGAATACAAGAGGAGAACAGAGGACAAGTCATCAAGTTACACAGAGAATGAGCATGATACTATGTTACCTATATACAAGGTGTACCAGAATTGAGTTTCCGGACGGGAACCTGTACTGCCTGAGTTCAGATTGGGCCCGTTTAACCCAATAATTTCCGTTATATTGAATATACAATTTTCAAGTTTTATTGGCACCTATATCTCTATAAGTACACTATGTAAAGTTGATAACAACTAAATATCCTCTTTTCTCAAACGCGACAGTTTTCCTATTTCACAACCACCTACGACCTATAGAGAAAAAATCATAATTCTTGACTTTTCATTAATATTTCACAAAATTTTAAAAGCATTAATTTGTGTACTGAAACAGGTGGATGTTATGTGGAGCATTTGTTATTAATGTATTTTTAGAATAAACTTTAATTTTCTGTTATTACAACATTTATTCTAGAATTTTAAATAAATGTTAAATACAAATGGAGGACAAAACGATAATTCCTTCTATTTTGATTAATATTACAAAAAAATTTAAGAGTACCTTTTTGCAGCTCTTCCAATGCTCTGCAAAAATATTCAAGTATTTCGTAATTTTACAGTGCGAAAAAATATAGCCCAATCAAATATTAATTATTTTGAAAAAAAAATTGAGAAACAAAAGATATTTGGTTCTTGTCAAGTTTACATTAGAGTACTTATAGAGATACAGTTTCCACCAAAATTTAAAAATGTTATCTTCAATATAACGGAAATTATCGGAAAAAAATATTTTTCTCTGTCTCACTTTAAGAGGATGTACTTCCTCAGGGATGCATTTTTGGACTAAGGTAAGTTGCATTATACTCGATTCTGGGACACCCTATAGAAGGGAAATATACTTATTGTTCTAATAGGATAACATGATCGTAGAGCATTTTGTAAAAATTGCAGTAACTTTTCATAACATCATTTTTAATTAATCTTTTACATTTGTAAAGTTTATTGATTATTTATTAATTTAATTTTAGGTGGTAAATACTTAAAAATTTTGGGGCAAAATGAGTAATATGTCTTTGATTGTGAATTTTTGTGACAAAAGGAAATGTTAATATTTCAGTAGATGTCCACCTAGTCTCATAGTTGTGGAAAATTGTTGGGAGTAAATGTTCGATTTTAAATAAATAATTTAAGCAACAGTGAACAAATAATGATCTAATATTTAAAATTTCTGTATTTTTATAAGGTAAATGCTCTAAAACATCTACGTTCTTTTTTGAGAATAAAACTTAAAACAGTATTTTCGCATATAGAAAGATTAAGTTGGCCATTATTATATGCCCCACCCCAGATAACTATGCAGTACCGTAAGATGGACCAAATTATCTTGTTGCTTAAAATATCCTTTATTTGATGGATTTTTAAAGTATTTATATCAGGTTGATCAGCAGCAATGGTGGAGAGTAGTTAGTTATTTCATATTAAAGCTCAAGATGTTGGAGTTTAGCCATGTTCGCACTATGCTGAGTTCAACCTGTGCCTTCCTGTATACATCGACCAGTTCACACCTGTGCATGCTAGCATCTACCAATAAATTTCCAATTTCGATAATGTATACCAGAAAGAGGACTGTACCCAACATAGTACTCTGTGGTATTCCCATGGAGATTGCTCAAATTTCACTCAATGATTCACCAATTTTTCCTTTGGTATCTTGTTACAGGAATAAATTGTTTTAAAGAAGCAGCCTCCGCTCCAACCTCTTCAAGTCTGACTAATAAGGTTTTATGACATACTGTGTCAAATGCTTTGGACAAGTATAAAAATACAGCAAGTGAATTTTCATTCTTATTTAAGTTATTCATTATTGCAAATTCAAAAACCTCACCTTCGGTATTTTTGTTTGACCTAGCTCATTCACTGTGCCTATGTTTTTTATAATTTTTATTTGAATATACGATTTTTGGTTTATAGTAGTTGTTCTTTTTTACTGTTTATTTTTGTACGTATTTACATTTTGGAAATATTACTTTTGTGAGCAAAAATAAAGAAATACTCATTAAAAATAGTAGTTATCATACCAATGGCACTAGAAGTGCAGACCATGAAACTAATAAGGTACTACCGCTGAACCATATTCGACAGTTTTGCAAAAGATAGCCACAGAAATCCTCTTTTAAAAAAATGAAGTCGGTTGAAAAACACAGTTACTTTTAAACGTCTTTGCGTTTTAATGTGATAATAAATTACCTAATGTATAATAATCAATCAATATTCTTACCAATATTTATTATACATATGAACATCCATTATGAATGTATCCCGAGGTTTGGTCGTATTTTCCAAATTCACGCCAAGAACATATAACATACAAAATTTATGATACTCTTACATGCTTTACTGTAATTATGGTTGTATACTTCACTTTATACTTAAAGAGCCTCTATTTATGACCAATTTGTTGTGCAGTATTCAAGTCAATAAAGAGACAATAAAGAAAATTGCTATGAATATTTCAAAACCACAAAGCAAGCACACTTACATTGTACCTAGCACAGTTCCTCGAAACTCGCAACAATTTACGAACAACAAATTCATGTCAAACGATCAAAACACTTATATATGTTGTAAACGTGCAGCAATATTCTTCAATATTTGCACTGTTCCTCATTCACAGAGAGTAAATAGTGGAATCGTGATTCTCCCGATTCCAGCTTACTAGATAGGGTTAAAACATACGATAAAACTTTAATGCTACTTTTTTCTGAAAACCATTTATCTAGCATATAAGGAAACCGATAAACTGCAACAAATATAACTTCGATATATTCTTCCATATAATAAGTATTGACATTTTCTTAAAAACTATCACATGGTACTTATTATAACAAAGTATTGTAAAAGGTTTTTAATGACAAACATTTTCTTGTCATTTCTGTTTTATAGTAGTGATGTAATACTAATTTGAAGTGACGTCAACATGTCAAATATTTCTTGTATTGGGTTCAGAACCACAATTCGTACTTTATGCCAATTAATGTTGACCAAGAATCTGGTACATTGATACGTTTTATTACAATGATGCAATTTGATTGATTTAAACAGCGTTTTTATAAATGTTTATATTATTTTCTGATCTTATAAAATTACTCTTTAATAATACTTACATTATTAAAACTTAAAGCCGCTGAGTGCAAAAAGATGTTGTAGATATACGAATGTTCGGAAAAATATATTTTCCTAGAATCGTTCGTAAATATTGACATTTCTGATCAAATTTTTAGAAGCAAAAGTCAATTTCCTTACATTTAGTCGTTGCCAAGCAACGAAAAATAGCTGTTAGGGAATATTCATTTTTGTACTACAAGGAAATATATTATTTAATAATAACTGTATTATTTATGTACTACTAATATGATTAAAACACGTTTTTCAGAAAAGTTGGAGGAGTTCCAAAAATGGAAAATTCATCCCCACTTATCATTATTTCGTACTTTTAACCACTACTATACTTTGAAATTTCGAAAACCAGCAATTACACTTATGTTAAGTTTGACAATTCAATATTGATACGTTTCCATAGTTGCGCAAAAAATGTTACTAAAAATTTCATGGCAATACTTATTTATGAATAAAATTAATAAGGTTTTCTTTCAAAATTAAACAAGATTTTAATTTCCTTCGTTTTTTAAACGATTTTCGGAAAAATGGTACGTATACCTCGTACGAAAAGCCACATTCCCGGACTCCGTGTTGCTTCTCTCGGCTTGCACCTCGACAAGAAATCTTCGCAGTCGTCAGGAAATGTTAGACTTTTCCTACTAGATATACAATAAACTATTATTTCTTATTGGTATATTTATAAAAGCATTGTTTTCAAAAGTTTTTTTTTTATATATTTTATTAAACTTCTTAGTTTTTGTGATACGATATTGAATGTATTGTATTGAAGAAGATAATCCGCCATCTCGGCGCATCCGCCATATTGGGTTTAGATGGCGTCATATATTTTATCGTATTTTACTAATTTAATCCGTTTATTTGATACCATATTAAAGGAGTTGTGAACAAATGATAATCCGCCATCTTGGTACGTCCGCCACATTAGATCCAGTTCACTTATTTATAAGGCACATAAAAAACTAAAAGCTGCCAACCGTGCTAAAATAAGGGGAGACCGAAGCATGCATTATTTCTCTACTCTCTGGTAAATAATAAACAGAATGTATTGCTTATTAGGTAAAACATCATTACTCTTATATAAAGTGTGTTCTGGCAGGGCTAAGATAATAAATAAACAGAAACACACCTCTTTCAATTAAGACTTCTAACTCTTGTGATATAGTTACGCACGTTACACCTAACTTAAAACGTCATGCAGCTAACGAATAAACAGAGCCCCAGATTTTCTCCCAAAAAAATTTTTTTTTGGTACATTCTAAGTTTATTTACGCGAAAACTGTACATTCTACGGAAATATCTTTTCAGCAGAGAGTTTTATGAGTTACACATTTCAAAATAACCTCCATTTTGATATATCTACTGGTCCTTTAGTTATAAGTAAAAAGAGCACTTTGAATCACCTTTCCACTCACCATCTTCCCATCCCCCCCAGTGAGTATTACCATCACGGCCCGGGAAATCTAAAGAGTTATTATGGAAGTTAAAATGAACACTTTCATGAATTCTCGAGACTTTCTGAATTATTTTGTTGTATGGTTGAACAATACTACACTCGATTAAAAGTGAATTATTTTTTGGTTGCTTATGCTTGTAATGAAACATATTCTTTATAGGATTTTGCAAACAGCAGAAAAAACTATCTAAGAACTAAGAGAAAAACTATTTGTAAAATTATTGATTTACAATCTTTGCATTCTTTCGATAACCTGAATTCTGGTTATGCTAGCAATTAAAATCTTAAAATAAACTAGTGTTACAATGAGAATTGTCCAACAAAAAAGACAAACTCATTTTAGGATTTTAATTGCTAGCATAACCAGAATCCAGGTTATCGAAAGAATGCAAAGATTGTAAATCAATAATTTTACAAACAGTTTTTCTTTTAGTTCTCATAGATAGTTTTTCTCCTGTTTGCAAAATCCTATAAATAATATGCTTCATTATACTACAGTCTTCTCTTGCATCTATTATATTACAGTTCATAGGTTAATCTCTCACTTCTAGGACGATACTTTAAAATTAAATACTCCTACTGTATTTCCCAGCATTTATATGGTTTTTATTCTACTTGCATGAATGGAATTTAGACTCACAAATCTACTTCAAATTATGTACCTTGCCGGTTTAATCCATCACTGGAAACGTCTAATGACGGTCTAGCCCATGTTTTCTTAGTAATATTGATTCAAGCCAACCTCGCTTAATATTTTCTGTGTCAGTGGATCCAATTTTAGACGGCTAATAAGCATAGAGCCCTTATTTTATGACCCGAGTGTGATACCTAAAGGAAAGCGGTCTTAAAATACGGTGCAATTTCTTTATACATTATCAGCTTAATCCGTGATACTTTTTCGCTAATCCTATTTCATCCCACCCTTCTATTTTATGTAGTATTTAATAGTGGCAAGCCGTGCACGATGTAATTTGGCCATATAATTTTCTATATCTACGCCCTACGCCTACAAGATGAGCCCTTGTAATTACGATTATATTGTTATTGTTTGCCATGAAATGCTCGCCAGGACACTGGTTGCCAGCGCCGTTCATATTTGCCCGACACCTGCGGCTTGTCCGGTGTATATATTCAGCTCCGTGTTGCTCTTATACGCCCACTTTATCCAGGACGGACGATTATTTTCTGCTGTACAATATGGAAACTACTGTCTAAATGTGATTTGTGGCACATTCTTATTTCTTGATTTCCTTCTGATGTTTTCTACCATATTCTATATTCACCTTTAAAAATAATGTCAATTATCCAATATATTACTAGAAAATAACCTGTAAAGTTAGAGGGTGTTTTTGACAAATAATATGAAGAATAAAATTATTAAAATGTATTTTGCTGGTGTTTCGGAAATCTAATGTTTTTTTCACAAGCTTTATTGGAAAACACTATGTTACGATATTATATAATAAGGACCAATTAACCGAGTGATGCGACGATGAAATTATGTTTCATAATTCGTAATAACTACTTTCTTTTTCCAAAAATGTGTATCGCTCTTTTCAGTGGCCTATCAGCAAAAGACAAAATCCGTCGTTTTAAATTTTTAAGCTTTGACATCGGACTCCTTATAAGATATTTTTGTATGGCTTTATTTGTATTTCAGATTATAATTGTTTCTATGTTCTTTCGGGTAGCATAAACAAAAATATATTTATATTTTTTAAGTCCAATTTTATTCAATTCTATTTTCTTTTTTTTAAGAAATGAATTTTACTCAAAAATATTTTGCCCAAAAATAAAAATTTTTGGTATATCTTAAAAGTACATAAAAACGAGCTATTAAAACAAAGTAGTTTTATCTCCTGCAATTGGAACCCTAGATATGACATTTTATTGCATTTCGACCATTTATAAGCAAGCTAATAGACATAATGACTTGGAACATTTTTTCGGTTTAAAAAAATTTAAAATTTATTTTTGTTTATGCCATCACAAAGAACATAACAACTATAATCTGAAATACAAATTTTTCAAATACGACTTGATGCCCACAAACAATCAACGATTCGATTTTCGACTTTGCAATTGTTTTTTAGGAGTTATTGTAAACAGTTTAACTTGGAACTTGGCTTGATGGTTTAGCTCCACAAGGGGTATACTGTTCTAAAGTTCCGTTAAAGTATGTGCATTTTTGTTCATGTTATCATCAATTGTTTCAAAATGGCCTCCCTAAAATGTCTTCATGTTTTACGACTTATCATATTGACCAAAAAGTTTCGGACAAATCTAGTTCTCTTCGCAATTTCATTTTGAATAATTTGTGTCTCCTTCTTTTTTGTAATACGGGTTATACAACCAGAGATATTTAAGAAAAACTGTGAAGAAACAGGATTCTGAATATTCTTTTGTTTAAACAAAAACTTTCCGCCACACGGATTTAATCCAAAACTTTTACTACACTTCTTGAAATGTTTTCAACAAGTTACAGCAAAAAAATTGCTATAGTAAGACAATTCCTTTCTAGGCAATTCAGACCCTTAGATTTACTCCACTAGAAGAAAATAAGAGGGACATAATATCTCATGTACTAAGGGATGATGCAACATAAGCATGGGATAACCACCCCTGCATTTTTCAACGAAATTTTGGAAACTTTTATGAGCATAAAAGACAAGTTCTATAAATATTCCAGATTTCTTCATTCATTAGTTTTTGGTAAAAAGATATTCTTGAAATTTTGAAATTTTTTGTTCTTATCTGTTCTTAAAAATTTTAGTTATTGGCAGTGACGTGATCACTTGAAAGAGAAAGATGTTTTGTAATGAGTTTCTAAAAAGAAAATATTCAGCCAGCACAACTACGAAACTTTTTCTACAATCCTTAAGATTCTTCCCATAACTTACTGCCTTGACAAAGTGATTGTAGACGTAAAAAAATTAAAATATATTTTGGTAACGTACTTTTGAGAGCATTTTCCAGAAAAAAATATTAGATAATACCATTTCTTTTTTCAAATTTTGAAATAGTTTTTTAAAATATTTATGCATCAGGTATGCAGTGATATTTTTTTCACGAATCAATATTTTGTGTGAAAAAGGCACATTACACACGAATTGGATTTAGTCATTGAACCATTCAGTCAGATTCAGTCAGTCAGTCAGTCAGTCAGATTTCAGCTACTCCGAAAATACATAACGACTTTCAATGCAATTCCGAAAAAACTAAAAAAAAAAACTATTTTAAAACTGTTTAAACGGTTGAAAAATTAATTTCAAATACAAGGCCTAATTTAACGTGATAAATTTTCATATTTACATATTCCTGTTAAAATCTTATGCAACTTCAACCAAAAAGTATTCCTAATTTTTTGTTTCATATTTTCAATTCCACTTAAGGCACTTCTTACACTTGCTTTGTAGGTGTCAATAGGTCAGAGTCTCTTGAGTTAAAGTTCTGGGGGTGTGCAGGCCAATTAAGTGATAGGGACCATACCAATGCTTTCTTATTTTTTGACTGAGGAATCACGTACCTATTCGAGTTAAAAAAAATGAAAATAGGTTTTTTTTGGAGGTCTGTTATTTTTCATTGGCCACTTATTAATTAAAATACGTTAACTTGGGCTAATACGAATATATTACAACAAAATAAGATGGAAACACAATTTTAAATGCTTCTACAATTTATCCACCAGTACTCTTTATAAATGTCGTTTATTAAAGAAAAAATGTTCAGCCTCCATTTTCCCTTGTTATACTTCCTGTGTATGTATCACTTCCTACCAAAATCGAGAACGTAATACATAAAAAGAGAATTTGGAGGCTGAATAGACTTTTTTTCAAACGAAACCTCTTCAAGAAATACTATTGTATAATGTTTGTTGTTCATGTTTACACTTAAATAATGCATGTGCTTATATCCCATACAACAATGTATTCAGGATTAATACGTTCGTGAAGAAAATCGAGCAAAGAATGAAAAACGTTATATTTTTGTTACCCTAACAGTTGTAACAAATGCGATTTTTCCGCTGTCACCGAGAAAGGAATCGTCTCGTTCCCGTCAAATCCAGCAAATAGAAAACATATTGTGGAAAATACGGTCCCGAAACGAACGGCGGGCAGCGTAAAATTAGCTGAACCGGCTTAAATTATAGTCACTTATTGGCAAAACCGACAGTAAATATCATTCGAACCAAGTTTAATAATTCTCATTATTATGCTGTGCTGGATTGCATTCCCGTAATAAGTAATTTCGATTTGGTGTTCAGTTTTAATGGACTGATAACCAAATTGAACGCAAAATTAACATGCAATTCTCATTATGAACACTTTTTAAGGCCATTATAAACGCTGGAAGTGTCTAATATAAGGCAAAACATGAGTAGCCATTCGCACTTCTTCGCAAATCATGCAGTAATTTTACAAAAAGTCAATGTAACTTGAATTGTAATGTTTCAAAGACGACATATGCTCTCTTGGGAACGATGATTTCAATCTGTTATATGCGCATGTGCCTTAATGATGCATGCGATGAACCATTAGAGCAGGATGGCCCAATAATCAATTTTTTTCTTTTTTATCTCTCCGCAGATTTGTTCAAAATCCAAACCAATTATCTCCAAATTAGAGTAAAATCGGTTAATGTTAATGCACGTGATTGCAAGCCTCAAAGTTTCTTATATATTTCTTATGGGACAAAACATTTTTTCGAATATTTGCGATAGAATTATTTTTCAGGAAAAAGCTACAGCTGTAGTTTTTTGTTTAACTTTGCAATTTTATTTTAACTTCCTAGTCATATTTGAAAAGTACAAAACATTTTTTGCAATCGATAATTATTTAAGCAATTTATTATTGCTTATTTTTTATCTTCTTTCATAATATAGTTAGTGTTGTATCGGTTTTTAAACTTTTAGACTCTGATCATGTTTAGAAAATAAAGAACAACTTTTAAATTACTGATAATTGTTTAAACAATTGTCGACTGTTTAAAAGATGACCTGTACTTTAATTATAAACACAGTAGAAGAAAAGTTGAAAAGTTTAAAAAACTACAACTCTCTAGCTTTATTCTTAACAAAGATGGTATTAAATAATAACACTTTTTTAATTTGCAGGTTCAAAAAATCTTCAATCAACTTTAAAAACTAACCTATGAATATAACTCATTAAATAAATTATAATATGAAAAATAGTAAAATATTGAAATATTAGTATAAACTAGAATTATCTGACTAATTATTAATAATTTGTGCAAAAAAATTGCAACTAGACAGATGATAAACATCAGAAATACGCGCTCCTCCATTTTGCTCTGGCAATTCTAAGGAAATCATGATTTCACTTTATTTTCATAATTCTACGGCAAATTTGCAACAAAAAATTCTATTTTCCATATAAAATATGTGGGAAACTTCAAAGTTTCGGAGGCACGTGTTAGTATTAATCGATTTTACCCAAACCAGGAGATTATTTTTTCGTGACTGAACAAATATGTGGACGAGACAAAAGAAATTGTAACTTTTATTCGACTAATATAAATCTGAAGTCACTCTAGTGCATCATGCACGCATTTCTTAAAACAGGCGCTAATTTAATGTCATCATATTTTAACTGATTCAGTATACTCTTATTCTAAAATCTACCCCCAGAAAAAAAAGTCCAGAGGGTTCAGATCGAGTGAACGAGGAGGTCAAGTAACTGGCTCTTTACATCTAATGTGAGAAAACTATTATTTAACAAAATTCTGTCATCTAGGCCACAATTTTCTACGTTCCCATTAATGCGCATTCTGGGGCGAATAATAAGAAAACATAATTATCCTTCATACTACTTAAAAGCTTCACACGTCCTCAAAACTATAATCTTTCCCTTTTATGTGGGATTATATTAAAGACAAGTGGCCACAGTGCTTCCCTTGGAATAGGAAATATGAAACAAATAACACAGGTTTACAAAAAAAAAAGTTGTCTGGATCTGGGGTCAGACCATACGTTTCTTATATATTTTTCGACGCTTTTTTTAGTTTTGCTCTATCACGTCAGGATTTTGAGATATTCTAACCTAAAAGTTAGACGTATTTGAGGTTATGCAGCTTTGAGATTTTTTTTTTCTCAAGAAACCATGTATGAGATCTTAAAGTACAAATCTTTCTCTTTAAAATGCCGTAGAGTTCGCTCAAATATCTTCTTGTTTTCGCTGAGATATCGAATTTTTAAAATTGTCTGTTCATATCATATCTTTCTCAATACATTTAATTAGTACGGAAACCTTATGGTCATTCTCTAAATTTCAATCTCTCGGCGAAAAAAAAAGATATTTGAGCAAATTCAACGGTATCTTAAAGGTGAAGACTTGTACTTTAAGATCCCATACATGGATTCTTGAGAAAATTCTCAAAGCTACATAACCTCAAATATGTCCAACTTTTAGGTTAGAATATCTCAAAATTCTGACGTGCCAGAGCAAAACTAAAAACAGATTCGAATTCAGTGTCGAAAAATACAAGAAACGTATGGTCTGATCCCAGATAAAGAAAACTTTTTTCTTTTTGTAAACCAGTGTAATTAGGGACCTATTTTCGCAGAATGGCAGAAGATTGAATTAATGTTTTAGCTACTTCGTTTATAATGATAAGTGTATAATCAATTTCTTTAAATAAACTACGACCAATTGACAAATTATCATTACCTACGTATTCAATTTCCTGCAATAGGTTTGGGGTCACAAACCTCTACGAATTGTAAATTTAAAAGGAAATATTACTGTATCTCTTTTAAACATGTATTGATACTAAGAAATTGGAAAACTTGTTTACTTAAATTATCTTCGATTCTCTTTCCAAAAATGAAATTGACAGTTTGCGACGACGTCGCATCGGCCAAACGTATATACGTTTAGCATATAATTAATTATAGGGAAACAAAAAATAATTCACTTATAAGCATGCATAAAGTAAGTATTGTCTTGATAATTTCGCATTGCGCAATTATTTATACTTAGTTACATATTAATTTGAATTAATATTTAAAGTTTTGCAATACAATAACATTAAAATCCAAAAGAAGTTTACTCCGATTTTTTTTAAATAACCACCAAAGTTATGGAGTAACATTACAATATTTCATTTCACGTATATTGATGAACCAAAAGTTACACAAAAATAAACATTGCGAGAACTTCTACATTCGTACTTAAATTTAAGAGCAATATGCACAGAGTGCATATTGGTTTTTAGCATCAGGAAGTCTCGATCAATCCGAAAGTGGTAACTGTATATTTTATACTTTTCAGTTGAGGAGATATCTCGGATTTGCGGATTTGTTGGCTGGAGATTTTTAAAAGCGCCATTTTGAAATGTAATGATTCCAGGGACCTGGAGAGTTGTAGAATTCCTATTGGCAATTACTTTCGAGGCAATCCGTTAAATTGGCGGTGCAATAGAGTCGTTACAACTTCCGACGTCGAATGGTTCGCCATCGGAGGGCACACGAACAAAGTTAATATAAATAGGAGCCACTATTGAGGCGACTTTGATGAAACGCTCCAATTCCAAAAACCCTCACTGGAACGGCTGGTCCGGCAGTAATGATAACAGTTTATTAATTATAAGAATAAAAGACAATAATTATTCTCTCGTAATTAATACGAGAGTGTTGCGACTTTCTTATCAATTATGACGATTTTTTTTAATAGTGGATGCATGTAGTTGTTCTTATTAAGTTTACAGTACGTTGCGAATGACGATCTCATAGTTATGATTATAAAAATAAGTTATTGTAGCAATAGTAAATAAAGGTTGTTGTATACAAAAATTTATACTTGTTGAAGAACTCTGAGAAGTACCTTAATTTTCATTGGAGTCATTGTTTTAAATAAACAAGTAACATAAAAAATAAACAGATCCAATGGAATCAAACAATCCTTATTGAATTAAATGGACACGTTTTGAAAAATGTATTTTTCATTTTCAAAGCAACACTGTAAAGTTCTTGCAATACCTAGTTTTCAACAATTTTCATAGTTTGTATTAACTTTTTGCATTTAAGTAGTTTTTTTTCTTTTATTGGCATTGCGACTTACGTCGATACAGCCAGATACGAAGTTAATATAGACTTATTAATTAATTAATTGTACCCTAATTCTAACCTATACCACCGATCACGAATAAATTCTGGGATAAAACAAGGACACTCTAACCTAACCTAACCTAACCTATTCTAAATATTGAGTTTGATGGCTTTGAGAAATTCGAGAATTCGAGAATCCAAATCTGCATCACATATTGTTTGAATGTATAAAGTACAAAGCAAGAAAGCGATCTGTTTTACAAAAAATTAACTGATCAAAATATTGACCATTCTATAACAATATTTGTCATTTCTTAGCGCTGAATAAACAACCCATCTATGACGGGATTCTCGAATTTCTTAAAATCATCATCAAAATCAATATTTAGTATAGGTTAAGTTAGGTAGTTGTTTTTGTCAAAACAGGTGTAGGTTAGGAATGACGATCTATCATATTTTTATGATTATAAAAATAATTTACTATAACAAAAAAAAAAAAAAATAAGAATTCTTATGTATAAATATTAAAATTTGTTGAACAATATACCTTAAGTTTCACTATATTTTATTTCAAACAAAAAATTAATATTGGAAAAGTTCTAACATCAAATAAAATTGTCCATAAGAAAATACAGCCTTAATAACATTGTTCTTGAAAATATTATCTACCGCAAAAAACTTAAGTAATAAATTCCAAACAAGATTTTGACGTTTCCTTATTTTTTTATATACAGTATGTCTCACTTTTCATGACTACCCTATCACAGCTCTCTTATTAACAACGCGATTTTTTTAAATCCACTAGTAGCGTTCGTCATTATGAAGAAAAATGAACTTAATTTTCCTAAAAAAGATATTAGGCAATGCTTTAACTGTAAAACAATCTCATAATGTTATTCGTTGTTATCAAAACTCACCGAATTTCAATAAGATGAGAAAATAAAATTTTTCTTTTTAAAATAGAAATTATTAGTCATAACTTTATCTTCGGACATCATTAATTTCCATTTAGAATTAATAATGTGATATGCTGAGCAAACTGTGATTTAGTTATCTATGTAAATTTTATTATTTATTGAATTGTTCGTGAATCAAATTTGCCTAAAATTATTTTTTTTTTACTTCCAAGTCAATTATTGTTTGATTTTGATTGTTAAGTAAACTGACTGACGTCACGTGATTAATTATAAATAGAAAGCCAGTCTTCCTCCAGCTTAATTAACTATTAATTACGCCCGAAAATAACGTTATGACTGTAATAATAATTGGTACTATAAAAAGGGAAGCCTTATTTTCCTAATACATGAACACCAAGTATACTATCTTAATAAAATTCGGATTTAGTGAGTTTCTGATAACAACGAAGAGGATTATGAGATTGCTTTACAGTTAAAACTTTGCCTAATATCTTGTTTTGGCAAATTAGGTACATTTTTCTTCATAACAACGTACGCCACTTGTGGATTTTAAAATATGTTACCGTGACACTATCTCCTGATGGGAAAGTAACTTTCACCCAAATTTTAAAAAACTCGCATAGTTAAGAAGAGAGTTGTGATATGGCAGACATACTGTATAAATGCATACTATTTACTGTCAAAAATATTAGCTCTTTTGAAGGCGATTTTCACACGTACATACATTTTTGAAGCACGACATAGCCTTCATACAATACCATACCACAAGACTAGCTTGTATGAAAATTCACCATGATATATGGGTACAGAGATTATGAACTATCTCTCTATGACTTTAAGGAAGAACAAAATTTGAATGTCTTTAAAATCGGAGGAATTTCTTAATATTATTACCAAATAGAATATGAAAACAGACAAACATCGGTCCATTATTTTGTAAATGATTTAGAAAGTATATGATGAAAGATTGATTGATGATTCTTTAAAATATGCCTTACACTATGTCACTTCTTGTTTATAAAGTAAACATATTTAAAATATAAATATAAGTTTCTGGCTTAAGGGATAGAAACAAGTAATTTTTGATAAATTTCCTATATAAAAAATCTACTTGACAGTTACATTTTTGTCAATTTGACGGCGATGAAAATGGTGCATCGCTTTTTATCACCTATAAAAATGCCTGTTCCTCAAAAGCTGTGTTTTTAGTAACTGCTCCTTCAAATAATTGTATAAATAAAGATAATTATTGTTGTTGTTCACTCACATATTCTGTCGTTAATTTATCTTGACAAAAAACACTCGAGCTTTTCTTTTATGGATAAATTTCTTTTAAAAATGTATCCATAAAATTTTGCCAATCAGTAATTTTGCTCCAAAAACTGAAACTTGACAAAATCGCTCGACCTCCGGTCTCGCGATTTTTTCACGTCGGTCTTTCTTATAAAATCACTGATTGGCAAAATTATTTCGTTACAAAGAGAAATTCATCCGATAAAAAAAAGCTCTTGTCATTTTACTGTTGATAAAATGTGTAAGTAAGTCAATGGCTAATTAAAAAACATTCAGTATATAGTCAATAAGGCAACCAGATTCTTAAATCAAATTAATCACCAACTAAGTATATAATGTGTATCGGATTTTTCTGCTGCGATGTAATTAATGAAATGTGTCGTAAGCGAGTAAACTTATTCGAAGTTTCTAAAAGTTCTCTAGGCCCCAGTCACTTCTGATATAAGTACGAATCTATTTAGAAGCCGATACGTCAAAAGGATGGAAGGTGAGGGATTTCTAGGACGAGTATATCAGGCATCATCGAATCAGGCAAACTAACTGAACAGCCAGAGTTTACCCCCAACCACATCATTGACTTAAGGCCAAAGTTAATTCATCCAGTTTCTAGGAAATAATAGTCTAAGAGCTTAGAGCCACTTTTATTTACTCGAAAGCGTCAAAAGCGCAATCAAATTTTCCTGATAGCTTTAGATTGGTAAGTACAAAAATTGCTTTCTCCAAAAACCTGTAAGTTTCTCATCGATTTGATCCAGAATGGATTTTTTATTCTTAAGACTTCTCGGGAACCTATAAGGAACATTATATGTTCATTATATGCTACAAGCGATTTCTATTTATTATGTTAAAAATGGTAAAAATCTAATTTTTTATTTCGACGGTTAGTTTCTCATCAGGAAACAACTTTCATCTAACACAGAGATAAAAAATGTCTTATAAAAATTTTGCTTGTTTCGGGAGTTTTCAAGTGATATCAACAAGTTTTGGAAAATACTAAAGGTGGAAATTCCTTGGTGACAAGGCTAACTTTTTTATTTTAAGGCATCTCTGATACGTGTTGAGAAGTTACTTCACGATGTAAATCTAACTTCAAAAAATTAAAATTAAATCTTTACCGTTTCACACGCAACAAATAGAAAATGCCTGAGGATAGAATACAATTATATTAACAAAATGTTCCTTACAGATTTCCTGTACGACGATAAACACGAACTAATATTAACGAGGGTGGTAGACATGTTAATGGCGTCATAATTTAATTACCCGTCACCAGATTTTTGCAAGAATGCAATTTTTATACTTCTCACCTACAAGTAATCAAGATAAGCTTCTGGCGCTTTACGGATAAATAAAAGTGGCCAAGCTCTTAGACTATGATAAGGTGTTTCGGGAAACCTCTCGGCGAAGTTCAGCGTAGCTTGCGAGACGGTATACGATTTGTTTGGTTGAAACTCACCTCGACCGTCTTGTGGCTGGATCTTTCATTACCATTACTTCTGTTATGTCGCCATATTTACTAAAATATTCTCTTAAACTTTCTGAAACAAAAGAGACAAAGATTAATAGAAGATTCAACTTGGTGGGATTTCATAAAATTAAGTACCATTTTGCGTAAAGTTTGCTTCCAATTGTGAAATAAAGACTTACTGAAAATACACATTAATTTGCGTTCTATGTAAAACACCTTCCAGGGTGGCTGATAAAGCACGCAAACATATTTTAATTTTTAAAGAAATACTTTTTGTAGATTTTCCCAAACACTAGAAACTAAATTATTTTACTTATAGACGCTTATTTAATATTCAATGCGAAAACTTTAATAAAGACACTGTAGTTTATTTGTTGAATCATTTTCTTTCACCTATAAGGCACACGATTCTAGGTTTAATCTAACCCTGTATGATGTGAGAAGTTATCTTGTAATCAATTTGGTAGATTCGGGTGCTGACGCAGGGTATTGGGAGATAGCTAATATTATACATGTGCAGAAATTATCGAATATTAGTAATAACTATCCCGTTAAGAGAAAATTCATTAAGTACTATTAAAGGCAGTGGCGTAGCTGAAAATCTCGGGGCCCTCCCGCAAAATGTATGGCTGGGGCCCCCACAAAATAAAAAACTCACTTAAATTATAAAGTTTTTCGACAGCGGCGTACATTCTCTTTAGCAAAGTCTTAGATGATGTGATCAGTATCTAACTTCCTTGCTCTCTCTTTCTCAATACTTAATACACATAATCCTGACAGTCTTTCTTGTGTCATCGAATTTCGTACAAACGCCTTAATAAGCTTTAATTTTGAAAATCAGCTTTCAGCTGTAGCAGCAGTAACTGGTAGTGTTAAGAATAATTTTATGGCAATGAAAACATTTGAAACACTTAACAGTAAAGTTTTATGATTTTTTATAGGGAATATAGCAAAACAAAAGACTGAAGAATTCGCAATTTCTATTATTTGTGTGCTCAAAACATTTCTTAGTAACAGAAGTTCGCGGGGAAAATCTGCCGATAAATCTTCAGAATAATTTTCAGCAAGATTGCTAGCTTCCAAATAAAGCTGACCGTCATTCAACGTTGATAATGTTTTGGGATTCAAGCAGGAAAATTTCTTTACCACTTCGCTCATCCTAGAAAATCGGCCAACAATCTGTTGAATGACAATATCAAGGTTGGCATAAAATACCTCTACTTTAAAAGATGTTTCGGAATCTGTAAGTCGTTCATCTTCTACGAATTAATCAAAAAACTTTTTAACGCGTCTTTTTCTCTTTGTTTGAAATTCTTGTTCTATACCCCATTTATTTGACAAATCGTAGGCTTCTACTAAAATTAATTATATGCGAAATCATATTTTTATCAACCATTATTGTATTAAAATATTTATATATAATATTGACTATTGAATATTGATGTTTAAGATGAATGTAATTTTTAATTTCAATTATATTTTTGCATCATAAATTTCTAGACTCGGGGGCCCTCAAGAGCTGGGGGCCCCCCCGCACCGCGGGCCCTGCGGGTCCGTCCGCTACGCCACTGATTAAAGGCAATCACGTTTTTTATTCTTATTACTATACAAAAAATACTAGCTGTAGAGCTGCTGATAGTACAAACCTACAAATACTATAGGTACTCTATTAAACACATAATTTTTATTCCGTTAAGGGTCGCACCTCCTTCTTTAAATTTAAAAAAAAAATCGGTTAAAGAGTAACATATCTCCTAGAATTCTTAAGGCATCAAAAGTAGTAGCTCACTTTATAAACAAGGTATTTTAAAAAGCCTGCTAATTATATGTCGATCTCGCAAAGATTTTTGAAACGATATTAGAATTCGTTTAGTATTTGCAAAGAGTATAATTTGAGCATTAGTTGTTTGATAACAGTCAATTTAGGCTTAGAAAAAAATAACAATGACGCTCAATTTTCAGATCGTAGTAAAGCCTTTGACTACGTATCTCACGATATGTTACTAAAAAAAATTGTTTTAACTAATTTTCTCTTGGCAGTCAAAAGTAACTCACATCTTATCTTGAGTAGAGTCTAAGTTCCGGAATATTAAATTTGGAGTACCCCAAGGTTCTGTTCTGGGTCCAACTTTCTTTCTAATGTTCATTAATATCGTCCAAGCAAAATGTGTTCCATATAGCGACGACATAACATTATATTAACATAAACACAAGGATAATGCATTATTACGTGTTCATACTGGCAACAAATTAACATCACTCAAGCATGTCAATTTCTCAATGAACAAAATCTTAAACAGATATTTTTCTTGGAAATTCTTACTAATTGTGTGTCACAGATAACCAACTGTATTAGCAGCGAATTATGAATTAATTGATTCAGCAATACGTCTACAGTTTTAGTCAGGTGTCAGTTTTCTTATACTAGAGCATAAAGAAAAGTAGTCAAGATAATCAGGGGCTAGTGTTGCAGAGATGAAAGTAAATATGCATTTAAACCACTAAAAAGTCCAACAGTATACAGCACTATACCATGGCAATGCCTTATTTACGTTAACGACGCGCAAGATTTCGATGATTTTTTGGTATTTACTCGTGAATAGTAGAAAGCTGAAGTGAGACCGAAATTTTAGTTAAAGATGGTGCATCCAAATCAACAAAATAAAGATCAGTTCGGTTGCAAATAACTTTTTTATCTAAGATTCACCCAAATCCGCCTTAACTTCAACACCACTGGTTAGTTGATGAAACATTTCGTCTACATGGTTGATATGAAAACGCTTTTCCCTGCCAAGTTTGAAGTCGATACTTTTTATTGTTACGTCCAAGTTACGGTAGAACGGTTAGGAAACATTTTATAAAAACGTTATGATTGTTGTTTTTCTTTCTTGAGTTGCTCGTGATATCATTAAACTACTCTATATACTTTCTAAATTTATATTAGAATGCTCGATCATCAGTTATGATTGGCAGATGATTTTGTATTTGCCTTCGACACATTTTGAGTTTCAACGAGAACGTCACATAAGCAATTGATGATATGAGTCACATTTAGCGCCAGATAATGGCTCTTTCAGAGCTTTCTTGATTATTCCTATCGACTTTCTATTACAATGGACTCGATTGATTCCAAATCTACCACCAGTTAACAGTGTACTACAGTGTGTAGATGCTGCTGTGAAGCTACAGATTCATTCCTTTCATTTTGTTATATGATGCCAAATTTAACAGCAACAGTTCGCAAGTGATCATCTTACACTATAGAACCGTCAGCAGCGTTAGTATCACCCAAATCAGTGATAATTTCCTTGTTTGGAATACTTTGGAGTAAGGTTTATAAATCTTCGTAGAACAAACTGCTCTGCTATTGCAGCAGTTGTATATACTGTACCAGCGGGTGCAATAGGTGCATATACTATACTAAACTAATACTAGCGTCAAACCTTAGGACACCTATTCGGACCAAAGAACAATGAAAACGTTTCTACAACTGTGTACAATTAGACGTGAACGTGTTTGACTTGACCGTTTAAGATTAGTTCTTTAGTGGTGTTAAGAAATGTTTCGTAAAAATATTATAAATTTCTAACTTTATTTTTTATATGTTTACACAGCTGTGCTTTGGTTTTATTAAAGTTATAATAAAAGTGACATGGTGTTAAGTAAAATTTATTTAACATTTAGTACACCGTTTTGTATTCAGTCTGTGCTAGTTGGGATCACTGACTTTTACTTCCCTCGCATACCGAAGGGAAGTATTGTATTCGAGAAAAAATCACCCTCCGAGATTTTTTCGGATTCTGACGTTTCAGAACACGTAGATTACGAAAATATAGGTTTTTCAATTCCGTCAGTCTGTCTGTCTGTCTGTTGGTGCATTTACTAAAAAACTACTTGACGGAGAGCAGTCAAATTTGGTAGTTAGTTGACGCTACTGTCAGCGAAGAAATGGTAGAAATTTCACTGGAACATATACAGGACCGTCTAAACGGAATAAATAGTGAAAAAAAATTTTTTTTGCTCAAATTTAAAATTTCCACTTTTCATGACGCGCTAAACCTATTTCAGAAAAAAAAAATTTTTGAAAATTTTTCTCAGCAACATTTTTGAAAAAATTTTTACCATAAAAAAATTTTTTTTTGCTCAAATTTAAAATTTCTACGTTTCATGACACGCTTAACCTATTTCAGGAAAAAAAAAATTGAAAATTTTTTTCACCAATATTTCTGAAAAATTTTTTACTAAAATACTTAGTTTGAAAAAAAAAATTTTTTTCTTCTAATTTAAAATTTCTACTTTACATGGCATTCTAAGCCTAATTGAAAAAAAAATTTTTGAAATTTTTTTATCAACATTTTTGAAAAAAATTTTAATACTAAAATAGAGGAAAATTTTTTTTTCTTTCTTCTAATTTAAAATTTCCACGTTTCATGGCATTTTAAGCCTGATTCAAAAAATATTTTTTTGAAATTTTTTTTTTACCACTAAAATAGTCCATCTATTTTTTTTTTATTTCTTCAAAGTTAAAATTTACACGTTTCATAGCGTTCTAAATCCATTTAAAAGAAAAATTAAATTTTTTTTTACCATTTTTAAAAAATTTTACCACTAAGATAGACTTTTTTTCTTTGTTCAGATTTAAACTATCCACGTTTCTATGGCATTCTAAAACTATTCAAACAAATTTAAAAATGTTTTTGAAAAATTAAAAACAAAATTGAAAACATTTTTAATTTATTTATCACTACTATAGAATACACGAAAAATATTTTTTTGCTCAAATTTAAAATTTCTACGTTTCATGACATTCCAAACCAATTTTACCAGCTTGGAAAAAAATTTAACACTAGAATAGATGGAAACTTTTTTTTTGCTCAAATTTAAAAGTTTCACGTTTCATGACATTCTAAACCTATCTCAGAAAAAAAAATTTTTTTCACCAACATTTTTCAAAAAGTTTTTACCACTAAAATAGATCGATTTTTTTTTACTTGCTCAAATTTAAAATTTTCACGTTTCATAGCATTCTAAACCTATTTTTAAAAAAATTTATAATTTTTTAATTTTTAACTTTTTTTACCACTACTATAGAATAGAAGGAAACTTTCCTTTTTGCTCTAATTTAAAATTTCCACGTTTGACATTTTAAACCTATTTTAGAAGAAAAAATTTTGAAAATTTTTTTACCAACATTTTTGAAAAACTAAAAAAAAATGAAATTTTTATAACCACCACTATACTTCCACTCCATTACGTGAATGTTGGATTGAAAATGTGACAGATGACAATAATATCTGGCATATGCACCTATTATACTTTTATTGAAAAATGTACAGGGTGGTCAATGGTCATCCCAAGAAATAATTCAGTCATGGTGGACATTTGTAAAGGTATTTGCGCAAGCCTGCCATATGTTTCACCTGCTATTTAGTATTGAACTTTTGCTGTTGGATGAGCAATCTGTATATTCTTTTGACCAAAACTTGTCAAGTTTTCTTTGTAATAATAGCAATAACTATATTCCGATTATTATTCTCAATGTCATTTCGTAATTATTAATTTTTTAGAGTGACTGCCATGCACAAATAACGAGGGAAGTTCTGTGTAAATACCTTTACCGATTTTTTTGCTTTATTAAAATTTAACTTCGTACAATTTGCCAATTTTGAAAGCTAATAGCTTTTAAATTAATATGTTTTTTGTTTCCTTATAGTTAAATTGAAAACAAGACACAAGATAATTTATGCGCGATGAAAATTTTAAATATATTTGTTAACAACGTAGTTTATAATTTTGTGTTTGTCTTTAATTCACAGAATTTTATTTATTCGCCACTATTAGATAATACTCTTTAGTATCTGTATTTACTTCAACTGTCGAATCAAAATGTATATGTGCGTCACATATAAAACCTCGGCGCTCCTCTGTCAAGAAATACTTCCCGACTCCCTACTTTCGCAAATAAGTATATGCGTAAAGAAACAATAAAATACTATGGCTTCATTTCTCCAATAAGCACGTTTCCATCGTATTTTAACTTTTTCTCTGATATACAACTTTTCACAATAAAATTCTATTTGTCGCAAATACTTCTAACAAATGCTCTACGTGGCTCAGATACTTTGGCAGCGAGCATACGGTCTAAATATTTCAGGAAAACAAATTACCCGATGAAATAGATGTGTAAAAATATAGCAACACTTTTTGTAGTCACCGTGACTGCCGAGGATATACACATTTGCTTTTATATCTTTATACTGGAACAATGTGAATTAATACCCTCGCGGTGAATATAGGAGAGCGACTACAATATTTTTAATACTATTATGCATTGTTAACCGAGTCAACTTCAGCTACATTTTCAACAATTTATTTCATATTTATAGTCCTTTTTGCATAGTAGAAAGTATATGGAACTTTACGTATTTACAGTTCTTGAGTTGTTCTTAAACCACAAAAAATTTAGTACAATCGAGTAAAATTAAGTTTATACTCCTGACAAAATTCATATAATGTTTTGAAACTAGACAGAAATATTTGTAAATGCACTAGAATCACAATAGAAAAAGTTCCCACCCCTAATGGGCTTGTTCGGCATTTTTTTTTATTTCATAAATCGAAAGTGCAAGTATAAATTAATGGATCTGCAAAAAATCAGAATCTTATTCGCATGTTTAGTATCTTAAAAACTATTACAAATATCCATCTCGCGAAAATGAGGCGTGGCCAGGCGCTACGTCACTATACGCATAGACTCGGCGATTTCAATAGACTTGATGCTCCTTACTTATAATTATACCTAAGTGTACGAAATATTGTTTGTTTTGCTTACTACTTGACAGTAGGGGAGTACAATTTGGAGAAATGTCAAAAAATTACAATTTTCTCTTGGTCCTGCTGGGAGGAATTTTCGATTTTGACCCTGCAATTTACGATTAGAATTCATCGCCGACCTTCTCCTTTCCGTAGACACATAGAACTCGACGTATTTGTTTAGTTACCAGCGTTTAAAAATTCCATGTTTATCGACTTTTCAGGTTAAATTGGAAGGTCCCAGAAAGCCATTTTTCTTACGTCACTTGCGTATAGTGACGTCACAAATGAGCGCTCGGTATTTGCAACTATTACTAATTTCAACTCCTTATATCTCGAGAACGGAAAAAGTTAATAATACGAAATTTTAAGTGTCATAATGAGAATATCGAGTACTATATGAAAAAGTATAAAAACCATATAAAAATAATATCATGGAACAAGCTCATTGCGTCATCCCTTAAAATTACGCAAGCCACCTTCATATTTGATTTGTATCCTGTATCTGCTTAACCGTACACTTTTTGGTAAAAACACTCCTATACAAAAATATTCCATGAAAAATTTTGTATTCATTTTTTCCGTGGAGTGAATAGTACTCGTGTAAATGCGGCGCGAATAAAAAGGTCACTGCATTTAATGCATTTGACGGCAATTAACTTGGGAACTACTAATTACTCAGCCGCACAATTTTTTTTTCTGGCCTGGGGATCTGACCATGCTCACTATATGTTTTTGGGGAAAATTGCATTTTATCTAACGATTTTCTGAGGATAGAGAAAATATGTGACGTGGTGGGCGAAAAGTGAGCAAGCCAAAATACACTGGAGATGATTGGTGTGGTCCGTGTAATCGACATTTTTGTGTGTCTGTGCCTGTGTAATTAGTTTCAATATGAATTTAATTGTTTTAATCAAGAACTGTCCGTCTGCCGAGAAAAACAAAACAGACCATCTTCATGTAGAATTGATTTGGCTAATCAGGAAAAATATCGACATGGAAAAATGTCAGCGGCGTACCACTTTTTTGTAAAAAAATATCAGAGTATATGCTCGCAGGAACGCCACTGGTGGAGCGATAAGATAATTTTTTTTAAATTAAAATATGTGGTTCTATATCCCATTAACACATACCGGAATTGAAAATAATATCTAGAATACTTTCTGAGATATTAAAAAATAACGATTAGAAAAAAAATGTCAACAATTGAATCCGTTGCGGACATATTTTCATATGAACTTTTCTTCATAAAATGACCTAAAGTATCACGCTCTGAAATATTAGCACGTTATTAAAGAACACCCTGTATAGGTATTTTGTAGATAAATTTATTTTCCAATATTTTAATGTCTGGCATAACGAGAACTCATGTTATCGAAATCCTTAAAGAATACGTTTTGTTACACATATATTGTTACTTTTAAACTTCATACACTGTTACCTATTTCTTGCATCTAAACCGACATTATTTATATAACAAGCTATTTCCAATAAATAATATCCTGTCCGTTTCCTCTTTATTTTAAAACAATGCAAGGGACACTCCTAATATAATTCGTAGTAATCAATTACTGCCTATGCATTTGTATTGTTTTCTGTATAACCGAAACTCATTTCTCCGTTCTTTCCTTCTTTATTTACATTCGTAACATTTGATTTTAAGCATTATAAACACGAAGCCACATTGTATCTTGTTGAGGGAGAAGCGAAATTTCGTATTCCCGAGTTGTGTATTATACAGGGGATTGACGTAATCTGAGGCCGCACTAGTGCAGAACAAATAATGTAAGAGAAAGGCCCTGCTATACTGCTTAACACAATATAATCTGCACCGATTTGCATAAATATATTTAGCTGGAAACCGCTAGCATCGACTGTTAAGATTTAAACTCACGAGATAATTCATATTTACTGACAACTTGACAATTTGCTTTTGAGATTAAAATTTAAATGTTGAAAGAGCAATGAATGGCAACTGACGAGATGCAGTATTGCAACAAAACTTTTATATTAGTTTTGAAGGGATAAGAATAAGAACTGAAGTAGAGAGAGTTAGTTTTCTATATACATATGAAGATTTTTTTTTAATTTAATCACTGTTAACAAAAAACTTACTGAAAATTATTAAATAAAATTTGGTTAGGTCACTTTACAAGATAACCTCGATTCCGTCGATTTCTTCTACATAATAAAAAAAGTTTGGCTACGCCGACGACTGGGCACTGATGGCTAGATGCAGCTCAATAGAACGGTCAGAAGAAATTCTAACTGCAGACCTACAAATGGTGGGAAATTATTTTCGCAACTACCAAACGCCGCCAAAACTGAAGTAGCATGATTTCACCTAAGCAACAAACTCACTAGAAGATAACTTAACACACAGTTTGAAAACACTACACACGCCCACAGTAAATCACCAAAATACCTAAAAGTAACCCTCGATAGAACACTATCTTTCAAAGAACACTAAACAAAGACCGTTGAAAAACTGAAAACCAGAAATAGCATCATCTAAAAGCTGTGCGGCAAAATCTGGGGAGCATCGGCCTCCATCCTGCGTTTCTCAGCCCTAGAGCTTCTCTCGTCAACTGGTGAATACTGCGCTCCAGTCTGGCTAAACAGCTGGCATATACAAAAGGTGGATGTCCAGCTGAACAACACCACGAGAATGATTGCTGTTGTTATCCAATCAACGAGCTGGCTACCAGTGCTAAGTTATATTCCTCACCTTCAAATGCCCTTACAAGGGAGTACAAAAAGATCATGGTCAATAGAAGCCCCCCACAATCCACAAAGACATATAAATTTAACATTTATATGACCTGTATATGTACATATGTTTATATTTTTACCTCAAATTTTCAATGTGTCTAACAGCCATACGATAAATAAATAAATTCTTCTACATCCTTCAATAGCATATGGTTAAACCTTATTTATAACTTTCGACAGACATCAGTGGATTTAAGAAAACAAGTGAGGGCTATTATATTATGATTAATTTTAATTTGTTATTTATTTTATTTTGTCAGATTTGTCTCTTTCATGTGACAACTGAACTTAACTGATTGTCAAAACCCAAGATTACTAAGGAAATAGGTCGTAACATACGTCACATGAAGACCCAAGTATATCTACGTTCATATATTAGGTGTTAATTTAATTCGTATACAATTAATCATTGACGGAATGATACTGAATTTTTTTTTATAATTTATTTTATAAAATGAAGAAAAAATAGTCACATGAGACTGACATCAAGGATTGCATGTGACGTCGCTCTTGCCGATCCTCACGACGCAACCTGTATTTTAGTAATTCATTGAATGCATACCAGACAATTCCTGAAACCGTTTCCCCTAGATGTCAATTTGTAATGATTTATCCTGCTACCAGGATAAATCATTACAAAGCCTGATGTGATAGAATAAGACCAGAGAGCGTGCTTGAATATTGCAAATGATATCCGTATACCGGGTGGCCACGAGTCAATGTACGCCCCCAATATTTTGGTTGCTTTTGTATTTAAAAATTTGGTTTTTGGTACACATAAATTAGACAATAATAAGCTACTTTTAGACTAACAGGAATGAAAATGTCACTTCCGGTTCAACCGGAAGTGACATCAACTTTTTTTTCTTAAATGGAATGACTATATTTTTTTATGGTTTCTCATTAAGCATAAATTTCTAAGTGCAACAGTTTTTTCAGATGTAAAAAATTCCAAAAAATAAGTGAGATACGAACAGTTTATTAATTTTTTCAAACCGGCCGCGTCAGATGAATGCGATGTAAGAAAATTACTAAGTAGGCTATGGAAATTATTAGTAAGATTGTAGACTTGTCTGTAAAGAAGAAAACAGTTGTTTGAATTACTGATAGGTACCAGTATTTTCAGTTTTTTTTTCAAAAAAACGGAATTTCATTTTCATTTCCGTAGGGACCCTATGGAAATTTTTTTAATGGAACTGTGCTATTTCTTTTATTAATCAGAAATAATGATACATAAACTATAATTTTTTCGCCATTAATCATTTCTTAACGATATCCTTCGTAATAATAGAAGCATTTTTAAAAAGTAAGCGCCAACAAATCATTTTAATAAGGTACCTATCTACATTTAAATCGAAAATTGCAGATTTAAAATTATAGCTTATGAATCATTATTTCTAATTAATAAAAGAAATAGCACAGTTCCATTAAAAAAAAATCCATAGGACCCATATGGAAATGAAAATGAAATTCCGTTCTTTTTTTAAACTAAAAATACTGGCACCTATCAGTAATTCAAACAACTATTTTCTGCTTTACAGACAGGTCTACAACCTTACTAATAATTTCCATAGCCTACTTAGTAATTTTCTTACATCGCAATCATCTGACGCAGCCACTTTGAAAAAATTAAAAAATTGTTCGTATCTCACTTATTTCTTGGAATTTTTTACATCAGAAAAAACTGTTGCACTTAGAAATTTATGCTTAATGAGATATCATCAAAAAATATAGTCATTCCATTTAAGGAAAAAAAGTTGATGTCAGTTCCGGTTCAACCGGAAGTGATATTTTCATTCCTGTTAGTCTAAAAGTAGCCTATTATAGAAGTTGTAAGAAGCATGTTCGATCATGAATTAGTTCTGCCTAGTCGATTTTTTGGGAATTAGAATTAATTTCTTTTCTCGCGAATTCGATCAAGCTGATCGATCGAAACTTCAGTGGCATTATTATAGTCTAATTTATTTGTACCAAAAACCAAATTTTTAAACACAAAAACGACCAAAATATTGGGAGCGTACATTGACTCGAGGCCACCCGGTATAGTTAACCAGATATGTTATGAGCTTACCTTAAACGAAAGTAGTCGATAGTTTACCTGGCCCACCATTACAAGTCCCTCATCTGTTTCTGGTTCATTTTTAATATTGCCAGTAGCATAGCCGTAGGTTAAATGATATTTATTTACTTCTATTTAATCATTTATGGCGTTGTTCATTAAACTAACAATTTATTATAAATATATAATATATTACAAATAAATAATTTACATCATACCTATAAATTAATATGAAGTAGTAAAACAATATTTACAATAATTAAAAAGTCTATATTATATTATATCTATTCCTTTGTCGTTATTTTTATGATTTTCGAACTGACTTTGGAGAATCTATAACAACGATCTTCATATTATATATTTCGTCTTCTGTATCTTGTTAACTTAAACGATATATCTTTACTTTAAAATGTTATTAAGATATTTTTAATAAGAATATCGAAGCGATTGAAAGTTGTAGCAAGGCATTGCCGACCGTAAACATCTATTTGAAAAATAAAAATAAAAAAGAATCGGCTACTATCATTACACTAATAGTGATTTGTTTGAAATAATTTCTACTATCCCTTTGACTGCTTGATAGTCAATTTGTTCAGCTGCCTTATACTTTCTCATTTGTGAAAAGTCAAACTAATGAATGAAGTGGCCATTCAATTGTTTCCCTTCCTCTGATTCACTTATAGTTGGCAGGTGCTACGTCTTGCTGTCACTGTGCACACATCAATTTTGTTCATTTGCTGCAAAAAGTTCGGCCCTCAATATCTTGGCAATGAAGAAATTCACACTCTGGGTTTTTATAATTTGCGCTGTTGTTGCCTATGATTTTAAATGTGATTTTTTCATTCAATGACTGAAGCAGTGGCTGTCGCGTTATATCGCTAACTTTAGATTGCATTATTAACAAGCTAAAAAAACTACATTTTGATATGCTTTTTATCCCTGTTGGGATGATTCAGTACATTTTCAGCAGAGGGTTGCAAGATGACTCAGTACATTTTGACATGTTTTACTTTCCTTTTTTTGGCATTGACTAAAGTAAAGGCCAACTACATTTTGAAACACAGAAAGGGCATCGATTCTATTTTTATTTAGTAAATGAAAATAAGGAAATGAATGATGATATTTTAAATATAGCATTACATTATTTTTTTGCACCTATATCGCACGGAGATTTTTTAAATAATTCTATGTAATGCATTTGCGCAAATAACTCGTTTATTTAAAAATTTTCGAAAAAACTCTATTTCAGATTTTTTATCAAAAAGGTCCGTGCCTTATACTGGTTATAGAGATTGATCGCCGGAATAGTTAATTTTCGATTTTTATTAGGAAACTCTTCGGAACTGTAGAATTTATCAAAAAAATCAGGTTTCCTAGGATTTGTATATTCGCTTTTGTTTTGTCAAACTTCTCACAAACGTCAACTAATAGACCGATAATCGAGCGCTACAATTGCCATTTTTGAAAATCAAAATCGGACCTTCAGTTCGGGAGTTATTAATTTCTTTGGAAAATCATACTCGGCCCTGGAAAAAATACTTGTGGTCAACTGATTCGGGCCGCCATCGCCAGCAATAGGCTTCATCTGTGGCCGTGTACCTTGGTAGGTAAATAGGTGGCCCATTGTGCTACCGCTAACAAAAAACCGTATGATGTCAAATAAGAAATTGGACAAATTAATTTAGAATTTTAACTTGCTTAGCATAACCAGAAGTCAGGTTATCGAAACAATGCAAAGATTTCATTAATATTTTTACATATAGTTTATCTTTTAGTTCTCATAGATAGTTTTTCTTTCCGCTGTTTGCAAAATCCTATAAAGAGTATGTTTCATAAAAAACAGCCTTTTTAAACTTTATATAATTCAACACATTTTTATTTATTGACCGATATTGTTAAAAAGCAATAGAGTTCTTCTAGCTAACACTAATTTATTGTCCAAATTTCAATACGTTATCGTGCTTACAGGAAACGTGACGGAAGGACAGACAGACAGACAGACAGACATTTTGAAAGTTGTTCGGAATTCGATCACCAACACAGTAATATGAAATTTGTTTCTCTAACAGTGATATTTCCGATTTTAGAAGTGTGCCGATCGAATGTAATATACTTTTGTATTTGCGAAGAGTATAATAAAATTGTACTGTATCTATGTTTAATATAAATTGTATGAAATAAAGATATAATGACATAAAATAAGTTACCTGTGCAATTTACGGAGTGATGGAGAAACTTATCATTAAAATTGTTTTTCAAAATTTTGTATACTCTTGGAATGTATATTTGCTAATGCTAATTTTCTAAGTAAAATCCGTTTTACATTATTGAAGGTATCTCTAACATACATGTACCTATAACAAAATCATATTACTTAATCGCTGAGGTTATTGTTTCCCGATATGTATCTTGCTCTGCCGAATCTTTCAAAGAATCCCAAAAAAAATGCTTATAACTCGAAAAATATAACATTTGCAGAAAAAATACAACAGATCTTTGTAGACCAAAACAAAAAATGTTTAGAAAATGTATTAAACTGAAAACGTGTACCACGCATAGGCTTGTAAGGAGGATTATTAGGAAATATAATTATTATATTATAATTGAATGTAGTAAGTACTTACTCCAAAACTTGCCAGAATTCAAAGGTTTAACAGTATGCTAAAAGAATGTTACTTTTGCCCTCCTAATGAAATTTTTTTTGCTCTACTTTGCTCTCTGTATTTTTTTGAATTAACAAAAATTGTTGTCCAAAAATATTCAATCTGCTACCAGACTTGATGGCTTTTTAGATAACTTTGCTCCGACTAATATTACAGGTCTGCCTTTCAATTACAAAAGATTTTCTGTTAGTTTAATATCTTGTATAATTGGCTCAACGACTACCTGGTGGTTTCAGTGCGGAAAAAATTGTACGCATTCTTAACCGTTGTATAAATATATCATATCAATTTAAACTTTCAACGACAACGTAATCGCAAGTAATTTATCAGGCATTTCCCGTAAATTTTTTCCTGTTATATTAGAAAACAATGGCGGCAATTAGCTTGCATAAGATTTAACAAGCAAAACACACTATTTAGAAATGACAGGAAGTATCAATTATAGTTCAACCAGTCAATTGTTATAATGTATAAAAATACCCTGCATGTTGTCATTTGAAAGTTGATACGAAATTAAGTTCAACCTTCATTTAAACATTTATAGTCCGAGAGCTAGCGTCACAAAAATTTGTACTATTTGTAAATGGACCGAATGTGCCTTAGTAGATTGTCGATGAACCACTGGCATTATATAATTCATATTATCCATTCAGTAGTATTATTAAACTAATAGTTATGAAGCTATAAGTTTTCTGTCAAAGTATCTATTTTATATCAGTAATATAATAAGTTACACTCTATTTTCAAACGCTCCATTTAATTTTAATTTACTTTTACTAAAACGTTGCAATGAAGGAGACTGTTTCTTTTCTGAAACACGCAACATGTCATTTTAAATATATTCATCCATACAATTGACTGACTGGCAGTGCACCACCACCAAGGTAGCTGACTGATTTGATTACGTTTATTATGCTTCAAATTAACTACTGGCCAAGTTTCATCAATTTACAAATAGTTCAAAGAGCCTATTCAAAATGACATGATGTACCATTTGAAAAATCTACATGAATAACTTCAAACTTATTTGCAGTAAATTGATTCACTTACTGGAGTAGAGAGGTATGCAACCACTCTTACTCTAAAGGGCGTAGCGTGTGGCATATCTGCAAAGTCTTAACATTCAGAAAGTAAACCTGTTTTCTTTAAGAACAGTTTGAGTTAGTGGTTGTTAATCGTATATTCTTGTTGTTGAGGGTATTACATAATTGTGAAATTCAGTTTTTTGATTATTGATTCCTTTGGTGGTGCATTATCATTGGCTAGAGAAAATGTTCTAAGAGTGCGCAAGTTGGCAACACTGAGAAAATTTTGGCAGATTTCCGGAGCTCTCGCTTGACAGAAACACGAGGTAGGCGGGCGGCGGTCTTGATTTTTGTGGAGATTTTGGGGTTCTACATCGTTATCACAGCTCTGGATTTGTATTCGGGTCCTCATAAATTCCTCACCGTCCTGCCCCAAGCGTTCTGTAAACTCCAGGAAAGAATTCTTTTGGTTGTCATACTTTTGACGCCACGTGTTTCATGAGGTTATGTAATACTCTCTATATGAGGTGAGCTTTTATTTTATTTATTTGGAGTTTTATTTAGTTTTTATTTATTGTAATTATCACAGAGTATTTGGGGCAGGCATAAGTTTGGATAGGCCAACATGTTTGGATAAGGCCAGAGAAAAATTGTATGGTTCAGGCACATGTTTTCCGATCGATTTTTTCCAAAAACCTATCACTTTTTTACAATTCATGCTTTAATAAAATCGGACTTTTTATTCTTAACTTACTGCACTTACAAGATATATTGCGGATGGAGATCCTGGACGGACAGTCGGAAAAATCGACAAACGAGCGGACAGATGATGGACATTTTGAAAGTTAATCAGAATTACATGCCTAATACAATGATATGAAAATTTGTCTGTGAGCGATATTGACGATTTTAGAAATGTGTCGATCAAGTTTTCATTTTTTTATTATCGAAGAGTATGACAATAGACACAGAAAATGTACCTATATAACATTGTAGGAAATTTTATTAGCTTTATTTATTACATGGTGCATAATTTTGACATAGCTATTGGTTAGCAAATATAGCCAAAAAACTGAAAATGAGCACCATTTTTCCAAGATGGGGGCTCAAGTGCCACAGATAGAAATGGGGACTCTAAGTATGTTTAATAGTACACCTTAATGAACATATTTTGCTAAGTTTCAAAACTTCCACAATTATTTAAGTTAAACGTCGTGCTAATTCTAAAGTAATAATAATAATTGCGCTTTTGTCGTTAATGTATCAGCTTGCAATTAAATTAAACACCTAACGATAAGTTGTATACATATACATTACACTTAATTTCTACTTCACCAGCGTCATGCTATGTGTGTGGGTTTTATACCTATTGATTACCTACAAGCCCGAGTTCAAACAAGAGTTATCAGACCTCAGTGATTTTTTTATTCAAAATTATAAATCAAACGGCACTGAAGTTTATTTTTATATTTACAAGGAAGAATAATTGACACTTAATATATAAGTTTCATTAGAACAAGGTACCGAAATTGAACAAAAAATAATTCTAGACAGTTTTGAGAAGTTGAAAGTTACATGTTGGGTTGACTCAAACTTATACCACTGAAAAAAAGTTTTGATTTTTTGTGTCTCATCCCTCAAACTTGTCCGAAATCCGGAAAAAAAATGGTCTGCGCAAAATCGATTATTAATGATACGTGCCACCGAGATCATGATATTTTTCATATATTTCTTATGGGAGTTCTTTCCCCTATTTTGTGATAAAATCGTGAAAAACTAGTGCATTACGAATCGCACACAAGTCCCTTCTTTACAATAGTCCAGATAATATGAATGAATACTTTTTTTAAAATTAATCCTCCATAAGACCCTTTTATATTATCGTAAAATCGACCTCATAAGTGCAATAATCTTCTATTTTTGCACTATTTTTGACAATTATTACTAATTAGTCGAGTTCTGGCTTGGATTCAAATTTTACATTTTTTTTTTAATTATATTTTGCTAATTGTAACATTTTATTCTCTTTCTTTTGTTAATTTCGCAAGGTATTTTATTTCGTTGCTTAGAAGACCTGCGAATAGCCAAGCGCCATAGAAAATAAATAATTTAAAAAAATTAAAAAACACCATTTTAAATACAAACTGAAACTGTTAAAAATGCATTAATAAGAAGAAGATCATGTTGACAATAACAATAATAATGCTAATAAACGTAAGAGAAGATTCTTTTGTATTTCCAGGTGTTTCGAGCATCCCGTTTATTGACATAATTATTATTGTTATTAACATTATTTTTTTCTTTTTAGTGCTCTTATTAGCAGTTTAAGCTTGTGTTTAAAAGGGAGTTTTTAAATTATTTATTTGTTTTCTTCTCTTATAAATGACAAAGCCTATTCATCATTCTGAAGCCGCCATTTTAAATTCTTAAATTTCGATTAAATATTTATAATCTGTGACGTCGAAAATCCCCAGATACCGATTTTCATATTACAAAACTTGAACTGTTAAATTTGGACCAGATAATTGTAATCTGAAACCTCGATAACCCTCAAATACCGATTTTTAATCGAATTAGACGATAAATGATGAAGCCTATCCGCCATATTGACGCCATTTTGAATTGAAAAAGAAAAAGCCTGTCCGCCACCTTTGAAACGCCAAATTGAATTTTTCCACAAAAAAATGTGAAATCGTATTATCATATGAACCATATACACATACCAAATTTCAAGTCAATGCGACATCTGAAAGTGGGTGAAAAGTAAGATGCCATTACAGTGCTACTGGTCAAGCTAAAGAAGCGTATTGAATATACCGAAATAGATTTATATTGTATTATTAATAAGCACTGATCCTGCAACGTGAACAAAAAGTAAAGTAACACTCCTGAACATGAGTTTATGCTCAATCAAATATATCTTTCTAAAAGCATTTGCCCATTTTATTAATAAAATATTTACCTTACAGTTTCAAGGATTTGCTTTAGAAATAGGTTCATATTTGTCACGGAATATGTGTTGGAATCATGAAAACGTTGATTTATTCATATCTTCATCTAGTCTTTAATTACCGAAAAGACGTCATGATGTCATGTGACCTCATATTCCTAACTACAATACATCAAAATTAATTAATTTGGGGAACAAATACGTACATTTGATTGTGCTTTACATGTATCAGAACCGGAGCTGGGCTTTCATTCTTTCTATATCCTTTTATGAATGATAATAAGTCGACTTCTTATGGGGACGAGGGCGTGGACGCCTTCCGTCAGGTACGTTACGAGTTGTCAAAGTTCTAAAAAAATGGAGTTGTAGCATGTCATCGCTACAACATTTTTCTTTAAATTTAGTGGTAGCAGTAGTATTTATTCACACACTTTTAACAGAAAAATATTTCCAAAAAGATACTCCTGTCAGTTAGCCATAATGAAAAATGTTCCCAAAAGAAGAAATTCAGATTGTTACAGGATACCTATAGTGTTTATTGTACCAAACTCTTATATACTTTCTTATAGAGTCTTATAGTCACATTTGTGATAAAATATACAGGGCGTTCAAAAATGTAAAACAGTATTTTTTTATTATAAGCTAAGTGCTTGTACTTCGTTTGTTTAAAGCTGTATTCAAGATAATTGCTTAAAAACTCAATAAGTGCTTGAATACGGGGTTTAGTGTTATTCAACTCTTATTGTTGAAACAGTTAAATATAGTTGTCTCAAAAAGAAAATACACATTAAGAAGTAAATAAATAAACTGAAAATAGAACTATTCAGTAATTCCCAAGAATAAGTCAAATATTACCACAGATATTCTTTGTCAGTGAGTATGAACTTTGTACAAGAAAATTCAAGGATTTCGCTCAGGAAGACATCACAAAACACAGGTGTTAGCAGCCCGCATATTCAAAGAATTTTAGTAAGGAACAAAGTCTTTCATTCAAACCAGTGTTTAATCACAAATTGCTTGGTCGTCATTTGGAGTTTTGTTTACTAAGGGATGAGAAAATGTTTGAAAGATTATTTCATCGAATTATTCCATTTAGTGACGAATCAACATTATCAACTAATGGTGGGAGGGTTAGTGTACTCATAAAATTGTAGATGCTGGGTTAAAATTTTTCGGCTAATAATAGTAAGAAATTTAAAACGTGAATGTGTGGTGTGGTCCTCACTCTTCGGAAGAGAATCTTAACCAAATGGAAATTATATGGAAATAATTTTGTTTTGGTAGAACTAGACAATGAAAATTTAGAGTTTAGAAGAAAATTAATGAATCAACAAGACGGATGTCCCGCACATTCAATAATTCTAATCAGAGTGTAGTTTGATGTCCACTTCCCCAACATGTGGATCGGCCGCTATGCAGCAATAGCTTGGCCTGTATGGTCACCTAACTTCTCTCCATTGGATTATTTATTATCAGTGGAGTTAAGAAGGCCGACGAGGCTGCTGAACACGAATAAAAGGCTAAACAAGGTTCTTATTCAGGGCAACCCCTTCAAATGGCCAAAAACCACCCATTTCATCGGTTTTCGTGCACGGACGCGCGACAGCAAGCCCTTTAATGCAGATTTGACCGGGGCATGATAAAAGGCAACGGAAATCGTCAGTGACATGACCATGGCCCTTGGAGGTTGAATCTACCCCACTAGGGGGTTGATAAGATATATATGTCTTCTCGTTTGAAACTTTTACCCCCCCCCCCCCATTTCGAGGACGCTAATGATGAATAAAAGACTTTTAGGCGACTCCGATCATTCTTACCCCCTCGCATGACCAACACCCACTCCTCCTGGGTGTATATTTTCATTAGGGCTCGGCAATATCTAGACAGAGGGGATGGATGGAAATTTAATAGTAGTCGAACTATACAGGAAGGGTGACGGATAGTGAAGTTTGGAGCAACTCTTAAATTTTACCCTCCTAGGAGGTGGGAAGGTGATTTCATCCCTCTTCTCAGCTTAGACGTTTAGGGGATGGGGGTGACCTTTTCATCTCCTTCTTCTGAAAGTGGTATACAATAAATAAAACACATAAACTTGATTAAAATGTTTGTATTATATAAAAAATATTGTATATAAAATAGGTTATTGACTAGAAAGAATATTGTTTACAGTATATTGATATAACCTACGACGCTTACAAATAAAATTACATTGTTCATTATCATTGAAATACGCCCCCGCCCCACATTCACTACTATCTTCTTCTTTTTCACTACATTCGTCGCCATTTCCGATTCGGTGTCAGTAATCGAAATTTCAGGTATATAATATAAAAAATTTACAAATTCAACAACCTTATGATATTTTATCATTTTCCCACCCCCTGGGAGGGTAGCTTCAACCCCAAGGGTGGTCACGGTCATGGCTTTGACATTATCCTTAGCCCTTTATCATGTCCTGCTAAAATCTGCAGAAATTTCCATTAAAATCCTTGCTGCCGCGCGTCCGTGCACGAAAACCGATCAAGGGGTGATTTTTGACCATATGAAGGCGTTTTCCTGACACTAAAAAGTTTTTTTACCCTCATATTCGTGTTCGGCACCCTCGAAAGGGGGGAGGGGGAAGTGATCTGGTTGCGTTACTCATTTGTAACAAACTCGGGCCAAAATTCCGACTCCTTGATTCCAGTATATGGGGATATTTAAAACAAAAGTCTGTGTCAATGATTTTAAAGGCAACATTGATTTACTAAACCAAAAAGCTAAACTAAAGTAACTAAACCAAAAAATTCGTGATGCTGTTGCCACGATAAGAGAAGAAATAAGCGCTTTTACATACGAGGAATTTAGAAAAAGTTTAGAAAACTGTGCATCACTTGTAGATCTACACGTTGAGTAGTTCTTGTTTCGATTGCGTGCAGGTCTTTAAGCTGATATCTCCAATTCCAGTTTGTTATTTTTCCTCTCTCGTGCTTTTCGTGTCTTGAGAAAACCATGTCTGAACAATTTAATTATAGTAAACGAAATACATATAGTAATACGAAAAAGCAAAAAGAGCAGCGGTGTCCTTTGGCGGTCGCTTTGTCGGAATATTTTTGATACCGTCACTATATCTCTTTCGTCTAATATAACTATGAACTAAGAGTTAAATCATTTCTTATTTTGTTTTCACAAAGTAAAATAAGCCACCTATCTCCCGGACTATATCTTCTGTTTTCGAAATAAACGTTCACAGCATACAATAAACAAGTCCTTGCAGTATTTTTGATGGCAAACGTTAACAAGTTGAAATTTGCCTCATAACGAAGGATTTATTTAAGTAATAATTACACAACAAAAATATTCTATGCAAATGAATGCATTTTGAAAGTTTGCAAGTTAAAGGCGCATAAGGACTACTTTATTATGTTTGCAATAAAAAATAATTAATTGCCCTTGTTTTAATATCCAGCTTGATGCATGGAATTTAAGTCTTGGAGGGCAATATAGCGCACTAAATGCAATTTAATGTTTATATAAGAGAAAAGTTTTTGTAGTAAAACAAGTAAATAACGTTTCAGAAAAAGCGTACAAGAACACAAACTTCTTCTAGTATTGCGATTCGAGGCGGGCGATTGCCTCTTAAAGTAGAATTTAACGTAGAGACTTTAAAAAGTTTTAGAGCTCCCGAAAGTTTATATAATGCCCTTCTTGAGGACTTGCCTCCACTGTCATGCCACTCACTGGGTCCATACTTCTGATCAAAAAACAGATTGCCTACTGAATCAATTACACAGTCGAAATTTTCTTCTTATGGTAACCTAACAAGGAATATATTCACCGAACGAAATAAGATAACTCTTGTTTCATTCATAGAAATATTAATTTTGTTTAAAGAAACATTTCATTAGAATATTAGGTAGATAAAATGACTGGCAGTATATGGGCCTCAAAAAGCTATTAAATAAAATTCCTAACAGAACAGCAAGTATCTAGCCAGACAGCAAACAAAGTCTGCTAAAAACTTACAAATGTGAATCCATTAGCATTTTTTTCTAATTCTTTGGGACTTCCTGCCACATGTATTTTTTCTTTTTCACCGGTGCTCGGGGAATCTACAAAATATCACAATCAACCAGTATGTTACTGGGAATAATCTCTACGCCTGTGACTTTTACGTCAAAGGATCAGTTAGAGGTTGCTTTTTTAACAAATAACACAAATAAATATAAAAACTTGAAATTAATTATTTCGTCGACGTCTCGGAAATCTAATCTGTTTCCTTTTTTAAGGCTTTCTTTGATCCGCCTCTTTTGTTAACATTTTTGGGACTCAGCAAAAATTTTAACAAAAGAGGCGGATAGCAAAAAAGAAAAAAAAGAAAAATTAAAGAATCTGCGATATTATTGAATGAGGATAGATGTGTGTCGAATTGTTCCGTAGATGTCTGTACAACCTGGTTGCCAATGTTAAAAGAAGAACTTCACAAGCTTAACATTGTACAAAATTTAAAAAAAAACTGTTAACTATATCAACAGTTCTATGTAATTAGTAAGTATCTATGGATATTGAATATAACAAACATTCTTAGAGCTGTGTATTTATCATACACAGCAAAAAATATTTTTCAAAAAAATCCTTGAAACAGATTAGATTTCCGAAACGACGGCGAAATATTTAATTTCAAATTTTTATACTTATTTGTGTCATTTGTTAAAAAAAGCAACCTCTAACTGATCCTTTGACGTAAAAGTCACAGCCGTAGAGGTTATTTTTCTGTAACACATACTGGTTAATTGTGATATTTTGTAGGTTCCCCGAGCACCGAAAAAGAAAAAATACATGTGGCAGGAAGCCCCAAAGAATTAGAAAAAAATAAGATAATGCCACAAATAAGTTTAGACAATATCCATTAATATTGGTTACAAATTAATTTAAAAATACATGAAAAAATGAAAAAGAAACGAAGAAAAATTATGAAATAAAACTTTACTCCATCGCTTATTACATTGGTGAACTTTATTAATTAATATTGACATACTTTTAGTTCCGTTATTTTGACACCGATATTATAGTAAGGAAGCCAGCGTACAATAACCTGACATATTTGTAACAGCTAGAGACATTATTAGTCCTATTCCTTAGAGCATGGCTGTCAAAGAAAGTGATATGAGAAAACTTCTTAGTGATGGAAACTTCAATAAATAACTCAAAATGTCTTTTACAACTGTTAGAAATAATTGTATTAAGCGAATATTTTTTTATCGATTACTTGCCACTTACTAAGTACAAAAATACAATTGGCATAAATCCCGGTTAGTCCAGCGACAGACATTCCATACCTGCGCGCTATGTCACAGGGAATAGCAAAGTAGTACAGGGTGCGGCTGAAAGGATGGGTGTTTTTGGGACGGGTGGTGTACGCGAACGAAGGGGAGTAGAGCGTTGTGGATAAAGTCGTTCAACTCGGGGAAATACGCCATTTGTTAATCACAATGGTTATTTGGACGAGAGAACATTGTGCGTTCGAAGTCGAAGAATATTTGGAATCAGGCGAATCTGTGATTGTTTTGTTGCGAAACGGCGTATCCGACGATATTTTAATATCCGACATTATGGTCCGGGCTGAGCGCTCTGGGCAGTGAAGGATCTCTTGTCTCACTCTTTCAATGAAGGCAGTGTTCTTACACTTCGACTACGATCACGAGGATTCGAATTCATGGCCGATGCAGTCGTTCTAAAATTCTGAACCATCTGACGATTGTGTCACGATTTGGGATCGGGCCATGGTGACGGATATTGACATACATGTCGCATGTCGGCGGAAACGCGGTTGCACAACAAAACAATCACAAATTCGCCCGATTTCAAGTATTCCTCGACTGCGAACGCAAAATGTTTTCTTGTCCAAATAACCACTGTGACTAACAATTGGCGTATCTCCCCGAGTTGAACGACTCTATCCACAACGCACTACTCCTCTCCGTTCACGTACACCACCCGTACCAAAAACACCCATCCTTTCTGCCACACCCTGTATCAGTAGACTAGTCAAAATAAGGGTTTTGCAAAACCATGGTTTTCAACCTTTACAGACCAATTTGATTCGGTATATTGTGGGAGTTATTCGACCAAGGTTTCAAATCATAAACAAACGAAGTGAAAATGATGATAAATTGAATTTCTGAATATTCGACTTCACACTATGCTAAATCGACAGCAGATAGAAAAAAAATTTCTCAGAATGTTTTTAGTAAAGCATTAAGTTTCCTTTAAAAAAGTCCGCGACAAGCATATCTCTATGATGAAAAATAAATGTAGCTGCAGTGGAAGCTGTGACAAGCGTTATGGTTGCAGAAAAACTGGATTGGAATGTTCCAGTCTCTGTAAAAATTGTAAGGGCACAACATGCTCGAATGCTCGAGACATCACAATTGATATGGAAGAAGAAGAGAATGAATAATCATCACCAGAAGAAGGGGAAAAACATACAAGATATAAAAGTTATAGCAGTACTATTAGAAATGGAAAGGAGGCATTCGACTCAGGACGCGGAATATTATGGGCTCACTTATCTACTACAAGGAAGTAGTGGATAAGTGGAATGAGTGTTGGTGCAGACCGAGAAGTCTTACTAAGATTATACAAGACGTTAATTTTGTGAAAAATGGAGAACGGTTCTATTATTTACACATCAGTACTAAATCTCATCTTAAGGTTGTTCTATGAAGAATATATTGCCACAGTAGAGATATATACAGTAGACTCACTCCCTATCTACTCTATGTAGGAAAAATGGAACTTGGGTTTCGTTTTTTATGCTCTAGACCAGATCGAGCGCGCAAAGACCACGCGCACAGAGGGGAATGGCGCGAGTACCGAACTAAATGTCAAATTTGTTGGTTATGTCCTATGTTGTAATATAATCATAGCACAAAATTCAATAATTAGGAAACAATTTCATACATTAAAGAATATTGTCATGGTGTTACACGCATAATAATATTGTAATGAATCAAATAGTTCATTGAGATTTGTACTATTTCTAAAAAAATTGCACTGGAAGCAACTGGAGGTATTACTAAATGAATTCCTTAATAATTTAAATAACTTGCAGTACTCATTTTCCCAATCGTTTTCAACTTTTGAATAAGAAAACACAACACACAAGAGGTAATCTTATTTTGCAACTTTTGAACAATTGACCTTGACAAAAAATAAGGGGAAGTGACCCAACTGTATATTATTAAACTGTGATATTGCGAAGGTTTAAGAATATGTATTGGTGCTTTTCGGACCAGCCCCCTTACATCACTATACGCCGAGTTCAGAACACTATTACTGAATTTAAGAAGACAGAAACAACTAAGTAATTATGAAATCAACATCACCGCTCAACCGGCACATTTAACTACCCAAAACTCAACATTTAATAATGAACAAAATCTTATCACTTTCCAGTCTCGACCTACCAATAAATATTATTATAATCATTATTATTATTATTAATCTTCTGGGGGAGGCTGGAACCTTCAGTATGTCGCTGCCTCTGAAGACGTGGATTATTATGTTATAGGCATGCTAAAACACTAATATTAAAATTTTGTTTCCTTAAAGTACCAACTTTACAGAAATATCGATCAAAAGTAAGTTTTGAAATTAGTTTGCCTTGTTTTAGACGTTGTACAAACTATTTCATTTTATCTAGTGTTCACATCTGAAGAAGCCAGCCAATCGTCACGTCATTACACATATACACATATAAAAATTTATGAAAATCGTAAAACAGTCATGTTTTATTACGATGATAACATCTTTTTCCACCAGGAAAAGGTCAACTCAATCAATCATAGATATATTCCGTTTCTGCTACGTAGCTTTTATTTTACGGCAAACATTTGCTAAATTTAATTTAAACTTCGTCCGTTTTAAAAACAGTTTAACACGTTGCGTTGGCTGCTGCAAACAAATACGGTGTTTTCCTTTACCTGCGCTACGAGACGTACATTGCCATCAATGAGTAAACCAAAAGTGACTCTCCAACGGCATCCTTTGAACTTTGGACTTATTGGTCATGGACCTTGATCGTGTTGTGTTTTCCATTTAGATTGTTGGAGTTACGTATAAAATTGGAGCGCACAAAACCACTACTTAGCCTTAGAGAAAAGTTTTAATACAGTTATAAAAAATCGGTAAAGGAATTTAACTTTTCAAAAACATTTTTTTTATAGATATATATAGAAATGGTTTAGAATTTCATGAGGCGTGGAAATTTTAAAGTTGAGCGACAAACATTTTTTTCATTAAGTATGTATTCCCTCTACATTTTCCAGTTAAAGTCTAACCTTTTCTTTGCTAGCAGTAGCGTCAACTATCTTGACTAATTTGACTGTTCTCCGTCAAGTAGTTTTTTAGTTAATGCACCACCTGACACAGACAGACACATACAGACAGACAGAATAGTCATACAGACAGACGGAGACCTCACAACTTAAAAGTGAAAATATGTTCCTTGTATGTATTTTTTATAATAGATTTTTTTGTGCAAGAAGGAGGACTACAAAAAAGATATAACGGTTTCTCGCGACAAAAATTCGAAAAAAAAAAGTTTTCGGTTGTGAAAAAGGGAATTTTCAAATGGCTGCTAAAAGTTTGTTTGTGGTCAGATTGACTTGAAATTTTGACTGCATATCAAGTACCCTCCAAAGATATTCAAACCTAATCTGTCGTACGTTTAAGCTCTCTGTTGCGGTCTGACCACCCATTCAAGTATAATAATAATAATAATACTCTTTATTTGCCCAACACGATAACCCCAATTACAGAACAAAGTATACTAATAATCTTTAAAACCAAGTCTAAAACTTATTAATACATATTATACTACGTTAAAATAAATATAAAGTGTTGAGTATAAAAATATAGATACATAGATGAAAAATACGAAAATAATATTTAAAAAAAAACTGTATTTAAAAAAATCAATTTATAAATGACTCATGACCGTATCTAAAAATTGTTTTTTGGTACACATATTAGTATCACAGTAATTGCTTATTTTATTACCATTGTGACACATATTTATAATAGGTGACTTCAAGCGTACATTTGTTCTTGAGTTATTGCTCTAGAACATGCTTTGTTGCCTGGATCCTAGTCTAACTACCAGGAAATAGAATCTCAGGACAGTCAATTTCACTATGTAATAATTTATATATAAATGATACAGCTGAACAGTTGCGTCTTAGTTCCAAACTTTGAAAATTAAATCTATAAGTAGAATAGTATACTCAGTACCTCTAGCAGCATAAGTGCCATCAATTTTAAAAGACAGAAGTTTTTATTCAAATTTGGATCAAACGAATAACATAAAATTTTTAGCGCTTGTAAATTGTTAAAAAAATCTTACAGTTTCTCATTATGAAGCATGTCCATAGCTTCTGAATTAATATGTTTTTTAAATGAAAGTTGATAATCGAAAATTATTCCTAAATCTTTAGTATCTGTACATTGGGATAAAGGGATAATATCAGCCTGCAAGCTATCATAGTCATCATCAGAGTTTATACTGTTAAATATTTTGAGATAATCAACAAAAAGTAGTTAATTACAGTTAATTTAACAACATAAATCGTTTGTAAAAAGTAAAGATAATAGAAAGTCCAAGACTGGAGTCTTGTGGAACACCAAAAGTGGCTAAGAAAAGTATAAAAAAAATTAAGGGTACATTTTCTTATATTCCCAATTGCTTCAAGGCAAACCGTTTTTTTTGGCATCCGCCTTCGGGCGCCAAGAAGAAATTAATTATAGACGTACATACAACGAACACATTTTAACAATTTTTAAGTTGTTAAGCGTTTTTTTTTTTCGACTTTTCCTACACCCACCGACAGCCTGTCTCGTCCCTCGCAACAATGACCTGGTATAAAATGGGTTTAAAATTAAAACTCCCACTGTTTTTCGTGACCAGACGCGTGTTTTTTCATACGGTAGCTCCAGAACTAAAATCCTACCTTTGAATTTCGAATTTAAAACTACCGCTCGATCATCTTCCATTCTAGCATTTGACGAATGCCACTGCTGACTTTCGCCGAAATTGCCGGTTAGATAATTTCAAAGTAGCTGATCTGAAACGTGTGGTAGAACAAAGACAACAGTATTTAGGAATTGAAACAGTTGTTTGAATTGGAACTTCAACTGTCTGCAACTATTTGCTTATTCCGTTTTAGATTTGAGTAGAGCACCAACTCTCCCCCAAAAATGTAAGTTGGTGAAGGCATCAGACACGGCTATGTCCTATGACCAGTCCTCTTTCAGATCTACAGTGACAACGTAATGAGATACGTGCTGGAGGACTAACAGTGTGGAGTAGATATAGGCGGAATGAATATTTTTAATCAGACGATACCACCTCAGTTACAGAAAGTGAGGATAAACTCGTACGCTTCTTTGACAGGCCTTACATAATAAGGCTCGATTATGGTTTAAATGTAAACTACAAAATGAACATCATGAGGTAGTGAACAAGATGGTGTGTCTGGTCTCCTTGTGGGCAATAATGGCAATGCGAGTATGAGATTTGGCGAATAATGCAGATTGCAAGATCGGCAATTTGTCAATTGAGCAAAATTTGGCTGCCAGAAATATCAGGAAACTCTTAAAGACCAGACTTGCCCGCGGCCTAGTTTCCTTAACCTTTCGCCATCTTACGCCTTTCTGACATGGACTATTATGGAAGCAGACTAGCAGCTTATTGATGCCTTTGAGATGTGGGTCCAGGTTTCAAATTCCCTGGTCGCATATCGCCTTCAGCATCGTATTCTCTCAAGTCTTTTCATTTCTTGACCTCATCAACCGATAAGAAAATAATATCGAGCCGTTGACATTTCAGGGACGCAAACTTGATAGAAAGAGGTGAAGAAGAAACCTACTAATACGTTGGGCTAATGTTACCAAAAAGTTAAAGTAAAATAGCTTTGGTGAGGCTGAACATCTAACAAGAAATCGCAACAGATGGCAGTGCTATGCAGTGATCAGAGGCCAATTACAATAATCAATGGATTAAAAAACGTTTGACAAGAACAAGAAAATTACGTTCAATAAAATATTTTCAATGTTGTAACAGTAATATTACATACTAGTCATGTGATTTACGAGTAAAGAGTCTCATTTGAACCTCGTATGTTTATATGCATAATTTTCTAGTCGTTCAGAAGTATAACTTTACACAATATACTATTTATAGACAGTCTTTGAATTGTTAATACTAAGGCCGCATATTCATACTTAGCCTAGATAGATTGTTTATAAATTCTTCATTATATAGTAAAAAGTACACAGTCGGGAGTTTCAAAGGACTTCCCTGTAAAGGGGCACGTGCTTTTCCACCCTTTCCTAATAATCCATCATATCAGTTGACGTCGTATTTTATGCACAAGCATGTCCTTTGTCAAACACAATAAGACGAGGTCGGGCCGCCAATCTAGTTTAGTGTTCATATACTTTTCCACTTTTCTTTTTTATTGAAAGGCAATTTCGAGACCAAATTGAAATCTTTGTATTCTTGAACTCGACGTAGATGCCACTCCAAGTCCGATATCTGATCAGATTATGCCTGCTGCTAGGCTATAACCTTCGCGGGAACAATTTCCGCTGCTTTTACCAGTACACATAGCGACGTACTTGCTAATAATACATTGTATTATAGATCTGCTCGCTATACCTCTGCAGTATTAGGAAGGAAAAAAACAGTGAACGGTTTTATTACAGACTTTTAATTGACGTAATTTTTTTGAAAATCGAACCAACAATAGGCGGACTTGCTGTGGGAGAGGCAGACAAAATCTCAAATAAAAGTCTATAATGAAACATTTTTCGCCATCTGAAATCATTCGTAAGATGCAGCATTTTGGAGAAAATATTTTGAAAATTTTATGAAATCTTGAACTATTTTTTTCTAATATATAAATCCATAGAAAATGTTCAAGACTTACACAATATTTTTCTAAATATTATTTAAATCATTTTATATTTATATCTAGAACACTAATGTCAAAAGTTTCTAAACTTATGTACTTTTTGTACAGTTTTCTGAAATAGCAATTTCAATAGTAAGAAACGTTTACTACCCCTAGCCACTCATCACCGCATATCACTGAAATGAAACGTTATTGGATTCATTCTCATGGGAACTTTCCTTCTTACTTTGATGAAAGAAATACTCTTTATAAGTTTTTGCAACACTGTAACGTATTCAGAGCTGCACTAGTATTCAAAGAACTGACAGGGATCAGATTACTGAGGTTGGGCGCCACTATTGCCGAAATCTTTTCAAATGTGTTCACCTTGAGGTAGAAGGTAACTGATAGTATACCTACGTACTCAACTCAAACCTATATTAAAATCACAAGTGGATGCAGCCATAGAAAAACCAATAACTGAAAAAGCAGCTGGGGTTGAAAGACAATGTAGTAATGCTATCGAGATGTGCGTATGGAAACGTTTGCTGCGAATTCCCCGGAGAGTTCATTGCATCTCCTTCAGGAAATTCGTCCAGTATCATATTTTCTCGAATTCTCTTATCCTTTTGCCACATCATCTAGAGAGAAGATACAATTGAACTTTTGATAGTTCAGGAAAAACCAGATAGACGAAGAGGATGCTGTACAAAATGTTAGGCTGATAGGGAGCGGATGGGAAAGAGCTTTGGCGAGGCCGTGCGCCTTACAGGTTATGGCGACTAACGGAGTGAAGCTGACGCAAACAGATGCTATTACAATAATGTATGGATGACATAACACCAGTCAACACGTTGTCGATGTGAATAAGTATTCTAAAAAATTACTTTGAATGCAAGGTAATATTTTTTATACATGTAATATCGAAGCATATACACCTTCGAATTAATGGTTTCAAATGAAGTCTTGGAGTAGCCAAGACCGTTCGAGTTCCTTGATAGAAAATCTTTAAAAATTGCTGTACTAAATGTTACAGTCTGGCCATCACACCAAGGCGTGACATGCATATCGCATGTTATACACATCAAGTTCAAAAGTCTACTTGCCTAACAGACACATTTGCCTTTGATAACAATCATAGAATAGATATCAATAATTTTAGATTCATTAAAAATGTAACAAATACCGAACAGCTGGATGTCATTGACGGTTTGGAAGTAGTAAAAGGTAAATTAAATACTATGAATAGTGACAAAGGGCCTAGAGTTCGCTTTATGGTTATAGGTTATGATTCTTCGGGCTAAGACATAATTTAGGTAGGGATGAGAGAATGGGTTGAATTCGTTCAATTATATCTTTAATACATAGTAGTGCATAATATGTCGGAGAACGATCCCCTGTAGACGCCCTCCAATAATCTTGTAGACGCCTATAAGCACATAATTCATTGAAATCAAGAGAATGTTGTCAACAAGTACCGATTTCGTTAAGGCAGACATCTCCATATATGGTCATGTGAAACAGATGACGTCTGGAGTACTCTGGGACAGAAACCCCCTCCCCGGTGAGTGGAATAAAACACCTGAGAGTCCTGCAGATGAGTATTCAAAATATAAGTGGTTGAAATCGCAAGACTAGTGGTGGCGGACTGCTAGTTCCAGTATTTTGTGGTATTGTTTGCATTTTCAACAATAAGACATTATTATTTTACATTTACCTGTTTAATTAAATCACAACTCATGTTGTTATTTATGTGACTTATTATTTAAGTGTTTATATTGTGTTTACCACTATGTGACCTAAATCTAATAAATTCGCCATAAAATGAACCTCGTCCCTGTGTTAAGGTTAAACAGTTCCAGATGATGCCAACATAGTTGGTGAAACTTACATCGAGTGATAGTATTCGAGTGTTTTGGTGTTTCAGGAAATTACTTCAGACTCAGCGCAAGCTGGTTGCAGCAAGGTTATGGAGTCTTAAGCTGAAGTTACGTGAGACAAGTAGGTATGTCAGTCCAGTGGGACAAGGCAGAAGCCCGTCCACTTAGTCCTCTGACATACTTTTACACATAAACTGGTAGTCTAGACGGTTCAATATGGTCACGCGTAGAGCATACATATCTGCATTAATATATACTTTAAAATTATTCCAAATCATGCCTCATTTTAAAAGAATTACATGTAGAGGATCCCCAAGCAAGAATACAGATTATGCATGAGATTGACTCCAGAAATATTTGAGAGATACTTCTTGGCTCAGGTGCCCTTAATATTTATCCAAAAAGAGACCCTCTTACTGGCTAAAAGTGCACGTTCAACGTTTCACACAGAGCCAAGGCGATCCGATCCAGCATGTGAGTAATAGATAATAGGCGCCGAAAAGATAGACAGCCATGTTATTAAGTTAAACGACTTGGCTCATGGCTTGAAGACGATCCATTTTCTCGAAATGTCTATTTGCAAAATTTATGTACCACGCAGCCATGCTATGTTTATTAATACAAATCAAAAAAATCAGCAGTGTGGTAAATGTCAGCAATGATTGTGCTCAATTATTAACCTGATTATCATGTACATAAATGTCGAAAAGTAACGGTTCAAGAATTGGACTTTGAGGTAACTCTAGTTCTGAATAATTTCATTGATTTCATAGCAACGATAATAAACAAATTTATGTCCTTCGACCCGGTAAAAATTTAATAATGTCTCATTTACTTTACAGTTCGACTTCTAGGGTTATATAATTTTATGGCTACTATTATTAAGTAATAAATTATTTCGACAGCGGCCGGCTGTCTTTGGCGTTATAATTTATTCAGAAAAGCCTATAAATAAAGGTTATAAAAACATGTCACTCAATTTGCCTTGTAATTATACCGAAGAAAATATTAAAACGTTGTAATGCTGTCTGGAAATGAAAAAATCAATTAACTTATAATTATTAGTTTAGTATACGACATGCAATCATGAGTTATAGTGTATGGACAGAAATTTTAAAGGTAACTAGCATGTGATCTACGCATTATTATAATTATTATAATGTTAAGAGCATTTATGACCTCTCCATTGAGATATAGTTTTATAAGCGAATACAAATAACATTAGTGTATCCTGTCCAAAGTAACTAAAAATATTATATCTAATAGAATTATGGCTTATTTAAAAAACGTATGCTATTCTGACTGATTGTCAGTATGGTTTCCGGGAAGATCTATAGAAAATGGAACCGCAAAATTATTTGATTTTGTTTACCATGAAATAGCCAACGGTAAGTATGTTGTATCGATACTATTTGATCTTTCTAGGGCTCTTGACTTAGTAAACGAGGATATACTTAAGGAAAGTCAGAAAACATTAGTATACTAGGGGATTTGCTAAACTGATTGATTGCATACATGGACAACATAAAATTTATAGTGAAATGTAATGAGGCGTCATATGATGTACATGATGCAGTTCTGGGTATCCCCCAAGGGCCAATTCCGGGGCCCTTAATATTTGATATCTACATAAATGATCTTCCTTGTCTTACCGGGTGATTTTTTTAACCTGAAACGTGCCAATATCTCAAGTAATAAGCACTATACGACAAAATGTTTCAAACAAAAGTTGTATAATTGGATGGGGGTAGTTGGGCGGTATATGTCACTTTGACTTTGGGTGGAAGGGTTAAGTTCATTCAAGATCAAATTAGTTTTTTTAATGGGAACCCCAATTCTTTTAATGCAAATTCGGATTGTCTGACTAAAAATAGACAGCTTATGTTCGAACATTTTTTCTGAAATTGTCACTTTTTCTGATAACATCAAAATTTTAGAACTTTCCGATTTTTATACTTAAAAAAGGAGAAGATGAAGCAAGAAGCAAAAAGAATTTGAAATCATCCCGGGAATATTCTCATTTTTATTTCGAAATTGTCCAATCGCCTTTGCAGAAAAAAGCATTGTGGAGTTTTCAAATGCATCAAAAAGGGCATTGAACAATTCCGAAAAAAATTGAGGATATTCCCGGGATGATTCCAAACTCTTTTTGCATCTTGCAATTTTTGTTCAAACTTCTCTTTGAGTAAAAAAATCGCAGAGATTTTTCCTCGCCGGATAACTAAAAAAAAAGACAATTTCAGAAAAACATTTTAAAAAAAAGTAGTCTATTGTTCGTTAGACAACCCCAATTTGCCATAAAAAATAGCGGTTCTCATTTAAAAAAATAAATTTGACCTTGAATGACCTTAACCCTTTTACTCAAAGTCATATACTGCCGAACTGCCCCCATTCAATTCTACTACTTTTCTTTGAAACATTTTTTCGTAAATTGCTTATTACTCGAGATATTTGAAAGTGTCAGGAAAAAAAATCACTCGGTGTAACAAAAGGTCTCATGATTATGTACGCAGATGATACAGCTATTTCCATAACTGCTACAAATGGTGATGATATACATAAGGCTATTAATACATTTGTTGATGAAATGAATTCTTAGGTACCTATATAGACCACTCCCTATCCTGGAAACCTCACGGCAATCATGTATGCAATAAATTAAACAAAGCATACTGTGCTATATTGCAAATAAAAGGCACTCCAAGTGAGGAGGGAATTATTGATGTTTTACCATTCCCTTACTCTCATTTATCACCTAACATCTATGTTTGGGGAGGGTCAAGCGAAATGTGTAGAATTTTAATATTGGAAATGTATATGTTCGTATATGGGGGTCGAGTTACCAGTTTTCATTCAAGGTCAAAGATAGCGGTGTCGCGGTCGAGTGAGACTGTCGTATATGCAACGGCTGATATATGCAAATGTAATATGGGTTGCATATATCACAGGGGGTCAAGTTACCAGTTTTCATTTAAGGTCGAAATACAGCAGTGTCGCAATCGAGAGTGGGCTGTAGCTGTTTCAGGACGAGGCGAAGCCGAGTCCGGAAAAGTTTATGTTTTATGTAGGTATGGTGTTATCATTTCCAATGTCCCGATGGTTGCAAGAATTGCGAAATCTGTGAATTTTTGTTATACAAAAAAAATTGTGATGTTTAACCTTAATTATAGAGAAAGCTGTAAGGACATTTTTACCGCAAAGAAAATTCTGACTGCACCCTGTATTTTCATATTTAAATGTTTAATATACGTTAAAGCTAACTTGCAGGGGTTTAAGATACTTAATGATAATCACGCATACAAAACGAGGTCGGAAAGCTCAATTCCACAACATAGAACAGCCAAATTTAAAGAATCTTTCCATTGCACTTGTATAATACTATATTATAATAGTCTCTCTGAGGAACACAAAATCTTCCCTTATCAAAATATAAGATTGAAGTAAAGAATTTACTTATAGAAAGTGCATTTTATAGCATCCAAGAGTCCTTGGATTGACTGATGACGACAGTCTTGGTGTTGACAATAAGTTTGTTTCTTATGTATTTATTTTCTTTTTTTCAGTGCAACTATTATTATGTTATTATTTATATATACTCTTTTTATTTATGACTTGCCATATATACAGATTATATCATTGAGGATGGTAAAAAATAGCATATTATGTTACTAGTAGGAGAAGGCGAACATTACATGTTGAGCCCAGGACGAAACATGTAATGTGCCTTGTACTCCTAGTAACATTCTATTTTTTCTTCAAGCGTCAAAATAAACTGCGACTTTAATTTCGAAAAATGACATCAAGTATGTTCAATCTTGGCAAAAAAATAAAATATAGGTATTACTAACCATTTTAAATGCGTACATACCTTTGTTGCTAAATAATTATCATTGGGTGCTTTATTAAGGAATTGATCAAACTCTTCTTTAGATCAAACTTTTGACTTTTTAGGTTTATAATTTTCGCCTTATCGCTTTAAAAAGGCAATTAATGTAGAATAGTTGTCAATTTTTACATTGTGTTTGAGTTTAATTTAGATTTTACCATTGAATATTGCGCTCATAGGGTTGAACTTTTCAGTTTCAGATAAATGTGTAAAATATGCTATCATCACATTTTCCGAATACATATGTGTGTTGTTGTCCTTGGCCCATTTTATAAATTTATCGTACGCATTATCATAAATTTTTTTGGATTTCGCGGGAATTAATGTTGCCACTGATGAATTTGCAATTTCAAGTAATTCAGGTGATGTGCACACTAAGTAGGACAGCACTTGTTACTGTACTTATAAGAGTTAAAAAGCGAGATAAGAAAATAGGAGTATTAAAAGAAGGCCTTTAACTGGGAGACGAAGGATAAATGATGGTTGAATACGATCAGCAATTAGAAAATTATCTGCGTGGAAAAGCAGATAAATTTATATTACACCACTACTGTCACTGTCCTACTTACTTTTGCACCGCAGTGTACATTGTTTCATTCTTGTCCTAGGAAAAAAATGAAAAATATTTGTATTAGTACAAAAATAGGCTCTTTCTCCAAGACGTGTTGCAAGATATAATGTAAGTATTGTTATATGCTTGAAGAAAAATATCACTATTGTCATTATTATTTATTATTATATAAAAACTAAAGCATACTGTTCTCTTAACGAGTACCTTAATGATATTTTGTAAAATTTAATTTTAATTTATATCGATGTGTTGTATATTTTTATTGTTTGTACTTGTTTGTTTACATATCGACGTGCTTTAATTATATTTAATCTGATACCTCAGATTCTATTTTGACATGTCCTAGATCATATAAATTATCTATTGGATAAATAAATTATTATTATTATTATTATTACAGTATACCGTAAATACCTTCAAATTCTTATATCAAATGCAATGCTGCTGCCTATATCTACAGATAGAAACTTACTTTACATAATATAGGTACATATTTGATTCTATGCATTGTTACTTCTAATAAGTATGAAAGTTGTTCATTTCAGCGGTCCCCGACACACTTATGAGTTTTTTCCGACAATGATAATATCTGTTGTAAAATAAATAATTTATCTACCTACTTAACTGAAAACTATTAATCCAGGATCCAACAATAAATTTACAGAAAGAAAAATATCCAGTGGTCCGAGCCAGTGAATATAAATTATTTGTTCTTTTTAGGTTTATTTTTTGTGTCGGAGGTTTTTAAAATTTCTAATTTTATTAAATATGAACACCGTAAAAGAGTTTTGGAAAATGTCTCTCATGCAAAATATTATGTGCCTATGTTCGAGAGCGGATAATCATTTAATGCATCGTTAATAATCCAAAAGTAGACACCTGATATACTGCACACAACGATGCACATCATTTATTAGATGTGTATGAGATATAGCGTTGAAATGAAACCTTAAATCTGGATTAATTCAACATTTATAACTATGAAATATTCTCTGTAAACAAACCCATAAATTATTGCCTGTCTGCGCCACACTCATAACAAGCGCCTAAGAAATGATGACTATATAATACTAGTACATTTTCGTAATTTCCATATTAACACGAGACATGCTTATATATAAAGTATAAATAGTTATTTATTTCTAAACGATGTAGAAGTATTTTCCGCGCTCGACGCAGGTTTCGTCAGTTACATTGGCATCATCTGGAGATGAAATTGGTTAATTTTGATCATCTCCCTATGTCACCAGCTTAGTTGACAAAACCCAAATATATCAAGACGCACGTCGAGAATAGTCTGCAGAATGTTGGTGTTCGTGGAAACAAGCTCAGTGTTTATATTACATCTTCAGGGTTTAACTAATATGTAAGCCTTCATAGAATATGGACAAAGATTTGGGTAAATCCCGAATTATACATGATTTTTTCACTTTTTATATCTCTGGTCTATTATAAATACCTCACGTTATTTACATTTTGAAAAATGATCAAAATGTGGACGAAAAATTATTTTTTTAACAACCTGGAGCCTTATCGTATTCAGTACGATAAGCGATGTGGCCGTAATGGATTTTCTAGATGTTAGATCGAAAGGCGTGGTGTGACTAAACGGGCCAGCATGTTCCCCTGATCAGACTTCATTATATTTTTTTCTATGAGACCATATACAATTTAATTGCAATAAGGTAGTACCGAGATTCGAGAGTTGACTAACGTCGTGTATAGACGTATTGTACAGCGCTCCCGAAATAAGCGCTTAAAAAAGCTGTAAAAACATTCGAAAAAAGTTGAACCACCAGTGGATCGAGAAGTTCTGCGTGAAGTGAAGCGGCCTAATAGAAAAACAGGGTTTATATGGAATTAATAACTACTGTACAGTGTTTTTAGTAGTATCAAAAAAAGCAGAAAAGTGCAAGTGCAGTGTCTCTACCTACACCCAAGACGGTCGTCTTGAAGACCCTTTTTAAGTGGTTTATGGCGATAAAGAAGCTGGGCAATAAATAGTGTCAAAATGAGACACGTGTTTACAGAGCAATATAGACATATTAGTTATATTATGACTTAAAGTAATTGTGTGCAGTGAAATTCTTTATGAACGAAATCAACCCAAGAAAGGAAATAAAATGAAACGGCAATCACCAGGACCAGACGCTACAGAGAGATAAGCTATAAATTATTTTATTTTATTCTTTCTGATTAATTTAATAACTTTACCAACATAATCTCTATCAACTCTATCAGCTGGCAGTAGGAGGTGTACACTGCTAGATTCAAAAACAGAAGAAACACAAAACTTAGAAGAAGAATAAATAAGGAGATGATGCTAGATGGAAACTTAAAAGAAGCATCTTGCAAACGCCTACACTTCCCATCCTATATTTCTACCCCATGCGTCATGTGGCTCTCGCTGCTGACAACAAGCATGTCCCATATGCAACCAATCCCCAGACTGGATGCCCGGAATCGCCGGCACTGCTCACCTTACGATAACAAATCAATCAATCAATCAATCAATCAATCATTCAGGTAGTATCGTAGTACCGACCATGAAATTTTATTTCATAATTTTTAATCATCATTTTTTTAAAGCAACTGAAGCGATTTGTACTTTGACATCAGATTCAGTATCAGCTATTCCAAATATACTATAAATTTTAATACAACTCTGACCAGATTGTTTTGCATATCACTTGGTCAAGCTCTCAATTAAGAAAAGTTCCTTATGCTACACACAACTCGATCAAACTAATGAGTTTATAAAAGATTTCACAGAAATCATTTAAGTCATCTAGGGGTAACTACTGCACATACCTACACAAAAATTCACAGATCTTGCATCTTTCGCAAATATCTTAAGCGTATTGAAAATACCCGATGCAACTATACTGCTCCTGGAGTCCAAGGATGGATCGCTAGGATGATAGGTATTTTCAGCATTTGCATTAGGTACCATTAGCGATTAGTGATAAAATAAAAAAAATAAAAACTTTTATCAAATTTAATATTACCGCTTGGGTTCATTATAATTGGACCCATGTTCATTGATAAAATGTTTTTAGATTAACCCAGCTATCATCTGTCAAATTTTGTCATAAAGCTTGTAGAACACCCTGTATTGTAGGGCGGAGCGAAAATGGCGAAAAAAGTGTTTTTTTCGAATTTGATTTCTCCTGTATGTGGAGTGGCTACGTGTAGGGTCAATTTACTGTGAGAAAACTGAGCCTCACACGATTACGTTTTCCGGTGCCCCAGGCTCTTCAAATTTATGACTTTTTTCTAAATAAGTGAAACTATTAAAACTTATTATTTATGCAGCTCTTCGCTTGTTTTAATACAAAACAACCCAGAACTCATCACGTGGAGGTGACTGCATGGCCAAATCCTCCAATATGTTACCCTTGGATATAGACAAACTCATGTTATACAAATATTTTTGGTCTGTGCTTAACATTTGTAAGTCAATTTCGGGAAATTCTGTGGTAATCTTTTGAAACTCTGTGACTGGTATAGATTCGCAAGATTGTAATGCTTTTCCGATTTCGCCAGAAAATCCAGAAGGACCAGTAGTTTTCCCATCTAAATGTTTTATTAAATGACGCAAAGGTAATTCATTTGCGTGTAACATATAAATGAACCACTGTAGTGGCCTTCCAATATGCGCATTTCTAGCTTTCTATTTACACCATTATGAATTCCCGTATTGACAGCGGTCCCATCACATCCAATAGCCACTAAGTTCATCAAATCCATATGTTGCTGCAGAAACTGTATCAAGTTTTCGGAAATTGCCTCTGCTGTGCCACATGGAACAGTGACATGTCCAAAATATTTAGATCCGGGTTCTGAAACAATCACATATGTTCTTGCCTAATTGTACTTTTGTGATTTTTATTACCAATTGAATGCTGAACGAGGGTATTATCTTTTCGTCCATCGAAATAAATGTAAAAAATCCTTGTCTTGCTTGGTTCTTAAAATGTTTCGTCTTTTTTTTTCTCTCTCTCTTCTTATCTTATTTCTATCAATTATTTTACAAGTTTCGTCTTTGGTTACCAGTCCAATATCTTTTAATACAGCAAACGCAATAATAGCAGCGGATCTGTCAGAAACACCTGTGCGATCGCACGCTTGTGCGAGACTTGGTAAGTTAATACGCATTTGTTTAGATCGTTGGCATTGTACTTTTTTGCTAGCCTCCTGCTTTGCATTAGAATTGCCATCAATATCATCTGTCTCTTCACCATCTGACAGTTCCATATCCAGCACATTGGAAGTAGAAGTTGAAGGTAGCGATCTTGTTTCCAAGACTCTCCAATGTAAGGAGCGCGGAATGTATCGCGTAGCTACTGGATCAATTGCGCCAATAAACATTTTTCTCTCAGTTCTCTGGTCAACTAGAAATTCTCTTTCTCTAACTGGCACTTTGTTTTTACACTTACACAATGAAAAATTCGCGCACTTGCAGGACAAAATATCGAAAAGTTTTGTTTCTGCAATTTCTCTAAATTTTTTCACTTTTTGTCTAAGAGCATCATTCAATCGGGATTTTAGAGGTTTCTTAAGGTTTCTCAATTTTTCGTGATATTGTCTTATCATACGCAAAATTTGTTGACCTGTCACCACGAGAATAGACGCGCCTCAGACCAAACAAGTTTCAGCTCTGCAATCAAGATATCTGTAATGTTATTTAAGGTCGGTTCTGCTTTATTTTGAGCTGAATTAATTAAGGTTTGACGTATATATGCATAGTTTTTCATCACATCCGCATATGACGGTAACAAATTTTTCCTAAACACGGAAGGAGCCCCAAATACAGGGCAGTCAACATCTTTCCTAGTTTTTGGCATATTTCACAAAAAAACTCGAATATCAAAATTCACTAAATAACAACCAAAGTAACCGAGATACAATTACGCGGCTGTAAAACTATTTTCGAATGAATATCGGCAGCTTAAATGCACACTCACTTAACGACAGTCGCTGGAGAAATAATTGAATCGGCTTTGTTTCTGGCAGTCGCCGAAAAATTTTGAAAGTGGTGGGGGCACCGCTAAACGTCATCCAATCGACTCCAGGTTTTGCAGGGAATTAATATTACTTAGCCCACCACTTTTCCGCATACAGGAGTTCAGAAACTAAAATGTCAGAATTTTCACTCCACCCTACTGTATAGTGCTTTTCTACTGTACTCTTTTATATCATACTTAGATGTGTTTGATAATTTTATTTACATAATATTAAATATATTTGTCCACACGATCGAATAAAGCTAGTCCATGTTTTATTGGGTTATTTTGTTTTTTTAATGTTAATTTGAAAGTGACGGTGTTCTGTAAGAAATAACGCAAGTTATGCAAACTAAGTGACATACGATATGGCAGCGTCGGCATGTATCACAAGAGACCATTAAGTTTAGGAGTGTTTATGTTCATATTTTAGTTTCGAGATACTGCTTGGATTCTTATTAAAACGTGATATCCCTAATAGCATGGCGTTGTGTGAACGGTACGGTTACAAGGCCGGCGCAGCGGCCTAGACAGATATGTCACTCTCGATAGGTTTTTCGTGAGATGGGTCCTGTCATGCGCCCAGTAGTATTTTCAATACTAAAAGAAAGGAGGTTCTCCCTAAAGTCGATAAAAACAAACAGGAGATGTTAAATCCAATTTGATCTTACTTTCAATGTTCAGTGTCTAAAAATTAATCTTAACATCTTATATTAAAACTGAGGAAATGAAATAATTTATGACACTCTTGAGAAATATGTTGACTCTATGTATATCTGAAAAAGCTTAAGTTATTCAGGGTTAACCATCACATATTCTTGTATACAAGATCTGTTGTTAAAAAAATAGTTGGCCCATATTATTGAGAAACGTTTTATACCATTTTATCCCACCTTTCTTCATTTTCTTGAACAATAAATAATCCATAAAATAGAGTAAAGTAGAGAATCGTTTCAAAACCAATGTCGTAAAATTTAACTAGGGGTGAAATGTTTGTTCGCAATTGACAACTAGAAGAAATTAATTTATAGGCTATTAAACCAGGCAGAAATGAATGTAATGAAATTCTTAATGAACGAAACTAGCTATAATGCAATTCTCGATTTATAATACCCTGCCATAGAATTTCATTCACTTTCCATTAAATTAGAATACGGTTAAATTTAGTTACAAGCAACCTGGAATGTTCTTTAAAATTAAATGGTACTGTTGCTAGTTGCAGCTTGTTACGTATATTAATAGACGTTTCGTTTAGAACATACATTATTAGCTTGAACGTCTGAGTGTGCACAATTAAAAGGAAATCATGTGTTAATAAGTATTGATTTTTACGAATTTACTATTTTTAGCATTCGTTGTGGGTCTGTATATTTGTTTCTCTTAGAATTCACCGAGCTATTGCATCATATACCGTTATCAAAACTTTTTAAAAGAGAGTAGTGACATTAACAGAATAGAATATTATTTCCCAATGATCTTATACGATTTCTTTTAAAATATCGACTTTTCTTTCACATTTGCGAGGTAATAATAATAATTTTTATTGTCTAAAAGACCATTTACAAGAGGTATAGGACTAGTCCTAAACGAAACAAATGCTTATGAAAATTGCTGGTTACATAGTAGGAAAACATAAAGTAGTATTGATCAAATACAAATAAAAACTAAAACTATCTGAATACTTTAATATTTTTCAACATTATAAGGGCTCATACTAATCAAACATGTATCATTAAAATTATTAGTTAGAAATATATTTAAATTGTTCTTAACGATAGCTATTTCTAAATATACAGGGAATTTACAATGAGAGAAATAAATTCGATTATTTTACTCCATTAACATAGAAGCCGACGAAATGCTGTTTTTTGAGATCATTGCATAAATCAAACGTAATTAATTTACAATTCAAAACTGCTGAGTATTGAGCCCTCGCTCTCACCGTGAAAATTTCCGAAATAGAGAGGTGAAATTTAAAAAAAAATATATGTATTTATTTTCTGTCTATTCTAAATTACTAACCGTTTTAATACCTTAGGTTAAAACATGGCATGCTTACAACTGCTACTATGGTATAGACTGAAATTAACAAAATAATTAAAGTCCTCGATAAATATATATAAATGTTATGAAATGTTATATGACTATATAAATTCTTATCAGCTTTTCTTTATTTGGAAAAATATTTTGCAAGAACACCGCATAGCCGCTACAATAAATTTTTTTGGTTACTCTGAATTCAATATGTATTTGGTGGTTTTTGTTTGAAACTATATGAGCAAATTTTTGTAAGGTCCTTCTGAGCAAAATTGCAAACTTTGCGGTAGCTCACGTTTTTGATAGTAATTTCAAAGTTGTAGAATGAATTATAATAGAAACACTTCTTAACAAATGAGTGAAATTTGGTATGATGAAATTAAATATCAATGTAAATTAGCGTATGTTGTATATTCCCTAATATTCCCAGATGCCACAAAGAATTTATATTATAAAGACATGTGTGTCGTTATAATACAAACGTATACCTTTCAAATAAATATCTCACATTTGAGGCCTTGGTTTCTAGTATATACACTAAATTCCAAGTTTCTGGAACCTTACCAGCTTACATTACTCAATTTCACCTATTTACCCCAAACCCCTTCACCGGAGTAAGCCCAATATATAATCTAGTTCTGGATCTCGTTATAATACATACTTGTAACAAATTTCAAGTCAATAGCTTAAACCGTTTCAGAGATGACCTGTGAAAAAAATGTTACAGAAGTCCAGACAGACAGAAAATTGTTGGGCTCAAGTTTAAAATCTCGACGTTTCCTGACATTCTAAACCTATTTCAATAAAAAAATGATTTTTTTTACGATTACTACCACTTGACTACGTGGATCTGGAAGTAATACAAGGAAAGAAAGCGTGATAAATACCACGAGAAACACGGACCAGGTATGGGCGCTAGGGTGGAACGAAAAACGAGATTTTCAATTTTTTTTCGACAATTGTTACCACATAGTTATCAAAAGGTGCATTTGGTGGTTATTAATATTCGTGCAAAAATTGAAAACGGTACTTTGTTATTTTCAGATTCCTCAATGGGTTCAAAATATTAGAAAAAAGCTCTCTTTAGACCATTCATTTTTTCTTAGTTATTTTTCCATTCTTTGGATATTGGTAATGCCATAGTCACCAAAAGCTGTCTTAATGTACCATAGATCACTGTTAAACATGTTTAAATGCTATTATCCACACTTCAGTTTCCTCAAGGATGTCAAAATATGCTCTTCTAAGCTATTTCTTCCAAAAACATAACGTATTGATCGAATCGTATTTATTATTTTTTTCTCTACATTCAATAAATATAGAAGGATGAACATTGAACACCAAGTAAAATCAGACGTTTCATTTAAAAAAACACACAAATAGACATGGAAAAATAAACAAAAACAGAACATGTTTAATATTTCAGTTATTATCCATTTTTAAAGTAATCTAATTTCATTTCAAATGACGGCAATATTTGTCTTGATTTTATACAGGCTTGAATGAAGCCAGTTTGGATTTCTTGGCCACAGACAGCTGGTGATGCCTCATTTGCAAGATGCACGAATCGTTCAACAGTTTCGGTATTGCAAAGACTATCAAAAATCAGAAAAACTTATGTCTAACGCTTTGATAACACACATTTCCATATTAGCAGTCATTGGCGGCTCAGTAAGATTTACGTCATTCCAAGAACTTAATTCCTAGTAATGTTTGGCCGCAAAATGTATTTTAGGTATACTAAATTCTCGTGTAGCTGTTGCCTTAACGGTTTGTGCCGTGAAGACACATTAGATATCATCTTCCTTTTCATCATTAATTTCATAGTGCTAATAAAGCTGAACAGATGACAGGTGTGCATCTTTGATAACGGTGAAGCTTCTGCATTTCAATGCTCTGGATGCAGGCACTGTTTTCCTTTCTTCTGTCATTTTCATTTTCTGGGTTTCCAAGGTCACAGTACTTTTTCTATATTCTAAATTCTTATGATTTTGCTTATGACGTCCATGAAATTTTTTTAGTTTATCCCAGAAGTAAAAAACGGTAGAAATTGATGTGCTTTGCCAAATCCCTTAAATTTTCGGTACAACATTTTTGAGTATTTCATGAACACTTATATCTCTCCCAGCATATTTATATTTTAGACCATTTTAAACAAATAAAGTCCTTATGAGTAGGTAACACAAGGTCACTTAATATTTTAGATTGACCAAATATCTTGCAACGAAGTTGCCTTATAGTTGCCATAATAACTTAAATATTCTGACACTCAACGACCAATTGGCATACAACAACGAATCACGTAAAAACCCACAGAAAACGCTCAACTAAAAACAATATTTAGTAGAAGTATTCAAACAAATGAAAGTAGGCTTGAATTTGTTACTTTCCCACCCCAGTCATAGACGCCTGTCGCTTGGATTATGATTGTATTCGAACGCGTTATTTGTCGCGCAATTCCCATAAGCGGCGCGATTTTCAAAGACAATGACGAACCGAAAATATTAGAATAAATCGAATTGATTTGGAGGGGCTTTTTATCATTCTTTAATAATTATTTTAAATACTATGTTTACCAGGAATATATTTTTTTAAATAAACCGGGACAGGTAATAAAAACCTATAAAATCACCAAAATTTCTATACTATCGGTCCCGTGAGGAATCTGAAGATGCTAAGATAGGTCGATAAGCTTTCAGGAACGATTTTTATTTATCCAAATGCACATTTTGACATCTATGTCAAAACAATTTAACAAGAAATAATTTATCGTTCCACCCTAATGGGCGCATCTACTTTATTGTTTCAAGAACTTATTTTCCATTGTATGTATAAATTGAAATGGAATAGATTCTAAAGATTAAAAAATGGGATTATAAAACTCTTATGGTAACTTAATGCCCTATTTTGTATCTCGATCCTAATAAATGAACTTTTTAATATTGAAAGTGCGAATAAGTAAGCGAATATATTGCAGGATCAAACTTCTGGAAATTAGTTTAAATCAAGGCTGTCAAAAGAATATCTGAAAGTCTGATATTTGTTCTCGGATAGATTTCATAAGACTTATTTTTCTAACGTAATTTGCAATATAACAACTTCTAAAGCGTATATTGAAGTCTATTGAAATTGGGCATCGCTATTAGTTTGCTAGCCTAACTAAAATCATTACACTGCTAAAGTTAATTTATAATACAGTTTCATTAAAGTTTAAACCCAAACTACCTATACAATCAAGAGTATTAAAAATTTACATATTATTATATCCATTATACACCAGAGAAATTAGCATTTTAACTGAAAATTCTCACAAGAAGCTTATTTTTGGTTGAGGTGTGTTAATTTCAAGATAAAATGACATTTTAAATATCATATTGTGGCCATGCAGACAGGAATTTCTGTTAAATAAATGATAATAATGACTTTTGAAAAATGTTACACGTTTGTAAATATAAATCGATACGAATTTTTTCCAAAGCCTTTGGTGACATAGGATCTGATTACATTTCTCACTTTGTAGATATCGTACTGGATGTTAATTTTGTCAAGAAAATTGACAAGCCCTCTTGTCGATGAGTTATCAAATCTGTTTTAAAGTAATCCGAAAAAGAGGGTGCCCCCATATATCATGAAAACATGGCCGTCTCTCAGTCAAACAAATAAATGTATAACAAAAACTAAGTATATACTTGAGGCAGACATCGAAAGCTCTGGTCTTATCAATGGTGATGATTATAAAAGTGGAAAACAATGCAATGGTATTAAGGCACTTGATCGTTATTGAAACCTTGATTTATCTTGTTCACTTTGATCCTCTGAATACGATAATATTATGGGTAAACGTAGGGATAGATAGTAAGGGATAGTTTTGGGGTATTACGTGAATTCTACGTCAGTTTATTGCAATCCTAACGAAACTTAAACATTTTTAGGTGTTTTTCAGTCATTGTCGTTATCAATTGGTTTGATGGCAGATGAGCGTGGTTTTCACCCTCTATGGGGGTGCGTTTCATACCGATAGGGTGAACGCTGCAATTCACCTTAATTTTTATCGTAATACATTCAATTTTTCCCGAAAATATTAAACAAAACGATTGATTAAAATGATAACATCATTTTCAGAGCGTTATCTCATATATACCCTATCAGGTGGTGTTTTTTGGCTCTAAAATTTTTTTTTTGGGGGTGTACGACTTTTTTTGACCCCGGAATCGGAATCAGCGATCAAAAATACATAAGGATATACTCGTCTCATTGCTAAGTCAGAAGCTTTTTTTTTGTGGGGCTGTGTTATGCATATTTATCCAATTATTTATTTTGTAAGTATAACCAATGTGTACAAATTTTATTGTGCCGAAAATTAATCACTAGCAACAATTTTGAAATCTTTGAATAAGTATAATATCATTAGTACTGAGGAAAGGGTTTCATAAAACATACAATAATTAATTTGCAATAGAACCAAAGAGTCACACTACCTCGATTTAATGCATCTGTCTAAGGTATGTTTATTTTGAGATTGGCGTATGTCTGAATGCAAATACTAAATGACTTGAAAATCTCATATCTGCATCTATACAAAGACCTAATTTTTATGGTATCTTGGAATTTAATTACATTTTCATCAATTTAAATAGAACGTGAAAAACGTTGCAAGAAATGAATTCTATCACTCTTTCTATCAAATGTTTTACCAGCATTTAATTTTAAACAATGGCTTCTAGTGAAAATATTGAGATTATGAAGATCATAATTTATATATAGATTTAGTTAAATTGCCGTTCTCGTTGATTTGAGAGCATGAAAGTCACGTTGAAAAACTATAAGGCTGTTATATTTTGTGCTAAAGAATATAATTCTGTTGTATACAATTACATTTTGCAGCGTTTCCTTGAATTACACTGAATTAAACAATATAGATTACACATTGTTATAAATCGCTCATCTGATCCTAAATGTATTTTTGTGTAGACTCGGGGTAAATGCGAAACTTTTCCAATTATTAATTTCTATGAATGTCTGAGGCAGTCAACGCATAACTCAAATTTATGTAAATCGACCGTACATGCAAGTTATCCTGCTACTCATCTGTGCTGAAGCTTATCTTTGACCGGCAAAGTTCCTGTAACTTCTCACAGCAGGTCCACCAACTCTAAACTTGGCTGGGACTTGCGGTTTGTGTGTTTGCAATTATGCGATGTAATTTCGTTTCAAAGTTCGCACCTACCATTCACAACTACTAATGGCTGTGAGGGTAAGAGGAAGGGACTCTGCTTAAATTCATCGTCGAGTTTATGATTTTGATGCTCCCAGGTGCATTATCATTGAAAATTATACAGTGCTAATATGTGTTCACTACAAGACTGATATTTTATCTAACGGTATGATTCATAACAGGAGTTAAAACACGTTCTTTTAGTTCAGAAAAAGTATCACGCAAATAAGCTTACTTATTTAATTGAGCCGTGCAATATGTCGTATTTCCTGACAAATGGAAAATCTCGAACACCAGTCGTTTCCACAAATGAGGAAATATATCATAGACTGAAAATTACGGTATTAAATATTTGTAGCAAATCTATTACTTCCACACCCACGTAGTGGAGTGGAAGTATAGCAATCGTAAAAAAGAATGTGATGATGTCATAAAACGTCTCGGTAACTTTTTTGTGCGCACGTTTCCTCAGCAACCATTTGAGATATTAACTTGAAATTTGGTACACATGACGTTGTCTGGAACTGGATTACATTTCTTGCGCTAATTCCAGTGAAGGGTTGGGGGTTAATTAGGGGTAAATATGGGAAAATAAGTAAAGCAAGCTAGTAACGGGATTCGGTGTATATACTAGAAGCCAAGACCTCAGATTTTTTAAAATATACCCCCCCATTCTTGAACGATTTAATGAAATAATCCAGTTAAAATTTGGTATACATATAGGGTGTAATTAGTTTCATGTCATTAAATGAAAACTGGTAATAGGGGCCGACTAGACAAACAAAAAACCTATGATTTTTTTCTCTAGGGACACTTTGAAAAAACTGACCTAGGTTTAATATTTTAATGTTAAGGTAGGAAACATTTGAGACCCACCGGTTCTCAGGGTCAATGGATGTTATAGTTCCGAATATTAGAAATAATAAAAAACTGTAATACCCGACTTGTATTCCCACCGGAAGAAGTGCGGCACTTTGATGGGATTACTTGTACCAAACCTTTTATACTACTAATTATGAAAATGTAAAAAATTCCTTCTCTTTCGGCACAACGCAAGCATAGCATGACCGCATGCCGCATTAAATATGGCTTGTTTACATGTGTTTTTAATTTGGAACAAAGTTATTATAGCTTTTATTGTCGTTTATAAGAATTTATAAAATTTAAAAGTGATTTATTAACATTTGTAACGTTGTGTTAAAAGCTTAAAAAATTAGTAATTACTTTGTGAAATTGGAAAACGAACAGTTAGACGTCCGAGATACGATAACAGAAAATAGCTGTGTATTTTAAGTTAGGAAGAAATCTGATTTTTTTAACGAATTGAGCGCATAATTTTTCCCAATCAGGTATCGAAAACTAAAAATCGAGTCTTTGGTCTCTATAAAAATCAATGTAAACAATAATAAACAGATCAAAACAAGACAGCGAATACCTATAATAATAATAATAATAATCATACCTTTAATGCTCAATACGTAACATACAGTAATTGAACAATTCTTTTGAATTTTCACAAAAATTGTTCGAAATGACATCCATCTCTACGTACACACATTTCGGTACGTCGAACTAAGGACATACGTACTCCGTTCAACAAATTTGGTAAATTAGGATCATTTTTTATGGTTTCTATGCACATTAAAATACGGTGTTACCATTATTCTAAAGCTCTTCCACACCAACTGCTTTCCCACCACTTTCTCCACACACCAAGTGCATATTCGCGAGCTCTGGATAAGTGTAATCCCATAATATCCAAAATATGCGTTTTAAAACACCACGCTAAACTGTGAATTAACGTTATCAATAAAGAAAACAAAAAGAAAAACTTGGTCCAAAATCCAAAAAGTAACACAAAGAGCACGAACGAGAAGTAGTGTCTTATGTAACCAAATACTGACGATTTGAACCATAAGTCAATAAAATAAATCTTAACATAACTGGCACAAAATTCAAAAAGAACAAAAGCAACAGACAAAACCAAGGAACGGGTAGTTCGCGTCGTGTGTACGTAAGGACACAAACTGAAATTATTACTTGAGAATATTACAAGGGAGAGTATAGCACGCGTAATAAGATAGTTTGGCCGCGATGAAGCAAAAACCATGGAGGTGTCTTCTGTCGGTCGCTTTTAACTGCTTTGTCGGCATACTTATTTGCAGGAATGTCAGAATATCATGTGCGGCAAGACGCGAGACAATAAAACCTACCCCAATATGCCAGCAGTTCTCAAACTATGTTATTATGTTTTTTGAAAATTTCTGTTTATTTTTTTTTCAAAACTATGAGCTTTGGACCCCATGTTATATAAGCTTTTTTTGCTTGTCTTGTCGTTCCCTACCATCAGTTATTTTAATGACATGAAACTAATTACACCCTGTATGTATTATAATGACACCTGGAACTAGATTATATATAGAGATGATTCCGTTGAAAGATTGGGGGTTAATTGGGGGTTAAATAGGGGGAAATAGGGGAAAATAAGCAAAACAAGCTGGTATGAGTACGGAAACTTGGGATTTGGTGTATATACTAAAAGCCTAATGGCCAATATAATAGTAATACAACTTTTGTTGAAGTTTGGACATATTGTCACGTATTTTCACCCCTGTAACCACCCTTCAGAATTTGTGGTTTCCAAAAATTTTATAACAAAGGATAAACACTAACACTTTATTATATCTCGGACTTCTAACCTTACTGTCCCGCCGTGCATTTTGACTTATATACTCCAAAAACGTTTCTAGAGCCATCTAGAACCTAGAAGTCCAGAACCTTCCACGGCGATCTAAAAATCTTGATCCTTTTCTATAAACTTCTAGAAACTGTACTATTAGCACCAGTGTCTCAGAGATGGCAGGAATAGGCAGCACACCACAGACATGCAGTTTCCTTCCTGTCGCCATTGCCACCCAATTTCTAGCTTCCACTTATAAGCTATTAGCCCCTAGGGGGCGCCAGCGCGTATACTAACATTCGATAGTGTAAATTTGACGTTTACTGAGGATTTATGAGTAAGGTTGAATATTATATTTATGGTCGATATATAAATTACACTTTTCTGCTCACATTCGATAGCGTAAATTTGACGTTTACTGAGGATCTATGAGTAAGGTCGCTTTATCGCTCGTCTCTCTTAACAAGTACTTTAACGCTAGCTTGAGTAGGTACATCTGTCCTTGTACAATGTATTTTTACGAAATAACAATGCCTTAAAACTTGTGTTATTAATATAATGAAAATATGATGAAAATACATCGTCACTAATTTCTGTTTTCCATAATACACATTGTTTTGTAAAATCACAAGCAGCAGCAAAACTTAAATAAATCGACAGCTCATGTGTCTGATTTGTTTGTTTATTTTTGTGGGTGAAAAATTAATGAAGGATGGGTGTTAACATTAGAGTCAAGGGTTTAAACCTACCCAAAGCCAATTTGTTCATTTAATAACAAATCATTTGGATAGAGCCATATATTTGAATGCGTAATATTTTGTGCCCTTCCTCTTTGCAATTTATCTAAATCTATTATGAACCGCAAAAGAGAAATACCTTCAGATTCAGTTATACGAACAATATAAAGACCCCCTACCTGGCCAGAGCCTATCCAAAGAATTGCTAAAAATAAAGGTTTTAATAAGTAGGGCGTCGAACAATGAATTTTGCTACGCCCAGTTTATTGTGTGTGATAGTCAGATAAGAATGGGTTGATATATTGGAGTTTTATACAAAAAAGTCTTGAAGCTAATTTCAAAGTGCGTGCTATTTAGTTGAATGGTGGCGTCAACGAATGATTAATTAATTTATAAATAAAAATAATTAGAAAAAAATTTTCAAAGTTTTCTCTGTAATTTTTTATACTAAGTAATTAAGATGACGGCCAGAGATAGTGACACCTCGCGTTTGCCGTGTTGAAGTTTTAGAAAACAAAACCCTAACAAGAAATGGTAATTTATACAAATTAAGCCGTCCGAAAGCATGATCTGTTGACAAAAGAAAAAGAAAAAGTTCGGATTTAAAGAGTGAGGAAACCAATAAAAAGTAACGGTTTACTAAATTTATCTATTTCAACACGGGAATTGCATAGAACATGGGACGATAAATACCATGATCATATTTATGTAGTTTAATTCTGCTCATTTATTTGGACTTGTGACTACTTTATACAAGCAATATTTTTTCTGATTCTAATGCTCGCCTTGATTTCTTATATATTTTTTCTGTTGTATTTCATGCAATTAATTGTAAGACATCCTAAAGGACCTTTATCACGGGCGATATAGGTTTCATATAAATGTACCTAAGTACGTACATTTCAGGTAAAAGACAAGAACATTATGACATTATGACATATGACATTATGACAAGCAACCTGGAACTTGTTATACCTACTTAATTTAATTAAATATATACATATGCTATGATAATGATTACAATCAATATCTATAGTGGAGTAAAACTAAGAGTATAAATCACCTAATAAGGAACTGTCTTACTATAGCAATTTTATTGCTGGAACTTGTTGTAGACATTATAAGATGTTAAGGAAAAAGTTTTGGATTAAATCCGTGTGGTGTAAAGCTTTTGTTTAAACAAATGGATGTTCAAAATCGTGTTTTTTCGCACTTTTTCTTCAATAACTCTGGTTCTGTGACTCTTATCGTAATAATGAAAGAGAAACAAATTGTTCACGATGAAATTGCGAAGAAAACTAGATGTATCCGAACTCTCTTGGTCAACTGGTTAAATTGCAAAACATAAAAACAATTGTGGGTGGCCATTTCTAAACAATTGGTAATAACTTAAACAATAATGCATAAAATTTAACCAAATTTTAGAATAATATGCCACTAATAGAGATAAATTATGGTGCCAAATTTCAATTCGAAATGTTTATAACAACGGCTCAAAAACAATAACAAAATCGAAAATTGAGCAGTTGGCCGTACAACAAATTTTTTTTATTCAGATTGTAGCTTATTTTATGTACTTTTCAGCGGCGCCAAGAAAAACATTTTTTGTATTTTTGAAAACCATTTTTTTTTAATTGTTTAATTTTTTTTACAAATGCATTTTACTCCTCAATATTTTACCCAAAATTAAAAATTATTAACATACGTTATGTCATGTACTACACCTTGCTCGGTGTTAATAATCAATAATAATGAAAATTATTATATGTATTGCTTCACTGGTACAGTACGTGTTACAACTGACAACTTATAACTTAACTTAATATACTTTTCTATTAAGCCGCGCATACGGTTTATAAATTAATACATCACACATTAAAAATACATAAATCAAAAAACAATTAATAAAAGTTTTATCTACGCCAATTGGGAGCCGAGATATGACTTTTCTTGCATTTTAGTCATTTATAAACAAATGAAATGAAATGGTTACTTGAAATTAGCAATGAACATTTCATAATATTTAAAACTATCATTCTAAAATCTAATATTTACTAATTACTTTACTTATTTATTAGTTTATTCAAAAATAATGGTCAACCTGCGCGCTGATAGAACAGCGAGCAGTCAGCTCTCATTTTCAAAGCGGACCTCTCACTTTGGCAGTCGCTATCTCACTTAAAAATTACCGGAACATCATCGAATTGGAATATTTAATTTCCAATCGATCAAGCACAAAGAAGAGGGGTCAATTTTTTATAGAAAATGTTAAAGCGGTTTATGCGAAGAGATGTCGAAATCGCATACATTTTTTAATAATTTTCCAAGAAAATGAAAGTGCCCGCAAGAATCTGAAAATTCAGGGGTTCGTAGGAAGGTGAGAGAAATCGGAATGGAGCAAACCGCAGTTCTGTATCTCGTTTCGTTTTCGAGATCGAGCCATCGGAAATAGGTAAGAAGACGGAAAAGCCAACCACTGATGAACTTGCAAAAAAACCCTTAAGCAGTGTTCATCTCCTGCTTCCTTGGTGGGAGGGAGGTGCGATAAATTGCAAGAACCGTACATTCCTTTAATACAACTTTGTCCCTCAGCGAATAAGCTTGTTTTTGAGGCAACTTTGTCGTTAAACACTTCAACGTCTTTATGTAAATGTGGATATTTTAAAAGAATGTCAATAATTCTTTTCTTACCACGGCTTGAGAATGCTGAAGTTGTGTCACATCCACAAATTGCGTGTAGGAACAACATACAATTATTGAAATTTAAATATTTAAAACTCTTTTGGGAATAATATTTGTCACCATCCTCGGTTTAAGAAAATAAATATTTTCTCTTATGGATGATGCGGCTTGCGTCAATATTACTAATAAATTAATATCTTCATCAACAATGATGACGTCATTATTTTCTATTTTCTTACTGATTCCACTGCGAATTATTTTAGCATTCGCAACTTCCTTGCATATCGTCACCCCAATCTTACAGTTTCACAACTCTTCAGCTAACAGAGCAATCCGTTTTTTTTAAATTTTTGCTGTTAGATAAAAATAACGTTCTATACTGCGAGAGTAGGCTGATCATGCTGTTAGAGAAATTAACTTCGTTAATATTGCAACAACTTATGTGATTAAAAATATTTTAACTAGTCAATTAATAGTTTTAAATATTATGAAATTATTAACGCTAATTTCAAGTAACTATTTCACTTCATTTGTTAACAAACGACTAAAATGCAAGAAATGTCGTATCTCAGCTCCAATTGGTGTAGATAAAACTTCTTTTCTTCGAAATTTCATCGTGAACAATTTGTTTCTCTTTCATCGTTACGATAAGAGTTATTGAAGAATAAGTACGAAAAAACACGATTTTGAACATTCTTTTGTTTAAACAAAAGCTTTCCACCACACGGATTTAATCCAAAACTTTTTCCTAAACTTGTTCTAATGTCTACAACAAGTTCCAGTAATGAAATTGCTATAGTAAGACAATTCCCTACAAATTTTAGTTTTACTCCACTAATATACAAGTAGGGCGTAGCTATATTCCTTTACCTATATTTGTGTGACTTGTGAAATGTTTGGGTACTCTCAGAGAAGCTAGAAACTTGAAATCATGATTTTAATCAACCCTGTTAAGTACCTAGTTTCAATTTGTTGAAATTGAACTACTACTTTCAAAAATGTTTGCAAATAAATGAATCGCCGCGCTGTCTATTTCTTGAAGCACTTCTCCCATAATTACCCTGTTACTAATTATTTGTTTTATCTCCTGCATTTCAGCATTTACACAAGTATACGTTCCGTTAAGCTTCCCATTAATCCACGAAGGCAAACAGTTGCGTCACGTCTTAGCACTGACATCGTAATTCCCTTTACTCTTTACTACGCCTAGTTCATGTAAAACATGCCCTTTTAAGCCCAGGTATGCTTAATATGCTGCAAAGGGCTAAACGTATATTTCAATTTAAACGTTTCAGGGACATATATCAAATTTACAGCGTAAAAATATTTTATTATTTTATGTTCGGTCATAAATTATTAAGAAATGCTCCTATATAACCAACTTTTGATAAAATGTTCACGGCTTTAGATTTAAAACACTTTTGAGACATATTCCATATAAAATCAAGATCTGGTAGTAAAAATAATATATTGTTAGTATTTTATACATAAATTTTCTAAAGTTTTGCAACTATTTATAACAAGTGGCCAAGTTGAAATGACATGTTGGTATTTGATTTTATTGGATATCATAACGGCGCGGCGTCAGCTTACAAAATTTAACCCATAACACTCAATCTATCTATCTATCTATCTACAAATCAGACATACATTGACAGCTTGATATAACATGTACAGAACTTTCTTAAATGATGACATCACACGTGACCAAATTGTTTTGAAATTTTTATTTGCAATATTTAACTCAGGCTCTCTCGTGAACAGGAAGGGAAATATTTTGATAAACACCGCTGATCAGAGGTGTAGACAGACAAGCGGGTTAAGGATTTTAAAAGTAATATTATATTCCACTATAGTCTGTTTTTTTGAACCAGGATAAGTAAACATGAAAGTTCCATTCACACCATAAAAATAACTAGAAAATACACTAAAACCTATTTGGCATTTTGGGCAACCAACAATACACGACTACAGTGTTTTTGTGTGTAATTTATTACATTATATAATTCATCGACCTCTATTTGACCTCTAGATATTTTATATAGCATCCATACCATTTACGTAATATAAAGACACCAAGTAATTAGCCATTTTTACCTTCAGATTTATACAGAAGGGTTATATAATGTGCAAACGATAAAATAGAAATTATAGCCAAATAATTTATGACATGAAATTAAAATTTTTATAATATGTCAAAATTTACTACTATTGCCTTGTGTAAAATTGGCGAGGGCCTGTCCATTCACAGATGTATGATTTAGCGCGTTAAATTTAAAACGCTTCTCCTGGTTTAAAAATAGGCTATAACAGTTTGGACTCTATTGTGACACTGACAAGAATTATTACAAAATATGTTAGTGAAGAAAAAAATCGAAATACTGGATTATACTTATCGATTCAAAGATATGAATGATTTTTAATCAATAAGTTTCTCTAGTTTAATCTATGTTTATGTATACAGGTTGTCCCGTAATAACGTGCAAAAAATTTAACTACCAACTCTTTATCGAAAATGAAGGTGAGTTCTTCATATAAAATTTTCAAAATAAGCCCTTCTTGTTCAGCTACACCCTCTGTGCAAAGAATGTTTTTTATTTTTTCTAAAAATGATGTAATCTGAAAAAGACGAAAATTCGCACATCTAACGAAATTGTTTCATCCATTTAGCGTGTATACAAAGTGGTGATATTAACTATCCTTCCCATAATTTTGTAAATATCTATCTATCTGTCTGCTATTTTTTCTTTCAATTAAAAAAAGAACTAAACATTATCATTCATTTAGAAACTTTTTTACTTCTTGGACAAAATTCGTAAAATCGACCTCTTTTAAGAAAAAAGAACTGAATTACATCTGCCTAAGTGATCAATTAAAAGCGACCAACAATATTACATTAGTCAAAATACAAGAAGAGCCCTTACACGCTCAATATTAATGTCATTCCAGCAGATCATTACAAAAACATCATTACTAAACATTACCTCCTCTTTCCCTGCAGGGCCGTCGAGAGAAAATCGGGGCCCGGGGTGTCGCATTCATAATAATAAACTATGTATACTTTATAAAAATTTCGGAGAGCGAGGGGGAGTATTCCTTGGAATTCCTAGAACGAAATTTTGAAGAGCGGGGAGGTGCTATTCCATAAAATTGAATATTTATCTTGATCGACAATTTCAACAGCGGGGGAGTGGTATTCCTCAAAATTAAATATTTGTGCCTATGGAAATTTTGGAGAGCGGGGGGTGATATTCCCTGCGTTTTCAATATCTATTTCGATATAAACAATACAAGTCATTCGAAACTCGTTATTATTTGCATCATCGTTTTACCTAATGCAAATACTAACCTCCAAATCTCCAACTTCCGCCCAATACCGAGCCCCCTCAAAATCGCCAGGCCCTCTCAAAATCGCTGGGCCCCCTCAAAATCGCCGGGTCCCCTCAAAAATCGCCGGGCCCGGGGGGAAACACCCCCGACCCCACCCCTCTTGTCGGGCCTGATTCCCTGTCAATATTTTTCGCACCTTACATGTTCATTATTATTGCTAGTGATGATGCTCGAATATCAAAATATCCGGATACGTTTCATTACCGCTTCATTACTTGTTATCATTTCATTTTTATAACTTTACACGTTCATTAATAATATCATTATTTTCAGGTAATGACATTATTACTGAATGTGTAAGGCTCCTTTAAGTAGCCTGGTGTCAAATCATGATTTGCCAGTTTTGTGTACCAATGTGAGAATTTGATGCTTATAAATTATATTCAGATAAAAATTAAAAACTGTTTTTTACACACCCCACAACAAGTGTAGCAGTTAGACAGGAAACGCTTATTTTGAAAAATTTTATATGAAGAACCCCCCTCCATTTTCGATAAGGAATTAGTAGTTATATTTTGCACGCTATTACGGAACATCCTGTATATCGCATGGGGTTATTGACTCTGAAATTTTTATCAGTTCTTTTCCGAGCTATGTAACTTCAGTTTTTAAGAATAAATTAATAATAATATATAACCCATAACTACCACTAGATTCATGTCAACTAATGTTTATTGAGAATAATATTTTAATACCAAAGTCAATTTTTCCGCTCGAAGATGCACTTAATATTCGTTTTCCAAATCAGAAATAAAGTCAAAATAAACTCTAATGGACATACATGTAATACCCGCACAGCCAGTCAAATAATGATTAAGATTTTAATCTACCATTTAAAAAAACGTGAGTCTGCTGGGCCAACATTTTTAATTCACTGATCGTTAACATAAAAAGTTTTTATAAAAATTGTTAAAATAAAAGGACTCTATACCTAAGTAAATATATCTTCAATCTACAAGAGGTCCTTGAATACGGTAGTAGCGAATAATTATCAAGAGACACTAGTCTCGCGTCAAGTTCACTCTATAAACATAAATAATAAATTTATGCTCCGCGCTCACTAATCAGCTAGCAACCGTGTCTCTTTGCAGGAATAATATCTACCACCACAGCCCAATTTTTGCATCGAAACTTCTCAATAAATATACCGATTTAACCAAGAATGTGCTTAGTTACACTATATACATGGATAATTCTCAATCGACAAAATAAGTTCATAGCAACTCGTAGCCACATCATTTGCGCATATAATTCGTGAATTTTATTTCTTCATTAAACATAATATGCGATTTGTCCCATTAACTTTGGCTCTAGTCGGTGTCATTATTACATACTTAAAATTATACAACCCACAATTCTCAGCAGTGTATTAAATATTACATATGGTTACATTGTATAAATAACTAATTCCACTCCTAATTCGGGATTGTATAACTTCAAATATCAAACAATAATGCTAGTTTAGTAACTTTTAACATTATACAGGTACATTATACAAGACAAACATGTAAAGAAATAAAAATTTCGTAAAGAACGAATATGTTGTACAACGTTATAAGGCGGATTTGCAACATTTTCATTTTCGTAACATAGTCTGAAACATGAAAATCCTAAGCATCTCGGAGAGTGATTTCTTCACGAATACAATACTTCTCTCCGGTAAGCGAGGGAAGTAAAACAAGTTGGCTTCATTCTTTATCTTTATTTCTTCCTAACATACTTGGTATCTATTTTGAAAGATAAAAAAGTTTCCCGATTGTCATATTTATCCTACAAAATCGTCACACTGTATCGGCAAGGCCTTGATTGATTGACTGTTTTATTTGCCAGCGTAAGGTGAGCATTGCTGCCTATTCCGGGCATCCAATCTGGAGGTTCATTCCAACACGCAGTCCGGTCGCCCACCGAGTAGCCAGATGCGGCCGCCCAGTCGCCCACAACTACATCCTTCACTCGCTGTGACATATTCATGCCACGACCGGGTGGCCCCATCTGACCGCCCAACGGACGACCAAACCGCGTGCTGGACCAAACCTTGGATGTTTTATATACCGCCGGACCGGCTGCATACGCCGGATTGAACATGGGACGTGCTTCGTATCGGCAGCGAGAGCCACATGACGCATAGGGTAGGAATATTGGATGTAGGTGTTTGTGAAATGCTTCTAAGTTTCCATGCTTCTTTTTAGTTTCCATCTGTCACCATCGGATGGGAAGTGTACACGTTTGCGAGATGCTTCTTTTTAATTTCCACGCTTCTTTTAAGTTTCTTCTGTTTCTGGATCTAACTATGTGCACCGTCTCCTACCCGCTTGCGTCCATAGGTAACGGTTTCATGCTTTCCAGAAATATGCGTTTTACCTCGCCACAAATGAGCTTTTATTTATATTAACCCGGGTATTAATCGTTCCACAGGTAAGTATCCATTTATGGTGGAAGTGAAGGTAAGAGCTCTGTCTCGCGATAAAAAGAGCTTTTTTGGGCGAGTTATGAGTAAGACGCCCGAGAGAATATTTTGTACACCCTGTATATGGGTTTGTCTTTGAAGTAGTCCGTTTTAGTTTCAGTTTCCGTTTTCCAATTCCGGGTATTTTTCTATTTCAATACCTATGTTTAGTAACTTTTCAATTACAATTTTTTATTTTTTTTCAATTTAAATAAATAAACTACATTAATAAACTAAACTACCAGTTAAACAAAACTTATCCTCTTCATCCACAGCTGGCTGTCTATGCTGCCTTATAAACACATCATCCACTTGAAAAAGGGAGACCCAGGTATACATTTTACGACCAGGCACTGCACTTTCTCGGATTGTTTATATACGCTTTTGTGATGCTATGGACTAATATAACCAAATATCAGCTATATGAAATAGCTAAACTCGTGCTAAATTATATCAATAAATGTAGAATTATTCACACTTTAATTTAACACAATTTCGTACGATTTTTTACCGATTTAGTCGACTCTAATTCGAGACCTTGTAGGAGCCACCACCGTCACCGAACTCTACCCATCTTTCTCCACATTTTACCGGCAATGCCTTAGAAATAAATTCATACTTTCTAACATTATTGATATGTTATTAACAGATATGTAGTAATAGGTAGCTAGGAAGCTACCACTCTACTTCGTCTATCTTATAGCAGCAGTGCCAACGACACTTATGTTAGCGAAAGGAAATTTCAAAAATATATAAATTTGTTACTTAACTAATTATTAACCATCAATTTTTTGACGATATTTTTTTAGGTGCGAATTTTTTATGCTGAATCTGTTATGAAATCTAGATGACTGCGCGCCACGCCTAATTTAGGACACTGTATACTGTATCCTAAATTGATTCTACTTATTCTAGTCAGTTAAAATAAAACCTTCATAAAGTAAATTGAACTGTGCCTATAACCATAATTTTCGTTGCAGATATATGAAACATACGAACCCCAAATAACATATAGGAACGCCAGGAGGGATAATATCGTATTTCAGGTCAATTAAATTGCCGTTCCACATCATAAAAGAATCATAATACGCTGACTTTTTATTTTTAACTTTCATTTCCCGCAAAATTTGTATACTAATATATCTTCTTGAATCATTAACTTAAAGTCCCATTCTCCCATTTCCTGAAAGCGTTCTTTTATTTCTCGTCGAGTTCGTGTTCAAACGTTATTTCGCTGCGGAATTACGTCTAGTACTTATAAATTTAAATTTTTATATAACCGTTTTAAGCTTATTTAATAATAAAACCTTTTCACTTAGTTTAATCAGCTATTACATTAAATATTTAAAAGGAATTTTGCTTATATACCTACTGCATAATTTACGGAACTTTTAAAGCAACCTGGAAGCCGCGTGAAACAACATTTTTATTACATTCAGTGAATATTTTAATAAATATTAATTTTAATTAGAGTGTATACTTTATGTGAACAATTTACAACACGATACCAAGATAAGGTGTAGTAATGCGTGGTCTTGATTTTTCAATACGTAAATAGAGTCCGAATGATTCGTCATAGTAGTTTTGCCATCATTCATAATTCAAAAAGTCATTTAAAGTGTATTCGCTACGGTTTTTAAATTTTTCTAGTTAAATACTTTAAAGATAATCTCATTATTCATTTACCTAAAGATTATTATCGAAGACGAAACTAATCAGTTTAGAAGAATATTTTTGAATGATTGAAAAATGCTTATTAAATCTCTTCGTAGTTTCAAAATGTATATACAGAGCATTCCAAAGTCTAAAATCTTTATTATACTCTTCACAAATACAAAACGAAGAGTATATTGCATTATATTGGCATGTTAAAGTTGCCATGTATCGAAGTTGTCAAAAAGATTTTATACCTTTCTTCAAAATATAAATGACTTGGTTACCTGCAAGGACATGGAACAATGAGTGCTTTGCACATTCCCCATGATCCTAGTGACTGGAGGCTTTTTATTGACGCCTAGAAACTTAATCTAAAGGCTGTGTTACTCCAATGAAAATAAATTGCCATCAATATAACAAGTGTAAGTGGCAGATTTGTGGAGACTTAAAAGTGATAGCTATCTTACTTGGTATGCAGCAAGGGTATACTGTTTTCTTTGTGAGTGGGACAGTCGAGCGCGACTACAACATTACAAAAGAAATATTTGGTCGCCAAGACTGGGTTTTGAACCAGGAGCAAATAATGTTACTGACATTTCATTAGTTGATTCACAAAAGGTAATCCTGCCACCACCCCACATAAAACTGGGGCTTATGAAAAACTTGGTAAAAGCTATGGACAAAGAAGGACGTGCTTTCAGTTATTTAAAACAAAAATTTCACAGACTTAGTGATGCGAGAATTAAAGAGGGAATTTTTGTAGGTCCTCAAATCAAGAACCTTTTCAAAGATGCTGAATTTTACAACATTCTAGAAGGTAATGAAAAAGCTGCTTGGAATTCCTTTAACATGGTAGCAACACACTTTCTCGGCAACAAAAGAGCAGAAAAGTATAGAGACCTTATTGAGAATCTTCTTTCTTGCTACCAGAAATTAAGATGCAATATGTCATTAAAAGTCCACTTTCTACATTCACATCTAAATTATTTCCCAGAAAACTGTGGTGCAGTAAGTGATAAGCATGGAGAGAAATTCCACCAGGAGATTCAAAATATGGAAAAAAGATATCAGGGCAAATGGACTTCTGCCGATGTTAGCAGACTACTGCGGACATGTACAAGAGATGCTCCCAACTTATAAGAGACAGGGTAAGAAGCGCAAGAAGAATAATTAATTTTCTGATTAAAGAGCCTATATTCTAATTAAATATATATTATATAACATGTATTTGAAATTAATATATATCAAAATAGCAAATATTTTTTGGGATGATGTAATTTATTGCTTTTTCTATTAAAATTATACCATAATATGTGAGTTAGGTCAGTTATTATATTTTTCAGAGCCCACAATTTTTTTTTAGGACTATGTTAGACGTAGCTGGGACCAAAACTATACAAATACTTGGTTTCGGTTAACGATACAAAATAAAATTTGTAGGTTAGTGTTATCGGAGAACTGGCAACGCCTGGTGGACAAGAATTCGTAAATAAACTCAGGTAATGCATAAGTGAGGTCAACCCACGACCAAATGCCTAGCTGTTGAAATTCTCACTGAAGTACAATCCTGAAAATACCTGAAGGTTCAAAGTATCAACACTGCTTTGAAATCGGAAGAAGAATAGATAGACTAAAGCGAAAAATTGTGACTCATTATCTAATCAACACATCTGTAATGAATTGAAGTCACATACCGACCACAATAATAGCAATAATCTTGTGAGGTGACTGTGAGGTAATAAACCAGATGGTTTGCTAGTTGAGTCTTTCGAATAACTGGAATATTATGAGGCACACAAAGATCAGACTTGGTATCTTCCTTTACACCATTGAGACGTGAACTGTTGGAGAGGCAGACGGATGGCGTATTGATGTTTCCGAAATGTGGGTTTGAAAACCTTCGCTACGAATTCCCTGAATAGACCATCACACCAATAGCTCGAATCTCCAAGAAATACATCTCCTAAAGCGACCCTCAACATCGCCTTTTCCCGAATTCCTTCATTTCTTGGAGAGAGAGAACAATATAGAACGACTGGTAATCCAGGGATAATCAGAATTGATGTAGCTAAAGAGTTAATGAGAAAGAGCTTTGCTGAGATTGTGCGTCTGGCACGCAACCTTGATAGATCGCGTAAGACTGTTGGATATGTTATACAGCGAAGGAACACCACAATGAATCACAAATAGTATGCGAGGACGTTGTGACTAGGGAGAAAAATGTGCAAAGGTGTAACTTTACCATAGAATTAATAATTTACGCGTGTAATAGACTAACTACTTTGACAATAAGTTACATATTTATATTAAACTTCTTGTATATTAAGTTTGAGTTCTCTTACAATAACGTATATGTAATATGTGAATCAGGTTTAAAATGGTAAGGATGTTAAGTTTCAATACAAGAAAATTCCTTATGTATGCGGATTATCCGAAAAATTGCGCCGCATCGGGGATAGATTTGATATTAGGACGGTATTTCAAACAAGCAACACTTTAAGATCTATTCTGACAAAGACGAAACCAACAAACCACGAGCAAAATTCAAAAAACTGCATTTATAGTATTCCGTGTGAGTGCAACAAACAATACGTGGGTGAGTCATCCAGACCTTTTAGTGTAAGATTGGGCGAACATCAAAATTATATCAGAAAAAATGAAATTTAGAGGTCCAAGATCTGCGAACACGCGTGGGAGAACGGACATAGAATAAACTGGGACTCGGCAAAAATTTTAACAAAAGAGACAGATAGCAAAAAAAGAAAAATTAAAGAATCCGCGATAATATTATTGAATGTGGATAATTGCGTCTGTGCGATGTCTGTACAAGTTGGCTGCCAATGTTAAAAGAAGAACTTCACAAACTTAACATTGTATAGAAACTAAAAAACTGTTAACTATATCAACAGTTCTATGTAAATAGTAAGTATCTATGGATATTGAATATAACAAACATTCTTAGAGCTGTGTATTTGTCATACACAGCAAAAAAGATTATTCAAAAAAGCCTTGAAAAAGGAAACAGATTAGATTTCCGAAACGTCCGCGAAATATTTAATTTCAAGTTTTTATACTTATTTGTGTTGTTTATTTATAAAAAAAAAAAACAACCTTTAACTGATCCTTTGACGTAAACGTCACAGGCGTAGAGGTTTTTTACCAGTAACATACTGGTTAATTGTGATATATTTTGTAGATTCCCCTAGCACCGCTTAGAAAGAAAACATACATGTGTCAGGAAGTCCCAAAGAATTGAAGAAGGAAAAAAAATTAAGGTAATGCCACAAATAACATTTAGAGAATATAAAGAAAAATACAGTACAGAACGATTAAAACGACCTTTTAGTGTTAGGTTTCCATTTCCATAATGAAGATAAGAAGGATATATACAAGAATTTATAAACATCTTCTTAAGGAGATGTAATGGTTTGATCAAAGCCGTGTCGCGAGTCAAGTGGGCGGCGACAGGTGCTTGAAGACGCCAAATACTAATTATAAATATAACTGTTCTAATGTAATAAATATACTTTGTCGCCATACGCTAATTAACGAATGGCTTGCAGTACGGTTTTTGTCCTATTAATAATAATTAAGAAATTTACAATGTAAATTTAAATATCTCCAACTTAAACTTAATCTTACCAGAATTAAGTAAGGCGAAATTTTTCAGAGATAATGATTGCTTTTGGTAGCGTGTATGATATAGGGAGTATACCATATAACCAAATAAATTCTCTATTTAAATTGAAGGTTCAGTTATCTTTCGAGATAACGCAAACATTCTTTTTGCACACTAATTTTTAATCAAGTAAACAGTTACTTCGAATAGAAATTAAAAAATATCAACGATTAATTGATTACAACGTTTGGGATTAGTAAGTAAAGAAACAATGCACTCCGTAGGAAGGGTGCGACGTACAAGAGGCATGCTTACAGCTGCTATCCAGGCACAGGCACAGACCAATCTACACAAGAAAAAGTTCGGCTCCAAGGACAAACGCTATCATTCCTTATATATTTTTGTGTGCTGAATCCGAATTTTCAATTTAAAAAATTTTCCACCACGTAGATTTCGAGTAAATCGCGATTTTTATTGCCAAAATGCTATTTTGATAATAAAAACCGCGAATTAATCGAAATCTACGCGGTAGAAAATTTTTTAAATTGAAAACTCAGATTCAGCACACAAAAATACTTAAGGAATGATAGGTTTAGTCCTTGGAGCAGAAAATTTTGTTATTTTGTAGACCAGTGTTATCGACTTTTACATCTTGGTGAAATTTGACAGCTCATTGACACCTGTCATTAAGTCGAAATTTATTTTTGACTTCAGATTCGTAGCCAGCGACAAAAAAAAACAAATACAAAGGTCATAAAAAACAATTAAAACAATGTCTTAAAAAAAATCTCTAAAACTGGCGCGGCAGAAATTTCTTTTTGCCAAATTTCTCAGATTGTAATGCTATGTATATCGGTCAGAGTGTGTCAGTAAAATGGATAAATCTGGTGTATATAAAATTAATTGTAAATATTGTAATGCTGTGAATATCGGTCAGAGTGGTAGAAGTGTTGTAAACAGGGTAAAAGAACATAAAAATCTATCTTAAATAACAACAAAAATACAGGAATGTCAACACACTGTATTGAAAACAACCATTTCATAGATACTGATAACATAAATTTACTTCATTGAGAAAGAAAAGGTAAACGTTTAGATTTGCTAGAACAACTATAAATCAAAAAATCTTTCAAGTACAACCCTTGTACCACGAACGACCAGCAAAATTTCTTGAATACCCCTATAATAAACAAATTGATAAGAAGTATCCATTGATTTATATAATCAGTTTAGGTCCACTCCAAACTTTGCCACAATTAAGGATTTTAAATTAAGTCTTAAATAGATTAAGTCATAAATGGATTAAGATATAAATACTTTTAGGTATAAATTAGAATAAGCACGTCGGAAACTTTAGTATTCACTATGTAATACTCTTGATAAAGACCTAATAAGCCGAAACATATGTGGAGTATTTATAATATATAGATTGATTCATTTAAAAGCAGTGTTTAATTTATAATTAACAATTATGTTTAACGTAAGTTATTTAAATTTTAAGGAGTGATTTACAATGGACATATAACGAATAAGTATTTTTTCAAATTTCTTCCGCTCGCGCCCCTTTGTTTTTGAAATATCCGCTGTTAAAGCATGACCTCAATACATTTGAATCGTATGTTAGATGAAGTACTTCAAACAATTTCACATTTCTTGAGGGTCATATTTATTTTTGACCACTTTGTATGTTACAACTTCTTACTCTTGTAAGAACAACTTCTTACTCTTGTAAGAAGTTGTAAATAAAAAAGTTAACTTATAGGTATAGGCACACTTGGCATAAACTACATACCTTCATATAAATTTCAGAAACAACAAAGAAATAAAAGAGGCATTTAGTTTAATAGCGAGGTGCATAAAACCTCAGTCTATTCAATCAACTATATTTCTAATATTTCCTAACGAAAATAAAAAAACATATTTTCCACAAAGCGATCGTTTCATTGGATTTTAATATACGAAAAAGGTATAATAACAATATCAATACTGGATAACAATGCTACCTTTTAGAGGAAATTCAAATAAATAAAAAGGGTTTCGATTTCGCAGCGGGTTGCGTGAGGCACAAAGGATATAATTCTATGTAAGGATCTCGAATCCGTCTCATTGCTCTTCATTTTCATTTCTATTCTTCTCTTTCGACGGCATCATTGTATTTTATGTAACCGAACGATACAAGGTGGACCTCAAAATTTGTGGATATCGCAATATATATTTTGAACGTATAAAATTATACCGCAAAAATATCATATTATTGATAAAAATAAATAAACAAGAAGCAAACATTATACGTTGCTGCTTTACTGAAATTTTTATACAAGCTGAGTCACTAGTGAGAGGACGGGTCAATATTCCTTAACCCTTTGAAATGTGAAAAAAATGTCTGAAATAAAAATTGTACAATCGAGATCAATATCAATGAACCAAAGTTTAGACAAGTTCTCAATTGGCGCAGCGGCGAGAGTTTTGACCCACCATTTTTTCACCATCCTCAGAAAATCGTTAGAAAACTGCAATTTTCCCTTTTTTGCATTTTTCTAACTATTTTTTGAGTACATAAAAAAATTGTGACGTGGTGGGGCAAAAATGACACCGGATTAGGATTTAGAAAGCCAAAATACTCTGGAGATGATTGATCTGGTCCGTGTAATCGACGATTTTCGTGTGTGTCATATTGAAACTAATTAATTTCAATATGTATTTAATTGTTTTAATCAAGAACTGTGCGTCTGACGAGAAAAACGCAAGAGACCGTTTTCAGGTAGATCCTGAACAGGCTAATCAGGAAAAATATCGACAAAGAAAAATGTCAGTGGCGTACCACTTTCTTGGTAAAAAATATCAGAGGGCATCCTCGCAGGGACGCCACTGGTGGAGCGATAAAATAATTTTCCTAATTAAAATATGTGGCTCTATATCCTATTAACACAAAAAAATTGAAAATAATGTCTAAAATACTTTCTGAGATATTAAAAAATAACGATTAGAAAGAAATATTTTTAACACCCTGTAGCATAAAATTTAATACAGATCTCGTTGTAAAAGACATGTGTATAAAATTTCAAGTCAGTATCTCAAACCGTTCCCGAGAAAACGTTCACACAAAAGAAGTTACAGACAGACAAATCGACAGATAGATTTTTTTTATCTCAAATTTAAAATCTCGACGTTTCATGACGTTCTAAACCAATTTCAATAAGAAAAATTTTTGAAATTATTTTTTACGATTACCATAGTTCCACTCCACTACGTGGCGCCTGGGGCCACGAGCAAAACGGCATGAACGTATAATTTTCCATTTTAACTATTTGGAGTTCTTTAGTTTATAATGTAGCATATAATATATTTCAATTAAGTATGTGATAGAAAACATTGAGGGCATTCAAAGCAACTTCTTAAAAATATATCTGCATTTCAGAGTGAAGGGGAGTTTATCCGCCTAGAGAGGTCCACACATCAGTTGGTCCCTAAATTTCGTGTAGTTATCTGGTTTAGACAGCTAGATACCTGGATAAATTCATTTTCATGTATTTTTATACAAATTACTATATTACTTAGAACATTTATTGATTAATTTATACTTTTGACCCCGAATTCAGTTAGGTGTTCATGTTCTTCGCGTTCAGTATCCCAAGTACAATTTATATAAACCCCTCTATCCTCTAATTTTGACACTGACGTATGGACATGGAGTGAACCGCGCTGAATAAATATTTCATTCCCATTTACTTCAACTAAAAGGTAATATCGGAAAACAATATATTATAATATATTCTTTAAGGAATTTTATGCCGAATATGCTTTTGCGGGAATATTTAATGAAGGTATTACTCGTCGCGTACGGGGGTGTATATGATTTATATGTAAAATGTAAACGTAAACAAGACATTATAAAATAAATTCGGTTGAAAGAATTTTGAGTGATGTAGGTGCGAAAACTAAAGCAAACAACTTCTATACAGTCATTTATCATAGTCATCGACCGCTTCAGAAATACATACATTATCCCGCGAAATATATATTGAGATATCCAATCCTGATAAGTAACAAATGGTTCGCGCATTTCCACAAAAATGAGCCTGTTTTGTATACATGGTGAGTAATAAAATGATTTTCATACTTTAGACACAGGGATGCAAGTTTTAGTATTTCGTACTTAGCTGATATGCTGTAAATAATGAGTAGAATTTATAGTCGGGTAGCCGACTTGCTAATAACGACATCATGTTAAAGCAAAACTGATATGCAGTATGGTGAAGTCGGCATATAGTCAGGTACTGACCTCGACAACATAGGGAATAAAAATAAATTATATTAATCCAGAGACACGCCAAGTTCACTTTAACATCCTCCACGCTCCCAGAAATAATAAGCGAGCACCCATGTATCTTTACAGAAATAATATCTACCCCAACTACCGCCTAATTTTTTTATTGAAATTTCTCAATAAATATACGGATTTAAGTAAGAATTTACTAAGTTACACCTATAAATCGGTAATTCTCTATCAATTGAGATCAGAATCAATGATATTAATTGCATATTAACGAATATATGTGCATAGTAACACAAAGTCACGGTCCTTGAGCTCTAAAGCACAGGATTTTATTTTTAACTAAAACTATGTAATATATGCAATTTGTCCCACTAACTTCGGCTTTCGTCGGTGATAACCGGATATAAAAGATGCACAGTAGGTATGGCGGAACAGAATGGGGCCCCTGTTGGGCTCCATAGTGGTCATCATAGGATTTCGCTGGGCTCCATTTCGCCCCCATAATGGGGCGCTTTAGGAATCCACCGTGGCCCCCGTAGGAATTCGCAGTGACCCACATAGGTCTTTGCTGGGCCCCATTTCACCCTTCACAATGAGGCTTCTGTAGGACTTGACATCTTCATCTCTGGGGCCCATACCACGGATATTTCTTTGCTCTGTGGCGTCTTTGATTCTCGCACAGTATAACCTCACTTCTGTGAAATCTCCGAATTGATCACCAGGTGCCACCTAGTGTCCTCTAACCTATCGCACTCTCGTCAGGGCTTCCATCCGTGCTTCCAGCCCCGGAATTTTTAAGCACCTATAGTCATCTAGTGCCATGAATCCAGACTTCAAAATCATATTGTAGTAGGTACCGGCAGATCTTTTTTACAGATATTAAGTTATAATACTCCACGCTCACAGAAATAATAAACGAGCACGCATGTAACTTTACAGGAATAACCATCTACAAAAAGTAATGAAATGCCCACAAAAACAGATCCTCTGTAAAAAAAATAGCGCAAGTACACTCTGTGCAAAAGAATATCGTTCCTTTCTACAAAATCATAAAATGAGAAAAAGTGGTCCCTCCAAAAATATTTGAAATCAATTAAAATCGCCAAATCTGGTATCTATTTATAAAACAAAATAATGAAATTTTTTTTTTTTTTAATCCAAAAATCTTGGAACATTTCACAAAGAGGTAAAAAGCTGTTTGGATTCGCCAGTGCCACTCACTCAATCTTACACAAGTTTCCCCGTCAAGTTGACAAAACCTCTGACTGCAATACTGCCATGCTTGGCGAAAACGCAGTATTTACAAAAAGTTTCAACAATGAGATTTTAGCATATACTGGCTTAAAATTCAGTTTTCTATCTAAAGTACTTAACAAGAATACCGTATGTACCACCAAAACCATGGATATAAAGACAATTATTGTGCCGTATCTAACGAAAATATAGGTCTATGCTTAGTATCTGACATACAAATAGCACCCTTTAATTTTTTTTAACTTTTTGGGGGAAATTATTATTTATCCAGCAAAAGACAACTATTTATGGCATAAAAATTGTGCCAAAACCGTGTAAGTCACTACGGCTGCAATAAAAAGAAAAAGCTGATTTTCTTCATTATTACTTTTCTTTAGATACTGCGTTTTTGCTAATCACGGCAGAATATTATATATTACTTTCGATTATCAACATGTGCAGGATCTGCGGCAACATGGAAAGTGAAACGCGCCAAGTTTTTTTGTATTGGAAAACAAATAGCTTTAATATATTTTTTTATATAACTAGATACCGGACTTGGCGATTTTAGTTGATTTCAAATATTTTTGGAGAGATCACATTTTCTCATTTTATGTTTTTGCAGAGAGCAAAGATATTTTTTTGGACAGAGAATCTGTTTTTGTGGGCATTATATATGACTTACAATTTTTGTGTCCGTATTTCTATTGTCAATTCATAACAACCGGGTATCACATTTAATGTCACCTCTTAATTTCTTTTATTAAATTTCAGCAAAATTAGTTAAAAAGAAAAAGATCTCAAAGACTCAGTTTAACTAAGCAAACATTAAAGCATTTATAGATGTGAAATATTGGTAAGATTGGAGCAAGAGATTTGGGTCGAAAAAGTTAAGAAAACATATTTTTACGAGTGGAACTCTGGACCTCATGCCCATCAAGTCAAGTCAAAACAGATTTATTAAATTTACATATAGTCCAATAATTATAAAGATGTCCATAACAAGAAATGTTATCTGAGATTTTCCTTCAGTAACTGTTAGTGGAGGGATTATACATCACAAAACCACAAGAATCAATTTTAGGGGTACTGCGCAATCCCCCCAAAAAACCACTCCTTCGGTGAAAAAAACCTTACTTTACTGATAACTCATTAACCGTTGAAGATGTAAAAAAATTGCTCATCATAAAAAAGAAAGCTTGACTAATTGCCTAAAAGAGTGCTCTTGTAATTTTCTTGTATATGTCATGGTTGTCGAAAAAATCGATATTAAAAAAAATTGCAACATTTGTATTTTTAATGCGCACGAATTTTGATTAATTTAAAAATCTTTGCGCGCAGCCTATAGAATAAATTGAATTGGTCGAAAACCAACCATGCTAGGAAGAAAAATCAAAATGGGTTTTAAAGGGGATATAAAAACTCTTTTGTGTTTCCATTTTTGATGGCTATTGATATATAAAAATAACAATAATATAGTTAGTTACCTCTTGATATTTTGCACTTTTAACTATTTACAGGCTCATAAAAAATAACTGACTATAATAAAAGTTATAAATGCCTTATCTTTTAGTTCAAGGTAGTACTTCAATGCAGAAAACGTTAGGAATTAGAACATTCACATTTACAAATTTACCAGCACGTTGAAGTTAGCCAACATTTGGCAATTTTTTTATTGTTTCCTAAAAATTAAAAGTAGACCCAAACATCTTGAAAATTTAGCTCAAATTTTTTTTTGAGTTTATATGTCATATAACTATTGTTTCTAATCATTTAATAGTTAGAAAATTGCATTAAAAAAAATCTCGTCAAAACATTGAATATGCAGCCTTTTTTTGTTTTTTTTTGGCTAACTTTAACATGCTGCTAAATTTGTAAATGTGAATATTTTTATTCCTAACTTTTTCTGCATTGAAGTACTACCTTGAACTAGAAGATAATGCATTTATAACTTTTATTATAGTCGGTTATTTTTTATGGGCTGTGAATATTTAGATGCACAAAAAATCAAGAGATAACTATATTATATTGTTATTTTTATAACTAATAAATATCAATAGCCCTCTAAAATGGCAACACAAGAGAGTATTTTATATCCCCTTTAAAACCCATTTTGATTTTTCTTCCTAGCTTGTTTGGTTTTCAAGCAATTCAATTTTTTCCATAGGCCACGCGCAAAAAATTCAAATAAACGGAAATTCGCGCGCATTGAAAATACAAATTCTGCAATTTTTGTTAATATCGATTTTCTCGAAAACCATGGCATATACAAGAAAATCATAAGAGGACTTTTTTTAGGCAATTGACAAAGCTTTCTTTTTATAATGAGCAATTTTTTTATATCTTCAACGGTAACGAGTTATCAGTAAAACAAGGCTTTTTTCACCGTAGGGGAGGTTTTTTGGGAGGGTTGCGCGGCACCCCCAGAATTGATTTTTGCGATTTTGTGATGTTTAATCCTCGCACTAACAATTACGAAAGGAAAATCTCAGATAACATTTTTTGCGAGCTTCTGGTGTATTTTTACTTTACCAACTGGACTAATATAAATGCTTCCCCGGATCCCAGCCCGGAGTCAGGCAAACAACCACGGTGCGTAGCGCTGTAGCAATTGAGGGGACATAATTTTAGCTTTGCGGAGGTGAATAAATTTCAACTATATTTTTGCTCTATTTTCGAAAATTCAACCACCGACGACCTTTAGCCATACCGGCACTCCTTCTTTGGGAAAATCTAAATTAATATTTTAACGTATTTCCAGAAGTGTGAAAATGTGCATGTTATCGAGGCCAGTAGCTCTAAGACTATAGGCGGATAGGGAAATCTTATACACTTATGTACATGTGCAATATGGATCACAGTACCGCCGCCTGAAGCCTTTGGGGTGGGATCATTCTAGGCGCTGCAGGCTGTGCCGACTGTCGACGTTACTTCTACTTGCGACTTGTGCATGTCACAGGTAACCTCGAATAATTTAAGTGTTGATCTCAAAATAGTATTAACTATTAAAATGGATCGTTATCGAACGTAGGAGAAAGTCCAATAATTAATGGTACTACAGTAGACATTCAGTGCCCGATCCAATATTGTAGCGTACGAAGATCAATCCACTCTTTCCAAGAGGACAGTTCGACAATTTATTAGAAATTTCGAAAGGTATGGAAGTGTTACCCAACAAAATCACAAGAAATAGAACAAAGAAGAGAAGAGCAGGAATTTATGGTTGGTGGAAGTGTTATAATCTAGTTGAGCTTTTTCCCAACAGTTGGAAATTGATAAAAAGACAGTGTGCAATGTTTCAGAAAAAACTGGCAAAAAACGTTTTAGTTTACTAATTTACTGAAAAAGATAATTAAACTCATTTTTAAATAATCAGTCACGAATTTTTCAAATTTTACAATCTAAATTTCTTTTTTACTAGTTTGTTTTTACATTAAAATTAAAGTGAGAAAAATTTTAGTATCTACAAAAGGTACTACTAGTCACATATCTTTAGAAAATATTTAAAGAGGTATTTACTAAAAAAGCATCCAAAAACACATTGTCACCCCTTTTTTGCCACCCCTACGTCTAGCAGGTAGACGATTCACTCAAACAATTTTTTTCATAAAGTACACGTTATTATCTAAAAACATGTTTTTATGTAAATAAAGAATATTTGCTGCACCACTCCGAAATAACCCATATATTTCTCTACAACCCTAATTTTAAAGCTACTTTGTTATGTTACCAGTCTTAGAATCCTTCTTCGAAAGCTGTGTTTAATCCCTAAAATCTGTCACCAACCTTACCTGAAACAAAAAAGAAAAGATAAGTAAACTAATCAATTATATGTTATTGATGTTCAAGTTTCTTTCAACCCAAAACTGTAAGTTTTCAGATATTTCCCCATGGGAATTTTGCTAATATATTTCAGTTGCCGGCAAAGAAATTTAAAGGAAAATTCGTAACAACTGGGAATGGCGTATATTTAGAAAATCTGTTCCAGATCGGGAACACTTAGTTGCCGCAATGAAAGTTCAATTTTCATTAAGTCAATAAAAAACATGTGTTGGTTACCCATAATTTAAAAGATAAAATTTTAAAGAACAGCAGTAAAACAAAAATTATGAATTTACGAGCCAAAAGGAGTAATATCCTATACGTAGGTATATTATAAATTACAATACAAACATCTGCAATTTATCCCATGACCTACTTGTGGAAATGGAATCTTTAAAACGTCTTTACTGACATGACTGCATGAAAGTAAACTATTTGAGTCGGTTATTTTGTTTTCTTGAGTTCTTTATTATTTAATAGCTGTTCCAATATTATTTAGGATGCAAGTTTGCTTTTTAAAACGTGTTTACCCTCATTAATGAATGTAACTAAGTACACTTGCCATGCAATTAATTTTAACAACGTTATTATACACACAATCAACGTTTTATAACTAGATATTTTAACATGCTGTTCTCTTCCTGTCAGTATACAAAATTATCTTGAAACACTTGAGGGGCTATCATCGCTCAATACTCGACTTTCTTACTTTGTTTTTGGGAGATCTTTGGAAATGTCTAAAATATATTTATTACCAGATAATATTACATAAAAGCCTTTGTTCTTTATGTTTTTATTTTAAACTTAACAAACACATTTAGTCCTGCAGATTTCTACCAGAAAGATCGAGTTTCTAATAGTTAATACCACAAAATATAGTATCATAGAAGTAAATCTGGAAAGTAAATATCTTTTTTGCGAAATATATCATTCAAGAATATTTATTTCATTACTCTAGTCTAATCATTATTTATTGAATAGATGCTATTAGTTTTTGTCAACAATATTTATATGATATATTAAAAAGAGAAAATAAAACATGTACAAACGTTGACAAAAAAATAAAAAATGCAATGAAAACAAAGGATAGAATAAACAAATGAGACACATATGAGAAGGGAGCTAGTGTAGGTACGTTTGCCTCTACTCGTATCAATATGAAAATGCAGCAACGTCAAGCACGGTTAGTACTTGGATGGGTGTCCTAATTCAGGGAAATACAGCGTTATTTTTCCTCCACCTACTAACGGTTCTATATCAACGCATATGTAGAAGGTATGTAACTGTAGGCGGGGGTTGCATAGCAGACATACCATCCTTCGGAAGGGATATAAAGCAGTCTGTCCCTTGTCTACTAAAAGTCAGACAAAGTTTCCAGCGTCGGTGATAGGCCTCAGTAGCGGAACTAGGCCAACGTTAAACAAGTGAGAAAAAACATATGAGAAAAACAGATTCCGACTTGTCTTCTTATTATTCACAACGCCTTCTTATTCACCTATTCTCTCTCGCCATCCAGTTTTCTCTAAACTGTCACCCAATCCATACTATCCTATTTGGTTGAGGTGGTCAAAAAAATGAGAAAAATCAGGAAAATACAATGCTGTAGAATGCAGAATGCTACAGAATCGTGCTGTTAGTGTCCCTAGACCCACATCTCGAAAACACTGTTCGGAAAAGTTAATACGATTAGCAGATGTCTCGAATTAACATATCTTCGACAATGAACCCAAATTCTTCGTGTCGTGTTATATTATTTCGATTTCTAAGCAGTGCTAACATATTAAGCCTTCATGGTTTTCTTGGTTTGGCACTAAGATTCTTCTTTTGAAGATGGTTTGAATATTTAACTTTCAGCTAACAATTGTTTCAACAATGTGCTCCCATATTTGGTACGTAAATACCGGATGCGATTCATTTTTCGAGTAGGTGTCGATTCGGTAAGATTACACTTGTTAGATGAAAATCTGGGTATACTAGAAAGTAACTAATAATTGCATGATATCCGTAAGGAACGAGTAGTATCTTCCTCTTCTCTACATTTTTCTCATCTTTTCCTTTCATATCCTTAACATGATTATTATGCTTATTCTCTATTTTCGTCTCCATGACAGGGTTGGCAGTTTTAAAACGAAATGTTTTAAACAAATGTTTTTTAAGTGTTTAAAACACAGTAACCTGTTTTAAACACATTTGTTTTAAACATGATTTTTTCAATGCGTTTTATCAGTGTGTTTGATGGATAATTTTCGGAACATCGTTGTATTTGATAAAGTAAAAAAAAAATAAAAATAAAGTAAAAAAATATGAACTTTTATGTAATGCAATACAACTAGTTATAATAAGTAGTATAAGTACAACGAACGAAACGTATTACTATTATATAGAAGATATACCCATACCGTTATTATTTATTTTCTTAGTGTTAATTTTAAAGCGATTAATAGCAAAAAAAAAGTCGAGTGCGGGAAGGTAGACCTATGTATTCCCATGCATTTTGACCTGCTGAACACGAATCCGATGTTCGTTTTGCCCGATTGGCTGTTGTATTTTTCTTAACCTCAAAAAAATACCGTAAGAATGCTCGAAAAAATTAGAGTGTCGCTAAAAATCTGAAAAATTTCAAAGTTACGTAGAATGGCGAGAGAAATCGAATGGCGCAAACTAGAATTCTATAGCTTTTTTGGTTTCCCATAGCGAATTGCGAACAAAACAATTTTTTTCCTTCCGGTGACTTTGAGCTGCTCTATCTCGAAAACGAAGGACCGCAGGGATGTCTGGTTTGCGCCATTCGATTTCTATTACCATCCTATGTACCCCTGAATTTTTTCAGATTTGTGTAGTCAATAACCAATCACCAAAAAAATTATTGCACTATTGACAACTTGACGTATTCATTACACCGAATTGGCCGCGCCGTCGCGCGTCGTCAAGTATCGTCCTCGTCTTGTTATGATGCAATATGGGCATGGCTTATAGAATAAACAATGGATTGGGTCGACGCGCCCGTATAAATTTAAGTTTAAAAACATATTTTTTATTATTTAAAACATGTTTTTTTTCAACAATTAAAAATCCATGTCTAAAACACATTGAATTTTTTTAAATTAAAAAAAAAACGTGTTTTTTGATTAAAATAAAAAAAACACAATTTTTGCCAACCCTGCTCCATGATTTGCTTGTTTCAGTGATAAAAATGACCCCCTGAAAAGTCAAAATAAAATAAAATTTCTTTTAAGTAACCCCAAAATATTTTTGACAAAAAGCGAAGAAAATGAAGTGTGTACAAGTACATTACATTTTCCATTTATGTTTTACGCAAACTTCGTTATCCGCAGAAGAAATGGTAGGTGTAAGAAAACGATTAGATAAAATTATTTCTAAAAGTGTTCAGTGAATAAAACTATTTTAATGACGATATTCACAGAATAATTATTCCTGAAGAACTAACATTTACCAACAAATTTAGAATAAATTACAGTCGTAATGAAACCAAAAAGGCTGCATCTACTGGTAAAGATGATTTCACTGCACCAAGAAGATGGTCACACATAGAGACCCATTTGACTTTACAAAAATTGTCTTACTATGGAAAAATATTTAATGTGAATACTAAGAACAAAAAAAAGGCGAAAAATACATTAAAAATGATACTCATATACGGATAATTATATACTAATGAAAGTGTTCTAGTAAAAATTAAACAATTATTCGGTTTGCTTTTTAATAAACGACAACTTTTACTAAATATTCCTGTAATCCTCACAACTTATTCTTTCCAATAGGATAAATAGAAATTTTCAAATGTTTCATTTTAATGAAATTGTTTATCACACAGACACAGTTTTGATAAAATGTTAAAATAATATTAAAGCCACGTTCTTTTGATGTTAGAAGTACATTTTCAGAATATTAAAATCGGTTAAAAAATAAGGTAGGAAAGCAATATTTTCGGTAACTTCAGTATGTTACTGATTATTGTACACAGCCAAAGGTTTACATATTCTGAAAAAATCAGCTCGTTAGTCAAAATTTCTAGGTCCAAACAGATCGTGCGACTACTTTGCTTCTTAGACTTTCAGAAAAATTATGCAGGAATTTTGATACCGTCGTCATCATTTAAAAGTTGATGAATAGATGATCCACATCCCAACTGCCAGATGAAACTGACCTCATCGTACTACACAAACCGTAAAATAATTAATGCTGTGTATCAGCGTCTGATCGATGTTTCCGGTGGTAATGGATGGATTGTGTTTCAGGTGAACTTTATGAATGATATCCTGACTGGGGCAGTCCGTCCTCCCTTCGATTTAACGTACAAAGTGAAACAGGCTTAGAGTGAAACAACAAAATAAAATATAATATAGCAATAGCACTCCAAGGAAGTGTCAAATTAATAGATAGCCTTTTACGTAATATACAGAGTGTTTTATGTATTGGTAGAATTGGGAAATAAATATAGTTTACATATTTATTAGCCTAGTGGCCAGTTTCTTACAGTTATACGTATTGTAAATTAGCTTTTGACACAAATAATATAACCAAAGCAAGGTAATCGTTATTCTCTTCGGAGATTCACCGCACTTTTTATATAATTGTTGCACATTCTATGGGATACTCTTCGCAGTTTTTGTAAATAATAATAGTTGTAGACATTTTTATTTTAATTACAAAACAAAACAAAAATGTGTAAAAACATTTTTTTTTGGTTTAAAAAAATTTATAATTTTTTTATTTATCAATCGATTTTGCTCAAAGCAATAGGGTTTTTCCTCTAGCCAGCACTAACTTACTGTCCAAATGTCAATACAATCGGACTTATCGTGCTTACAAGAAACGTGACGCACGGACGGACGGACAGACGGACATTTTGAAAGTTGTTCAGAATTCGATCACCAACACAGTGATATGAAAATGTTTTCTCTACGAGCAATATTACCGGTTTTAGAAATGTGTCGATCGGTTTTGTATTTGCGAAAAGTATAATGACATTGAATCAGACAAAATCAAAATATAATTAGTCGGTTGGTTTCTGGTGGGTGCCAGTCTTGTTTCTCATATAAAAAGTGCATTTTCGAGCCGGAGGAAATGTTTTGCTTGATTTTTTGCCGCTAAACATGATTATCACTGTGCTTATTTTTTAAATTAACAATTTTAAAAAACAATTTTCTTTCACGTTTTGCTTTATATCTCATCTCCTGTACATTTTCGCCATATTAGCTTTTGTTCCTCGTTGAATTATCTAAAACATGAATGATTTGAAGTCGCTAAGTGCTTTTTTTTGCAAATAGTGTTCAAAGTTGAAAAAGTGCCTTTTTTCGTTTATTACTTAAAAAGTTAAAAACCGATCTTTCTGAAATTTATAACAGTGTAAGCAACAACTTTTGAAGGTTTCAGGCTTCTAGATGTTTCCCTTTCCGAGTCGAAAAAAGGCACCTTTTCAAGTTTGACCACTATTTGCAAATGCAAAAGAAAGCACTGCGACTTCAAACCAATCTTATCCTTTAGATAATTCAATCAGGAATGAAAAAACGTACATATGACGAAAAACGCGCAGGAGAGGAGATATAAAGCAAAACATGAAAAATGTAGTTTATTTAAAAAATAAGCACACGGTTTACGAAGCATGCGTAGTGATAATCGTGTTTAGCGGCCAAAAATACATAAGAATCAATCAAAACATTGCTCCCGGCTCAAAAATGCAACTAAGAATCTCTGTGTATTGGTCTGGTATATAGATTTATTCTTGTTTTTGTTTTTATTTGACCCCGACATTATTTTTATTATTTTGTTTATTAATATTTTTGTCAATCACCATTTGCGACCTTTAATTCATTGCTTAAATTAATTTTACGTTATAATTTTCGACTTGATTCCACGCTTCATTTGCGGCTTGTCAGAGCTCATCTCTATCCTTAAATCGAATATTTCTTTTTTGTAGTTGTTTTCCTAAATCACTCCAGAAATTTTCAGTTGAATTGAGGTCGAGATTTCTTGCTGGCCAAAGAAGCTTTTCTTCGACAATTTATAAAAACGGATTACATTAACCTCTCATGTATCCTAAAACGAATGCCGTGTCTCCCTGCACTTCTCTATGCCCAGAAGTTGACGAAAAACCTACCAGTCTGTTTCATCTGATGGATGTTCCTTTTTTTAAATCTACAATTACTTGGCCAGTAAACTCTAGCTCTTCCACTCTGGTTTGATTAGAAAACTTTCTTATCAGAGCAACTACTGGCATCTGAGTTTCAGCGAAAAATACATATCGTAAAACTGATAACTTGCTAGTTGAGCATGAAACGAAATACACAAGGATCGAACTTGTTAAAGCTCTAGTTTTTTTCATCCTTGAAAGTTCACAAGACCAGTTAGAAAATGAGATTTTGAAATATATTAAATTAATAATGTCACATCTTGAGAGGGACTGATATTATATCTCATGAATTTAGATTTATTATTAATTCTGAACAACTCTTAAAACGTGGAAAGTTTTTGAACAAAATGGATCAGTAAATAAAAAAAGTTATGAAAATTTTAATTCTTTTTTTTATGTGTCTGCTTAATATTTGTATCTTATAATTGAATAGAAATCTTGTCAAAGGTTATTAATTACCTATCATTATTCTGTTCCAGGTTCCAGCCTTCTCCAGGACTATATATTTTACTAATATACATTTTATAATAATATAATATCGAATCGTCGAAATATTATTTTCACTTAGACACATTATATTATAGACATTAACGCCTGTAAAAGTAACGAATTCTAGTTTACTAGTTACTTTTTAAGGGTCGCGACATTCTAGACACAATTAGGTTTGATGCAGTTACTTTTCTTTTACTTTATTTTATACTGGTGAGTGTGCCACCAACTAAGTTGGTATTATAAAATTAAAAATATCTAAAACTAACATCATTCGCAAAAAGCCGTGAGTAGTATTCTATAGATTATAGTTCAAGAAATTGGTGGAGTAATAATGTTTATTGTAGTTTATTATATTATTCAGATTCAAAACTACCACGAAATAATAAGCTTTATGTAAACACTGGTTTTTAATTAAAATACTATTCTTATTTACAACGTATTGGCAGACTTTTATGATGCATTATTCTAGTCGATTTTCCTGTGCTGTGTGGTACGTTAAAGAGCAGCACGCCATCTATCATGATTGCGCACCTCTACAAAACTCCGTTGCATCAGTTCCTTGGTACAGTAACAATTAATATATGTATAAATAATTTGAAACATATTTATTCTTAAAAGTATTTCGCTGTGTCATCAAATTACAAATTATCTGGTTTATTCTTATCCGCTAACTATGTTTGCTTTTGACTTGATGAGTTGAATGAAGATGACTTTTATTACATTGGCTACCAGAAAACTTAAAGGAGCTCCACCAGATCCTTGAACAAATAATTTCATTTTGGATATAACTAAACCTTACACAATTAGCAAAATGAATAAAAATAAACAAGACAGATATAATAAATCTGTTTACTTGTTTACTTAACTGGAAAAAATTAACTAGACAGCACACTGTGGAATAAACTCGTCATAAACGGGTTGCATAACACGACAAAATCTGCATAATTTTTTTAATAGGCCATGTAATTTTTCACTTAAAATTATGCAGTAACGCAACCGTGAGTTCTGCTATAGTAATTATCCTATTAGTAAGTAGTCCAAGAGGCAGTGAAGTCATAATTTACTTTTATAGCTTATAATTGGTACGTCAATTTGCTAGTTAAACGATGGTGGTTTTTAATAAAAACATTCTTAATAATGATTGATTTGGTTTTAATGAAACTCAATTTGTAGCAATTACTAGTCAATAATTTTCAGTTGTATACATTTGTATACGATTACGATAATGCTCTGTTTATTTTAGATATTGTTTTATAATCACTAGACTAGACGTTTAAACAGGAACTCAATATCGTCTTGCAATTATAATATAATAATTTGCACAGTGCATGAATACTGCTCAGCCAAAATAATTTTGTAGACAAATTAGTTGCTAAACGACAGTTAAAATTAACTCCCGCTTGATGACAACAAATGAATAAGAGCTTACGAGGTTATCCTAAAAAATCAGTTGACAATTTATCTAGAAATTAATAACCCTCTCAACACCAATCAATAGGGCTTCCGAAACAAATTTTCTACTACACTCGTCATCGACAAATTAACATGTCATTAACACTGGATTTGAGGACGGAAAATATATCTCTTTTCAATTTTTAGATCTCACCAAGGCTTTTGATTGTGTGTCTCATAATATACTCATCCATAAATTAAGATTTTACGGTTTCACTGAGGAAAGCAGATCTCTTATAAGTTCATATTTAAAGAACAGGAAACAATTTGTTGTACACGGCGGTGTAAAATCACAGTCACTAAAACTGAACCATGATGTTCCCCACGGATCCGTCTTCGGGCTATGCTTTTCCTCAGTTATATAAATGATTATCTCCCACAGCGATATTACGAATTTGCTACATGAAATACCTAACAATGAGCTAGATACTCTTGATAAAGGCCTAATAAGCCGAAACATATGTAGAGTATTTATAATATATTGATTGATTCATCTAAAAGCTGTGTTTAATTTATTAACAATTAATGAGCTAGAGGCCCAAAACTGGTTTGCCTCAAATAATTTATGTTTAAAGGCATCCAAGGCAGAGATCATGATATTTAGCTTGCGCAGCCTACGAGAAATTAACAACGGATTCCATATAATTTCTTGGGGTCAATTTAGACCCTAAATCATTATGGGAAAATCACACCGCTTACGTCTGTAATAGAATCTCAAAATACTCTTATCTGTTTATCTTGCTGAGAAAGTATCTTAAAGTACCCTAACAACTGTATACCACAGCCTCATACATTCCACAATAGCATAATAATATGCTATCCTAGTCTGGGGGCATGCTACAATATCCACAGACGTGTTTTCTGCCCAGCTAGAAGCAATACGTATAATTTCGGGTCTAAAATATACAGATGATTGTAAACATTTTATTGCATCAAAAATAATGACAGTACCGTGTATATTTCAGTGTCTCCTATACATAAAAAATTATGAAGAATCGTTTTTCCCTAGAAGTCAAGTCCATTTCTACAACACCAGAACTAAAGATAATTTAGATAATACTTTCTTACGTCTAACTAGAACCAGAAATGGCACTGGCTACTTAGGAATTCAGTTCTTCAATATGTTACCACCCGATGTAAGATCTCTTAACACAAAAAAGTTCATGGTGAAAGTAAAGCAATAGCTTGACAGAGCTTTCTACACTGTACGAGAATTCACAGATTCTCATCATCACTTCTAGATAACGTGCTTTGTATGTACTGATGCATTATTTTCGAAATTTAGCTACAATTCTTAGTTTTTTTCTATACATTTTTTGATATAATACTCCTTACGTTTATTTATCAACTGTCATTTATTCAAGTTTGTCCAAATTGTAGTAGTCCTTTTGTCCACGTATTTTAGACTTAAATGTTATTTTATTCCACTTTTTACCTTATTAATGTCTACTTGAATCTAACTACACATATTGCTTTGTTTTTAATTATTGACTTTAATTACATTGCTTAGTTTTATATATTTTATGGTTATTTACTTTAAATTATTAGCTTATCTTAGTCTAACTTTACCTTTTTTTTGACGTGTGTGAACACTTTTGTGAATATTAACACCAATAGTCTATCTACCTATAAGATATTATACAAGACGGTTCCATTTTCGTTCAGTTGTGCGCATGACCTACAAATAATGCCCCCAATTAATGAAAATGTGAGAATCTTTTCTACTTTACATCACTAATATTGAAATAAGAACCTAATATTTTCTACACAATTCGATTATCAACAGTTTATTATAAACGGTGCAGTAGCGCCGTGGCTATTTGGGTTGGAGAAACTTAATGTGTAAATAAAATGTAAACTCCTAAAGCAGGATGTGAATTAATATGATTGCTTCTTTAAGATATATCCTTATAAGGATAAATTAAATTAAAATAAATTAATTAAATGCTAATAAATGAATTGTTATATCGACAAATATTGGTTGCTGAGATGGAAAAACAATAGGGGAAAGAGATGCTTCAGTAATTCCACAACATCGGCGACGCTATTCACTTAAACTGTATAAAAAAAACATGTTTTAATTAAAGCATATTTTTGTTAAATTTAGTAACGAATACAAAACAAATTTTTAAAACAAGCAGTAACAAACAGAAAAGAAGAAAAAGAGACGACACAGAATTTACCCCAACAAAAATAATAAATGGCTTGTAAAGGTTGCCGGAAAGATGGCTTATAACGGTTGCCGAAAAATTAAAAAACACCCAGTATGTTTAAATAGAAATAGGATATTATACTCTTATATTTGAGATTATTAGCGGTCTGTCACCCAGCTGGAACATACAAAATTTTTGGAAAAGAATAAGTACGATTCGCGAACCACAACATTTTTGGCGCCTTATGTGGGGCACAAATCCGTACGATAATGGTGGATAAATCAAACAAAGTCATTGTTGATGCATTTGTGTCATATAATATATTTCTAATTTAAAGCATAGCATATTAGATGGTTTTGTGAAGAGCCAATGCAAAAATGGTTTAAAATGTACATATCGAATTAATTGAAAAATGATCTATGTTATTCGCAATTCGGTTAAGTGTAAGCAAATATTTTTTCTAAACATGATTTAGAAGTTTTCATGTGGTTTGATGTCCAAGGAAATTTATTCAGTTAGTAAGTGATAAATATTTTCAAGATGTATCCATAATAATATGGAATCAGTGAGTGTATCAAAAACTTTCATGTTTATAAGGCCAGCAGTAAGACGGCAGCAGCGGTGGGCTGGAATAGCTATAGCTGAACTTCGCTAGGACGTTAAAATAAATAAAATATAAAAAAATGTATAAAAAAAACTTCCATATTTCTTTCGCTAAATATAAATTACCAGGTGTCCTTAGATCAGTAACACTTGCTCATATCAAGTATATTTACGTTCGATTATTTAACACCTTTAAGAATTGTTATTAAAAAAAAACCTACACTGATATCTGTAAAATGTCATTATTATTTTTCTGTAAATTGTCTTTGATGTAATTATTCGTATTAACAGTAATATTATTTATAATAATTTGTAGTTAATGTTATGACAAATGCCATGCATTGTCTTGTGTCTAACGGAATATAAACCATTAAATCACAACACATAACTGAAGTATTTTTGTAATAGTCGTAGATGAGGCTGGAGGACTCATGGATAAAGAACCTAACTAAAGCAGAATGGGGTAATTTGCTCAAGGACAACTATAAAGTCTGTACGATTTTACTACCTAACGTTATACATTTTTGAAATTCAAATAAGGGCGATAAAAAACTTCTGGAAATAAGTATAATATCTGGTCCTGTCACCCATAAGTTCGAGACTATTTATCAGAAAAAAGGTATTATTGAAAATAAATGGATGTCCTATAAGGGGCGGCGTAATTGATTTTATATAAAAGGCATAAAATATCTCCTTAGTGAGTTTTTGTTCGAGAAAAGATCGGATATAATGCGTGCTGTAAAGCGATAAAGAGAAAATTGAAATTCTAAATTTCAAAAGAGTTAATAAAGTCGGGATTCAGGGATTCTTTAAAACACAGCGTGGAAATAACAAGTTCCTAAAAGTTTTTCCATCATATTTCAAACGCCTGCTTTAATTTGGTTCCATTCTTTAACATATAGCTAACTTGCTCAACTGGAAAAATACATTTTAAGCTAAATGCAACTTCAATTTTGTCATACTATTTTTCAAAACGTTCCCGGCGATGATTAATTGGGATGTGGAATCAAAGTTCGATCGCGAATTTTAAGTTTTTTCATATTTACTGCTGTGTGCTAGCATCTTTGTAATTATAATTTACTAATTAAATTTCATGAGGAGTATCAGAAAATACATCCGAATTTTACGCGAGGCGGAAAGTATAAACTAACATCAATTTTTCAACTTCAACTAGTTTTTGTTTTGAAACAGCACTGCTATATACTATTACGATCAGGGAATATTTTAATTTTACAAGTAATTTGTGAGAGATAAAATGTAAAAGAAACTATGTATAGGATCTGGCAAAACTGACCATTTTCCAAAATGTATCGATATAAATTAAAACAACCAAATGCATATTAATAGACATTACAGTAGAAGAAAAAATAGCATAATATTGTAAAAGTATCATTTCCTGAAGATACACTCTTCTAATCAAATTATATTATCCGTAATATCACGAAGCAGCCGAATTAGGAGTCGGTTTATCTTCGTCAAGGACGGACGTGACTGACGCTCCCGAAAAAACGCAAAAAGAGCCAGTTAAAACGCTACAAACTCGATAAAATTTAAGTCATCGGTAGATTTAAAAAATCTGCGTAAAGTGTAGAGTAAAAATAGAACAAAGCCCGCAACAAATTAAAAATTGAAAATTACTGTAAAATATTCGTTAATAATATTATAAAGTAAACACGGGTCTAGCGTATGGGCCGTTAGGTCGTAAACGGAAACTACCCGGGACCGACCCTTCAAGACGCCTCTCAAGTGGATTGTGTAAGCAACTTCTGTTTATAAGGCAAGATAAATATACTAGCTGTGGACTAAAAAAGGTAAGCAGTAGTTTACTTTATAAGCGTACTAGTTTATTTCTTCATTAAAACTGAAAAACAAAATTTAAAATAAAATTGAAAAGGTATTAAACTTGGGCCATGAAACAGAAAAATGCTCGGAATTGGAAAACGGCATTTGAAAGCAATTACTACAAAAACAAACTAATATACAGGGTGTGTCTCTCGGGCCTCTTTCTCATAACCCGTTGAAAAAACTCCTTCTACCGCGAGACAGGGCTCTTCAGTGCACTTCCACCGTAAATGGACATTTACCTGGGGAACAGTTAATAAATAAAAGCTCCCTGCGGCGAGCGAATGTATGTATGTCTTGGCAGATAAACCAAGTGAACGCAAGCGGGCAGAAGGAGGTGTACACTTCTAGATTCAGAAATAGAAGAAACAGAAAACTTAGAAGAAAAATAAATAAGGAGATGATGATAGATGGAAACTTTAAAAAAACATAAAAACTAAAAAGAAGCATCTTGCAAACGCCTACACCTCCCATCCGATGATGACCGACGGAAACTAAAAAAGAAGCATGGATACTTAAAAAAAGCATCTCATAAACACCTACATTTCCCATCCTATAATCCTACCCAATGCGTCATGTGGTTCTCGCTGCTGACAACAACCATGCCCAACCCAGCGTGTGAAGTATTAAAACATCCAAGTTTGGTTCTGTCCATTGGGCGTGTTCGGCGGACGATCGAGCTGCGTGATGGAACGAATCTCCAGACTGGATGCCCGGAATTGGCAGCAATGCTTACCTTACGCTAGCAAAGTAATTAATCAATCAATCAAATATGACGAAGCAGCCGAATTATATGTTTTAAGTTTTTAAGAATATTATGTTTATTAACAGACACTATACCGGGTGTCATCATTTTCCTTTCGCCGTTTTTTAATTTTTTAACTGATCAAGATAGAACTTCGAACTTGTTAGATGTTGCTAAAACGATACCTTTTTTATTTGTCTGTCAACTTTGTACTGCTGCCAATTTCACCGGAAGTGAATTTCAAATGAATTTTTGGAATTTAAGTTATAAAATGGCTTAAATAGTTATGAAATTACTATAATCATACACGAAAAAGGTTTTACCCACGGAAAATGTTTACCTTCTGTGGGTCCTTCTAATGTTTATTTCAATCGATAAGTTTTAATTGCAAAATTACTTGTTCTGTATTATTTATACAAATAAACATTATTATTATTACATGTAGGTAGAGCGACCTCTAAAGTTCAAAAATACATAAATATACAGAGTCTCCTATTTAAGAATCATGTTGGGCTAACTTTCAGTGAAACTTGACATATAGAATGAAAAGCGTCGTTTTGAGACATTCCAGGATTAATTTTAATCCATCCAACAGTATTAAATAACTCAACTGAAATATTTCTGATTCTGTATTCCTAAACCAGAATATAAAATACATAGTTGATAGATTCGATTTTACTTGGTGAAAATCCATTTCTTTACTACTGGTTGAAATAGTCTAAAAGCTAGCGAACATTATAAAATATCTTACAATATACCGAATGGTTTTTATAAAGAAAAAATGCTACTGCTCTTCTATACTTTTTTAAAATCTTCTACTTGTCTGCCCTGCATATACTTTAAATTCAAGTCCCACAACTCAGCTTCTCGTCCTCCTCATTTCTTTCTTTTTGTATAATAGAGCTTAAAGTGTCAGACCTTGTTTCTTCCAAGACTTCCTAATTTTTTCAGATTGATTTCGAATAAAACGTTAATATCCTAAATTTAGACTTTGGAAAATGCTTGTCTACATGGGTTGGATATATTGCTTTAAGAGCATGTTAATACTGTTTTTGGGTAATTCATTTTCTGCTAAAGACTCCCGCCGTTACCAATGGTTTTCAGGATTTTTCAGTAGAAATTTATTATACAAAACTAGTATACCAATGCACTTAAACCAATGCACCTAGCCTTATAAATAAAGGATTCTTCAAAATCTAAAAGAACAATAACATACCGTCAGGGTCAGGATCAATTTTGAAAATATTAAGTTCTTGATACAGCAGGGCCTGAAATAACCTATAAAGAAAACAATTTTCTAGGCTCAATTAAAAAAAAACCAATAGACAAATGTAAAAAAGAAATCTATCGAGAGGGTGTACTTGCGGGCCATGCACTAATATTTATGTTGGGAAACAGGCATACAATTTAAGAAACGTATACAAGAACTTGAATAATATTTTTTTTAATAAGGATGAAAATTCTGATATTCTTCTACGGCTAGTAAAGGACCAAAGCTTAGTTTGCTCGAGGATGAAACAGATAAAATAATAATTATCTTATTGTAAAGCTATGTGGCTTCAATTTCTTATGATCCAGTTATTTATTTCTTTTTTATACTATTTCTGAGTGTAAAAACTCCATGAATAGCACACCAATAAAGCTTATCAAAGAATTGTTGTGAGAAGTCTTTTATATTTCCATATTGAATTACTACTCACACGGGATTAACCTATCTATGATATAAAAAACCATTTAGTATTTTATTTGTTGCACCGCTAGTACTTAAAATTACATTCTGACTATTCCAACATTGACTGCTCTTCAGCTTCAGCATGTGTACATTTTACCTATACGATTTCCTAAACTCTATTTTTTGTCCTAAACCTTAACCATGAATTACATCTAATCATTACATTCAATAAAGAATACGCATTTTAAAATAGAATAAATTCAAATCTACCTGGAAAAATCTACAAATATAAATATGTTTAAGCATTTTATTTATAAATGTAATTCGATATACCTTCGTCGGTTAAATAAATCATTCAATATGTGAAGAGTTTAGTTTTCCCTGAGGGTCAGTGGATGTTTGATATAACGACATAACACAATGAATTTATACAGCAAATAAATTGATTTATGAATTTGTGCTTGTAAATAAATAAATAAATAAATACATTGAACAAGAGCTTTCCCACTAACATGCAAATTATATAATTAATAAAATATATACTGTATATAACAGTATACATATGTGGGCGTAATATATAATCATTTACTTCCAGTTTATTGAAACAAAAATATATGTTGTCATCTTTATAACTCAACTTATCAAATACACAGTGTAACACAGAATTTACATCACTTTCAAGACGTTATATTGGGAATGAGATTCATGTCAGGCAAACAGAAAACCTACATAATATTTTGCCGTAGGGGTGCTTTAAAAAAACTAACCTAGATTAACAATTTAGAGAGTTACCTAAGAAAAATTTGGAATCCTTAGTCTTATGTAAGACAATAGACGTACTTGAGCAGGAACATGTGTAGGTTTGCATGTCTCTAATCGGCATGAAAAGTTGAGCTAAAGTGTCATGTTTTCACGCTAGGATAAAATAAAATTAGACCAGTCAATATGCAGCGACATGTGGCAAGGTGATATGTTACGTAATATGATTTAAATAATTTTGCCAGCTCGGAACAAAATTAAGTTACTAGCAACCATGCGATGGAATACTCAAAATATCTCTGTAATATCAAAACTCTACTTTACTTTACGAAATCTCAAAATTTAACCAAATATCAGGAGTACCAGTGCAAATAATAAGAACGAGTAGATATTAGACATTTATTACACACACGTGAGATATACAACAACAAAAAACAAATAGTTTCCCAATTGTCCCCTGAACTTAATCTATTTATGCAAAAGAAATGCAAATTATGTAATTGACCCCTTCTAAAATTATTTCTGTGATTTGACCTTTTCTTTATAGAAATGCAACTACGGCTTAAAGGATACCAACAATGAATTTTAAATTAGCAACAGCGAGTTAAAGGTTTACAATGGATTAAAATTACCGCTCATCACTAAAATATTATGTAACTAATATGATTCTATGAGCCAATTTTCACAATGCTCGCTATGTGCACTAGAATGTTAAAGAATGTTCTAAAATAATTATGTTCTACTAAAAGTACTTCATATGTGACATAATAGAAGGTAAATTAGTATCACGTGGTACCATGCGCTACTTACAGTAAAAATCTTAAGATACTTCATCATGCTCAGTATGTGGTTGCAAAATCGTTGTGCAATTTACTCTAATAATTCACAAAAAAATCACTGAATGAAACTATAATAATTTCTATAAAATTATGTAACTAAAATGAAGCAATAAAACCTGGTTAGAGCCTTGGCGTTTTCTCTGACGACTGCAGTGTGACTTGTCACCATTTCATGGACGTTCTCGACGTTGGCGGTAACTGCAACTCCGTGCTGCATCAAATTTCTACCTGAATCTCCGGAAGACTGCTACGAACGACTCTGCCAGTCCTAACTTCTCAAAGTGTCAGCGGAACCCACATAAAACCAAACATCTGAGTAATAGACTTCCTCCTATTACTCCTCTAACTACTAGGCCCCCTTACATAACCAAAATTACAGCATGTGCTCATCCCAATTGTAAGCCTCTCCAAACATATACTTATACCAAACACATATACCCCTCCAAAACATATACTTGTACCAAACACTCTGTAATAATTACAATAAATAAGAACTAAATAAAACACCAAACTAAGTAAAATAAAATCTCACCTCCTATAGAGAGTATTATTGCATAACTTTACGATACACGTGGCGATCAGATTACGACAAGCAACAGAATTCCTTCCTGGAATTTACAAAATGCTTCTGGCAGGATGGTAAAGAAACACTGGGTACATCAAATCAAATCCCTTTTTAGTGTCAGCGATGTAAAACCCAAATTCTCCACTACAAAACCGGGACCGCTGCCATTCCGCTATCTCGTCGCTGTCGAGAAGACGAACGCCCAGCTGGAAATGTCCTTGTCCAGTTCTCAGTGTTGCCAACTTGAGCATCTAGAGAACTCTTTCTCTACCCAATAAAAATGCGCCAACAAAGGGCCTTGCATTTAAAAGACTGAATTACACCATTGTGTAACATCCCAACAACAAGAATATGTGAGTAACCCCTCTAACTCGAAATCATACTTAAAGAAGGAGTGTTTACTACACATAATTCCTCATCAAGATAAGCAACTATTTACTATCGAATTCTAGATCGTGGGTTGCATACTCAAACAAATGAATTAATCTAGGCTAATTTACCGTATTCAAACTGAAATTATTAATGTAGCTTTTTCAAATGCTACAATATTCTCTTGGGTATATTCCGCAAGCCTGGAGAGAAGATATAGGCAGGCGCCCATCGGAGGAATCTAAATCATATTGCCCTCATTAGTTTAACCACTTTTCTCCTGAAAACAATGGACCAGATACTAGATGAATATGTCGGGTGCGAAACCCTTACACGGGCTTTACTTCGTCCAAAAGAATTTGCCTATCAATCTGGCAAATCGACAGTAAATGCACTACATGGCCTTGTTAAAGGCATTGAAAAGACATTTGCTGCAAAAGAAGTGGCTATGTGTGTATTCATAGATATAGGGGATGCATTTGATAACACCTCGTATATATGAATCTATACAAAGAGCTGCAGAGAAAAAGGGGATACAGTCCCCAACTATCAAGTAGATTCATTCCATAATTACTACAGATGTGGGAGAGGGGGGAGTCCGCCACTATGATTGCAGTCAAGGGTTGTCCACAAGGTGGAGTTTGATCGCCTGCTGTGGTCAATGGTGGTGGATGACCTCCTACATAAGCTGAGTAATTCTGGCTTCAACTTTACTGATGACTTAGTTATTACTAGGAGAGGTAATAGGCAGGAGGTTAAGATCTCAAATCTCATGCAAATCACCTAAAACATAATATCCAAATGGTGCTCGCAAGAAGGCCCCAATACGAGCAAAACAGTTACTGTCCCGTTTACCAAAAGGAGAAAGCTAAGTTTAAGAGCTCCTATGTTAAATGGAATAGTGCTGAACTTTTCCAGTGAAGTTAAATATGTAGGAATAATTCTGGATCAAAAACTTACCTGGAGCATTTAGAAAGAACACTGCGGCTGTTTGGACGTGCCGCAGGCTGTTTGGTAAGACTTGGGGTTTAAAACCGAAAAAGTGGTCATATCTTTCCACTGTGAGATCCATGGTAACCAATGAATCATGTGTGTGGAGGCAAAAAACTGAAGAAAAACCAATGCAAGGAAAGTTGCTGAAGTTGCAACGCCTTACCTATTTAGGGATTACAGGAGAAATGGGCTCCTATCCCACAGCAGCTATGGAGGCAATGATAGACCTATTTCCTCTACATCTGCATGTAAGGAAGGAGGCAGCCTTAAGGCTACAGCAGGTACTCCACAGGAAAGAAAAAATTGTTTCTCTAAAATTCCCCCATTCGCTTAAAAAAATGTGTCCCCCTCCATATTCTCCCACTATACCAAACATTTTCAGAGAGAAAACTTTCGTAGTTATATGTTCTTTCATTTTTGCAAGCCATTTCCCTACATATAGGTATTGTGTAGAGTACGATACCCTGAGTGTCACAGTCCTACTAGCACTTAGCCCTTTTCATTATCATATTTTTAGCGATTGTTTTTCTGTTTTTAGACGGCGGTTCAATTTCTGTGTAAATTTTTCGATATGTAAAAAATACGAATTTGTTTTCAGAACAAACTTTTAAGAAGTCTTCAGTAGATACGGCACGTTTTAGGGATATTCCGTCATTTATTTTTGAGCTGAAGTGAAACCCATATAAAAGTTAACGAATAATAAGGCCCCAATAAAATAAATCTTTAGTAAAATTTTTACTGTATTAGCTTTCCCTAACGCACAATAAAAACTCAAGAAAATGTTAAAAATACAATACCTCTCTAAATTCAAAATCTAATTGAAAACAACGAATCGCCAAAGTATAGGAGTAAATATTTATTTATACTTTTAACAGCTTTAAAAGCTTTATATATTCATAAGTATGACGAAGGTAAAATTTGTTGGCCAAAGCTTTTCAGTGTCGCTAAATTTCACGTAAACCTTAATAAATATTAACAAGGTGTAATATCGAGAATCGTCGTTGCTCCATTTAGAATAACGGCCTCCGCCAAGGTAATGATTTAAATATTAATAAAGGCGGGTGCGGATTTCAGTCAGCTGTAGGGCATATTTTATGAATAAATAATTTCTAAGGCAAGTCTGGAGCGTTTAGAGAACAGATAAATCATGAAACAGTAGCTTGCTAACTTATGGAAAATAATAAACCCCTTTTCCGAAGAACACATTTCCCGTTTTCTTTTCAAACTGGATAATACACGGAAAATATTTGCGGCTATTGAAATATTTATACTATTTATACGCGAATACAGGAACAGATATTCCCAGAAAATACAAGCTCGTCGATGTTAACACGAATTTTATTTCTCTGATTATTACTTAGTATAGAGGGTATAGAATTAAACCGACTAATATTCAGGAACGATGTTTCAAGTTAAAATAAGACTTTTTCGCCTATACAGTTTTTTCCAAAAATGTATCCCCTCCGAGCTAGGGCAAACAGGAAAGAGAAAGGGTGATTTGGGCCGGCGAAGCAACTTCTACTCGCGTTGGTATCTTTAATCATGATAACGCTCACATTTGAGAGCGCGGAAATCCTCATGCCGTACGGGCCCGTACGAGATAGCCATTTCCAATATCGATTTTAGTGTAACTTTTGGATGGGATTCTGCAACGACTCAGTCATCGGTCCAATTTGGAAATTATTTTAACCCAAGCTTAAACAGTATGTCTTTGACTGTTAGAGTAAACAGATGGATGTCCAGCCCATTACATTTTCCTAGTTCACCGATGAGTGCACGACTATTTTCCGGCAAGATGAATCGCTTTCACTCGAGACTGCCATTGCTCTTGGCCTGCGAGCTCTCCGGACATGACTCTTATGGATTTTTTGTATGGGGTACGATGAAGTTTAAAGGTCCCCTTTTCATGTTTTTCTTGAATAACATATTAAGGTACATGGAATTTCGAATAAATAAGTCTCTATTAATTCTTTTTCTAGGATCAATATTTTACGAGATACAGAGAATAGAAAAATCGCATATCGGAAATATTTTATCCGAGAAAAAATCACCCTCCGATATTTTTTCGGATTTTCCTGTTTCAGATCATGTAGATTACGAAAATATAAGATTTTCAATTTCGTCACTCTGTTTATCTGTCTGTTGATGCATTAATTAAAAAACTACTTGACTGAGAACAGTCAAATTTGGTAGGTAGCTGACGCTACTGCCACCGAAGAAATTATTAGACTTTCACTGGAAAATATACAGGGTGGACCGTCTAAAGGGAATAGACAATGTAAAAAAAAAATTCCACTCAAATTTAAAATGTTCACGTTTCATGAAATTCTAAATCTATTAAAAAAAAATTGGGAATTTTTTAACCATTGCTCTCTAGAATAGCTGCAAAAAAATTTGTAAAAATATTGATCCTAGAAAAAAATGAATAGGAAACAATTCTTAGGAAATTCCATGTTGTTTAATATTGTATATAGATACTTTTTCGCTAGTACGTTGCTCAGGGCACTCCTCTCGAGAACTATACAAAAATAGGCCTCTACACGAATTATTTCCTCTATTTGGCCTTTTTTGGGCTTCGCTGACTGGACTAAAAGCATTCTTTAAGTGTAAAAGAATTTATTAATAAAATTATGTACATGCTCCTTGTTTTTTAAACACAAATTACTCGAGAACAGCTTGGTTTATCGAAATAAGAATACCTTTTTTATTTCTAATGATCTGAAAATTAGATTTTTGCAATTATTTTCAGAAATTTGAAAAAAAAATAAAAAGTTATGAGGAAAATACTGACAATCACCCCCTAAAACTGCTCCGTAAACACAAGAGAAGGTTTGACTGATATTATCATGTAAACTAGTGTCCAGGTGGTGTATGACTAAGTTTAAAATATGAATTTGATATTTTAACGGAGCCGGAAGTTATTGCAGAAAAACTTTATTATCTCCCTTTTAAGGGGTATATCTCTCTTATTACTAATTTTCCGAAATACCGCGAGACAATTGGACCACCTTGTATATGCGCCACGTTATGGTTACTGGATTCAATCCTTTGCCTATATTAAACGTGAACCCTGTCGGCAGTCTTGTCAAAAAAATCAGAATCATTTATTCATTTATACATCTTGTTGATTTTTCAAAAGTGAGATACATCTTAAATACTCGGTATCCACCGTTGTAGTGTTTGTCACAAAACCAGGTTACTGGTTTATATAATACTACTTTAATTGGGTAATAAAAATGCTGTTTATTTTTGTTACAGAATATAAGAAAGTAATAATAGAAATTGAAACGAAAGTTGCCGTGATTGCTGCAGATGCGTTATACATAGAGCAATTTAGAATTACAGCCAAAAAAAAGCCGAAGGAACACTCCTTGAACTTTGCGTTATCAATTATGGACAATGTGAAAAGCAACGTGCTCCCATCTATATTTCATTTAAAGTTCTCGCTTCGTTGTTGCTAGTTTGTTCCTAATAGGATGCAATTGTTTCTTATTGATTTCCCTAATAAATTATTTAGGCAAATGTTCCCCTTTGCTTCATTTATTCTCCAACGGCACAGGTGCGAGTCGAAGTTTTTCCTTCACACAATTCATTACTTCAAAGAAATGAAAATGATTTCTTGAAATTTGCAAGACGCCGAGTTTATTAGTGTTTAATGAGATTTATGATTGACTTATTATTTAAATAACAACATAATAAACAATTAAACAATTACACGATATATAAATTACTACAATTATTTGACCATAAGCGTTATTTTTTTTATTCAACTAATGGTGTAGTTGGTCTCCCTTTGCTGTATAGCACGTCCGATAGCGTCACGCCATCCGTCGCGGCCTTACCAGAGCTATTTCGTTTCAACTTTTTGATGACATCAGTCCCACGTCTTGGGCGGTCGTCCTCTTCGCCCTTTGCCTTCTGGTGCTCCCCAGACTATCATCCGTATTGTCCCCGCTCCAGCAGATGCCAAAAAATGAGTGTATTCGAAAGGATACGATGCTGGAGAGCTGTGGTTCTAGGAAAATCGAGCTGTTGGTGCGATGGGCTGCCTAAGAAATTCATGGAAAACGTCTCCAAACCCGCATCTCGATAGCATCAATACGCCAATACGTCTTGCCTTCCTCTTAATGGTCTATGTCTCAGAGAGACAAAGAAATATAAAGAAACTATGGCGTTAGCAAGTTTAATCTTTGTCTTCTTCGTAATATTTCCGTTACGTCAAATTCTGCCGGCAAGTTGCCAGTAATCTTATATTCGCAGTTTCTTGTACTGTCCACCATATTGTTGTTTACTACTTCACAATCACATGTCCTTAACTTTTCTTAAAATTGGGTAAGTACTTGCTTAAAACATATTTCAACATATAAGCCAATTTCTTAACAGCTGATTCTAGATCAGCTCGGACCTACGTTATTATACTCTTCTTAAATACAAAACGAAGAGTATATTGCATTCGATCGGCACATTTCTAAAACTGGTTATTGCTCGTACAGAAAAAAATTTCATATCACTGTGCCGGTGATCGAATTTTGAATAATTTTCAAAATGTCCGTCCGTCTGTCTGTCCACCCGTCACGTTTCTTGAAAGCACGATAACTTAAGAACGATAAGGCAGACTGTATTGAAATTGGGAATATAAGTATCATTACGTTATTATATTCGTCTTAAATACAAAACGAAGAGTATATCGCATTCGATCGGCACATTTCTAAAACTGGTTATTGCTCGTAGAGAAAAAAATTTCATATCACTGTGCCGGTGATCGAATTTTGAATAACTTTCAAAATGTCCGTCCGTCTGTCTGTCCACCCGTCACGTTTCTTGAACGCACGAAAACTTAAGAACGATAAGGCAGACTGTATTGAAATTTGGAATATAAGTTAGCGTTAGCTTGAGGAAGAACCCTATTGGAACAAAATCAATCAATAAATAAAAAAGCTGTTAATTAAAAAAAATACATGTTTTGTAATTAAACAAAAAATTTCTAAATTCTAATATTATTTACAAGAAAAACTACGAAGAGGATCCTATAGAATGTGCAACAATTATATAAAAACTGCAGTAAATCGGTGAAGAGTGTAATGGTTAGCTTGTTTAGTATCTTCATTTCTGATATAAAAAACTTAAACATAGATACAAAAATTCATGTATATGCCATGCCGATGATATTGAAATTCATTTGCTGCTAAATAAATATAAAGTAGATGAACAGGTGTTATAATTTAATAGGGGCTTGCTCACAATCGCAGAATGGTGTAGGAATAGATAGCTATTGCTAAATCCTGGTAAGTGTGCATACCTCTACCTTTGAACATCTAATAGAGAACAAAACACAAAAAGTATTTGGAAATTAATATTGGGAATGCAACAATTCAAAATGTGGAGTCTGCTAAAGTCCTGGGCATCATATTTGAAGAAACACCATCTTTCACACAACATGTCAGTAAATTGTGTCAGACGTAATTTTTAAGGTTGAAACAACTATACCACAGAAGGCAGGAACTATAGTTCCTATTTTTTGTGACTATACCAATACCAGAAGTACATTAGCGAGTCAAATAAAACTATGTTGACAGAATTCCTTGTACGGTCAATCTGGGCCTATGGAGACTGTGTATATGGTCTCTGCCTCACTCTAACAGACAAAAACTGTTTGCAAAGAATCAGAATTGCTGTATTAGATATATTAAACATATTCCCAGAAGAGAACACATCACTCCTCGCATTAGGTCATTACAGATGTTAAAACTAACAGAGACGCTTCATTCATTATGCTACCTACATTAGTTTGTATGATACTAAATAACAAAATATCATTGTATTTATTATCAAATGTTTTAGGACTTAGAAATTCAGGTAACGCAACTATCCCACGACATAATACTGTTCGAGTCTTCCCTTTCGTATTTAGCTTCCAACATAATTAACAATATCTCAATAAATATTAGAGGTAGGAAGGAGTAAAGATCATATTATAAAAAAACAGTTAAAATTTGAACTAGTACAAGTAAATAACATAAATATTAATATAAATATGTCTTAATGATAGGGCAAGATTGTAAAATCATTGAAGAATGTATCTTGTCCTTTGTGTTGCACAATAAAGAGTATTTTATTTATGTATTATTTATTCCATATTAAATAATTCTTGTTGGCTTCCCTTTGTTATATGACACGTTTCACATCATCACGCCATCTGTTGAAAGTTCAAAGATACACAGGTTTTCTCGATAAGTTGAAAACTCATATTTGTTACCCCTGAAGTAGTTTCTAAAGACTCCAAAACATCTGAGCACAACTCTCAACAAATACGCTGTTTCAGATTTAGTTTGGCAATAATTCTACAGAACAAATAAACCACCACAAAGGAAGAAGTATGGTATAAGTAGCGTCCTCTATATGCAGTATTACAATTAGTTCCAAATTCTTATTTTGTCATGCCAAAAGACGTAAACTTAGAACGCACGTTTCGCTAAAAACATTGACATAATCGGGAGATGATTAATGTTCTTCTTCACTTCAGTTTGAATCATCTCAGCTTTTATACAGTACCGTCTAGCGTAATGGGAATGCAGTGAAAGCTTCATATGGCAAACAGTCATACCAATTGACGTTTGCTTTTTAAAGGCATGATTGCCATGCGTCGATTGTAAGTCGAAAGGCAAATGTAGATAGACAAGTAAAAGTGGAAATTCTAGACGGCAGTCGCTTAATACAGTTCTATTAATAATAGTGATATGTTCTACTGCTTTATCCGTAAATAAAAATGATTTACCTGTTTTGCAACTTTTTATTTGTTAAATGTTGGAATTTTTTACGAAACAAACAGGTACGAATGAAGAAATAAATGATTTTAAAAAAATAAAGTAAAAATTTAAACAACTGGACATATTGCGGCTGGCTGGCTGGTTCGATTGACAACAAACAAAGGAAAAATTAAACATAAGTAAACATTTTAACCAGATTCAATAAAACAAACAATTAATAAAGTTGCAATCGCTCACTACGTTTGCTATTAATAAATGTTTTGCGTAAGCAGGATAAAATCTGCCACTCTATGGTGGAACCTGCCCATTCCTTGAGAGCGACTTGATTTGAGTCAACGTTAAGAAGATTGATTTGCACAATGCAATGTTGCAAACAAAACTCCTGGTTGTAGCAAGGAGACTATAAGTGTTCTCATAAGCCACCCGTTGTACAAATATTTCTTGAAACATCAACTGATCTTTTTCCTCTCTTTTGTCGGTGGTGGGGGCTCAAATTTTATCAGGACTAAGAATGGTGAATTTTCTTTAGGTTAACAAAACTAGTTCTCTGTTGCAAATATTGCAGGTAGTAAGTAGTAGTAATCCTTTAAAATTGTTAAATGAACAATTCCACCAACAAGTTGCCTTGTCCAATCCGATATTTTATGGACAACTTCAACATAATGATACGTTAATTGTTTTATATAATTCGCTGTGTGATAAATTAGAGAATAAATTGTACAGAAAGAAGGTAGACTGATCCAAAAAATGTGCCAAAAGGTGCGATTTTTACATTATTTCCTAAACGTCGAAATTTTAATACGTTTTCAAATATATCGTAACACTTACGATATCTCTAGTGTGTCCAATATTAACATTAGTAATTATTACATTTTATCAATTAGATATTATTACTATCGAAACCTTGTAAAATAATAATTTATCAAACAATTTTATTCTTTATTTTCTAAACTTTTCCCTTTAATAAAGCCTTTACTAACTTACTATACTTGACGAAAAGAACTAACTTTATTGTCATAATTATTTATATTTGCGAATTAATTACTTACATATTTTTATAATAATAATGAACGAATTTATCTAAGGCCTATTGACGATCAATTACATTTACGGAGGAATAGAATAAATGACATATATTCTGGAAGTGTATATCCGAAGCCATATGAAAAGAACGCAGTTATAGAATACGAATGAGGTCGTTTGTAATTGCTTTTGAAAATGTGGAATATGGAATATGCCATAACCCTATACCTACTATAGGTTCGATTCAAGTGGATTTATAAACCGGCGACACCTGATTGAAATTCGTCGCCGCACTGCATTACACATTTTCTCTCAAACTCTGCATTTTAGTAGCAAACCACTCATCTGCAGCATACAGTAATCACATCTGATCATGAAGTAATACCCCTGCAAGTTCTTATTTAAAACATTTTATTTGAATTACTACAAATTATAATTAAATGCAAATGCAAAATCCCTACAATGCAAGAGTAATCTAAAATAGAATTGAGGAAATGAATATATTACTAGCAAAAAATACTCGTAATTATTTCAAACCCTTACTAAAGATTTACTTATCATAGATAAGTACAAAAACATATATCTTTCTAAAAAACAACTGTTTTTTTGGTTTTGTTGAACAGGATAATTTAAAATTAACATTATTGTGATAGTTACTTGTACGTAATGTGCATATTTCTTTCTTTTAATTCAATGTTGTTCGTGGCATATAGCCAGCAAAGTATTCTGTTTAGAAAGATATATGTTTTTGTACTTATCTGAGACAAGTAGTAAGAGTTTGAAATAATTACGAGTATTTTTTGCTAGTAATATATTCATTTCATCAATTCTATACTACAAATTATATTATTATATACTGTTGTAATTAATTTTTGCTCCTAACGAATTTGAACAGAATCTCTTACATGGAAAATTTCACTAATAGATGAAGAATTACAGTTTGTTTTGCAAAGCTTCTTGTCATTTTGAAGCCTGTTTATTAAACAATAAAAAATAGCCTATTTGCAAATGTTTCAATAGTATAGTTCAACTTGTTTTAAACATACAATAATAAGGCAAAAAACAATAATAATAATAACAATAAAAGTTTCTGTGATACAAATAATTCTTTCAATGTTATTTTGGCTAGCGCAGATTAATAAAAAAAATAGTTTCATCTGGTTGCCTAGTCTCGTTGGAATAAAAGGGAACGAATTAGCAGACGGACTGCCCGTCAAGCAGCGGAGAGGGATAATATAGATAATATACCCATTCGACTTTAGACCAGCATTTGAAGATGCAATACATAACACTTGGCAAATGGAGTGGAAAAGTACGGAATAAAAATTAAAGGCTGTTAAACCGCATGTTAAAAAAATAGAATTCTTACAGACTCACCAGAAGGGAAAATGTGACTTTTCCTAGATTAAGAATCGGCCATACTCATCTCACTTCATTCCATTTACTCAGGGGGAAACAGTGTTCACTGTGTAACACTTGCAATGTTGCCCTTATTGCGGAACAAATTGTGTTAGATCGTAGGCAATACACTCATTACATGGCAACTTTTAAACCTTCCAACTAATATAAAAGACTCTTTAGGTGATACTAAAGATCAGACAATGAGAATCTTGTCATTTATAAGCAATACGGGTTATTAAATAAGCTATGAGAGACAACAAATAATAATAACAATGCCAAGATATTCGTGTATACCTAATAACTGTAAATAAAAAAACGCCGAAGAGGAATATATGGAAATTGTGTCTAGCCTGTATTAATACATATATGTACACCATTTATTTTATATAGGTCTAATGATCATTGCAGTCGATGCCCTTTATCAAATTTAAAAAAACAAGGATTATTTATTTCAATAACGCGAGTATCCCCCACGAGCGTTTATGACTGCCGGCTTCCTTCTTTTCATAGGTATGTTGACGATATCGATCATTTCTTGAGGCAAATTTTCCCATATTTCCATTCTCCAGCTCTTGATCCTGTGTCTTGGAGAGCAGGAATTTTTTTTATCTAATTCGTCTGCCTAGAATGTTCCATACGTCTTTAATTGCATTCATGTTCAGGGAACATCCAGGTCAATATCGGTATCTCCACTCGGTTTAATTGTGAGGTTACACAAAGAGCGGTGTGCATCGTCTTGAATTAAGAGGAAACATACCTTATGTACCTATCTGCAGTTAAAATGCCACCATCAATGACCACTAATTATGTGCGTGTCCATAAACATATGCTACCCCTAATTGAGCCATCACCGAGAGAGTAGGATTAAATTTGAATTTGGTCATTTATACTCTCTTTCCCTATCAAGCGAATTCAGTCAGAAATGACTCCCAACCGTGAACAAAACTTTACCCCCAGGGATCACCATTTCAATTTTGGTATTCTCGAGCAAAGGCTATTCGAGCTACTCGATGGCGTCTCTGGAGGAGTGTCGGGTCCTTTTTGACTTATATGACTTCAAACCAACTTCTTTGAGTCTTTCTCTAACTGTACGCTAACATATTCTGGTTCCACGAACTACTTCCAATTCATTTCCTTTGAACTGCCATTCGACGCCCATTTCGGAGAATCGCTTATCTACAGTAATGATTGAGCGAAACTTGCCGATGTGTGTATTATTATCATAAACTTTCGACATTAATCTAGGGGTACGCATGCTCTTCAAATTAGTACTTGAAGCTGTAATGAAAGACACCAATTACAGAGGTCATGTTGGAATCATCACCAATATATGCCTATGCAGACGATGTAGCTATTATCAGCAGAAATAAAACTCAGTTAGCGGAAACGTTTACTCAAATCGATCAACAATCCCAATGCAGAGATCTTATAATTAATGGAAATAAAACAAACTACATGGAAGTAAAAAAAAACGTGAACCAACAATAACAACAGCATCCAAATCGAAAATTATAGCCTTGAACGCGTGCACACCTTTACATACTTAGGAGCGAAAGTTAACCAAGCCAATTCCATAAGCAGTGAAATCAAGACACGCATAGTCAGTGGAAATCGATGTTACTACGTCCACAAAAAAATAATGACAAGTAGACTATTAGATAAAAATACGAAAAAAAAAATTTACAAAATTTTAAATAGACCTGTAGTAACATATGACTGTGAGACCTGTACCATGACACAAAGAGACGAGAAAATACTTCGAATATTCCAAAGAAAAATCCTGTGAGAGATACATGGGCCAATCCAGGACGCTGATGGAACATGGTGAATCCGCATGGATGCGGAACTGAATCAGATCAATAAAGAGGATGACATTATTAAATACATAAAAAGTCAGAGAGAACATGGCTGGGACATGCCAATAGAATGGAAGACTCGAGAGTAACTAAAAAAATATATAGTAGAAACCTGCTGGAAGACGAAGAAGAGGAATACCTAGGATGAGATGGGTAGATGATACAGAAGATGACCTGAGAGCTATGAGTATCAGAGACTGGAGAAAAAAACTCAAGAGAGAACAGAACTGAAGAAAATACCCAGATAGGCAAAGACCTCTCTGGACTATGATACCAAAAGAAGAAGAAGAAGAAGTGTGTATTATAGAGGGATTTAAATCATAAAGCGATGTTCGGTCTTATACAGTTTAATAACTTTGTGAAACTTTAATCATGCCTGTATTCAATTATTGCAATTTTTTGTATTTTTACTGCCAGGATCAAGCTACAAATAATCGACTACAAGTTTTGCAAAACTGTTGTTGTCGTTTTATTTACAACTTAAGAAAGTTTGACCATGTTTCAAGCAAATATGTTGAGTTGCGTTGGTTAAAGATGAAACAACTGGTTAAATTTCACTACACAGTTTTCTTATTTTGTTTAATAAATATTCTGTTCCAAGGTACTAGAAAAACAAGCTCATTTTCAGATCGTCAGTACATAGTGTAAACATTAGAAATCGGTACGTGCTAACAGTGTCGCAATATCGTATAGTCCTTTTCCAACATAGCTTTTCTTACTTTAGCCTTATATAACACTATTGATCTCATATAAAAATCTATCGACAATTAATATTTTTCAAAGCCTGGTTCATTATTTCAACAAAAACTAGAATATATTCTTGGGTACCATTTTACACTGTGTTTATGATTGATTCTTTTATTTAGTTACTTTGAGTAATTAATTATTTAATATTTCTATAAATATATTTTACGAAGTGTATACTGTTCCCCTATTACATTGGATTATTGTAATATTGTATTGTATTTTTGTATTGTAATGTACGCTGTTTTCTTTTTTACGTAATTAGTTAGCCAAGTGATTTATAAGTTTAAGTGTAAGAATAGCCACACGGCTAAACTTCGCCTTGTACGCACTGTTTGAATAAAGACGTTTATTATTATTATTATTATTATTAAGTAATGAACACATAAATGATTTTTCCAATGTATTTCAGATTCACAAATATCTAATCAGTCATAGCCGGACCAAAATTCTGGCGTATGCAAGTGTCTTCAGCCGTTGCGATGAAGGCAGATTATCTGTACAACACCTTGGCTGGGCTCAAGGCTATGGTTAAACTGCCTGCACCTTCCACTGTTGTTCGTTGAAGCGTATAAAAAGAAGAAGAAAGTTCTTCCTGCATTTCTCACTTGAATAGACAATATCTGGGAGCCGTTTTGGTCTAGTCGTTTTTAGTTTTTATATTAGAATAAACTCATTTTTATCATTGCAAGGCGTAATATAATATATATCTGACGGTTAATTTTACCGAGGTCAATAAGTGATGTGTAATAGTACTAGTAGTTACGGCATTGGTTAATAATTACAGCGAAAATCGTTAACGGACTTCAAGGAATTATTAGGCATTGCATTTAATTAATTTCGAGCTAATGCAAAATAGTTTTTAATCTTATTTTGCAATTTCTTTATTTCCTTCACTTTAAGAAGTTCTATTTTGATTTAGAATCTCAATGTAATTAGTTGTAAATTTTAATTTATATTAACTTAAAGCGTTACCTCTGTACTAGTTGTAGATGTAAATGAAGTATTTCAGACAATAAATTGGCACCACAATATTTTCTCGTTGGGCATCAAAATTGTTGTAAATAATAAAACTACAATGAAGAAGAGTAATAATTTGTGAGAATAAAATGTATTATAAAATATATTCTAAATGTTAATAATGAATTTGTATCTTTTACACAAATTAAGAATGATAGTAATTATTACTTTACGCAAAACCACAGATGATCTTTGTTGCCTTGTAAAAGTAATAATGAATGGTCTCAAACGAGTGATATAATTTTAATTAAGCGACCACAAATGTCGCGAAACCATGATGTCATTCACCAAAAGGATGGGAGGGAAAAAATAATCACTTACCTGTCAAGGTGTCAGGACGAGCCTTTAGCTAAATATGAAAGGCGCCTGTAACATAACACTTTACCCGTTTTAATTAAACAAAACAAGAGCAGAAGAGACGCAGATTTGTAACAGTTGTCCCAAAATACTCGGTTACGTTTTTTCGTATTGATTTCAAAATTAATTGCTTTCTGGAAATAGCTATGATACTAGTTCTGCAAATTTTACAAGTGCCTTAAATGCATTTTACACAGATTATCACACAAGTTTTTCGTTTTTTCTCTGAATAATTAACTCTACAAAATATCAGAGTACCTTAGATTCTGAACTCGTAATCAAACCGTCTAGAAAATTACTGTAACTAAGGTAATAAAACTTCATTTTTGTTGTTTATTGCCAAACGATGTGTGATAATGTATATATCAAAGTATTAATAATTTGTGTATTGTGAGTTTCTTAGAACTGTAAACCAAATATGAACCTTAGTAATTAAAACGACAAACGTAGTGATAATGTTGCACGCCCGATGTCTTCTCTTTCTTTGGCCCACTATTGTCCACTCCTGGAGAAAAGAGTCTACCATATTTTTCCATACTTGTCTGTCTTGAGCACCCATTGCGCCTAGTTTCCCTTCGCCTAATTAATTTCATTCCTGGCGACGAGCTCTGTCCAGCGCCATTTTATATGACATCAACCATTTTCTTCTCTTCCTAGTGATATGATCTCCAACTTGGTCTCTCAAGCTGCTCTACAGCTTCGCACAGTTCATTTGCCGGTGGCAAAACCCGGAGCCGGTAGGTGCTATTTTGTGTCAGGGTTACAACTCAAGGCCGGTAATATTCAGGCGTCAAAGACTTTTTTCGGCTCTCTCAGCATACCTCCAATCTTTTTAGCACGATCTTCACAGCGATTACGTCAACATAGTGCAGGTGACTCCGTAACTTTTCATCTATATATTGACGCATTTCCGTCACCACGTCAAGTTTTTAAAAGCGTTCTATAGTGCCAGGGCGCCCAGCGTTGGCGAGATAGTGTGGTCTTGTTTAATTCTTCATGAAGATTCTTCCAATGTTTAAGTCTTCCTAGACTTCGATTTGGAGAGTGGCGTGTTCACAGATGTCTCTGGTAAGATTAGAGTATCTCGAGTCGACCCTCCGTGTATTATAGAAGTTAAACTGCCAAGGTTTCCACAAAGTAGAAAACTTTCTGATAATCGACGAACGCTCGATGGAGTGGTACGTTGCTTGATCTACATTGATGGAGATTGAGTTTGTTAATGAGACGGATATTATTTTTGTATGGAGCTTGTATAATACTGAGAACAGGTTAATCGGCTGGTAGATTTTGACATACGTAGAATCGCCCTTCTTGAAGAGAAGCTTCCCTCGTGCATCTCTGATGCAGAACAGTCAGAAATCAAAAGCACAAATACCATCGTCACTCTAATATTCTACATTGAGAACGATGTTGTCTAGGAAAACGAGAATAAAGAAATGATATTAGACGGGATAATAACCTAAATGAATGTCTAAATAGGTAGTTTGAAGGCAATAGAGTTGAGGAATCTAAAACAATTGATCCAAATAGAATATCAAAAACTTATTAACAAGATTGAATGACCAATCATTTATTTGACTAATTTTTTATTGAATATAGAAAAGGACCATGCAAAAATCAACCCACAATTAACGATGCCTTCAATTTTCTGTGGTACTCTAAGAATATAACTTTGATCCTTGGATTAACTCAATCTTCCAGCTATACTAGATATGGCGTCAGGAGGTATCGCTATTAATAGAATCAGGAGTAGATATTTTGATGATAAAGCGCCATGATGATGTTTGAAATGTCACCATTCTCTATCTTTCGAGAATGGTGACATTTGACATACTGAAAATGTTTTGGAAAATGGGCAGACCACAATTGTAAGTTGGAAGCAGGGGGAGGGACAAGATAACTAGTAGTTAATCATGTAAATAAGTTAAAGATAAAACTATCAGAAGCTCAGTTTTCCATCATCAACTGTTGTCAGAAATGAGTTTGAAACAATACACAAAATGCGTTGTAAATATGCATAATAATGAGTGATTTTTTAATATACTTTCAAGGTTCCAGTAAAATTTCACTGGATTATTTATATTATTCTTACGTGTTTATCCCCCCCGGTAAACATCCCGAAAACAATGGGTTCGAAAATTATGACACGTGATACCACTAACGCTATTTATTACAATACGTAATACTCCACTAATATAATATTATACAATATTTATTGCTTGAAACTATACTTTTAGTTCACTTGGAATCACTTCGAAACTCATCTGAACTCAACTGGTTAAAACTGTATCTGACTTGGCCCTTATGTACCCAATAAATGGTCTCCCGAACATTCTGGTCTCCTCTGGCATAGCAATCTCGAATAATCTATTTGCATTCTAGAGTAGAAATCTCGATAGGGTCTTTTCTAGAAGTCATACTCCTAGCACCATTCCATTTCCAGTGAACTCTATGTTAGTATAGAGTTCACTGTCCATTTCTGGAGTGATAGTTGAACTTCAATATATATTTCTAATGAATACAGTGGCCTGCCATACCTATTATTAAATCCTTGAACAAGCCGTACCAAGTTCCTTGGACGACACTGGGATGGCGTAACATTATTTCCCTATAATTCTTTATAAATTATTTTAAATATTTAAAATTGATCACGTATTGCTTACTTAAAGGCATATAAAATATTAAGAATAATTTTAGGTCAGCTTCTAGTGCACAACAATACTACAAATATGTTTACTTCCCACAAAACGTATGTGAATATCTATGGAAACCAATAGAATTTATTGAAAAAGGTTACTGGTGATTCTCACACATTTATATCTATGTAACTAGCATTATTTATGATAAATGACCTACATTATTACGTGTTAATTAATAATAATAATTACAATTCATATTGTGTTGTTGCATACTGTATTGACTACACATCACTATTAAATTAGCCAATATATTTTATAAATACCATATAATGAATATTTTCTGTGCTTTGCTTTCATATGGTACACCCATAAACGCTACTCTAAAATCCTAGGTTTTGTACCATTAGTTAGGCAGCCAACAATACTGTATATTATATACAGCAAATAACAGACTTTAAACGGTAAGTCATTAGGGGTTTGCGAAAATTTAGTCTGAATGCCCAGATCGCTATCTGTGTCTTTGTTATTCCTATGGGTTTATAAAAAGAGAATAGATATTTGCAAATCGTCCAGAGTGAATTTTCGTAAATCTCGATTATGTATTACTACCTCTTATAGAGGATTAGATGGAATGATAGATCCAATAAGGTCGCAATGTATTTTTCAGTACAAAAGTATCAACACTCCCTGCGGGTCGGATGCGTAACTAATTACTACCAATACCCATTTACCTATAAATTTAAACTCAGATGCATCCAATCTATGCCACTAGATTTCACGAAAATGAAGGAAAGGGAATTAAAAATGTGAAAAATATCCGTTATTTTAGGGAATTTGCGGTTTGCGTAGCACACTTAAACTACGATACAAATATTGTAACTGATAACGAGTGAATATGAAAACAGAAGTGGAAATATATATTGAGTATTAAAAGATCTATTTATTATATTAACATTTCCAATATCTATAGCGAAGAATGAAATTTTCAATACGCAGAGAGTTTTGGACACTGATAATGTTCCGAATGACCCAAGCACAACTGACACGGCCTGTATTGCTATACGTCCCTCGAAATGTGGAGATTGGCTTTAGCGCATTTAGATGGCTTTGCAAACCGGACACTTCTATTAGACTTTGTGATGTAATAAATCAATTATTTGTATCAAATATTTACGCAGTACTTGAGATTTATATTAAACATCCGGTACACCCTAGTCAGCAGAAATCCAGTATATTCATCGAGGTTACGTTGTAACTAGGGCCGAAATGCTCAATTGCAAAAAGAGTCACGGTGCAGAGAAAGAGTGAAAAAGTCAGTTGGTTCTGGGTTTTGAAAGATAAAGTTGAGGTAGCGTGCTACGTGGCCTAACTCCTCTCCTGGGGGGGTGGCTCCCCTGAAGTGATGAAATTTAAGTACGACTTTTATTTATATTTGTGTTATTGTCAATAAACTTGTACCTTGTTCTCTATCACTATGTTCTATTTTACAAAGCATTCATTCAATAACTAAATTAAACCCTCTCGTATGCCAACTGAGTTGAAGTGACTCTAGCCATGGGTTTCGCCGGTATTGCTCTGGGGGATACCAGTGGTATCATTTTTTAATGACTCTTTGTCACCACACAACATTTCACTTCCATTCTTTTGTTTTTTGTCCGACTTGAAGCGAACTCATCTTAAAAGATAGAGGTCATCAAGGTCTATTTAATATCACAAAATCACGTTCCCTCTTTAAATGCAAGGCCATCTATGATATTAAATTGTATGAAAAAATCAAATAGCCATAGTAGGCATTTTTTGATGAACAAATTTTGTTAACAAAACTTGTCCAAAATCATTTAAAAATCCTGAATCTGAGGTTTAGTTAATTTCTAAAAAAAATGAGATCTTGATGAAAAAAATCCTAGTCTCAAATTTCTCCTTTTGATAAGTATGCTCTGACTGCTTTGTTACTACTGAGACAAATATATTTATTGTATTTGTGCAAATTTTTTCAAAGAAATTAATTTAGAAATAATTTTTATTTAAATGCTCCAAAAGAATTTTCTTCATCAAGACCTCATTTTTTTTAGAATTTAACTAAATTTGGGATTCATGGTTTTTGGATGATTTCGAACAAGTTTTGTTAACAAAATTTTTTGATTAAAAACGCTTACTATGATTTTTTGTTTTTTTTTTATACAATTTGGTATCGTAAATGGCCTTGCATTTAAAGACCAAAAGTGATTATGTGGTCTTAAATAGACGTTGGTGACCTCTATTTTTTAAGATCAGTTGGATTCAAATCGGACCAAAAACTAAAGAGTTATTAAGCTCTTACACTTAGTGTGTATACTGTATGTATATTTTTTTATATTTATTCAATAATTATTCTGGAATTACTTAAGTGATTTCTATAGCGCCTCTGGATAAAACAGTATTAAAATTGGTAGACACGTATTTTCAAAATAATTAAAACTGAATCTGATAATAAAAGTTAAAGATTCAAAATGGAGACAATAGGGCTGTACTCATTGCAGAACGTTTGCATATTTACATGAAATTTGGTAAAAGGGAATATGTATTTTACTTGTAGCAACTACATAAGACACCACTAAAAGGGAAAAACATTTTTATTTAACTTAACGATCACCAATAATTATGAAATAAAATGTTATCGTCGGCGTCGCACAACACAACTTCTGGATCGTATAATTAGGGATTTTAAGATGCTTCTTTTTTTAAATGTTCGTTATGAAATTCTCTATCAATCCCTCCTGTTGGATTTTCGTTCCCAATTTTTTATAACTCATCTAAAAACGTACATTTCTACTAAAAAATATAGGTTTTTCCAATGAGAACCAGTGGTGCAACCACAACTTTCTCAGATAGCCGCTGAGGAAAGTTAAGAAAAAGTGGCAACCGATTAGCTCAGTGGTTGGCCGTGGATAGCTCTATGGCTGGGAGAGTTTATTAGATATATAATTTTTAATAAACGAAAAATTTATTGTTTTTTTAAATAACTTATTTGATTGTCAGATAAACAGAACAAAACTTACTACACAAAAGAATTTGGACGCCAGCGTATTCATTACTTAATATTCTTGAAAGCGTATCAGGAGAAAAACAATCAAAAGGCAATATAAAATAAATAATATATTTACAGTATCAGAGAAAAATTTTACAATACTTTACAAAAATTGTTTTTTTTTAACAAAAATTTATGGTAAAAATTTGATCTAACTGATTTACTAACAGGGACAACTAAATAGTTGAATAAGGTTAATTTGAAGATTAAATTGAAAACATTTAAAATGTAAAAAAAGTGAGAAGATCAACTGGTTTACAAGTTTTTTCTTCGGACGAACGGAGAATTTGTACTGAGATATAGGCTTACTTAACTTTTGGCGGATAGCGTGGAATTCCAACGAGGCCGAATCCTGGAGATGGCCACAGGTACCTAAGAATGAGGACTAAATGCTTGTGTCGTGGTCGACGGTGATTTTCCAGGGATCGCAGCGTGCGCTTGAAAAAACAATGTCCAGCCAATGAAAAATAAGTTCCAGCCTTCTTCACAAATTTATAAATATTTTCGATTTTTTAATTTTAAATTTTCATTTCACAAATGAGCAAATGATCTGCCAAATTACATCTTCCTTTATTGTTGACAGCTGCCAAATTAACTGTCAAACATAATATTTTTAAACTGATAACATTAATCGGTCCTTTTCAGGGCCATCTTAATTTTATGATGAGAAAGTTGTTAAATTAATAACTCGGAACATTAATCAGCAAAACAAAATAAAAAAAAAGAATTTTTCTTCTAAACATTCTTTACGATAACACATTTACATAATCCGCATCAAAATACCTGTTTGGATTATCCGGAATTTCGAACTAGCGGGGTTTTAACTTTTGAAAATACATAAGAAATGGCATTTTCAGTAAGTTCACTGAAGATTTAACAGCTGCCAAAAGCATAAACCTAACATATCTACGCGGTCGGCGCGAGGCCGCGTTATATTAAAATCTGGAGGGTCTGTACCCCTTTGATTTGGCGAAAGTGAGCCCTCAAAGGCTTTTCGGGGGCGCGCTCTTTCCGGTCGGGTCCGGAGTCTTTCGATTCGCCGGCGAATTTTCTGTCGCTTAGGCCGTATCCGGGACGGGTATTTTTCGTGGTTTTTTAATTATTAACGAGTAAAAGTCCGCTATCTCTCTCGCCTGCTTTTTTTGGGAATGAGGAGTCGAGGGGTAAAAGAGAAAATAGGAGAGGTCGTTTTGGTATTTCGTAAACGTCAAAAATTTACCGTTTTGTTTCGTTCCTGTGGGGCTTAAAATTCGATTTCGACCTCGCAGTTTGCGGCTAGCTATAACTACGACCTCTGCCCGTTCCGTCGCGACGCCGTACGCCGCTCCACTATAAGTTTTTCGAAAAATACGGACGTTTTAAGATGGCACGTTTTTTCGCTTTTTCGTTTCCGAAGCGAGACTCATTTTTTCGGTTTTTCGCCTATAACTCGAAAACGGCTGGAGCTAGCTCAAAATAGAAAAATCTCAAAGGACAAGAGCGTTTCTTTCCGCTCCCTCCGGTATGTTCAAAAATTCCGTACCATTTTTCGTTTCGGAGATATCGCCCGAAATGTGCGGCGGTGCAGAATGGCGGAAAATACGACATTTTTTCCTTTAAACCTCCATAACTTCTAAACGGGGCCTCCTAGAGCAAAATACTTCGCCCTAACGAAAATGTAGAAAAATGAATTATCTAAAAGTCGTTTTTTTTGTTTTTTTCCAGCTTCAAAAATTAACGAGATACGGGCGGTCAAAGTGGAAGAATTTTTCGTAAATCTGTGAAATTTTAAATTTAAAAGATCCGAGAAAAGCTACTTTTGTCGCGCTCGCCGCGGGCCTAATTTTCCATTTTTCCCGTCGAACTTGATATCGCCGGAAAGCTACGTTCTTCTGCTTTCCAGAGAGACGTCGCACGCCGTTTCACTCCCGATATTTATTTACTTATGGATTTTTAAAGTACTTACGGTTTTCGATTTTTACCAATATATCCATTCTTATTTCGCACAGAACCACACTAAATTTTTTAATTAACCCAGGGCACGTACTGCACGAATAAAATGCGAATCTTCGTGTTCAAATAGAGACCAAGATCGAGCCTATACCTCCAGTATTAACTAAAATATGAGTGTTTTAAGATTTCATGTTTTACAATTTTCTAGGTTACGTTTTAACACACTCAAATTTGTCACGTTTGTCTCGCCCCTGCGAGGCCGAATTTTCGATTCTCCCTATACAATTTGGTATCACGGGAAAGGGCAAAGCTCCCCCTTTCCATCGAGACACAGAACGAGCTTCTATTCCAAGTAATTGCTTAATTATGAATTTATTTGTACGTAGATGTTTTTCACTTTCTCACAAAAACCCAACTTTCACACGCCCGTGCCGGGCCGAATTTCTGATTTGGCCCGCACACTCCACTATCACAACAAAATATCGTCCTTTCCGATTAATTTGACACCTAGAAAGCCTCTCAACTCCCATTATTTCCTGTAAAATCACAGTTTTTAAAGTCCATGTTTTGCTTCCGCCATTTTGAATAACGTACATAACAATATTCTAGGAATTCTGTGTTACAGGGGTGGGCAAAGATTACTTTGCATTAGCTTGGTATCCAGGGATGGCCAAAGTCATCGAAAATCGCAATTAAATTAATTCGTCATCCGATTGACCTGAAATTTGGCACTCGGGGGTTATCGACCACGCCGATCACGAATATGACGTCAGAATCGCAAAATTCAAAATGGCGACGCCAATATGGCAGACGATACCCTAATATCCATTATTTACTATAACTTTCTTATTTTCCAACCGATTCAAATGAAACTCGGTATTATAAAGTTACTGAAGTAGCCGATTGTGAATATGACATCGACATTGAAAAATTCAAAATGGCGGCGTCTCCATAGCCTAATATCCATTATTTACTATAACTTTCTTCTTTTCCAACCGATTCGAATGGAACTCGGGATGTTGAAGTTACTGAAGTAGCTGATTGTGAATGTAACGTCGAAATGGAAAAAATTCAAAATGGCGGCCGAGTTGCAGGACAAATTTTGTCATTTACGGTGCTATTCGTCTGAAAATAAATATGTATGTGTTATCGAGGTCACAGATCACGAATATCTAATCGTAACTCAAAAATTCAAAATGGCGGCCTCTCCATAGCCTAATATCCATTACTTACTATAACATTCTTATTTTTCAACCGATTCGAATGAAACTCGGTATTATAAACTTACTGAAGCAGCTGATTGTGAATATGACATCGGAATTGAAACATTCAAAATGGCGGCGTCCCCATAGCGTATTATCCTTTATTTACTGTAACTTTCTTATTTGCCAACCGATTCATCTGAAACTCGGTATTTAGAGGTTATTAGTGTAGCTAATAACGAATATAACATTAGATTTACAAAATTCAACATGGCGGCAACCAAAATGGCTGACAACATATGTCATTTATGGACCGATTCGACTGAAAATCGGTACCTAGGTGCTTTTCAGGTAGCTGATGACGAATCTGAAATCGAAACTAAAAATCAAGCTTTCTACATTGATTCAAGCTTTCTACAATGATTCAAGCGTTTCCTAATCGAGTGCGGAGCACTCGCATTGACAGCTTTAGCTGTCACCCCTCCGGAGGAGCTAGAATGGGCGATAGCCCATTCTAGTCATAATATTAAAGAGCAGTTGGTGCGAGCCCCTTCCTCTTTGCGATCTTAAGGTACATGCCGTCGAGACGCGCATCATTTCGCCGGTCCGTGCCCGGCTCGAAAGTGTTCGGGACGGAATCCTACAGTGCTTAGGCTATACTCGGTTCCGGTATTTTTCCGGGTTTTTCCGTTATAATCGAACGAAAGTCACCTATCTCTCTCGCCCGCTTTTTTGGGGAATGAGGAGTCGAGGGGTAAAAGAGAAAATAGGGGAAGGCGATTTGGTATTTCGTAAACGTCAAAAATGTACGATTTCCTTTCGCTCCTGCCGGGCTTAATTTTCGATTTCGACCTCGCAGTTTGCGGCTAGCTATAACTAGAATCTCTCCCCGTTCCGCCGCGATGCCGTACGGCGCTCCAAAATATGTATTTCCAAAAATACGGACGTTTTAAGATTGCACGTTTTTGCGCTGTTTCGAATCCGAAGCGAGACTCATTTTTCCGGTTTTTCGCCTATAACTCGAAAACGGCTGGAGCTAGCTCAAAATAAAAAAATCTCCAAGGACAAGAGCGTTTCTTTCCGCTTCCTCCGGTATCTTCAAAAATTCCGTACGTCGCTTCGTTTCGGAGATATCGGCCGAAAGGTGCGGCGGTGCAAAAAGGCGAAAAATTTGACGTTTTTACCTTTAAACCTCCATAACTTCTAAACGGGGCCTCCTAGAGCAAAATACTTCGCCCTAACGAAAATGTAGAAAAATGAATTATCTAAAAGTCTTTTTTTTTGTTTTTTTTCCAGCTTCAAAAATTAACGAGATACGGGCGGTCAAATTGGAAGAATTTTTCGAAATTATGTGATATTTTAAATTTAAAATATCCCAGAAAAGCTACTTTTGTCGCGCTCGCCACGGGCCTAATTTTCCATTTTTCCGGTCAAACTCGGTATCGCCAGAAAGCTACGTTCCTCTTTTTTCCAGAGAGACGTCGAACGCCGTTCCACTCCCGATTTTTATTCACTTATGTATTTTTAAAGTACTTACGGTTTTCGATTTTTACGAAAATGTCCATTCTTATTTCGCACAGAACTACACTAAATTTTTTAATTAACCCAGGGCACGTACTGCACGAATAAAATGCCAATCTCCGTGTTCAAATAGAGACTAAGATCGAGCTTTTACGTCAAGTATTAACTAAAATATGAGTGTTTTAAAATTTCATGTTTTACAATTTTCTAGGTTACGTTTTAACACACTCAAATTTGTCACATTTGTCTCGCCCCTGTGAGGCCGAATTTTCGATTTTCCCTGTAAAATTTGGTATCACGGGAAAGGGCCAAGCTCTCCCTTTCCATCGAGACACAGAACGAGCTTCTATTCTATGTACTTGCTTAATTATGAATTTTTTTGTACGTAGACGTTTTTCACTTTCTCACAAAAAAAAACAACTTTCACACGCCCGTGTCGGGCCGAATTTCCGTTTTGGCCCGCACACTCCACTATCACAACAAAATATCGTCCTTTCCGATTAATTTGAGACCTAGAAAGCCTCTCAACTCCCATTATTTCCTGAAAAATCACAGTTTTTAAAATCCATGTTTTCCATTCCGACATAAATTTCTGAAATAGGTGGTAAAAATTATGTGTGTGAAGTTAGGCGTTGACAGCTACGCGGAAGCGTTGCCAGCAACGCGGAAATAAGTTTTGATGTCAAATTTTTACATTTTTACAAATTAAATAGAATGCCAATAGTACGGGTGCGCAAAACAAATCTCGAAAATCGCAATTAAATTTATTTGTCGTCCGATTGGCCTGAAATTTGGTACTCGTGAATTATCTACCACGGTGCTCACGAATGTGACGTCGGAATCGCAAAATTCAAAATGGCGGCGCCAAAATGGCGGACGATGTTTGTCGATTATGGCGTCACACCGCTCAAAATCGGTATGTGAGGGTTTTCGAGGTCGCCGATTACGAATCCGAAATCGAAATTGAAAAATTCAAGATGGCGGCGGAGCTGCAGGACACATTTTGCCATTTACGATGCCATTTGACTGAAAATAAGTGCGTATGTGTTACCGAGGTCACAGATCACGAATATGTTATCGTAACTCAAAAATTCAAAATGGCGGTATCCCCATAGCCTAATATTCATCATTTACTGTAACTTCTATATTTTCCAATCGATTCAAATGAAACTCGGTATGTTCAAGTTACTGAAGTAGCTGACTGTGAATATGACGTCGAAATTGAAAAATTCAAAATGGCGGCGGAGTTGCAGGACCCATTTTATCATTTACGGTGCCATTCGTCTGAAAATAGGTATGTATATGTTATCAAGATCACAGATCACGAATATGTTATCGTAACTAAAAAATTCAAAATGGCGGCGTCCCCATAGCCTAATATTTATCATTTATTGTAACTTCTATATTTTCCAATCGATTCAATTGATACTCGGTATGTTGAAGTAACTGAAGTAGCTGACTGTGAATATGACGTCGAAATTGAAAAATTCAAAATGGTGGCGGAGTTGCAGGACCCATTTTACCAATTATGGTGCCATTCGTCTGAAAATAGGTATGTATATGTTATCGAGGTCACAGATCACGAATATGTTATCGTAACTCAAAAATTCAAAATGGCGGCGTCTCCATAGCATAATATTCATCATTTACTGTAACTTCCTTATTTATCGTCCGATTCAAATGAAACTCGATATCTTGAAGTTACTTAAGTAGCTGATTGTGAAATTGAAAACTTCAAAATGGCGGCGTCCCCATAGCCCAATATCCGCTATTTATTGTAACTTTCTTATTTGCCGTCCGATTCAGCTGAAACTCGGAATGTGAAGGTTACTGAAGTACCTAATTACGAATATGAAAGTGAAAAACTGAAAAACTGAAATACTGAAAAACTGATAAACTTGAAAACTTGAAGACTTGACTTGAAAACTTGCAAACTTGAAAAATTGAAAACTTGAAAACTTGAAATCTTGACAACTTGAAAACTTGAATACTTGAAATCTTGAAAACTTGAAAACTAAAAAATTGAAAGGTGAAAAACTAGAAACTGAAAATCTGAAAACTGAAAAACTGAAATAAAAGTCTGACAAATGAAAAACTGAACAATGAAAAACTGAAATACTGAAAAACTAAAAAACTGAAACACTTAAACACTGAAACACTGAAAACCTGAAAACCTGAAAAACAACTTAAAAACTTCAAAATTCAAATCTTCAAAACTTAAAAACTTATAAACCTAAAAACTTAAAAACTTAGAAACTTAAAAACTTAGAAAATTAAAAACTTACAAACTTTAAAACTTTAAAACTTTTAAACTTTTAAACTGAAACTGAAAAACTGGGAAACTGAGAAATTGAGAAACTGAAAAACTGAAAGACTAAAGGACTGAAAGACTGATAAACTGAAATACTGAAAAACTGATAAACTGAAAAATTAAACTGAAAACCTCAAAAACTGAAAACTGAAAAATTGAAAAACTGAAAAATTGAAAAACTGAAAACTAAAAAATTGAAAAACTGAAAATTGAAAAATTGAAAAACTGAAAAACTAAAAACTGAAGACTGAAAAACTGAAAACTGAAAAACTATACTGAAAAACTGAAAAATTTAAAAATTGAAAACTTAAAAACCGAAACACTGAAAGATGAAAAACCGAAAAACTAAAAAACTGAAAATTAAAAAACTGAAAACTTAAAATTTAAAAAACCCAAAAAAAGTGAAAATTGAAAACGAAAAATCAAGCTTTCTACAATGATTCAAGCGTTACCTAATCGAGTGCGGAGCACTCGCATTGACAGCTTTAGCTGTCACCCCTCCGGAGGAGCTAGAATGGGCGATAGCCCATTCTAGTTTTACATTAATTTCTTGTTAAATATCTCCTAAATCCATAGGAAATGAGCAGTTTAGCACTTTAAATTTTGAAAATACTCAATAAATAATTTGATAGATCATTTGCTTATTTGTAAAATACAAATTTAAAATTAGGAAATCGAAAATATTTATAAATTTGTGACCTTGGCACTAATTTTCATTGTAAAAACTCATATTATTTAGTAAAAATACGTTTTTAGATAAAAGTAAGTAAGTATAAAACATTGGGAACGAAAATCAAAAATCCAGTTGGAAGGATTGATAGAGAATTTCATAAGGGACATTTTAAATAACAGCATCATAAAATCTTCAATTTCACGATCTAAAAATTGACTTTGGTGGAACGCTACAGTTTTGCCCCCCTTATTACCTAATCTCGATATTGAGATCGGTGTAAAAATTAACAACAGAATCGAACGTATTTTTAAGTAACTTCAATATCAACACTACGTAATAAGGTTTTTAAATGCATCAGTTCAATTTTTTTCAAAATTCTTTTATCAGCAGGGATAACGAAACTATACACAAACAAATCCTTAATAGCAATATGAACAAGATCAATTTATCTCGTTATCACGAAACGTAAATTACAAATATTTGCGCTTTTCCCAGTGTACTACATAATAATTGTACATGCATAACACTAGCTATATTATCCTGCAAATGCATATGCAATCTATCGAGAAATGCATAATTCATGCTATTCTACTGTAATATAAATATACATTACGAATTTAGTGGGTAAGCACCTAGTCAAATGCCTTAGCATCTGAATTAACAACACAGAATGGGTAAACCAACAGATCAAATCAAAGACAAGTTTTCGACAAAGGTTTGAATATTTTAGAGGTATATATAAATCTATTTGGAAATCAAGATGAGTAACATAAGCTCATCATAAGTGCAAATCTATAGAAACATAGTCAGCTTATTAGTATTTTTTTCCATTCCGCCAGCGAAATATTTTATAATGATTTACTCTCCCTCTGATTAAATTCACCCTTCCATTTTTTTAAATAATATTATGCCCTACAAAAACAGTAGCTATTATATGCGAGTAAAATACTATACTTGTCATGACTATTAAATATTTCATATTTGACCAATTCGTCTTCACTTCATTTCTACAATTTAAGAAAGATTCGTACGACATCACGTATAATTTTCTCGAGTTCTCGGGCAACAAGTTTAATGAGGCGATTTCTGTAGCTTGCCTTACTTCTGGTGATGATGACAAAGAAATCTCGTTTTCACTATCAGTATCTATTTATTTAATTATATTACTAATAGTAATATGTAAAATAATTGTAAATAACTTTGACGTTTAAATCGCACAAATTTTGACGTTTCAAATCAATAACAAAACCACTCTTTGATACATTGTCATGGCTTGCTAACAAAATAATGCCGTTTGTAGGCACGTAAGTAAATGGTTTCAAAAACAATGTTGGAGATTGCCACTTGTTGCTAATAGATGATGATTTGAAAATAGACTAACTAATGTAGTTTTTGAGTGTTAATTAAAGTACCTCTTCGGCATGTGCCACATGAGTGCTTCCTAGAAAGCTTAGAGAGACAACACTTGTCTTTTGGTTGCTGCCGTTTTGACATTTAAAATTTTTAGTAAAAATTCGCTAACTGTCCTCATTATTCACTAGTGAATAACGGATAGCATTATTCACTGCAGGGAATAATGGATAGCATTATCCTTGAGGAAACACATACACAACGAGTACATTACTGAATAGTCGTGGACAAAATAATTATAGTCTATTTATTTATTATATTAACCAATAAATCACGTTGTTGTTCATACAACTGTTAATTGCTTTCTAGTTCTGATCAATAATTTGGTAAACTAATTTTTCTCAATGTTTGTGTCCCAGACCTGACTTTTTCATAGTGGTAGTATGAGCCTGCTGGGACTTGGCAACAATGTATAATATGATTTGATTACACAGGCCCACAAAAAAAAAGTGATCTGTACCCGGAAGCCGACATAGTAATCCCTATGTATTTCGACGTGCTGAACACGAATCCGATGTCCGCTTAGCTCCATCACCCACCAATTTTTTGTAAATCGCGAAAACAACCTAAAGGAGTCAGGTTTCTTATACTATTTTCATGATTTACAAAAAGCTGGTGGACATCGGATTCGTGTCCAGCACGTTGAAATACATAGGGATTACTGTGTCGGATCCTGGGTACAGATCACTTTTTTTGAAGACCAGTGTTGTTAGACATGTCTATTCTAAAAGTTAATTACACGCACTATTAGATTCAAAGAAATACAATGTTGTCGACCTTTAAGTTCTCGTAGGTGTATTTATAACCTTTAAGAAAGCAATAATCACTGAATAACAGAAACTGTTAAAAACTCTCCATGATCCTTATGTAAATAAACTAACGTATTTCACACCTCATACAAATGTACAATAAATTAAATTTTTATGTAGGCATTAAACGCGTTACTAATTAAGCAAAAAAATTATTGTTTCTTGTGGCTATGAAATTACTGTTCGTAATAACAATAAATCGTTGGTAAAACCTAAAGGCACACCTTGCAAGTTGTTTTATCCTGGTATGCATATAATATTAGTTAAATGCTTTTTTTATTGATAGATTGATTGATTTGCCAGCGTAAGGTGAGCATTGCTGCCGATTCCGGGCATCCATGGAGGTTCGTTCCAAGACGCAGCTTGGTCGTCCGCTGAACACGCCCAACGGACGGCCAAACCGCGTGCCGAAACCAAACCTCGGTTGCATACGCAATGTTGGACATGGGACATGCTTGTTGTCAGCAGCGAGAGCCACATGACGCATGGGGTAGAAATATAGGATCGGAAGTGTAGGTGTTCGCGAGATGCTTCTTTTAAGATTCCATGCTTCTTTTTTAATTTCCATCTGTCATCATCGGATGGGGAAGTGTAGGCTTTTGCAAGATGCTTCTATTCAGTTTCCATGCTTCTTTTAAGTTTCTATCCGTCATCATCACCTTATTTATTCTTTCTCCAAGTCTTCCTCTGTAATCGAATCTAGCAGTGTGCACCTCCTTCTACCTGCTTGCGTTCACTTCGTGTGTCTGCCAAGACATACATACATTCGCTCGCCGCAGGGAGCCTCTTTTTCTTTATTAACCGTTCCACAGGTAAATAAACATTTACGATGGAAGTGCCCTATCTCGCGGTAAAGGTTTTATGGCAGGTTATGAGAAACAGACCCGGGAGAATATTTTGCACACCCTGTATATTAGTTTGTTTCTGAAGTAATTACATTTAACTGCCTCTTTTCAATTCGGGGTATTTTCTATTTCATTACCTATATTTAATAAATTTTCAATTTCACTTTTAATTTTTTTTCTCTGTTGTGTAAGAAACAAAAAAATTATGTAATAAAACAAATACAATTAGTGTCCTTTGTGTTTACGTTGGCCGCTTCCCTCTTTCTTCTGTAGTTTTAACACACTACTTGCACTCGTTCTCATCCTTCCCAAAGCTCAGCTTGTTCTCATTCACTTTTAAAAGTAAACATATGTTGCTCTCCTCCAATTGAAAAGTGGCCCAAGCTCCAGGTATAGATTTCACGTCGTGCCTCAGCTAAGTACTACACTTTAAACACTCATGTACTTTATTTTTGGTATTATTAACGTACACTTTACCGCAATTTTTTAATTATTAATTCATGTGTGCCTTGTTCTTCTATTATTACACTTCACCTTACGCTGAATTTTTTAATCTACCGATGATGTAAATTCAATTCTGAAGACGTTATATTATTGTAAATAAATTAACAGATCGGGAGCGTCCCACGGCACATCCACGCTCGAACCCATTCAATGGCTTTTTTTACATGCAATTTTTTAGAAAGCTAATAATCCTAGAAACAAGTTTCAAATAAAAATGTTGCCTCCATTCCTTATTTTTATTTTTTCTCGACTGCTTGGTATTTGTTTTGAAAAATAATAAAAAGGTTTCCGCTTACTATATTTATCTCAGTGAATTCTCACATTTTATCAACATAGCCTTAGAAGGAAAGTCATATTTACTACGCTTACTGAAATTTAAACTTCATATTAACGCATTTTGTTGGCACATATGTAATATCCTTACGGTAAAAAATTGAGTATGTGCAGATGACATTAATTCAACAAAAAAATCTATTCATTGGTTGGGAGAATTAATAATAATAATAATAATAGAAAGAGGCTAGAAAGAAATTTTCAAATGTTCTGATATACATGAAATTTCATTTAAATAGAACGGCACTTGAGCCTATAGAATCGTCTTAGATCGTCCTGTTAGCCCATTATGCATTCGTAATGTATAGGATCTTCTAGAAGAGACCAATGCTCTTAATAAGGGATAGCAGTCTGTTCCAGAATTGATCCTGTAATTCCTCCGGCTGTAGAAATTGCCTTCGGAGATTCATTTGAGAAGTGCGCAACTGCATAGGATATGAGTGTTGGTTTCATCCTCCACTCCACACATCCTACCAATAAGGTGGTTTATCAACACCATTTTAAGATAATTATTTTTAGAAAAGGGAAAAACAATGCTTTTTGATGTCTCAAATAAAAACTGTATTTTTATACACTACATATGTTTCGGCTTGTTAGGGCTTTCTCAAGAGCAGTACAGATGAATACTAAAGCTATGAGGGCGTAATCAATTAAAATTTAGTATTTATCGAAAACCCACTACAACAGACACTGTCATACACTATAATTCACAACAATCTTGGCAAAGTAAACGCTCTCCCTTTCATAGCCTAATACATAGACTCACAAATTTCCCCTTAGACGAAGATGAGTTTAATAAAGAATTAAACATAATCAAACAGATTGCAATAAATAATGGATATAAGGAGTCACTAATAGAGAACATGGTTAAATACAAACAGCGAAAATTACTTTAAAAGGAATTTTTTACTGTAACCAACAAAACAACAAAGTTCAATTTTATTAATTATATTCCTGGGTTTAGTGATAAAATAAGTAGAAAATTAAATAAGATAGGCATCTACACAATAAGTGTAAGCAAAACAAATTTAGGAAGTATTTTAGTTAACAATAAAGAAAAAATACGTCAAAGTCAACAAATCGAGGGTTTATGAAATTAAATGTAAGGACTGTAACGCGGTATATATTGGCCAGAATGGTAGAAGTATAGCTAATAGGGTAAAAGAACATAAACAATCTATTTTAAACAACACCAAAAACACAGGAATATCAACACATTGCATTGAAAACAATCATTTTATCGACACAGAGAATATTAATTTAATCCATTCAGAAAGAAAAGGAAAACGCTTAAACCTCCTTGAACAATTAAAAATAAAAAAATCCCTTAAAAGCAACACTTGTACCACCAATGACCAACTAAATTTCATAAACACTCCTATAATAGACGAGGTTCTAAGAATAGCCCATTGAATTATATTCCGATTCGCAGGAAACTTTTCTCGTACATGAATTTTTTAAGAAAATTCATGTACTCGAAAAATTTCCGGCAATAATTCAAGCATTTGGGAGATTACAAGTGAAAACTTTTGCTCCCTTACTCTATAAATAACTATTTTATTTTCTTAATTCTTCTAATAATTGAGTGGTGGGGGTGAAGGTGGCAGATATCATACAAAATTCAAGAGCTTGGATTCTAGTATATACACCAATTCCCAAATTTCTGGACTCTTACTTTCTTGCTTCACTTCTTTACCCCCATTTGACCCCTAACCCTTCAATGGAATAAGCTCAAATTATGATCTAGTTCTAGATCTCATTAAGATGTATATGTGTACCAAATTTCAAGTCAATATCTTCCGTTCATTTTGTTAACCACTTTAATAATGTAGTGGAGGTGATGGTTGTGGTGGAAAATCCCATCAAAAAATTAAAACCTTTGCTTCTATTATTTACATCAAATCCTAAGTTTGGCTGCGTCATGTGTACCATGCATACCTGACATAGCTTCTTCTCTGGGTTTTATCGAAAGTGCTATTAGTAAACGGTCTCCTTCAATAGTAATGATAATTCCATAGGCTAGTATCTGATTGAAGTATAGTATCGTACCTAACTGCAACAATATCAATGTCGGTTGAACATGGTAAAGTGTGTTTTCGATCTACTTAAATTTTGTATTGTTTGAGTATATTATGATATAAAGTGATGTTTTATGAAAGTCATTGTAAATTAGCCAATAAGCAATCTAAAACAAAATATCACATTTGCGTTGTGTACCTGTTGATTTTTAGATTGAGGGTGCTAATTCTGCTACCTTGGTCGTGACTGTTCGTTTAGGATTTTTTTAAGTCAGGTGCATTCTCAAATTTCCATTCTAATTTAAAGTCGTAACCCTTTGTCTTCGTATGAAGTGTAGTAGAACATTCTCTAATTACATCAGCAGATCGTACTTTATCCAAAACCTAACCGTAAATCAGTGTACACAAGCTAGAATAATGCCTTCTTCATGGGTACGAGAAACCTACATCTTCACCCTACATCCTAATGATCATGGACTTTATTTCTCTGTTTGTTGTTCTACTGTTTCATAAGTTCGTCCCGCATATGAAAAAGTGCCTAAACTTTTGTGTGAAAATTCATAGTCTTCAGAAAACACATTAGATTAACTTCGTTTCACGCTAGAATGTTTTTACGTTGAGTTCGAGGCTTTAAATTTGTTGATATTACTATATTAATACTATATCTGTTAATACTACTATATCTGCTTTTAAAATGTTCAACTTTGTGTGAGATACAGACATATAGTATAAGTACGAGGGGAAGACACGCTGTTCCGTCTTCTCGATTCCAGAAACTCAATAATAATTAAGTCGGACACACTGTAGCCTCATTCTGTATATCTGTACGTGCGCACAGAAACTACTAAAACTGAGAACGGTCTTAATAACTTTAGAGTTTTTCAGAATCCTTGTATGGGATATAATATGTAGTATTAATAACTTCAATATTAATAACAATAGAAAGTTTGGTATAGCTACCCTTAAATTTCGTTATTGTCGAAGACAATTAAGATTTTGTCAGAATTTTTGGCGCAATGGTTTTGGAGATTGTAAGAATCTCTTAGTAAAAAAATACTGTAAAAAATGAAATACTTTAAGGAAACGAAATCCACCATCAATTTGGCAAGTAGACGATACTTGTAAATGTACTTAAAAGGCTTTTTCAATGTCCATTCAATAACAGTACATTTTATTTCTCCTTGTAACACTAGACAAACAAAGGTGTCAGGAGTTTCATTGAAAAGTTTTATCACGTCCGAGGAAAGCGTTTGCGCTAAAAAATACCGATAAAACGAGCTGAAAGGGGTTAAACTTAGAAATACTCGATAGTTGCAGGATTACTTTGAAACGATTTCTTGAGGATCCTCATTATTTGATATGTCGATTTTTTATTAGGAGCGTAAAGCCACATCGATATGAAAGGCTTTGTCGCGATTTTACTGTTTAACACAGTAACTCACAGTTGTCCAATGGGGTCAATCCGCACATTTTTTAATATTAAATTATGAAATTTGATAAAAAATACAACACCCGTATTTTTTAAATTTTTTCATTTTACATTGTTTAGTATGTGAAAAAAATAATACCGTTTGCGCTCACTCTCCGTGACGTAATAGATCTTCATCCGTCTAATAGATTGCCGTTTTTCTCCGATAAAGTAGATACTGCCGGTTGTTTAATTATTCAACTTTTACTCAGGCCCGTGGTGAAAAATTCAAGAGACGGTTTTTACGTAGCAATAATAATACAATAATGTAAATATACGATATAGTATATACGATCTCAATTGGGACAGCATAAGAACAAAAACTCGGATATTCACCATTTCTAGTCTACAGTCCACGGGGACTTGAACCGTCTGCCACTTAGCCACTTAGAAATGTGGGAGGGATTGGATGCCTAGAGTTTATTTGTCAACGAAAGAAGATGCCGAGTTTACTCCGAGTTTTTGTTTTCATACTGTCCCAATTGAGATCGTATACACTATACTAAGATATAATTCTTAAAAATATTATATATTGTAAACACAATGAAACATTTCCAAACAATACAAAATCGAACAACCGATGAAATATTAGTAATACTTCATCACCGTATGCCATTTTGTTCGTTTTGATTTATACCATACGTAATAGAGTATTATTTGTATTGGGCCAGCCGAAGATGAACATTTTTGTGGAAATCTTGAATCATCAGCGTTATGTATACACTTTTTACTTGTTTCTTAAGGTCTTTTCATCATCATGGTATCTAAAACTTGCAAAATTTCAACCCCCAAACTCAACCCCCGATATTTCAGCTCTCCGAGAATTCAAGCCCCGACATTTCTACCCCGGGCCAGGCATAGTAATTGTCATTGCGGATAATGAGCCAAAGGTCGACGATTAGTGCCGTTTGAGTTGTCGATGAGATATCATCACACGCTCGGCAGCCAAAATGACTTTCGTAAGAAGCCAAAGCAACAAAAGTCTGTTGTTACACGACCATTTCCTTTATCTTTGCAGTTTTTCAATTTTCGGTTAATTTTTCAAATTTTGAATTTTCTGTTTTTCAGTTTTTCAATTTTCAATTTTTCAGTTTGTTAGTTCCTTCTCAGTTTTTCAAGAGAATACGGTGTCACCCATCAATATGTCATTATCGGGAGACAATTAAACTTGATATAGCAATTATACCTACAAAATTAACTTATTAAAATTATAGAGAAACTTGAGCAATTCGACGAGAACCATAATGTTTCAAAAAATTGATTGAAGGAGCCGTTACTCTGTGGTAGTTAATCATTTTGCACATAGTAGTGTGTTTTATTTAGTTATTTGTGCAAAACCATAATGTTTATTAATAAAGTTACATTATAAGACTCTACAAACAATATTTGGGAAGCATTGGCATTGTCAGTTTTTAGGTTTTTGCGGAACAGTAGAGTTCGAGTACGAATTTTGTTCACCTAGTTATGAAAGCTAAAGCACTGTGTAACATATTCAAAAGTTAAATTTTGAAGTAAAAATTGTATAGCCTTCTTGTAGTGTAGTCGTAAACACTCTTGCTCCACACCAATTCTATAAATCTCGGACTATCTTAAAGCTCTACTCGAATCAAATGTTAGTTACACACGAAGAGGCGTTTTTGCCATTTTCATACGTTACGGGTACTCGTAATTTCTAACTCGGTAAGTCTCCTTATTCAGCAGAAATAGGGGAAAACCACCACTTTTAAATATTTATTTATTTAATTACTACTATTCAACAGTCAGACTGTTCACAAGAATAGGCTCCGTGAGAAGAGACTGCAGCGCCATGAACACGGCGAAATCCGGAACTACTAGTGTGTAGTCATACATTTGTTATATTAACGTTCATTAATTAAAATTGTTAAAAAACCTATGAAACGTTAATGCAACTCGAATGAAACGATGGGTAAGTCGGGAAAAGTAATAAGTAATTTATAAGTTTAGTGGTAATACAGGGTGTTCCTTAATGCTGAAATTTCAGAGTGTGATTCCTTAGATGATTTTATGAAAAGTTCATATGAACATATGTCAGCAACGGCTTAAATTTTTTGCTACGAGGGTGTTGAATTTTTTTTTAATCGATATTGTTTAATATCTTAGAAAGTACCTTAGACATTATTTGCAATTATGGTATCCGTTGATAGGATATAAAACCACATATTTTAATTCGAAAAGTTTTTTTATAGCTCCACCAGTAGCGTCCCTGAAAACATGTCCTCTGATATGTATTACCAAAAAAGTAGTACGCCACTGACATTTTTCCATGAGGATGCTTTTTCTGATTAGCCTAGTCAGATCTACATAAAAACGGTTTCTTGCGTTTTTCTCGTCAGACGCACAGTTCTTGATTAAAACAATTAAATTCAAATTGAAACTAGTTAGGTATTACTAAAACTTTCAATGATAAACTTTTATTTATAAAAATTGTTGGGAATGGCCACCATCACTCAGTAGGCATGCTTCTGCCCTTCTTCGCATCGAATTGCGCTCTCGCTTCAAATATTCCCATATTGTTTTACACGAGACAACTATTCGTATATTCCAAAGTGCTAATGGGAGTTTTATACAGCAAGATTTTAAGATAACCCCCACAAAAAGAAATCCAGACTATTGAGATAGGGAGATCTTGCTGGCCATTGCCGAGATCCTCCGCAACCATTTCGCATTCGTATAATTCATCATACTTACTGAGATATTTGAATAAAAAGAGCAAAAAAATTAAATAAATTCAATGAAGCACTAAAAATCGAATAAATAATACGATGAGATTGTGTTGATCACCAACAACTTACTTTATGTCAACAAATATTATTTTGAGAATAATGTTTGTGAAAACAGGGAAAAAAATCAACACTAGACCATATGAACTTATCTTCATGAAATGACCCAAGGAATCGCACACTGAAATTTTAACACGACATTAAGGAACACCCTGTATATGGTCAAAGTTTAACCGCTAGTTTTATTTAGATCACACGAGAACCAGGGCCTGCACAGTGGGTGCAACTTTACTGATTTCATATTATTTATCACAATATCTAAATGAATGTCGTATGCTAACTACTTGTACAGAAAGCAGTTATAACACCATATTTCTGGTAAACAGAACACTTACCCGAATAAAGCAAGGGATAATTTCAGTAAAACACATGCATACAAGCCATCTGCCAAAGGACAAAGTAAAATTGTCGGCCCGCAAACCTCATTAAGTCAACACCCACCTGAAACAAACGTTAATGATTTAGTTAAGTGTCCACAAATAAAGGTGTACTCACAACCAGGTTAATTGAAACGGAGCATTTTTAAGACAATTTAGCTCTGTTGATAATTATTTATTTTTTTATTAAGGCCGACTCCTTTTACGTGTTTATTAGATATACTCTTCGCAAGTAGAAAACGAAGAGTATATTGCATTCGATCGGCACATCTAAAACCGGTAATATCGCTCGTAAGGAAAAACATTTCATATAACTGTATTGGTGATCGAATTCTGAACAACTTTCAAAATATCCATCCGCCTGACTGTCTGTCCGTCCGTCGGTCACGTATTTTGTAAGCACGATAACGTAAGACCGAAAAGCCGGATTGTAGTGAAATTTCGACAGTAAGTTAGTGTTAGTTAGAGAAAACACTCTATTATAACAAACATCGATCAATAAATAAAAAAGTTACTTAAATTATTTCAATTATTTCAATTATTTAAATTTATATATTTATAGATTAGATTAGATTAGATTTATTTCCCAAGAATTAATGTTACATAACAACAATAATACAATATGCTCGTATAGTTACATACCTAACATAGTGCGCCTTAATCAAGACATAAGGGAAAGTGCATTTACTTAAATACGTTCATTCATAATGAATATACAATGTACTTACTTAAATAAATTCAAACATTATAAATACACAATGCATAGAAAAAAGCTTGGAAGTAAACCCTTTGAAAACCTTTTATGGATGAAATTTTGTAGTGAAGTATTCTTCTAGGTTATAGAACACGTAATTATTTAAAACGTTCTTTAGTCTAATTTTGAATAAATGTAGAGGAAAGGGGGAAGTTTGCAAACGAACGTTCGTGTAGGGAAGGGTCTCATAATAAATGTTAAAATCTTACAAAGGAGTGGGTCAGAAAGACTAGGAAAACTTCTACAACAGATTGGGATACTGTCCTTTTCGAATGGGATGTATGTTTGAGCATTTGCTCTAATAATTACGAACTGATGCTTAGAATATTCCTTTGTCTGTACATCTCCCTCTCGACCTACAATCCGCGCATGGCAATATTTTTTCGTATATTAATTGTTTGCACCGTTCGCATTATGATGGACCTATCTGTATATGTAGATTCGTCGCTTTAAGTGGCTCCCGCCAACTCGACAGAGCATCTCCCGTTCCATACTGTCGTGCTTAATACCTAAATAATATTTTTATAATCATGAACAGCAAATAAATCAAAAAGAGCTGTTTAAGGTATTGTTTTGAAATGTAGATGCATTAAATATTTCATCATCTCACAGGCAACAACTTATTGTTTCAATTGATATGTATTAATATAATAATTAAATCTAAACTAATTAATTTTGATTAAAGAGACAACATTTATATTCAATTCAAATAGTTGGCATTAAAATTGCACTACTAAGTAAAACTATAGAGATAACAATAAAGCTGTTTATAGACAACGCTGCTTTGTACGACATTTAATTTGATCTTCGCATTTTGTAATCTAATTGTCGTAATTTAATTAAAACTATTGTACAAACTACCTGAATTATTAAATAGCAGAGTTATTAAATCAATAGATAAACATTTTACATCACTGAAAAGTAATATTCAATTAAACCTCGCAAAACCACGTGCACTAACAATTAATCTTGCAATCAGCATAATTCCCTCCTAATAGTATTTCAATTGGCCAGCAGGGAACTATAACTAGAAACCATTAATAATTACATTGAGGCGGAGGCAAACCGCGCATTTAAACAGGCTGTGACGTAACTATGATGGTCATTGCGGCCTTATTACTATTGCGGCGGAACTTCAAAACAATAACTGAGGAGACAGATGAGGTCAAAAATATGGAATGGTTGAATAGTTTGCTTGTTACAAGTGTATGCTGTTAGAAACAATGTTCAACCGCAATAATGCCTTTATCGCTACAGAATATACACGGATTATGATCTCTCAAAATGTGGAAATTAATTTTACGGAATTTGTATTATTTACTTTAATGCTCAGATTGTTGTTTTAGGTCTCTGGTTCAAAGGAATTCTTGTGTTCTACATAATTACGTAACTATATCTATTTGAAATATTAATTGGTGAAATTGATACGTGCACGTACGTGTATATTCGATATTGTTCCTTTTTAACGATCTCCAATAAATATAAAAAACCGCTGCCTAAGAATTCACCACTTCCACATCCAGATTTGCCATCCAAATCTCGTTAAAGGAATACATCTTGACTGTATCTGTAGGCACAGAATTTTAATAATACAATATTTCAGGCAGATGACAAAAAAAATTGAGACGTGGCATCTAGCATATACGCCAAAAATAAAATTTGTGGACTCTTATTAGCTTGCTTTACTTATTTTCCCTATTTATCTCCCACCCCCATCCCTTCAATGGAATCATCTTAATCAGATATCATTGCACTACACACGTGTACCAAATTTCAAATGAATACCTCAATTTTATTTTATCAAGCCCTTTAATATTGGAGTGGAGGTGGCTGGGGGTTGAAAAATATTATAAAGAAATCTGAGGCCTTGGCTTCTAGTATATACACCAAATCCATACACAAATCTGTACTCTTATCAGCTTGCTTTATTTATTTTCCTCTATTTCCTCCTATTTAACCCTTAATCCTTCAAGAGAAGCATCTCAAAATATAATCCAATTCCAGATGTCGTTATAATACATACGTGTACCAAAATTCAAGTGGACGTTTCAATTTTATTATATCAACGTCTTTATAGCTTACTGTGCTACCGTGTCGGTTGAACTTTGCACCCTCGGTAATGTATTTTCACAAAATATTATAAATATTAAAAATTAAATTTTCAATAGCAATTACAAAATTTAGGGAGAGTGAAAGTGGACCTCATCGAGGATGGTTGTGTCGTGTGACGCTCTCAAAGAAATCGCAAAAAGAATCGGTTAAGATCCCATTAAACTCAATAAACTTTGGTCGGTAGGTTAAAATCGGTCATCGGTAGGTTAAAAAATTCAGCACAAAGTGAAGTGTAATAATAGAAGAAAAAAGCACACACCGAATTAAAAACTATTGTAAAGTGTTTGTTAATATAATACCAAAAATAAAGTAAACGCGTATCTAGTACAGCGCCAGCTGGGCCGTCGCGTCGTAACCATCGTATAGCTGGGACATTTTCAAGTGGATGGCTACTGGTATGAGTAACATAACGTGTCTTTATAGAGCAATGTAGACGTACCAGCTGTGGACGAAAAGGTAAGTTTTTAATTTTTCATTAGTAGTATTAGTTTATTAGTGTATTACTTTATTTCTTTGTTAAAACTTGAAAAAATTGAACATGTATTATACCTAGGTAATAAAATAGAAAAATGGAATTGGAAAACGAAAACTGAAACTAATTACTACTGAAACAAACCAATATACAGGGTGTGCAAAATATTCTCTCGAGCCTCTTTGTCATAACACGCTGAAGAAAGCTCTTTTTACCGCTAGACAGGGCACTTTCAAAGTGAATGGATACTTACCCGTGGAACGGTTAATAAATGAGAGCTCCTTGCGGCGAGCTATTATTATAGCGGATCTGTAGGATCCGCAGCACTCAGGTCTGTCGGCCCATTGTGCATTCGCGTTATGTGGGATCTTCTAGAAGAGGCCAGTGCTCTCCACAAAGGATAGCAGTCTATTCCATAGTTGATCCCGTAATTTCTCCAGCTGTAAAAATTGCCTGTGGAGATGCCTATACCTTAACGCAACTGCATAGGATATGAGTGGTGGTTTCATCCTTCACTCCACACATCCTACAAATAGGGCTGTTTTTCAACCACATTGTATGAAGATGTTTGTTCAGAGGACAGTGTCCTGTTAACAAGCCTACCATCCGTCTCATTTTTTCTCTATCGAGCCCAGGCAGCCACTTAATGGAGTCAGTCGATGATCCCTTTATATGGAGCCTCGACTGCCTCATTCCAGGGGTCTGAGTCCAATAGTTGCTGAACCTTGCAGTCGCCCAGTCTCGTAACTCTGATTGAATCAGACTTCTTGGCAGGCCGTAGGTTGGCTCGTGGCCAGGGAACGGAGAGCCCTCAAGGCTGCTTGGCTGTCGCTACATATATAAATATGTTTGTTGGCGATACCTCTCCTGAGGTTCTCGCTTGCACACACCAATATGGCATAATACTTCTGCTTGGAGTACACTAGGATACCTTCCAAGTGGCACTGATATATGAGCCCTTGGTTTGCAGCCGTGTATGCCAGCACCAGTTCTCTCCTGAGCATTTGATCCGTCTTTGTACCACTCGAGACCTTTGGGACTCAAAAGACGGTTTTTATCGCGCTCCCAGTCCTCTCGACTGGGAAACACCGCTGACTACGGGATAGTGAAATTGTAGACAGGGAGACACCGGTCATACTCCGCTTGGGTGATGACCCGGTCCCCTGCCAGCAGATCCAGGGCCTTTGTGTGCCCCCATCCCCGGCCGGTCCCATTCCACATTCCATTTTTAACAGCCTATTTGCTGCTTTTTTAGCTTCCAGTTCCACCTCGATATGCAAAGGAGTGAGTCCAATAATGGCCTCCATAGCTATCGTTGAGGTCGTTCTAATAGCTCCTGTAATTTCAAGGAAAGCTAGCCTTTGAACGTGATTTCACAAGTTATAATTATATAATAAATTTGATGATAAGGGAGATAGACATTAAGTAAATTGTCGATAGCTTTGTGTTCCTAATTGATCACCACCTTTCCGTAAGGGAATTATTATTTCTTATATTTTGAAGGCAGACAGTTATTTCAAATAATTTAACTGCAAGATGAACCATAAGCAGTTTTTTCCGACAAATCGAGTTATTGAAATTATGCAGACATTTGATTGGTTCCTCATTAAGAGCCACCCAAATGAGAGGATTTCAGGCCAGCACCTGCCGTTCTCTTGATCACTTACACAAGAAAGTCTCAAGTCCGTAAGTGAAAAACCAAAACTTATCTTTTCCATATATAAAATATTAGTGGCACATCTCACATTTTGAACTCACTTATTTAAAACTCACGAACGACTCAAGGTTTTTAGTGCCACATAAATATAATGGTTTCCTCGGTTATACCTAAATGTCATCTATATAAACCGCATATCCTTCGTAGGTAAAACATGGCATCGTTATATTGTTTGAGAACGTTACATCAAATGTTTACATTATATTTATATGCATGTAAAAATCTTCTCTGGAATGAATACCTGAAACTTGTTCACTTTTCATAATTCTCTCGAGTATAACGGTATAATTGAATAAGGTGGAAAAAAAAAGTATAATAAAACAGTACTGTATCCTCGCTGGTATTTAGAATAAATTTGGTAAATTTTATCTCGGGGAGAATGCTCTGATGGTGATGAAGGCGCACGAGCTCCGTCACAATTGACGTATTAATGGGCTTCTTTCTCGGAATTGAATAAACGTTGAGAAATGAGTCGTCTGTGTTCCAAACCAGCGCATGTATACCGGATTGTAGTTTATTCTTTAAAGCTGGAAGGAAATAGTAAACTGGTCTGTATTGTACTAGACAATTATAAACTGGTCGAAACTGAAAACGCTCAAATCACAATATTCAGTTTAGTTTTGAAATATCTTAATTGCCAATTAGAATCGAGTACAACTTTTTCAATTTATGAAATCTTAGAAAAAGGAGAAATTGTCATGAAGAAGAGCATTTCGTAAACGGCTAACAAGAGCTTAAACAATTGTAATTATTGTAAAATATGGGAAATTGCGAAAATCCCGCTGGCTTCAATCTTGTATGTTTTTTAACTACAACAAAATTATATTTATAAATGATGCTACAAGAGAGGAGATGAACAATAAACACTATTTGTGTTGCTTGTCTCCAGTTCATTCTTTAATATTCAGTAAATACTGCAGTGGAGCGTCTCTTGGCAGCAGAATATTCTAATCTACAAAAATGAGAAAGGTAAACTTTTATATTGATTATACCTCACACACAAGATATTCGCAACAATATGTTGGTGCTACTTTTATAGTTTTTGCTAAACAATTAATTAAACTGACATGAAGAATAGCAATAAGGAGCGTAGGAAGGAAACGTTTCCTCTAAACTCAATCCAAAAACTGGTTCTGAGGTCCACGAAAACAGTGGAATATCTACCTAATTAATTCATTCACTTTGTTTCATTTTTTTTCAGTTGTAGCTCACATGTGTGTGCGTCGATATTATGTAAACCTCAAAAGATAGGTTCGTGGCCAAAACGCAAAGCTCGTAAGGCCAAAAAATTTTAAAAAAAATCATTTATTATCTTACATCATAAATAATTAAATGAATGCTCTAAATTAAAAATGCAGATATGATTAAAAAATACAAAGATAAGCATCATACACACTATAATTCTAGTGTTTTGATGGATGTTCTACTTTTACTCCTGTAAATAAGCAGGAAAAAAGTACCAAATGTGTAAAAGTTGGAAAATAGCACCGACTTCAAAAATTTCTTCTGCGTTGTGTTCCTGGAACCCTCAGGATCATTCGTCACCACTATCTTTGCGGTCGGACAAAATGGGAAAATTATGGAGCCCCAAAAATTAAGCCTTGGAAAAAAAACTATAAAAACGAAAATTTCGGCCTGGAAATATCTGCTCTGGAGTTTTCAAGATCGCTGATAATGAATCTAAGATCCAATTTGGAAAATTAAAAACGGCGAACCGGAAGTACAGTCAAATTTTTAACAAGAACTCGTACTCTTTTCGTTTCTGGGCTGAAAGTGGAAACTCGGGGGTTCTCGTGGTCGCTGATAACGAATCCCATGTCCAACTAGGGAAAATTAAAAATGGTGGGCCGAAAGTAGCACCATGTCCTCAGCAAAGACATGTTTTTCTTCTATTTTTGTGATTTTCAAAGAAAATGTTTAGCTATATAATTACTCGATATGATAAGCTGAAAAAATATTAATATTTCTCTGCCATAATCATTTTTTTTTCTTTAATGAAAAGGTTTATAATGTTGGTGTTTCTGGATTAATGTTAGATGCTTTCCTTACCTTAGAAATTCTGCAACAAAATGAAAATGACCGAAAACTTTTTAAAAAGTCAAAGGCATGTAGGAAGGCGATAAACGCAGCTCTGTATCTCGTTTCGTCTTTGAGATATAGCCTCGGGAAGCGGTAAAAAAATTCAAATTTCACCTTCCGGTGGCTTCGAGCGATCATATCTCGAAAATCAAGGCGCGCACCACCCAATTGGCGTCAAACGATTTCTCTCATCTTTCTACGTACCCCTGATTTTTTTCCAGATTTTTGCTAGCTTTCGTTTGGCAGAAATGGCCCTCGAAGCTGGGCCATGTCGCTCGAGAAGCGAAATCCTCGGACCTTTCAATTTGGCAGCCGATATCTCACTTAAAAAACTCCGGAAGAATATCGTGCCACACATCATTGGATTGGAAATTTAATTTGCAATCGATCTAGTGCAAAAAATAGGGAGGTCATATTTATCTTGAAAAAGTTACAGCGAATTATGTGAAGAGATGTCGAAATCGCTTAAATTATGTGTATTTTGAGGTTATGGCAAACTCCTGATGTGATGGAATTAAAGAGACCTCGGATTCGGATTAAGCGACCTCAAAAACATATAGTAAACATGGTCAGATTCCCAGGCCAGAAAGAATTTTTTTTGTGTGTGGCTGTGTTATTATTGATAATAATAATAGTTCTATGGTTTTCATTTTGGATATTTCCAACTGGTATACGGGTATTGTTTTAGAAAGTTTCCAGGCATTTGCTTGAAAAGACTGCAAAGGCATAATTTTTTGAATTGTTTATTAGTCTAACTGCTTACATCATATTATTTGGCATGTTACTTTTAATATTCTTAAAAAATTGATATATTTGTTCAAGGTTATTTTTATGTTACTTTCAATATGAGTGCAACATTCCTTAAAATAATTTCTTATGTTAACTTTAAGTATTACATTAAAAAATTCTTTGCCTCAGAAATTATTGTAGTCTTTATGTCGTTTGTAGTATTGTAACGGTCACGTTTTGTAAGAACACTCAGTACCTTAAATTAGATAAAGCGCGCGACTATTCTATTCATTATTTTAAATTAAAATTACACGCGTTTAAATTTTATCGGCTAGTCATGGCAAATGCTTGACCAATAGCAAGTAGCTTGTAGTACGCAGGCATATTCCTACGCGAAGAGAGACGTTGAAAAGATGGCGTAAAGGCGGTTGCCCGTGTAGGGCCGTAAGAATTAAAAAGCCGTCATTTATTGTAAATAGCTGTATATACTGATTAATTTCTGCGAATAGAACAGTAAAGTAGTTATTATAGTTTATATGTTCTGTGTTATTGTGCTTCATTGCCCATAACTATAGTAATGCAATGTTGTTGTCGAATTAGCTGTAAGTGCAGATATTATGTATGCCTTTCGTGATGCTAATTTTCCTGTTTGAAGCCGATTGCGAAAACGCAGAATTACTGACGGCTTTCAACACCTCATTCCACGTTTGGCAAGTAATATTCTTTGTTGTATCCAGTGTTACCGTCCGGTAAAGACTTCTCTTACCGCATGAGAAGACTATTATAGTGCGTGAATAATTTCATGTGAACGCTATGTTTACGTAACTATATCGTCCCGTATTTTGACCGATCCCGTGTGTTTTGGGCATAAAAACATAGTGTTCAACGGTCGAACCAGTTTATGTCGAAAATATTAATTGTCGGGTCTTTTTGTTAATAATTTTATGTACAGTCTAAAGTATTTCCTTTTGTGTGTTTTCCGAGCTTGTTTATGTTAAAGTAAGAATTCTTTGTTTTACCGCTTTGGCCAGATCGTATTTATTTCAGTTTAATTTTACCGTATACGGACTCTTATTGTGTACAGTTTTGCTTTGTATTTTGCTATATGTCAGCTGGGTTTTAATGATTTGTTTATATGATTATTCTCACGAAAGTTTTTGTAATGTTTACTCACAAACCCTGATGTCAAGTGCTCTGTTTTGTTTGTGCAGTTTTTGTATATCCTTTATCGGTTTCGGCGACCATATGGTTACATTAATTTGTATATCCCTTAACGGGCAAGATATTAAGGGACCTTAGTAAAATTATTTTATTTCTGCAGCTAATGTAAAAACCTTTACTGACCCCATTAACAAAATTAATATATTCATAATTACAATAGTTGTGAAATTAGAGATTGTAACCATATGGTTACAGAGTCCATTAAAACAATCATAATTTCATTTTATTCATTATTTTTTATTATTTAGAAAAGTTACAAAAACTATACATTAGGTTTATTTATTTAGGTGGAAGGCTTTGAAACAGTTTTTAGTATCAGTAAGACATAACCTACAATCACATTTTTCGCATTTCAGACGGCTTGTACCCTTAACACAGTTCCTGCATCTTCCCTTACTTGTATGTACTGGCCAGTGGGCATAACAATCAGCCCTTGCAGTAGAATCTGGCCTTTCAACAATCGGACGCTGTATCGTTAATACATCACCATTAGAACTTGGTCGCCCTTTTCTGGATTCCTTTCCACATTGAGACAAAGCTGTCACGATTTCTAACCTGAACCGTTTGAGAGGCATGAATTTTTGTTTCAAGGCAGTGCAATCCATTCTGTAAAGCAACCAAGCATTTACTACACATACATCCAGAAGATATGCAAATACAGGAAAGTACCAACGTTTGGCTTTATGGGGTGTTTTATAGAGGCCCATCAAAGCATTAGCAGTATCTACGCCTCCCATATGCTTATTGTATTGTTTTACTATAGCAGGACAGTTTACATCTATTTTTGCCTTAGCAGTTTTACTGAACCTTTTCACGGTATCCGTTGGCTCTATTCCGTACACAGTACTGCCTAATAACACAGCTCTGTTATCAACCCATTTTACTACAATAAGGTTCTTGTCTTTATCTGTTTTGTAATCGTATTGCCCCCTTCCTTGTCTTTTTAGAACTTTGTCTGTTTCAATTGGGCAACCAGCAATTCTAGTACTGCGCAATGTGCCTAGACTACATATATTCATTTGTTTTTGTTTGATAAAGCTATAACAACTCCAGCTCCAACACCCATATCACTCTCTTTTTGAGTGATTTCATTTATAGTTCCTTTGAGTTCCTGAAAGGTATTTGCACCTTGATAGGGAATAAAGTCCAATATGTAGCCTGATACACCCGCAATGACAAAAAATTTATATCCCCATTTGTGGGGTTTATTCTTTATGTATTGGCGGAGATTTCCCGCACGCGTACCTTTATAAGCTACTATTGTTTCGTCTATAGAGTACTGATTTTCAGTGTGGAATTTTCGGAAATTTATCCGCAATTTTTCGATAAATGGGCGGACCTTGAAATATCTGTCTGTGGTATTTTCGTTTATCTCTTCGTTATTATTGAAATGAATATGGCGTCTCAAACTTTTGAAACGTTTGACTGACATCAAACAAGCGTTTGACTGACATCAAACAAGCTATTTGTTCAATTCGTGTACCGTTAGCCCAATAATCTTCGTAAGACGGAAGATTCATTATTCCCATGTAAAGTAAAATAGAAATAAAATCTGTAATTTCTTTGGCATTGGTTGCAATACATTTACCAGTTACTTGAGTACTGTATAGATTTGTTTGTTCAATTATGTCAGTCATTATATCAAAGGAACAAAGTTTTGTAAAATACTCAATCGGTGCTAGTATCTCTTCATTCGTAGCGGGGAAAAAATCCGTATCCCTATTAATTTTCGGAATGTCTTCTTTGGTCCAATTGAATGATATGTCAGGTGTTTTCTTTTTTCTTTTTGGAGCTGGCTCGGCAACCTCCTCTGGTGAGTCGTTTTCATTGTCAGAGGCACTGAGTTCGTTACCTGATTCGTCGGCAACTAAAAATAACATAATATAAAACACTGAAATTTTTTTATAATCACTACCTACCTAGAGTTAAATTTGTAGATTGCAATATTTTGTCTCGAACTTGCTTCATCGTCATATTTTCTTCATCGTCCGAACTATCAGAAGTATCTGAAACTTGAGGAAGGGGCGGTAGCTTGTACATCCTTTTTCCATAAAACGAACGTGGAGGTATTTCTTCGATATCGTCCATACTTATACAAATTGGCGCCAAATCCTAAAACCAAACATGATCTGCTATGGGCAATGTTATCAAATGGTTACGCAAATTCTATAACGTAATTTCCGTCAAACTATGTAAATCCGACCAAAAACAAATAATACAATACATTACCTGACATAATCCAGAAACAAAACTAAAACCAGAATAATCCAACACAAATTTCGGGCATAAAATTCGTCACTTTTACACTAACGTGATACATAACCTAAGAAATACACCAACACAAGAATCGCACATGGCCAACTAAAATTACTGACGACGCGGGAATGCATTGTTTGCTATTTCCGCCACCAGAGCAAGACTGAAACCATATGGCACTGTTGCCTGGGACTCGATAAACTACGAGTAACTCCAGAATTAGGGTTTTGAAGTTAATGTAACCATTTGGTTACATTGCCTAATAAGTATCACCAAAGCATTTTGCAAGTTGCCCGATAAAGGGTTAAAGTAAGTTAAATTTAATGATTCGTTTTATTTTCCCTCAAGAAACTATTACGTTTCAGTATCTTCAAACTTTATTTTCAAGGATACATTTTATACCAGTAACGCTAAACCAAGATGCTAACTACGCCTGCGCATTTTTTCGTATTCCTGTACTGTTAGACAACTGCTGCCTTCTTCTTCCACTTTTACGGACATGGTGACAGTACGACATACTTCTTCTTGTCTTTATCCGTCACAGCGTTAAGATAAAATCACTTAATGAGCAAAAGAAAATGTTTCTATTACCTGACTGCTAGATCGAATGACAAGTAATACAATTTTCTCTGAATAAAAATGCGTCGTATTGTTCCAAAGTTGTGAAGAAATAAACAATGTAGTGCAGTGTGCTCGGATGCTAAGTATGTGTTCTTTGTCAGCAAATAGTGTAACGCCCTCTCGCATAAAGTCCTGATCGGTGTATACAGAGAGTTATATTACCACTGATATTCAATTTTAACTAACTTTTAATTATTCCACCGATTAGTGAAAATATTTATTCTAAACCTCTCTTCTAAACGATCAGTGCTAATATAATGCAGTCGGTGAGTCGGGCGCGGATTATACATTAACCCATTTCGAGATTATCTTGTTAAACGAAAATTTATGTAAGTTCAGCACAAACGACAATCGCCTTTAATGTCGCATCAAAAGAAATTTTTGCTCAGTCTTTTCTCTGTGTTCCAGAGTTCCCTTTTGAATGGACACACAATTTGTGCCAACTCTTGCAAATTCGAAATTAGACGTACATGCTAGCAGCTGCACTTCTACAGATACATTTTCAGATGAGTAATTAGAAATTTAATATAGTGGTTTTAGTTTAGTTTAAAGTCTCTTTGAAATTTGTGGAAGTCAAGGGTATATTAAATACATGCGAGCTGTTTATCCTTTTAGATTTGTAGAGGATGTCCTATATAACATATAAGTTTAGAGAATTGAATATTTAGTTTATGAACACATTATGTAATTCTTATTTTTCATGGCTTTAGTGACAAACTTAATACATAAATAAATGAATAACTGTAAGACGTTTACATGGAAATAGTATGTTATAATACTAGTGCCGAAAACATCTTTTTACAATATGTGTAAAATATTAACAAAGCGCGAGAAAGCGAGTACAGTGTGCCAAGACTAACTTGGTCCGCAAACATCAGCTGAGCAGGAAACTCGTCGTTTTCGGGTGGGGAGAGCTCAGTTTGCTTAGCGCTCTCATCTAGTTCATTTGCTCGGTCTACAACCATAATGTTGATTTTATTGTTACTTATGATCAAACTATAACAAGCATAAACAATTCTGCATTGATTGATATAAATTAGCACCAGTCTGGCTATTTCATATAGTTGATATTTGATTAAATTATGTTGGTTGATTAAAGCAACACAAAAGAGTGTATATAAACAACTCGAGAAAGTGTATTGGTTGACCGTAAAATCTATACCTGGATGGATCTGGTCCCTTCTTCAAGTGGGTGATATAAAACAGCCAGCCAGATGTGAATGAAACAGATAAGTTTTGTTTACTTTAGTTTAATTTACTTTAGCTCATTAATGAAGTCTATTTCCTTATTTAAATGGAAAAATTAGAAATTAAAATTGAAAAGATATTTATTTATTGGTTTATTAATCCTTGTCACAGAACAGTTTATTAAACAACAGAGAAAAAAAATTAGGTAATTAAATAGAAAATATCCGGAATTGGAAGGCAGCAGTTGAAAATAATTACTGTACATTGAAACCGATTGTTTCAAAGAAACGACATACCTACCGGGCGAGCAAACTATCCCTTCGGACCTTTTTTCTCATAACGCGCAAAAAATATTGTTACCCCGAGATAGGTGCCTTCCCAGCAACTCCACCGTAAATGGATATTTACCTGTGGAACGGTTAATAAATAAAAACAAAAAAAGATTCAGAAACAGAAAACTTAGAAGAAGAAAAATAAGGAGATGACGATAGATGGAAACTTAAAAGAAGCATGGAAACTAAAAAGAAGCATCTCGCAAACACCTACACTTCCCATCCTGTATCCCCACCCCATTCGTCATGCGGCTTTCGCTGCTGACAACAAGCATCTCCAATGTACAACCCGGTGCATGCAGCCGGTCGGGCGGTATATAAATCATCCGAGATTTGGTTTCGGCACGCGGTTTGGCCGTCCGTTGGACGTGTTCGACGGGCGACCAAACTGCGTATTGGAACGAACCTCTACGGATGCCCGGAATAGGCATCAATGCCCACTTTACGCTAATAAATCAATCAATCAAACCATACCACAGTGGGCCAGAAGGTCAGAAACCTGGCCAAAAGCCGATTTTGGAAATGGCCATAAAATTGATTTTACAGTACTCTCACTTTAAGAGAAACCATAGACTGTAACATGACTCATATGAAGAGGTTCTAGGCAGGTAGATAAATAGGTACAAACCAGTCGATCACTTTGTGTAATGCATCTTCATCTCACTTTAAAGTGTAACATTTGATTTGATAAAAAAATAACTAGTTTACTAAATGCGATGGGTGGAGTGGAGATGAGATAACTATTCATAATGGCGTCTCGGTTCAGTTCTCTCATATTCTTACAATTTATTTATAAATGGGTCCCAGATTACATCAAATGCCACACTCCCGATCGGTCAACCGTCGGAGGAGGCTCAACAGGCAAGGAATAAGGATATAAAGGTGTACCAAAGAAGACATTCAAGAAAAACTATTATCAGACGTTCTCAATCTACTTCTAGTGAGTTCACACCCAGTTATAATCCAGTTATTATCCAAAAAAAAAGTCGAGACACCTTCCCTCGTGAAGTTTTGCAACTTATGACTCCTCCTGATGAAGAAGAAGTTACATATAACGAAAGTGCATCTGGAACAGAGACTTCAGCTTCTGACAAAACTCAGAATGACAGTGAGGACGATTGATTACTGATTTCTTCGCAGTTTTTGTTTATTGTATTTTTTTTACAAAGCTTAGTTGCATTTTTGTATAAATTGAACACTCTAACAAAAGAAATTCTAATGTATATTTTAATTTCTTGCCCCTTTAAGGATATCTCTCGTGTTATTTAGGATTATTTCAATATAACTTTAAATACTGCAATCACAAATTTAATATGTTTTTGAGGATACCGAATTTTATCTAATTTTTTTTTATCCTATTTGAATACTTTATAGAATTATAAATATTTTTACACCTATCCTCGTCACATAATTTAGTAAATTTCACCCATTTCCACAAAAATACATACTTCCTCCCCCCTCTGTCTGATTTTTAAAAATAATTTTTTCGCGATTACTACACTGTCAGATTATCTGAAAAGTTTCAGAATTTTGGCCAGAATTTTAGGTTCCGTATTACATTGTGCGTATGCCAAGTATGAAAAAAATCGTGCATTACTTGTACCTTCAACCCTTATAACTCACCCCCATGGGTTGATTTTTTCTTATTTTTCTCATGGAAATTTAGGTATCAAAGTGCGTAAACTGAGTTTCAAATATATCGAAGGTTGTTTATATTTTCAACCCATATATCTCACCCCAAGACGATGACAATTTTATTTTACTATTTTCCCCTTAATGATCTATGCACGATAAGTATAAAAAATTGACTAAAGAGCAAATTACATGTATATAAGTCATGAAATCAGCAATTAAATTTTCAACCGTACATAGAGGGTTACGTGCAAGCTAAACATCGTCTTTTATATGCTAGTTTTTTAATAATAACGATTATTATATTTAGTCACTGGCGTGATTTTATTTGAGTAAATGTCCCCTATTTATGGTTTCATTAATTTTAAAAGCATGTACATTTTCTGATATTTATGAAAAAATTATGTTAAAAATGTTTATAATTTGGGAACAATTTCGCGAAGAACTGTACAATATTTACCATAAATCAAAATTCTTGCCGCTAATTACTGCACAAAATGACTTATTTTTCCACATTCTGAAAGTTCGTCTATTATGTTCACGGTTAGCGTGTAAGAAACCGCTACGGTACACTTATTTAGGCGTATTAGTAGTCTTGGAAATATTGATTATACAATTCTAAAACATTTTTAACAAATTCATTTAGCGGTAACGCCGGTGAAATTTTTTGATTGCTACCTGTAACGCACAAATTTGTGATTTGTACTATATCTGGTATCATTATGGGCCTCTAGCACGGTAGAAAACTTGATTTGTAATGGTTTTAATGTCAGTCCCTGCTTCCGGCTCACTCAACCATACGGAACGGTTCCAAATTATGACCCAATTCGAAGCTTGGTATTAAACACAAGGCTTGAAAATTATGTATTTCAAATAACAGATCAACAGGAAACAATAAATCCATTTATTTCTGTTCGGGAAGCACCTACGTCTGTAATTATTCCTAATAAAATGAATATAAATGAAAAAGTTTAAGAAGTATATGCATAATTCATAGAATTGCATTTCAGTTCGGCAATAATTTTCAGGAAGCCAAATTATCTAAACATGCGTGAGTTATACACATACATCAATTTTTGACTAAAAAACAGATTTATTTCGGAAGCATAATGGCATACAAGGAAATTCTACAAAATAGCCGTATAATTTTCGTGCGGTGCGGTGCCATATTTTAAAGATTATGCTGATTGCAATTGAATATTTAAGTACTTTATACAATATTTCATTGCAAGAAAAAGACTGTTGAAAATGATTTACACCACGTAGTTTGTCTCTTTCAAAAATCAACAAAATTTTATAACAAAAAATACAAGGACATATACAGTGTGAAAATAAAGAAACGCACAAAATTCATATCTTTGGTATGTGTCATTTGTCAAAAATATCCTCGAACCGGTCGATTTTAGTTTTATAAATGCTACATTTTGTCACTATACTAAAATTTATGACGTCATTGGTTTTTGAGTTATGACGTCATCATAATTTTTTTTAATAGAAACAGGCATTTTTGTTTAATGTCTTTGGTGGTATATTCCTTTAGCTTTCTGGTGATATGGAAAAAATTGATATTACCTAAGCCATTCTTCTGAAAAAAAAAAAAATTTATTGATTGATACCTTACATAAGTAAGAGTGAGAAAAAAATCATCTCCATTGCTCAAATTGCGACCCTCCAACCATTTGACATTGACCAAGACGGGTGTAGATACTTTGCACGCTGTTCTGAATCATCTCATGTACAATTCGTCTCATCTCCAAGCCCATTCTGTCTTTCATTCTTCTATGGTATCCAATTTGTTAAAATACACTCTTGACTTTAAGTAACCCCAAAGGAAAAAGTCTAAGGGGGTTAAATCCGGTGAACGCGGGGGCCACTCAATCGGACCTCGACGACCTATCCACCTTCCAGTAAAAGTGTCATCTAAGAACTGACGCACTGCTATCCCAAAATGAGATGGGGCCCCGTCTTGCTGAAACCAAACGTTTTCAGCAGGAATATCTTCATCTTCATTATTCGGAAACATAACTGCTAAGGCTGGCACTAACTCAACTCGCAAAAACTGTAAATATCTTGCGGCCGTAAGATTTTCTTAAAAAAAGGTCCCAATAAACGATCACCAATCATACCTGCCCTCCCCTTTAAAGAAAATGTAGCTTCATCAGAAAAAACAATGTTCTTAAAAAAATTTGGGTTTTCATCGCACAAGGTCATCAACTGTTCGCAAAACTGTAAGCGCCGATCTGGATCGTCCTCATTTAATTCGTGGATTAATTGCACTTTGTATAGATGGTATTTTTCTTTTTTCAATAGACGTACAACAGAAGTTTGACTCACGTTATGATTTAAAGTCAGCTGCATTGTCAAGAGATGGTCGTTTTCCTCACTTTCTAGAAGAATATTTAATTTGGTTTCGTCGCTTGTGCTAGGGTGACCAGATCGAGGGAGGTCAGATACACTGCCAGATTCATCATATCTAGCCACCAATCTACTTACAGTGGATCGAGAAATTTGCTTTTCGGGATACTTGGCATTGAAAACATCACATGTTTCCTGATGAGTTCTCAGCCTATCACCATATCCAACCATCATCAAAAGTTCTACGCATTCTCTTTCACTTAAACGTGGCATTGCAATGACTAGTTTTACACTGTCTCAGAAGTGTCACAAAAGCTGAGGTTTCACACGTTCCAGGAATAAGAAAGTTATCGATGCTTTACACAAAAAGTCCTGTATGCCTCTGTTGTTGAGGTGGTTGTTTTTTTTTCTTATTTTCTATGATTTGTTTTTATGTCAAATGTTTTCATCCTAGTTAAAACAAAAATGTAGGCAACAAGATTTATCAGTCCGTAAGAAAGTGGAACATTACTCGTGAATCTGCGAAAGGTAAGCTATTTTTACATAAAATGTCATTTTTCCAAAAGAATGGCTCAGGTAATATCATTTTTTTTGTAGCACCGGAAAGCTAAAGGAATATGTCACCAAAAACAGTAAACAAAAATATCATTAAAAAAAAATTATGATGGCGTCATAACTCAAAAACCAATGACGTAATAAATTTTAGTATAGTGACAAAATATAGCATTTACAAAACTGAAATCGACCTGTTCGGGTATTTTTTTGAAATGACACATATCAAAGACATTAATTTTGCGTGTTTCTTTAGTTTCACACTGTACATATAAATCACCATTTCTTAAAAAAATAGAAAATGCAGTAAGTAGTCTGATTTTGATTTAATATATTGCAGGTAGGTACTTTAGAAATTGAAGAACATCACATAGCACATACACGTTAGTTTGTACATAAACATAAAATTCATCCATCTAGAATTATTGTGTTATACAGAAACTCAGTTTATTAACGTCTCGGCGGAGTTTAGCCATAGCTAATCCATCATTCAACTAGGAAGCGCACACGGATGACAACACAACAACCATTCACTACGACATTGCCGTCTACCACAGCTGAGAACCGATCTTAGAAGAGATAAAAGCGACTAGCCGTGTCCTGCCACTCAACCGTGGTAGCCCACTGCACATTAAACAACCTACTCACTCTATCCAGAATTCGAACTCAGAACTCCGTAGTCTCAATCCTAACATGTAAGCACTGAACCAGTTTTCGCAATACGCGTTTGCATTATCATACATCGTTGTAATCAGCTAAGAGAACTTTTTCTAAACAAGTACATTTTTCAAATTCGAGAAGGATTTCTGTAAATATTTGCTCTAAATATATAACGTTTTATATCCAATCGTCTTATTTTATCTATATTTTTAACAAGGACACCGGATATAGAATAAAATTGTTTTGATGTGAGGTCAAAAACTTTTAAGTATTTATATTATTTAAGCGTTTTCATATAAGTTGAAAGTTTTAATCATTTTCAAGCACTCCTAATGTAACTATTTAAGCCCTATCAACCTACATTTTTAGACATTAAAATTTGATATAAACCACAATATTAGCAAATGGAACAGTTTTTGGGATGACATTATTGTGATGGTTTTGACTATTCAAGATTCCGAGTATTTTTTTACAAAAATTATGTAATAGACAGTCCAAGATACATTTCAGAAAATCAAACCAGCATGAAATAGAATAATCAGATTCAGATTTTTGTTTACAATATACTACGTTTAAAATAGTTATTTATAATTTACTTTAAATGGAGATATGTCAGCTTGAAGCAATGGCAAGTAAGGACATGGAGAAACCAGAGACCGACCGAAAATCACAGCGACTGCAAAAATTTATATGTAATCAAGGTTAGACTGAGAGAGAAGTACGAAATTTGAATAAGACTGAATGTACAGAATGCGAATTTCATGTAAACATATAATAATTTCGTGTAATATTTAAATGTAAATCTCAAAGGGTATTTTCTGAGATGAAAAAAATGCTTACAATTTAACATTGGAAATGTTTATGTTCGTATATGGGGGTCGAATTACTAGTTTTCGTTCAAGGTCAAAAGACAGCGGGGTCGCGGTCGAGTGAGTCGTTTATGCAACGGCTGATATATGCAAATGTAATATGGGTTGCATATATCACACCGGGGGTCAAGTTAACAGTTTTCATTTAAGGTTGAAATACAGCGGTGTCGCAATCGAAAGTGGATCATAGCTGTTTCCAGACGAGTCGAAGCCGAGTCCCAATGGTTGAAAGGATTGCGATTTTTTTGTTACTTAAATGAAAATAAAACAAATAAAAAGCGCGAATCTAGTTTTCAATATTTAAATTAAAAACATGGGATAATATTCCATTACTCAATGTGTTAAGGGGTATCACAGTCCTAGAATATAACCCTCATGCTACAAATATTCAAATGTATACATAGTCTTGGGATAATTATTATTACTTAACCGTGTTTTACATTCACCTTAACTCTACCAGTCTTTTTACAATGGTATGTATGTGTGTGCAAATATCTGTTTCCAAATAATATAAAAATCTGATATGATAATAAAATATTCTTCATCAATCATTATTTTACCCATATTTGTGCTTGACATATTTCAAAAATCGCACCATATAAATAAAGCAAAGTTTCATCCTTTATTATACCGCAACGCTCCCGAGTTGGTATCAAAAAATTATATTCCTGAAGAGGGTTGACCTTTTCAGGAATAGAATTTTAAATGTGACTTTGATGGTGGTTTTTTAAATTATAATATTTGATATATTTGCCCAAAATAAACAGGGTTTATTCATCGTAAATGTACGGATTTAGGAGAGTTTCAGGAGTCTAAAGTACGAAAAGAGCAGACTTTCATTTTTACTTCCTTTTTTTATCGCCTTAATTATTTATATTAACATCCTGGTGGAGTTTAACCACATATACTCTACCATTCAACAAGAACACTCACATACAGAGAACATCGCAATAACCATACCCTGCGATATTACCATCTGATGACTGAGACAAACTTAGGATAAACAAGCTAACCATTATACTATTCGCCGTTTACTACACTTGTTATATAATTGTTGCACATTCTATAAGGATACTCTTTGTCGTTTTTTTTTGTAAATGACTTCAAACATTTTTTGTTTAATTACAAAAGCCATTTTTTCTTATTTCAAAAATTAGTAACTTTTTTATTTATCGATCGATTTTGTTAAAAAACAATAGTGTTCTTCCTCTAGCTAACACTACCTTACTGTCCAAATTTCAATGCTATCGGACTTTTCGTTCTTAACTTATCGTGCTTACACGAAACGTGACGGACGAACAGACAGACAGATAGACAGACGGACGGACAGACAAACAGGCAGACAGGCGGACATTTTGAAAGTTGTTCAGAATTCGATCACCAACACAGTGATATGAAAATGTTTTCTCTATCAGCAATATTACAGGTTTTAGAAATGTGCCGATCGAATGCAACATACTCTTCGTTTTGTATTTGCGAAGCTAACTGCGGCTAGCCGTGTTGTGTCACTCAACTTCGATCTAATTCCACTGCTACTATCTCGGTAACACATTATTAAGGTCACTAAACATCCATGCCCTACCTAAGATACGAACTCGGAACCCTGTGGTGTGATTCTTGACATGTAAGCACTGAGCCGGCACCGCCTCCCGAAAAACCTAACAGAAGTGAAACAAAACGTTTTGTTCATTCAGACTAAAATGAATTGTGGAATAACAAACACTAAGCACAAAATACACGAAACGCTCCTCTCAAGGACGAAAGTAACAACGAAATACAGAGTAACGTTACTCCTTAGAACGAAAAAAGCAAAAGAAAATAATTTCAGTCTTAAATCCACGAGCTCTCAAGCTCCTTGGGAACGATTTTCTAATGTTTAAAGGCATTGTACCACGAAATCAAAAAATTAGTTAAGTTAAAGATTTGGTGCAATCGTTGTATGTTAATATTGAGTGCACATACACAATGTCTTTTAGGTCATCAAAATAGTATTTATTTATCACCATTGAATTGGTATGGTTCAGTTTCTCATCCTGAAAGAAACGACTTGGTCCAAGATGGTCATTTGATTGATTGATTGATCGATTAGCCAGCGTAAGGTAAGCATTGCTGCCACTTGTGTGTGTGTTTGTGAGACGCTTCTTTTAAGTTTCCGGAGTTTTCGTTGCGTTGATCTGTGCCTGAATGTTATATTTTCTCCCTCCAGTTGGTGGCTTAATCTTCCGTATATACAGTTCCCGTTGCCGTCGATTTTTTGGAGCAGTAATTGGTGTGTTCTCATTTCAACGTCCTGTATTAGTGTGTCCATTTTATTTGTTTTTCAAGACCTATGGTAACTTGCTGTTTTCTTTAATTACTGTTATTTGCATCGCAGTAAAAAAGCTTTTTACAGCCAGTTGCAAATAAGAAAGAGATTTAAGATAATGTTTTGTATACCCTGTATATTGAATTTGTTGATGTTTTTGTAGTAAGTAATTCATTTCGGTTGCTGTTTTCCAATTCCAGGTATTCCTCTATTTTATTGCACTGCCTTTTGTTTACACAGGTTTATTTTTGAGATTATTAAAAACCTTTTCTTCATTGGGTTTTGAATTAATAAATTAAGCTAACAGAAGAAAATTCAAAACTTAAGAAAATTAATAAAGTTAATAATTAAGTTAATAAAGTTAATAAAATTGGTGGCTTAGCTTTCTGTAGTGTCTGCTATTGAGACTGCTGATTTATTTTCTTTTCCTGGGCTAGTTTCTTACGTTTAAATTTGTCCACTGCACACAAAAGTTTATTATTTATCTACACTTTCCAAGACAGTTCAACTAACACTTAAAAAGGTCTGGGGTACAGGTCGGCCCGTTTTCGTCGACGACGGCCAAACTAGGGCACACCGCACTTGTTTACTTTATTTTTGGTACTATTAAAAAGCACTATTCGATTATTTTTTCATTTTCTTCGGGAGCGTCCTACGGTATGTCTACCCTCGACCTTAGTCATCTCGAGATTCAACTCAAAGATCGTCATTTAATTAAAAATTGCTGTGTTAGCTTATGTCACCCTTTTGTAAAAAAAATTCCGTTTTCATTTGTATTTGAAATTCACCAAACACCACTTCTGGTTACTCGAATTTATTATTTCGCCCGTTCAGTTTACGATGCTAATCAAAACGTCAATTCAATCTTTCGATATTGATATCATAAAGTTTCCCCAGCCATGTATTCAACATGATCCCGACGATTAAAAATTCCATGCTTTGCCTTTTTTGCTGGTATAGATCACAGTAGTAATGTGAGTATTTAGTATTTCGACTGAACATTAAACAGGAACGGCAGTAGGATAGCGGCGAAAGAGAGATTTCCCATGCGTGAGGTCCACGGTTCAAATGCTGCATTTCATTGGAATCTTCATTGCCTCTTTTACTTTTGTCGCTGATATTTTTTATTAGAACGGTATCTCACTTTATACCTTTAAACCATAATTAATTAAAATGATTCAACAACTGACTAAGATTAAAAAAGAGCTGCTTGTCATATTTTGAAAATCAACAAATGATTAACATATAATACTACAACATACCACACACCTTTTGTTGTTTGCTATGAGAAATTGATTAACACTGAAAATTGGAAAATCTCTGTCCAATACTAAATAAATTCAGAACGTAAAATAAACCAAATATTATTATTCTATTCTATATAAGACGTGAACTAAGTATATTACAACAAGACCGTTGTGTTTGTTACAAGAACATCATCACATAAGATGACTGCAATGGTAATAACGACTTTGACAAATTAAAGCCAACATTTTTAAGGCATAAGACAATCTCTATAATTCCATTTGTACACTTCGTTCTCCTTCAGTGGCAGAAAGTTTTCTTTTGTGGTTTTAGACAACTTAAGAACATCATCGAGAGAGGTAAATCTTTATAATAAAAGTAAAGAGTATTTTTTGTTCTGCTGCTGAACAGAACAAAAGTTTTATATGACATAGCAGTAAATAAACTTCGTTGCACTTGATGTATTTTATTAAGTTACACTCAAATACATCTTTGAAAATTGACTCAATTCACTTATATAACAAATATATTATTTCCTTTGTGAATATACCGGGCGATTCAGACTTTATCCGAAACGTTTTTAGGCGATATAGAAAAGACGAGACAAACATGAGTGCAAAAATTTTTTGAACATAACGTTAAAATCATTTGAAAATGGTTACGTGCACGCCGCTGGGCGCTGTTTGGGTGACTGTATTGAAATAAACCGCATAGAAGTTCACAAGAAAAAGATCGAGAGCGACAGGGGTTAGTCTTTGATTATAATTTTTTTGGAGGTATTGTGTCTTTAACAGTGTTAGTATTAAAACATATATTAGAAAAGCTCATCTATGAATGGTAATAAAATACAACGGAAAACAGCAAAGTAGTAATTTGAGGTAAGTAGAAATTTTTATGTTTCCTGCCTTCAAGGTCCTAAGACGTTTTCTAAGAGTTGTAAAAAAAACGCAGAAAGTATTACTGCCTGCCTTACCATATCAGTTTTGTCGTGTCCTTCAGATGCAAGGTGGTAAGACCACCAGGATCAACTTGAGTATTAGGGATCTTCTCTTAAAATTTTTCAAAATATACAGCGTATGCTCCAGCGAACAGGACAAGATATAATTAATTAAGTAAAAAAAATAAAATTCTAACAGCAAGAAATGAGGGTTTTCTGAAAATGTATCTAACATAATATGACAATTATATATGTAATGAAACGCAATCATTATAGGAATTTGCAAACCGCAGGAAACAAAAACATGAGAACAAAAATAAAAACTATTTGTAAAATCATTGATTTACAATCTTTGCACTCTTTCGATAACCTGAGTTCTGGTTATGCTAGCAATCAAAATGCTAAAATCAATTTGTCTTTCTTATTGGACAATTCTCATTCCAACACTAGCCTCTACACAGTCCCCTACGGCTATGCAGAATAAACCAGTATCCACATAACCCCCTACGATTATGCAGGTCCAGTTAAAATGAAAACAAAGGCCTAATATTAATTTATTTACAAACCTCGTCTTTTGGAAAATTTTTCATTCTGCTTTTTTGAAAATGCTTAGCCTTTGAAACGTTTTTCGACCTTATTCTGAGCTCATCAGAAAGGCACAAAGATAGATTTCATGAAAATGATATAAACAAGCTAACCATTATACTCTTCGCTGACTTACTGCACTTTTTATATATCTGTTGCACATTCTATGATACTCTTCGCAATATTTTTGCAAAAAATATTAGTTTCAGACAATTTTTGGTTTAATTGCAAAACAAGACAGATTTTATGAATTTAAATAATTAATAACATTGATCGATTTTGTTAAAAAACAATAGGGTTCTCCCTCGAGCTAACTTATTTCAGAAGTTATCGTGCTTACAAGAAGAGGAAGGAGGAACAGACAGACAGACGGACGGACGGACATTTTGAAAGTTGTTCAGAATTCGATCACCAACACAGTGATATGATATTTTTTTCTCTACGATATTGCCGGTTTTAGAAATGTGCTGATTAAATACAATATAGTCTTTGTTTTGTATTTACGAAGAGTATACAATAAAGGATACAACCGATTTCAAAGTTCTGAGGTACGACAATTTTTTTTTTGTGAATTGGCGTTATTCAAATGAATAAAATGATATCCATCAATGAATTACGTCAGAATTAAACTTTTACTCCTCTCTCAAAATACGTAATATTTCAATTTTCTGAATAAAATATGCAGAATGCAATCAAAAGCCCTACGTAGGCTTAAGAATTGTACATGCACATGTTCCTTCGTCTGATATTATTTATCAATTGTATTAACGACATTATTCGATGACAATCTTGTTACTACCCCACAGATTTTTAGGAGAGGAACAATTAAGAAATTTGTCCATTATATGAAAGATCAATAGTTTTCTTTTAACAAATTTAATGTTTAATGTTTGATAAATATTAATAAATTAATAAAGGTTAATTCAGTTTTCTATTAACAAATGCGACTTTTTTAATTTCATGCTAATTTTACCGAGTTCTCTGTATTAACTTCCTAACGAATGAATAACGACCACTCATCCAGGACGTACGCACACAGCAGACAACTACACAACAACGCTTCCATGCGACATTGTTGTGTCATAGATGAGACTAGAACTCAGAAGATATCTCTCATGAATCTGACTCCTATTTTAGAACTCCTTCAAGGTAGCCCATTTAAGTACGTTTCAAAACATTCCTCTACAGGAGACCAATAAATATCCTGAATTGGTTTCATTTTGACATAATTGTAGGCTAACATCGGGATTTAAAAAAATGTCCGAAGAAGAGCCCTAAAGCTCTTCTCTCTTAAACTGTAACCCAATATTTTTAACATGTTACGATTTCCAGCGGACCAAACCAAATACCACAAACAGTGCAAACACAAACCAGCTACCTACCACTGATGTCTGTCGAATTTATTTCTCTGCATCAAATAATGATATCGTATCCTTAGTGATTGCAGGAAATATTTTTTTTAATCTAAACTTTCTGTTGTACTTTATCCACTTAATTCAATTTTATTTGAGTGTTCTAGATTATAAAAACTAAGTACAAACGGTATAAAACATAACAACCTATAAAGCTTCACATTATGGGAAATTATGTAGCTATGTATTTTCTTTTATGATGGTTTATAAACCGAAAATAATATTACTACCGCTTGAAAAGGATAAAATGTGACTACTAGTTCATCATTCTTAGAACAACCAATATATACCGTGATATCTGAAACTATCTTTGTCAAAAATGGTCATGGCACAGAAGACAGGAACTATACTAAAGCGAAAGCTAGCCTTTATGACGGAACTAAATTTATTCATAGTCATGGTGATAAGGTATATATTGCTGTATATCCACACTGTGGAACACTACCTAAGTGTCGTGTTTGAAATCATAAATAAAATTCACAAATTTGTATGTATTTTAGGAAATAATCATAACAGTTGTACTTTAACGGATCATACAGAAGCAGGAATATCTGTGGTTTATTTAATTGATTTAAGTTCATTTGTTCTCAGCGAGTAAGATGCAGAGAATGAAACTTGATATTGAATACGAACAAAATATTTAAATAAACATAAAATGAAGTTATTTTAGTTTAACAAGGTTATTATAAATAGTATATAATAAAACATGAACTGATAGAGAATCACAATCTCATTTAAAATGATTTAGAATGAAATTGGAAAACAAAAAAGTAAATTTTATAAAATCTGACATGCATGTCAAAACTTAGGGCTGAAAATCATATTTTGTGTAGAAACACTGTAAATCTACACAAAATGAATATTGAATGAAAGACTATCAACAGTAGTTGCAGTGCAGCGTAATTATTTTAGAAATAGTAAGTCCATAGAATACAAAACACTGAATGACATTTTAAGTTTTCAGATATTTTCAAATATCATTGCAGAAAGGTGTTTTGTAAATGATATTTCACATCATGCAGAAAGAAAGGACTAATAGTATGATGTTAAATGTTTGTTGGCATATCAATTTCTTGTTTTAGTTTATAATATCAGTATTATGTCAATATGACAACTGCAGTACGTTTTTAACTACTAGCATTTTGTGTTTATCATTGCTATTCATCTAAATGTATGAATTAGTATTTATTTGAGATTGGAATTGTTAATTGTAGTTATAAGTAGATTTTAAGAAAGTATATGTAATATGTCAATATATTTCGAGTAATTACAATTATTCACTTAATCCTGAAAAGTAGAATAAGAAACTTATCAGGAAAATCAAAGAATTAAAAACAGTATTCAATTAAGGTAAAGAACAAACAAAACTGAATAGTTTAAATTTTAAATTAAAATTAAATTTTAAAATATTAGATCAAAATAGAAAAAAACAATTGAAATATTGGAAATTAACCCATTGAAACGACTAAAAATAACAAATCAGTTGATCATACACCGCTGAACAGCGAGCTGCGAAAAATATTCATCCAAGAATAAATAAATAAATTGAAAAGAAAAGAAAACTGGTGAATAATTTGAAGGTTAGGATATTACAATCCAGATATATTGATATCAAGAATAAATTGTAAAAGTTGATTAAATATAAGAAGTGAGTATACTTTGAAAGTATTAAGAAGTAGATTATCCGGAAAGCAGATTTAGAAGTATTTGTTAATTCAGTTAGCAAAATTAAATGGTGAAGAAATTTCAAACGTCAATCAAGTGATAGAAATATTTCAAGGAAATCTTGAAAATAAATTGGAGGTTATAAACAAACGTCAATCCAGAAAAGAAGAAGAAGAAGCCTTGAGAGGTTTAAAAAGTCAGTCAAGTGACATTATATTTCAAGGATCATAATAACCAGTTAGAGGTTATAATTTAACATTACTCGACTCGAAAGAAAGACAAGGTAAAGCTTTACTATATCAGAAATCGATGGTACATATTTATTTTAAATAAAGGCCATATTTATCATTTTAGTTAAGTTAGATTTTGTTATTTAAATTTGTTAATTACATTCCAAGTTCAAATTTGTTAATAAATTAATACTTTGTTCGTTCAATACTGAGTTTGATTTATTTAGATTGTTATCTTGATCGATGAGCATTTATTGAACCGACTTCGTTGGACCCTGAGTAAGAGTCATTCTATAGATTGTAGATGGTCATGCTAATGGTGTTCTATAGTCTATAATATTAACAGCTTTTAAGAAACTGTTTGGCGCTCAATAAAATCATTTCAATTTACTTTCAAAAAGTAATTTCGAACGTATATAAAAAATAAAATAGATAGCTAAATATAGAACAATATATATGTCAAAGGCTAAATGACAATCAATTGTTGACAATTGACAGTCTTACAACACTTGCACGGTGGTTGGTGATTTTAGTAGCCTGCCTTTTCGTTTAATTTTCGACAATTTATTATTGTTTTTATTTATTTCTTGATTTTTGGTGTTTACAGTGGGACCAGTGGGAGTGTGCTTATCGTCCATGCCCTTCGAAGACAGGTGAAACAATAAAATTCTTTTCATTTCCGAAAGATCCTGAAAGGTAGGTACAAATTTATATTACTAAAGGAACTAGAAAACAATGTTAGCTATACTGAATAATTAGCAGTTGCAAGAAGTAGGTAAAGAAACATTTTCTTATCAATTGCAGCTATTAACTTTGGGTGAACTCGAAATACAATTTATAAATAACATTTTGATATAAATCCATCATTGAATTTATTAAAAAGATTCGCGATAAGAAATGAAGATATTCAGTAACGTGTGGAATATGTTGACCAGTTTCTAATGAAGACAACTGCATTGTGACCATGAATACGGTAATTAAGAAACTTGGGCCCCAAGTACATTAATACCATACATACGCATTCACGTTCTCGTAGAATATTACATATAAAACTAGACGGTTTTCCCAGTGTACAGTGTATCGGACAGAAATATTGAATTATTCTATGTGTACATCATTTCTCTGACTAGTATATATTACTTCATTATAGTCTCCACCACATACCTACCACAAAACTTACATAATTATATACCATTATCAGTTAGCGTTTATGTTTGCACGATTTTCAGAAGCACTTCCTAGTGATGTCAAAGGATTTTATGCATGTATTACTAATTGTGTCGGTGTGTTTCGAGAAATTGGCTGTGACTCATAGAAAAGATTCTGGTAGACCAACCGTTCGTACAGATGAAATTGTTAATGACGTTCGTCAACGTAAAACGTCTTTTTTTATGTTTAAAAGTGAATTATTTATTATTTGTTTGCTTATAGTAATGAAACATATTCTTTATAGGATTTTGCAAACAGCGGGAAAAAAACTAACTATGAGAACTAAAAGGAAAACTATATGTAAAAAATATTAATGAAATCTTTGCATTCTTTCGATAACCTGACTTCTGGTTATGATAGCAAATCAAAATCCTAAAATAAATTTGTCCAATTTCTTATTTGACATTCTCATTATAACACTAGCATCCAACATAGTCCCCTACGGTCAAGCTGATTAAACTAGTATCTACATGACCCCCTACGGTATGAAGATTAAAAATGAGAACAAAGGCCCAAAATGAATTTATTTACCTACCTTGTCTTAAAAATTTTGTTTTCATTCTAATGGATTACATTTTCATAAAATCTCTCATTCTGTTTCTTGGAAATGCTTGCCTTTGAAACGTTTTTCACCCTTATTCTGAGCTCATCAGAAAGGCACAAAGTTACTCATAACCAGAAGTTTAAGAAAAATTGAATTTCGTCGAAATTTCCATAAAAAATAGAATTAGAAAACTTCTCACTTCGCGAAAGATCGGAAAATGCAGGATAAAAATAATTTCGCTGAAAATGCACTTGAAAATAACTTAATATTTTTCAGATCGTCGTTCGAACACTTTTCGAGAGTACCCTAAAGGAATGCATAATTTTCAAAAAGCCCGACATAATTTTACTATCATATTTGACTGGGAGTCTGAATCTGTTTGTGCAGTCGATTGTTACAATACTCTCGCCGTTGGCTGTATGAGTTACGATTCCTCGGAACGTAACGACTTGCCACGAGTGGTGCTCTCTGACAAGTTGTTTTGTAACAATTAGCTTGGACGAATATTTCTCCTTTTTGCATTTATTGCAGTTTACCCTCAATAAATGAAAATATATTTTGAATTCGACTCTTTCTTGATCCACTAGATCTAAGATTGACGACCTGCGTGCAATTCTGTGGCGTAAATGGGATCACTGCGATTCCGTCAAGTTGTACAGCAGTCCGATTACTAACAGAGCCTCTCCACGGTGATTATAGTCTAAGAAGTATTTCTCAAGTGCTAGTTTATAAGATCTGATCAGAAGTTGCACCGCTGGACAACAACTTGGGAAGTCTTAAGAGTTACCAGAATTCCCCTTAAGAGTCGATGTAGCCATAAACCGTAGCGAAGGCAAGGCTGGCGCCATATAATAATAAATTTTCTTCGTGTCCCTCAGACGCACAGTAGGTTCATCCTCAGTTTCGGCTTTTAGGGTATGTCAATTTAAAATATGTGGATGGGGAGAACTGACAATCCGCTATTAATGTTGAATCTCGACTATATCCTCAATTAGACTCATTTTGTTCACTTTTACCATCAATGCAGAGATACAGAAACAACATTCTGTCTCTGCTTGTTCAACAACTAACGATGATAAACTTCAGCCTGGTTATTTTCAGCAAGACGAAGCAACAGCACATACTCCAAGAGAAAATATATCTTTTCTTCGCGAGTTCTTTGATAACAGGCTAATAAGATTACAAACACAAGGTGAGTGGCCTCCAAGGTCATCTAATTTGACTATTATATAGGTACCTCTTATCACTTACAAAAATATGCTTTTGAGAACTTCTGTATCTAATTTCCAAGAACTGGAACAAAAAACTGTTGAGGTTCTTTGTTCTTTTTTCTTTTGTAATGTTACAGAATGCTTTTCGTAGCACGGGGGAAGCGCGTAAACTAGTGCACTGAACATGGCGGGGGATAATTTCAATAGCTCTCTTTAAATTCGCATTTTTGTTACTAAAAACTTAGATAGTCTCTCCAGAATTAATTGTACATCTAGCTTATAAATCCTATAAAAAATCCTTATACCTATACTATGGTTTCAGTAATACCTACATAAAAACCTATTATATATGTCCATTCGTAATACTTAAGATATCCAGCAATATCCCAAGATGCCCTTAGTTCAACGTCGTTATAACCGTCGATATATCCTTTAGGATGTCCATAGTCTTACTTTCATCTGATACCAAGTTGTGGCATACCAATGACCAAGAAACTGGCGAAAGGCATACATACTGCTACTAAAATTATGAGGTCCATCGGCAAGCCTTTATACTAAATGGTATTTGCCATTGTACATGCATATTCCTTGGATAGTCTTGTGTTGTATGGGTGTATTAAGTAAAAAGGGTACAATTAACTGAACAACGATGATATTTTGTTTTATATTTATTTAGTGACGTTTTATTATAAGAGGTCAATTTCAATTTTTATCAATGTTTCATTCAATATTTTCAAAAATTTCAGTTATATTGTATATTATAAATACTGTCTTCAAAGTATTTCCATGTGCGTGTTCCCTGAATGTCAATTGCGAATTTTCCTACAAAACCTTTAATTAACTAACGACTACGTAAACACTAAATTTCTTATTTACCCAAAATTAATTATGTATTATAAGGAAAGTGTAAAAAACTATCAATGCTTTATAATTCGGCGGTAATATTTAACGGAGGCATCACAAGCAGTTGTAAATGGAATGCTATTAAATTCCATTAAGCCCAATTAAATAAGCATCAAACAATGTACAAATTGGAAAATTTAAATTGCTTTATGATGCTTTTGTTTCCTTTTTCTTACATTGACGTTCGGATGAAAGCAGAGCCGAGGTGTTTCAGTTTACACGGTTTACAGTAATTTGAAACTGTCAGAAATGCTTCCTGTTCTAGTTTTTTAATGTTAATTGGATTTAATGGAGTACACTTTATCAGCAAATATTTCAATGCTTAACCGAACCAGACAAGCGTATTTCAGAAAATTGTAAATTTTAATCATTTTTCTTGTTCTAATATAAGGTGAAAAGTCTAAAAAGCTTATAAAGTGCATCGAAAAGACGTCTCCACTAAAAGATAAATTATTTACACTAAAGAAAATATTTATTACTTTTCGTCACAATTTCCACATGAAATTTTGTACACGTAAGTATATGTATATTGTAACGAGAACTGGAACTGGATTGGTTTTTAGAACATATTCGGTGAAGAGTTGAGGGGTAAATAGGGGGAGATAAGTAAAACAAGCTGGTAAGAGTACAGAAACTTGATGTATATGTACTAGAAGTAAAGGCCTCAAATTTTTTATGTTTTCCCCCCACCACCCCTCACTCCATTACTAAAGGAGTTGAAAAAATAAAATTGAGATATTCACTTTAAATTTGGTATACGTATATATTATAATGACATCAGGAAATAGATTATATTTTTGGATTATTCCGTTGAAGGGTTGGGGTAACTAAGAGAAAATAAGTAAAGCAAGAGTACAGAAACTTGAAATTCGGTGTATGTACTAGAAGCCAAGGCCTCTGATTTTTTTTATAATATTTTTTAATCCCCACCACCCCTACTCCATTTTAAAGGGGTTGATAAAATAAAATTGAGATATTTACTTGAAATTTGGTATACGTATGTATTATAACGACATCTCGGCATTTACACATATAGTAGATGATTTTCTAAGAAACATTGATGGTGGAAAATGTACCTATTTGGTAGTATTAGATTTTTCCAAAGCTTTTGATACCTTAGACCATTCTATGCTACTAGCAAAACTCTATTATCTTGGTTTTTCGAAACTTGCAACTGATCTTATGGGTAATTATTTATGTGGAAGAAAGCAAGCTGTGGTCATAGATGATGATGGCACTAGAATTACATCGCACTTAAGTAATTTAAATACAGGCGTGCCCCAAGGTTCCATCTTGGGGCCACTGTTGTTTACTTTGTACGTTTCAGATATTTCAGATGTAGTCACTAGTTGCCAACTACATCAATATGCAGATGACTCGCAGATATACAAATCATTTGATTTCGTCCTCCCCATTGTGAATGAGGCAAATAATTTACGGCTTTGGCTAAAATCAATATTAAATTTAAAAAAATATATTTTATCCAAACTGAAACTAGCATATAGTCGATTGAAAAAAATATACAGTTTTGCGAAAGGTATATCCAGCGAATGTAAGTCAAAATTTTGTGATTCTCTCATATTATCTACAATTGACTATGGTGATGTTGTTTATGGGAAGTTATTGTCAGCGGCAGCAAAAAAGAAAAACTTAAAATTCATGTATGCGTTATATTTACTGCATTCCGTATAGACAACATATATCACCATATCTAAACAAACATGGTATATTAAATATGGAAAATCGTAGACATGTTCACATGCTTACACTTATATGGCGAATAATTTATAATGATGAACCTCAATAATTAAGGCGAAAATTAACTTCTCTAGATCACGTGCATAATACAAGGTATATACAAAATTTCTTGGTACCTCAGCATAGAGCTGTGATTTTTCAAAGATCATTTACCTATTTTGCGTCTCATCTTTGGAATGAACTTCCAAATGAAGTTAAACATTACAAACTTAAAAAAAACTACATCAAGGCAGTCAAAAACTACATCCTAACCGACCAGAGGTTGGCCATTTAATGTCTTGTGTGGGTGTATATATTTCCTAGCTATAAATCGTACTCATCTTTGGCATTTCTGTTTTTATTTCGTGAGGTCAGCCTGTTCCCTGTGTCTGTTCGTGTTGCTGTGTGATGATCTTGCTGTTATTATTATAAAATCTGTCAATTACTAGTATAACATTCATAAACAAAAAGAAATTAATATACAGTGTGTCCCACTTTTCATGGAGCCACCCTCATATCTCGCTCACCTGATATCCGAATGTTTTGAAATTTTGGTGGTGAATATATACCTATGAAGTGAGTCTTTACACGTAATCACATTCGACTGTAGTCAGTGGCGTTCGTGAATAACGTTCATAATCGTTAATATAATGCTATGATTTTTCTACACCTATTAAACAAATAAATTAGACTGAAATTTAACACTAATCAGTACTTATTACACTACAGTGAATTATAGGTACGATTTTTGACCGAAAAAGTGCTAATAATCATCATATAATTAAGTAGGTGTAGAAAAGGTAATTTTAAAAATGTATGCTACATTCAAACCAAACGGATGGTATGGTTCAACGAATTCAACCGATCTCGCCACAGGGTTGGCAGTTTTAAAACAAAATGTTTTAAACAAATGTTTTTTAAGTGTTTAAAACACAGTAACCTGTTTTAAACACATTTGTTTTAAACACGTTTAAAACAATTGTTTTAAACATGATTTTTTTTCAATGCGTTTTTTCAGTGTGTTTGATGGACAATTTTCAGAACATCGTTGTATTTGATAAGGTAAACAAAAAAAAAAAAAGTAATAAAATATGAACTTTTATATAATGCAACACAACTAGTTATAATAATATGGTAGTATAAGTACAACGAACGAAACATATTACTATTATATAGAAGATATACCGTTATTATTTATTTTCTTAGGTGTTAATTTTAAAGCGATTAATAGCAAAAAAAAAGTCGAGTGCGGGAAGGTACACCTATGTATTCCCATGCATTTTGATCTGCTGAACACGAATCCGATGTCAGTTTTGCCCGATTGGCTGTTGTATATTTCCTAACCTCAAAAAAAACACCTTAAGAATGCCCGAGAAAATGAGAGTGTAGCTAAAAATCTGAAAAATTTCAGAGGTACATAGAAAGGCGAGAGAAATCGAATGGCGCAAACTAGAATTCTATAGCTTTTTTGGTTTCCGATATAGAGTCTCGAGAATTGCGAGCAAAACAATTTTTTTCCTTCCGGTGACTTTGAGCTGCTCTATCTCGAAAACGAAGGACCGCAGGGGTTTGCGCCATTCGATTTCTATTGCCATCCTATGTACCCCTGAATTTTTTCAGATTTTCATTTTTTCGGGCATTCTTACGGTATTTTTTGAGGTTAGGAAGAATGCAAGAGCCAATCGGGCAAAACGGACATCGGATTCGTGTTCAGCAGGTCAGAATTCATGGGAATACTTAGGTCTGCCTTCTCCAACTCGACTTTTTTTTTATGTGCCTCTGTAGTCAATAACCAATCACCAAAAAAATTATTGCACTATTGACAACTTGACGTATTTGTTACACCGAATTGGCAGAGCCGTTGTCAAGTATCGTCCTCGTCTAGTCATGATGCAATATGGGCATGGCTTATAGAATAAACAATGTATTGGGTCGACGCGCCCGTATAAATTTAAGTTTAAAAACATATTTTTTATTGTTTAAAACATGTTTTTTTTTCAACAATTAAAAATCCACGTCTAAAACACATTGAATTGTTTTAAATAAAAAAAAAAACGTGTTTTTTGATTAAAATAAAAAAAACACAATTTTTGCCAACCCTGTCTCGCCATCCTTTCCAAAACTCTGTCTCTGTTCGACGAACCGTGTCCTACCTAAGGTACTTGTCATCATTCATACTATTTTTACATTTTGCAATTTCTAATCTTTCAAAAACACCCCGTCCTTTATTGTTTGTTATATTTATTATTAACCTAAAGTTATTGATCATAAGGAACCAAAAGGATAAAGCGGAAAGAAACGAAATCAGTTGCACAATAATAATTTGAATAATGTAGGACAAACGAAACCTCCAATTACAACTAGATTCAAGGAGTATATAGGCAATCTCAAATATAGAGGAAGTAGAAAGTCTAGGTTAATTAGGAATGTGAAAAATAATAGAGATTTGTATGTTTTTGAAAATTTGGAAATTGTTTTTCTTATGTGAAAATAGTATAAATAGTGATCTTGGCCTTGTCTCAATAGCGTGTTTTATTGGTTAGTCGGTTTCGTTGAATAATGACATTAATTTAGTATAATGTGGCATATATTGTTAAATTTCTTTAGATTTTTAGTCATCACCAGATTATGTCACGAATATTGTGGTGTTTGTAGAAACAACTTCATCGTCTGTACATTCCGATTTAACGACTGTGAATTCTGAGATAAACCTTTTAATTCCTATATTACATTGTGAATAATTCTTACTTGGAAATGTAAAATTCGACTTAACAATTGTGAATTCCGAAAGCCAAATGTGAATTACGAGGTAGCGAAAAAATAATAGGAATATGGCCTTTCTACGCTTTCGTATCAAAAATATCTTATCTTCATTTTGCAATGTATCGAGTAAGTCTCATCACTAGGTGCTACATTTTATTTTAAATTGCGTTTGGAAGTTGACCTGTTCCAGTTTCTTTTCGCTGAATCGACTGCAATATTTACCGTTTTCTTGGTTAGTTCTTCGCCCTTCATATTGTGTCTGAGGTATACGTACTGCAGCTGCCATTTTATTTTTGAAACATTTTCATATAGCTAGTCACTCGCACGATTGAAATGAACCTTTCAGCACCTGATTCGTCAAGATCTGTCCAGTCACTTAGGCTCTACAAGGTAACAAGTAGACATAGTCACATTCATACATGCACGCGTCCTTTTGGCTGGGTCATAGTCTGAGTGTCTACAAGTTGTGTAAGTCAAGTAAGTCTTCAAGTCAAATGAAACCAAAAATTAAAATAGTAAAACAGCGTCTACTTCCCTCGTTACGTTGCGTTGATGAGATTCACGAGCAGTAGCAAATGATAAAACCTTGAGCGATATCTGACAAATATATTTATGAACTGTGGGTTGATTGATCTGATGCAAATAGCACAGAAGCTGTCTGCTACGTATTGCGTGTTTAAGGTTAAACATTTTATATTCCACTCAATTGGAAATTTTGAGATTTATTACAACGTAGTTAAAGCGACTAATAATGACATTCAATAAAATGGTGATGTTTCCGACTTTGTTTCAAAAAGTGACAACTACGAGCGACTTTTTAAAATTCGTGTTGTTTTCAACTGTGCAATGTTTCTCTGCTGATTTATTTACTTGTTCTTGAATATACAAAAAATTTCATTAATAAAAAAAAATGAAAAAAATTGAACTGCCTTAAAAACAGGCAATTAAAAATTAAATTACACCATTGTGACGAACGCAATTGTGTCATCCATCTTAAACTATCTATCAAGTTACATAAAAAATGTTTTGCAAAGCAATACCGTTTTGATTTAAGGCAAACTATTCTAAAATAAAGTTAAAGCAGAGAGTTTTTCATACCTTCACTGCTCATAAAGTAAAAGCAATAGAACATTGAATATTTTTTACTTGATAAGGCTTACGATGGAGTTTTACAGCCGGCAAAATGATACCCCTATGAGATATATGCCTGAGACATGAGAGAAAATTACCAAAACAAATTGCAATTTTATTTATTCCGTGACAAATTAATTTTTGCAACATCAAAATCCTAAATTCAATTTGTCCAATTTCTTATTTGACATTCTCATTATAACACTAGCATCCAACATAGTCCCCTACGGTTAAGCAGATTAAACTAGTATCTATATCTTAAAAAAAATTTCATTCAGGTTCTTGGAAATGCTTAGCCTTTGAAACATTTTTCGTCCTTATTCTGAGCTCATCAGAAAGGCACAAAGCCACTTATAACGATGTTTCATGCAAAGCCAAGGCAATATCCATAAATAAATATGAATAATTTATATTTGACATTGACTGATAAAAAACAACAGCTGAAGATCTATCTGGCGAAGACCGTTCTGTTAGCTAACTAGTATTGGAGCCTATATACTCTACGCATGTTTAAAAGTGAATTATTTATTCACTAATAGATAGGTGAAGATCTGTTGTCTTTTATCAGTCAATGTCAAATATAAATATTTCATTTTTATTCATGGATATTGCCTTGGCTTTGCATGCAACATCGTTATGAGTGGCTTTGTGCCTTTTTGATGAGCTCAGAAGAAGGGCGAAAAACGTTTCAAAGGCTAAGCATTTCCAAAAAACTGAATGAGAGATTTTATGAAAATGTGATCCATTAGAATAAGACAATTTTTAAGACAAGGTAGATAAATAAATTAATTTTAGGCCTTTGTTCTCATTTTTAACTGAATCTTCATACCGTAGGGGGTCATGTAGATTCTAGTTTAATCTGCTTAGCCGTAGGGGACTATGTTGGATGCTAGTGTTATAATGAGAATGCCAAATAAGAAATTGGACAAATTTAGTTTAGGATTTTAGTTTGCTACCATAACCAGAAGTCAGGTTATCGAAAGAATGCAAAGATTTCATTAACATTTTTTACATATAGTTTTTTTTCGCTGTTTGCAAAATCGTATAATTCACTTTTAAATTAATTTTTCTTAGTAAAAATAATTTGTTGACGATTATATTAAAACTTTAATCAAAAAGGCATCAGTTAGATTTGCCAAAACCTTATTTTTATCTAATTGATAGAATGATTTAAGACTAAGGCCGAATTTTTAGTTAGCGAGCAAAAGAATTCAAGAACCTACGAGAATAACTAAGCTGTTTCAACCGTGGCAATCGGGTATTTATCTATGAAGTGTCGTGTCCTTTCTACAATTTTCCACCGAGCACTTTTTCTGGCACACTCTGTATACACATTTGATGCTTCATTTGATTTACTGCAACGTATATTTATAATTCGCATAACAATTCAATGATGTTTTAATCCACTAATTAATTTAATTAGAACTGCATTAGATATTCATTCCAGGCTCAACCACTGTAAAGTATTAGGTCAATTGGCGAACAAAATAGTTGTATCATAGCTCCAAACCGGCAAAAGGCAAAGTTCTGTAAATTGTTCGATGTGGCAGTCAGATTGCAATTACCCGAATACGTAATACGTAAATAGTTTGCCAACGTTGCGACAAGTGACGTACACTTGAAGTTTAATTGGACAGTTTAGAGCGTAGATTGCCTTGGAATATAACTTATGAATCGATCAGACGTTAGTGGATACCTGGCAACCAGCTAGATGTCATCAGGAGTCAGGTTTTAATGAGAAATGAACATTTAGCGTACATCGTGTGGATCTGAAGCATTCATTTAAAACAAGATTATCATGTGAAAAAGTAGGCTTAATAGAGCATGTATTGGAAACCTGAATTATAAGGGAGTTATAATAAATTGCTAAAACACCTAGAATATAATTAAAGAGAACAGGTTTCGACTTTCTTCTTGTCTCACCCCCCAGATTAGTGAAAATTATCTTCTCCAAATTTGTGCAAAATAGGTTAATATTAACATGTGGTTCTGAAACATCGGTGTTGTGCGAATGGCTTTGCAGCCACAGCCATAGATTATAACTATAGATAGATAGAACGTGTGCTTCCAACTCTACTTAGTTTCCCATGTATTTCTTACGGCAAAACACATTCTTAATAAAGGCGATAGAATAGTGAAAGTGTATTGAAATAAAAATCGCACAAAAATCACGTCTTCAGACTTGTCTAAAGGATACGAATTAATTATTTCTCTACAAATTAAATCTCCATAACAACCTTTTATAGGGTCACAAAATACTTCTTGACAAGAAAAATAAACAAGTGATAAAAAAAATAAACTTGATTTCTTGAACCACCCTAATGTATTATTGAAGTGACGATATTATTGTTTACAATTTACGAATTATGTGATGGCCGTTTATAAAAAAAATATGATAATAATACTAATAGTACCGCAGCAGTAAGCCTAAAATACCAGATAACATCAGAGTATGATACTAAAACAGCCTGTTGACAGCAAATGCAGTATGTGCTGTTTGACAGAGGAGTATCTGTCACTTGGTGGAGGGATATACTCTTTAGGCCTCATCGAAATACACTCACTGACACAACAGAGTTAAGCCACTGAGATATGAATCATTATGGAGGCAGACAGATAGCGTATTGATGCTCTCGAGACGTGGCTCTAAAGACATTTTCAGCGAATTATTTGTACAGTCCATCGCGCCAGCAGGTCGATTCCCTCAGCATACTGTCGCGAATCATCTCGTTCTTTGGCCGCATCCACCATAGAGACGACAATATAGAATGGTCGATAGTTTAGAGAAAACCAAATGTCAAGAGTCACAGAGGACCCTTTCTAAAATGTTGGACTGATGTCACCAATGTGCTGATGAGACAGGGCTTTGATGAGGTGGTGCAACCAAAACAGATGGCATAATGATGTCAGAAGTACCCTACAGCAGATAAAGACCAATTAGAATAATGAATGGGTCACGAAACATCTTCAAGACATTGTGACAGAGACAACCATGAGAGGCTCAACTCCATGTAAAATTTGCTATCGAAAATATTGCACTGGTCCACTATGTGGGACGGTGAGCTTAAATGATGTGCATGTCTCTTAGAGGCAATTTAAAACCTTTCTATATCTATTATTAATTATTATATTATTTTCAATAAATTTTAAGGCAAAAAATGAAACAGATAAAATAAATCGTTTATTAATAGAATGTTATACATCATTTATGTAATGCTGTCTCCACCTCATGTATACCGAATCCACAAACAAGACAATGTTTTTGGGGCATAGGATATTAACAGCTAACACTACACGAATAACCCTAACTAACCTAACGTCCTACACTACACTAATAAAAGATCCGAATATTTATAAAAGTATATAACGTTTTACAATTCACAATTCTGCACTAAAATTATTACCTAACACACACAATCTTGCACGAAAATGATTTAAAAAAAAAACAATAAATAAACCCAACCTAACCTAATACCGCTACACTAAAAGGTTCCAATGAAATAATATATACAAAAGTAGGAATGATTTACAGTTCACAATTCGGCAATAACCACAATTTTGCACAAAAATAATTACAAAAGGTACAAATGTTTCAAATTCGTTATCAAAACAACAAATATAGCGGGATGACACATGATTTCGCCCAATAGTTAATAGGTATATGTCCAATTGCAACACAGCGCTGCCATCTAACTCCACCTTCCCAACTGTGAGACAAGGATGGCTTGATGCGAAAGCAGCAAGTACAACAAGGATGTAAGTATATAATTATTTTCTTGCTTGTTCCAGCAAAAGGCGATCCAATTTCCGTATGGTGCTCGGCCGTCTCTTGGTTATCTCTGATTGTGAATTACTAGAAGAGACTTAGTACCAAATGGAATTTTCTACTACGACAACGGTTAAAAAAAATGTACTTTGCGATTTTGCTTTAAAAGTTGAAAGTAGCTCAAAACAAAATAATTTCTTATTCATTTAATACAAAGCAGATAAAATTTTGCATGCAAATAGGATCGTAACCAATCAATCATAATTGTATACATCATGCTATTAGACTCAGATAATCTTCACGACTAGTGCCATAATGTTCGGTGCTACAATTCTATAAAAAAATCTATAAATGCGATGCATCTAACAGTAAGTATAACTATTATTGGTTACTAAGACATACTATAAAAAACAGACGGAAGTCGGTAAATGGAAGGTCAACTTGCTATTTTTCTACTCGAGAATGGTTTGCATGCCTCTAATAATATATATTGGATATCGTTTCTATTGTTAAGAGATAAGTACTAATATATATATATATATATATATAATGATATATTATGTGCAGTATATCTATCTAGTGATATTAATGCGATGATGAATAATGCGATGTATTTATCGGTATATTCGTATTCATAAAAGTTAATACTACCAATATTCCTTTATAATTTGCTATATAATTATAGTTTAATTGATATTAAACTTAATTGTAAATCAATTACGTCATCCTATCATAATATTTAACTTATGTTATGCAATACCTGTAAGGTAGGTTGACCATTACACAGTATACACAGCCACAAAAAAAATCTTTCTGCTCTGGGGATCTGACTATGCTCACTATATGTTTTTGGGGTCCTGAATCCGAATCCTAGGTCTATTTAACTTCATCACGTTAAGATTTTGCCCATAACCTCAAAAAACACATAATTTAAGCGATTTAGGCAACTCTTCACAGTAGTTGAAACATAAACTTATATGAGGAAAAATAATACTAAGCCCAAAAATAAAGAATCCCCTTTAATAAATAAAATTTAAAAATTAAATATATTCCACCTTACGAACAAATACTGAATTAAGAAAAATACTATGAGTAAGCTATCGCGTTTTTCCAGGAAATGGATAAAACTGATTTGTTGAGAACTATGAGTCTATTGCTCTTCTAGCTAGAATTGCCAGTCGTCAAAACTCAATATACTAAAACAAACCAAATAAATAAAAATATATTATTAATTGTTCTCTTTGAAACGCAAAATTCTATCAATGTATATACGGATGCCTCAAAAAATGTCGACGGTGTTGGTTGTCCGTATGTAATACCTACCTTAGGCATAGATTTTCTTTCTTAACTAAACAAAATGTTTATAATGTCGAGTCGATAGCGATCCTCAAAGCTCTAAGGATCCTCTACACAATGGGCCATCATCGGTCATCACCATGGGTGGTCACTGTGAACGATTGCTACCGTCCACACGATGGTTCATCTTTGAGTATCGCAGGATGGTATGTCGAGGATGGAACTGGATACTGAAATGCTTGTGACTTCTGCTGGACTACAGTGCTATTTATTTGATGTGTGTTTAAAAAACCAATAGAAAGGTTATCGTCGGCGATGATCAGCTATCAACCATCAGCCACCCTAGACCATTCTAGACCCTGGCGTCCTCTTCACAATGACCCATCGTGATGAATCATCGTGGTGGGCCACTGTGTAGTGGGGCCTTCAGAATACTTCGGCGAACCAACTACAATTTTATCGGACTCACTACCTGTCCTTCAAACTACGGATGATAGTCAAGTTTTCAATTATAATATTAATCCCTGTATTGCCTTCTTCAAACTTTTGTAGTAGGCCGCGTTTAGACACTTTACTTAAGCTAAATACCTCAAAAGATGCAGTTTATGAAGCTCTATTATACCAAAAATTATTTATTTACCTCTAAAAATAACGTAAATACAAAGCGTATTCACATTAATATTCGATGTATTATATATTAGACGTCTGTATGTATGACTATATAGGGCAGTTCACGGAAAGCGGGTATTAGAAGTTTCTTGAGATCTGTTCAGTTTAGTAATTTGAAAATTGGGCTGCCCTTAGCCATATCCAAAAACCTCCTAGTCTTTAAATATGGCGGATCTAACGAAAATATTTTCATTTGTTAATTCTGCTTATAACGGATGTAGCACCTATCATTGTTATTTTAAATGGAACACCCCATATTTTATTTCATATTTGGATTCCTCATAAAATTTTAGCTTGGGTTTATGTGCCATAATATAACTCTTAAACCTACCAGTTTTTAAGATAAATAATATTGTTGGAGATTTTTGACGGTTCCTACCCTTCCAAAAAAAAAATCGATATCTTCTACCATGTGGCCGATTTAGAGACTTTCTTTTCAAACTCACACAAGTACCTTAAACTAAAAATTGTCTTATAAAAATCAAACAGAGTATTTTATTTTTACAGTCGAACATTGTTTTAGTTCAAAAATCCAAAAGTAATATTTTTCAAATGGAACCCCCTGTATATTATCACATAATTCAATAGAGTGTTGAATTCTGCATTGACTGATATTAGCATTCTCTATACCTATCTCTATCGGTCTTTTTATTATGGACGAAGTTTTGTAAAATGTAAATATACAATAAAATTAAAATCAGAGTAGGCCGTTAATGACAATTTTGCTATTATCGCTTCCCTCGGAAATTACGTAAAAATGTGTAAATAAATCTATTATTCTTCATTTCGCATTCAAATATAGCCACCTATTTAAATGCAACAAGCAAATAAAAATAGGAAAAACACAAAATCTTGTTTGTATTTCAACAGCCTGCTCTGATACGCAATAATAATAAATTCCTTGTGCATATAAAATTGTCATTTAGGGAACAAAACCCCTTTGGGAGACTTCGGTATCTTTCCTAGGATCGGATGGAGCCGGCTGTGAATGCAGAATTTAAAACAGGACTTACAGCGTTGCTAGATTGTCCAGAAATTCTGTAATAATGAAGACTATGGATTATAATAAATGCATTTCATTCATTATTGCAGCAAATCAGATTTGTCTCTACTACTATTTTATAGGCAATGTTTTTATGTTATTTGCATCTTGTTATTGTATTTAGATTCCTAGATCCGTTAAATGAAAAACTATTAATACAAAGTAACTAACCATTTAACTATTTTGAAAACGTAGTTAATTACAACTAATGACTACTTTCATTAAACAACAATTCAATTAATGAATAATTAACTATTCCTTTTTGAAATCAGTTCAATTACCAACTACGGAGTAGTTGGTACTATACCAACTACTATATATACTATATAGCCAACTACTAAGTCGGCTATATATTTTCAATTACGTTTTCAATTATTTTTTAATAGGATAATGGAAAATTAAATCCATATTAATATATGTACAGATAGTTCGGCCAAACTTGAACATAGATAAACTATGTCCAGTTTTCTATCGTCCACTGGCATGGGTCAATTCGAGATGCGACGATTTTCAACGAGCGACGAATAATCAGGTTGCTTCACTGGTCATGCGCCATGCTGCGCTATAGCACATTTTGCTCTGAGAAGTAGTAAACATAAGTTTTACAAATTTACAACTCATTTCCAAGAAAAATTAAAGTTTATAATTTTCAAGGCGAAAAACAAATCTTTAAATGTCATCACCTACATAATACGGTGAGGCAATTAACTATTTATAAAGAAAGACATTAGAAAACAAATTCGCATATTATCTATCTTTACTACCCAGAGTGATGCAAAATATTAAACAGTAGGGATTAATTTCCCTGTCACTACGTAGGAAGCCACATGCCACTAACCGTGACAGTGAAATGTTTGAATTATTTGTTTATATCGAAAATATAATGCAAAATGTTCAGTTAGCAAATAAAAAGTGACAAAACACGTAAATAATTTTTATTGTCAAATAAAACTTTAGTTACATTGAGGAAACACACATAGAAGAACTCAGGGACGACTTCCCGTTACTTCAAAGGCTACTGCTATTGGAGATAGCAGTAGCCAGTAGCCTTTGAAGTAACGGGTAGTATCACTAAAGTATTGGTAGCCTTTGTCGGTCACTTTGGCGGATTTATTGAGAAGCTTTTCGATGACTCGCCTTATCTCTCTGGCCACTCCACAACATCTTTATTACTGTTCATACCACTATTACTAATGGGATGGAGTTGGCAGCGCTATTGCCATATATTGGCAGGTGTTTACAATATTCGCACTGCGCAGGACCCAGTTGATATTAAAATCTTGTATTTTAAAGTAAACATCTAGAAAACTTTTCGATAAAATATTGTCCTATACAAGTATCATGCAAAGTCTTATATCTGTTTGTACGGTTTAGCGGAGTTATCATTTACAAAGTTGAAATGAAACATAACATAAAATTTTAATACAAGGGACAAGCGTCTATACATTAAAATATGTAAATACACTCGTAGATACTTCTATTCCTCAACGCGAAACAACCTTGTATCGTACATTAACGGAAAAGAATATAGTGGAAGGGGAAGTGGGATAAGACGAGTTCTAATCCGACAAAGTGACCGACCAAGGCGGTTTCCACACTTCTCGTATTAAGAGAAATTTCGTTACACGTACTCTTTAATTGTCAATAACACGAAAACTATCTATTATATTGTTTTTTGTTTTCAGTTTAACCACTTTATCACTAAAGCAAAGAAAACTGTCGTTTCGTCACACACTCTTTTGGTTGTCCTCGAATCAGCTCTTGTTTTAAATATGCAATAAATAGAGAGCAACCTTAAAATCATGTATCCCAATTTTTTTGTTACATGGCTACGAACACTTTTAAATACCTTTCCTCTGAAAAACAGTATATAACTCTTTCTCTGGTATACTATTCTCTAATATACTCATCAAGATTCTAATTAATTTAAAAATACATGTATTAAAACAAAATCAACGTATATATATATTTATTACTGTATTAATATAAAGAATTATTGTTAAATAAATTTCCAAAAGCATTACAAATGTAAAAATTTGGCCATCTTTTCCTTATGGTCGTGGCAATAACAACAAAAAGAAATGATATCAACAACGCTCTATTGGCAAATATTAGAGTGTAAGGATAAATATATCACTGAATAAACAATATTCAATGTTTTTTTTATACAGGGTGGTCATACGAACATTAGAACACTAACTTATTTTTGGAGTTTCGTAAGTTTAAAAATAAAAGTTAGGAAGAGTTCCATGTGTTTTCCAAAAATGGTGTCAGAAAAACAGATTAAAGTAGCATTTCAGACATACGAATTTTACATGGTCTATTTGTAATAGAACACCCTCTATATTTTTACATCATACGAAAAGTCACATAAAAGTTTTTTCTTTATTATTTACCTTAACAACTTTAGTAGACATTAATCTTTATATTTTATTACCATTCAATCATGGTAGGTCAAGAAATATAATAATAACGATCATTGAAATTTTTCTTTTCATTTCTGTACTAAGTGAAATGAGAAATCTCTTTCTGATTAAAGCACTCTTAGAGGACATTACTTCGAAAATAAAAACGCTCTTTGTTATCATTATCTTTCTGCCTCAGTAAACATAATATAGGAATTACCAACAAATATCTTGACAGAACGAACTTATTGTTTACTTTAAGTGACATACTTTTATTTTCCACGGATCATTTGATAAATTGCAAATATAAAATAAATTAGACAAAGGGTTTTTAAGATAAAAGCTATGTTTTATATCATTGAAAAGCTTATATATGGCTTTTCAGATGGTGGAAAAATATATAGGGTGTTCCATAACAAAAAAAAGTTCATATCTCCAGGAAGTGACTTTCAATTGATTTTCTGACATGATTTTTGGAAATTATATGTAATTATCTATAACTTTTAGTTTCTGTGTGACTTAAAAAATAACGAAGTTTAAGAAAACCATCCAGAACTCCTCGACTACTTAAACCAAACGAAAAAAAAAATTGCAAGAGCTTTATATGACTCCAGTTTACCAGTGGTCGAAGTATGATTTAAAAACATTAGATATGACAATTGTTTATAGATTGGAAAGTAAAGTCCAAAAACTTTCAGGCAACCCAAAGGATAAAATTGAATCACGGAATTTACGAAATTAGTTGTGAGGAATGCAATTTGAAGTTTGTTGAACTGTGACAGAGTATTGGGTAGATACGACACCATTAGTTGAATTCGTTCCACCATGTAAAGATATTAGTATAAATATAGGTACATTGTGCTTTAGTTTTAATCATATCTCGATAATGAAAATGTGATTGGGGAAATGAGTGTTGTGTATACATGTTGTGTTTAAGTGTTTTAGCGTTTGTGAAAACTATGCCATGGTTTGATAATATATTGTTATGAATTACACCCCCTTGAAAAAGGAGGTGGTACGCCTATGCCTCTGATGGTGACTGGAAAGGCTCTAGAAAGAGCCAAGGACTTTTCTAGATTATGGTTGGAGAAGATTCTGGATTGATCTAGAGCTAATTTCGGAGTATATAAGGCGCGATTACAAGCGCGGAAGGGGAAGTTTTATGAAGAAAGCAGTTTATAAAAGTGAACAAGTAGAAAAGTGAAAAGTGAGGTTAGATAAATAGTAAATAAAGTGAATTTGAAGTATTGTAGTCAGTAAATAGTTAAATAAAGTGTTAGTAGTGTTTAATCTCTTGTTAAAATTATTTAGAACCCACGGATTCATACAGGGTGTTTCCCAAAAAGGTGGAAATCCGTAACATTTTGGTGTCAGAAGTGGGATTTTGACAAGAGGATTTTTCGGAAGTGTTCGAGAAGGTTTGGCAGTGTATTCTCGAAGTTGGTGCTAACACGGAGGACTAATTTACTGGACGTTGTTCGATGGTTATTTTCGAACAGGAAAATAGTGTCAAGTGCATTTTTTGAGACATTTTTGGAACATTTTGTTGGACATTAGTGGTTAAGTGACAAAGACTCTAGATAAGACTTTTTTTTGTGCCGTTTGAGGTTTTTCTGGACAGTCCCATTACCGATAGTGACGTAATTATTAAATTTTGTTGATAATTATATGCCGGTAACAACCAGAAGCATGGCATCCGAACAACAAATGCAGGACTTTATGGCCCAAATGCAAAAGATGATGATGGATCAGGAAAGAAATCGCCAGGAAGAGAAAGAAGAACAGGAAAGAAAACGCCAGGAAGAGAAAGAGGAACGTGAGAGAAAACGACAAGAAAAAGAACAAAAACGCCTACAGGAAAAAGAAGAACAAGAACAAAAACGTCAAGGAGAATTAAGGAAAATTTTTGAGGATCAAAATAAACGACATCAAGAAGAGAAACGATGTCAGGAAGAATTGAGAAAAATCATGCAAGACTTGGACATTAAACAACAAGAAGAAAGAGGCGAACTAAGGAAAATTATAGAAGGCCAACAGAGTGCCATATTTGCCGTTACTGAAGAACTCAAAAATAAGGTAGCGGAAGAAGTCGGTGGAGTCAAACAAGAGGTAAGCGAAGTCAAAGGAGAAGTAAATGAAGTCAAAGAGAAAATGCACCAGGTAGAAGGAGAAATTGACCAGCTTAAACAACAGTTGAGGGATAGAGGAAACCAGCAACTGGTATCGTCAGGCCAGCGATTGAAAATTCCCTCTTTAGATGGTCAAAGTTCCTGGATGACGTACAAGATGCAGTTTGAGGCAGCAGCGAGTGCAAACAACTGGAATGACGAAGAAAAGGCTATGGCGTTAATCGTGGCATTAAGGGGCCAAGCATTGGAAATACTCCAGACAATCTCAGTAGACCAACAAAGGGATTTTAAAGTTTTAGAAGCTGCCCTAGATCTACGATATGGCGATCAACACCTTGCCCGAGTGTACCAGACCCAGCTGAAATCACGTGTTCAAGGGGCTGGGGAAAGTTTGCAAGAGTTTGAAGCTGCCGTGTGGAGACTGGCTCACCTGGCTTACCCGGATGTACCGAAGGAATTCCAAGATCAACTGGCAGTAGAGGCTTTTCTGGATGGTATACAGGATGATGAGATCAGGCGAGTCCTCAGGTTATCTCGATACCAGAACAGCAGCGAAGCGTTGGTACGAGCACTCGAGGTGGAAGCTGTCCTTCAGGATACCCCGAGTCCAAGAGTACAAGCTGTGAGTATCGAAGAATCGCAACCAGAAAAGAAGAAAGAGAACAATATCTTGATCCAGATACAGGAGGTAAATAAAATGATTAGTCACTTACTAGCTAAATGGAATCCTCCGAAAAGACAGGAAAACCAACAAAATAGAGAGAAGCCAAGCGGGGGTATTAAATGTTACAACTGCGGCAAGATAGGACATATCAAACGAGACTGTCGACAGCGGAACTCGAGGAAAGTGAATGTTGGAAACAGGGCAGAGACACAGAATAAACAAAGTAGTGGAAGGCCAAGTGGACGGCGTATGAAATGCTACAGGTGCGGGGAACTAGGACATATCCAGCTTGAATGTCCACAGAGGAGCTTGGAGAGAGTGAAGGCTGGAGATGCTGTGAAGCCAAGGGGAAAACCAGAGGAAGCCGGTACCAGAGAGGCTGTGACAGATAACGAACGTGGTGCCCCTAGAGAAGTGAAGATTTCCCAGCTTCGGAGCATTACAGAAAGGCCACCACTACAAGGATATGACGATAAAACGAAACCTGAGAGAAATGCAAACATTTCATCCGGAAGAAGGTACAAGGAAGGTTGCAAGCACAACCACTGGGAGAAACTGCAGGTCACGGGAGCAGTCAACACTGTCAAGGTGGAGGTGCCGGATGATAGGGCAGATGAAGCGCTCAGACAAGAACAATTGAACGATGTGGAAACTGGGCCTATATTGAGAGCCAAAGAAAGGGGAACTCGTCCAAAATGGAAGGATGTTTCGGACAAAAGAGTGGGACTTAAGGCACTATGGGCACAGTGGGACTCACTGAAAGTCAGGAACGGGCTGTTGCGGAGAGCATGGGAAAGCCCGGATGGAAAAAAGATGGTTATGCGTCTAGTGATTCCCAGGTGTCGAGTAGCGAAGGTGCTTCAGGAAGTGCACGATGGAACATCCGATGGACACTTCGGTGTTAACAAGACCCTGAAGAAAATACGAGAACGATTTTATTGGATAAGAAGTCGTCAGGATGTGGAGGCTTGGTGTCGCAAATGCAAGATTTGTGCAGCCAGTAAGGGACCACAGACTGGAAGTAGGGGTGAAAAGAAGCAGTTCAACGCCGGAGTTCCTTTCAAGAGGTTGGCTAACGATATAGCGGAGCCATCACCAGCTAGTGACCGAATGAAGGCTCAATATGACTGGAAGGGTAATTCAAAGGAGGTCATCAAGGTGGGAGAGCTAGTTTGGCTGTACAACCCCCAGCGGAGGAAAGGAAAGTCACCGAAATCACCTTGGGATGGACCGTACACTGTTATTACCCGAATTAATGATGTCGTCTATCGGATTCAGCAAAGCAGAAAGTCCAAGATGAAGATGGTGCATTTGGACAGGCTGGCGAGATACACTGATGATCCTGAGTTGCCTGATCGGGACGATCAGGCTTAAGGAGGGGGCAGTGTTATGAATTACACCCCCTTGGAAAAGGAGATGGTACGCCTATGCCTCTGATGGTGACTGGAAAGGCTCTAGAAAGAGCCAAGGACTTTTCTAGATTATGGTTGGAGAAGATTCTGGATTGATCTAGAGCTAATTTCGGAGTATATAAGGCGCGATTACAAGCGCGGAAGGGGAAGTTTTATGAAGAAAGCAGTTTATAAAAGTGAACAAGTAGAAAAGTGAAAAGTGAGGTTAGATAAATAGTAAATAAAGTGAATTTGAAGTATTGTAGTCAGTAAATAGTTAAATAAAGTGTTAGTAGTGTTTAATCTCTTGTTAAAATTATTTAGAACCCACGGATTCATACAGGGTGTTTCCCAAAAAGGTGGAAATCCGTAACAATATCATCATTGTTACTGGTGAAGTAAGAATCAACAATAACTTAGAAATTTATATAATATTTTCAAACAAATTTTCTATAATTATTAAAGTTATCAAAGCCTGTTTGCTTTGCAACTACTTAAGATGGCATCAGATCACAGACTATAGCCCAGGCGCTCTAGCTAATTTGATCTATAAATCTCAAACATGTTCGGAGGTAGATGATTTATTTTTTATGAGTTCTCTGAAGTGTAGTTAATAAGATTATCAAAAGTTTGCATGGTTTCCAGACCGGAAACAAAAAAAATCCAAATTTTATTATTAAACAATATTTGTTGGAGGAAATAATAGAAAATAATTTTTACAAATGATACTTATTCTATAAAAAGTCATACACAACATAAAGGCTCAGTTACACGGCGCGTGGTTCGCCAAGCCACGAGCCCGGCTTGCGACTCGCGTTGGTGCGTCTTATAGCGAGCCAGAGGTGTCAATATGGCCCGTGACCAATGCAGATTTCGTGTGGGATTTGTGGGTTGTGGGTTGTAGGCTCATCAAAACTGCGTGAAAGATCAGTCGATCGCAATGAATGCAATAGACAAACCATGTCGGTTTGTAAATTTCGACCGTCCCACTTCCGCTTCTCTTGCTGGCTATGACTTTTTTTGCTAATTTTCTGTACGTGACCGGCAATCCATATTTTTTCTTCTTTAATTCTTTCACTGATATTTCAAATCTCTACTGCAATTTGTTCCATGCGTCGTACACAACATTTCTATCTCTGTGCTCTAAATGACGTGGACCACATTACTTCTTCCAATATACTCTTCAATAAACTCAACTGCTTTCTCTGTGGACCACGCCATAATAATACACAATAAAACAATATTTTCGATTCTCTGGAGACCACTCAGGAAAGGCTCGCGAAAAGGCCGTCCTATACGAGCTTTAACGAATCAAGCACGCGCCAGAATATCAGTGGCTCTGACTCGCCAAACTTTACCGACACCTAGATGAAAGACACAAGCCACAACCTATGCCAAGTTGGCCTATGTCACATGGCGCTTGTTTCGTGGCTCGCCGAGCCAGGCTCGCCTAATCACGCGCCGCGTAATGGGCTCGTTCCATGATATTCTTTTTATATGGTTTTTATACTTTTTCATATAGTACTCGATATTCTCATTATACACTTCAAATTTCGTATTATTAACTTTTTCCGTTCTCGAGATATAAGGAGTTGAAATTGGTAATAGTTGCAAAAACCGAGCGCTCATATGTGACGTCACTATACGTAAGTGACGCAAGAAAAATGGCTTTCTGGGACCTTTCAAATTTAACCTGAAAAGTCGAAAAACATGGAATTTGTCAACGCTGGTAACTAAATAAATACGTCGAGTGAAAGTTCGTTCTATATCTCTAAGGAAAAGAGAAGGTCGGCGATCAATTCTAATCGTAAATTGCATGGTCAAAATCGAAAATTCGTCCCGGCAGGAGCGATAGAAAATTGTAATTATTTGACATTTCGCCAAATTGTACTCCCCTACTGTCAAGTAGTAAACAAAACAAACAATACTTTGAAAACATTTATAATTATAACAAGTAAGGAGCATCAAGTCTATTGAGATCGCCGAGTCTATGCGTATAGTGACGTAGCCCCTGGCCACGCCCCATTTTCGCTAGATGGAGATTTGTAATAGTTTTTAAGATACTAAACGTGCGAATAAGATTCTAATTTTTTGCAGATCCATTAATTTATACTTGCACTTTCGATTTATGAAATAAAAAAAAATGCTGAACGAGCCCATTGCGCCTTAAATAGCAGTAAAACCGCAGTCGAGCGAAGCCGACGCTCCCGCGCTGTATCTGAATACAGTGTATTATATACAGGTAGACAAATGTTTCCTTTCCACTACATTCCATGTATACGTGATACCCTTATCTACTTATTATGTAAGTATCAAAATTTTTACTATATTAGCGAACTACATTCCCGAGACTATAAATATAGGTATTTTTACCTATCACAAACATGCATTCGTTTTTTTTAATGTTTAAAAAGTTGGTATCTTTTACTTTAAAACTAAATTTGTTTTCTGTTTCTAAGTAACTTTATATCTGAGTTCCGATAGCATGGATATATATTTGTTCCACAAATTCTGAAATTACTAAATTATAATAATTTCAGAAGTATTGTTTATTTAAACTACATTAACTTAAGCAAATGTGAGTTAATGAGGTTTAAACTAACACATTTCCCGAAACCTTCCTAAAGACCAAAAAAAAGTTCGAACATTTCCTACCGACTATCATACAATATATAAGAATGGGGTTATTTAGAAATTTAATATTTATGTATTGATGAATTGCTTATACAGGGTGTCCCAGAATTGAGTTCCGGGACGGGAAAGTGTGCTTCCTAAGCCGTATAACCCAACTTACCTTAGTCAAAAACTGCATCTCTGAGGAAGTACAATCTCTTAAAGTGATAAAGATTTTTTTCCCAATAATATCCGCTATATTGAAAATAAAATGTTCAAGTTTTCAAGGGACCTGTATCTCTAAAAGTACTCTATGTAAGCTTGATAACAACTAAAATCTTATGTTTCTCAAACACGACAGATTTCCTATTTCACAAGCACCTATGGCCTACAGAGAATAAATTATAATTCTTGATTCTTTGTAATGAAGCATCCTAAAGTCATACCTCATTACTAAGAAGTTTCAGTGTAGTGCCGTGTGCACATTTGCCACACGACGGCGATTCATACTCGATATACTAAATTTGCACACCGCCCGACACCGACCGTCTCAAAAAGGAGGGATAGTTTCGTGTATAAAAGCCCAGCCGCGGATCGAGAAGAGCACTGGGTACATCTCTCTGTAGACTGCCGACGGCGCGCTGAGCCGAAGACAATTTACTGATTTATGCACCAAGTGACGTGACTCTCCGGACCGAATATATCTTGACCTAGAGAAGTCTTACGGCGCGCTGAGCCGGGGACAGAACTTGTGCCAAGTGTTATTTAGTCCAGTGATGTCCCGACGAAACCGACACGGAGCAAATATAAATTAACAGAGGAGTGACCCGGCGAGTTGAGCCGATAGCTTGCTCGAGTTGATAGTTATTAGCCCGCCGCCGTTTCCGCCGTCAAAACCCCTACTCGCCGCATCACTGCATTACACTCTCGTCGTCTCTCTCATTCATACGATTTAAATATCACCTGATTACCAATAACCGTAAAAGATACGGACCTAAAAACCGATAACCTGTAACTATTGTATATCATGTAAACCTGCATATTTTACCTGTTGAAAGATAATAAATTTGTTAATTTTGATTGGGTTGTCTTATTAAACTAATCTGGATCCTGAACTAATCTCCGACTCCAGCTACCCAGAGCAAAACACCGTTACATAATTTGGCGCCCGAGCAGATTTTAAGACATTAGTTCATTCCGGATAACCCAAAAGGTGACATTTACAAACGAGAGATAGACAAATAGAAAGAGTGTAACATAATTTAACACCCGAAACAGATTTTAAAAGGTAGATTTACTCCAGACAACCCAAAAGGATACATTTATACTAAGAGAGAGATAGTAAAATATTTAGAGGGAGACACAAAATATTCCAAGCCATAGAAATGAGTTTGTCAGACACAGATGGTGCTTATGGGCTAGAAGTCGCAGATACCACAGTAGGATGGATATATAAATTAAAGAAAGATGAACTACTAGTAGAATTATCCAAGTACGGCGCAATTACAACTGGAACAGTGGAAGAACTCCGAAGTAGACTAAAAAGTTATTTACGTAGCGAGGCAGCCAAGAAAGTTGATGCCACGCCCACCCAAATAAATCCTACAATACCAGACAGGTCATACATTATACCAACACCCATGGGTACGGTTTTAACTGAAGTTCGCAAATGGAACGTTCGTTTCGACGGCAGAAAAGATGTTTTCTCATTTCTAGAACGTGTAGAAGAGCTACAGTCTGGATACAATTTTAATGATGAACAAATGCTACGAGCCCTACCCGAACTACTACAAGGCGATGCATTATTATGGTACAGAAATAATAAAACGTCCTGGAATACGTGGGATCAATTTGTCACAAAGTTAACAGCATTTTACGCACCCTCAGATTACCATTTAAAGTTGGAAGACGAAGCAAGGCTCCGTGTACAAAAAGACAACGAAAATATAAAAGATTATGTAGTAGCAATCCAAACTCTACTGCGGAGGCTTAAAAATATCACCCCAGAACAGAAGTTATACCGAATATACTCAAATTTAAAACCAGAATACCGAAAATATATCAAACGAACCGATTTCCAGACACTCGATCAATTAATAACCCTAGCAAATGAACACGAAACTGTTTGTAAAGAAGAAAAGACAGCCAAACAAAATTTACAAACAGGCACACCAAGATTAGGTTTTAATTACACACCAGACAGATATTATCAAGCACCGAATTATAGAAATAATTATGGAAACAACACACAAAACCACAATAGGCCGGCCACCCAGAATTATTCTAGATCACAAGATCAGGTACAGAGACGAACCGCCGCCGAGTATCCCACAACACAAAGCAATTCTAGGAATAACACACAAACAAATTCCAGGCACAGCGTAGTTAATAACTACAATAGAAATACAAACTGTTGGCGATGTGGAATCCCTGGTCACACCCGAGGTAACTGTAAAAACACACCAAAGATATTTTGCTCCCGATGTGGACAATTAGGAATATTTTCCCGTGATTGCAGGTGCAATAATGAGGCCTCAGGAAACAGCAACATGCGGTGCCCTGCCTCGCGAACAGTCCAGCCAGTAAACAACTTCCCCGCGGCCACCGTCCAAACTCCAGTTTTCAATGTCAACGACCGACTGAAGATCCCGATACATATCGGAACCGACCACTTTACAGCGCTACTCGACACGGGCTCAACCCGCTCTTACATAGGGGACGCTGTATACACGAACTGCAAAGCAAACTTACTAGAAATAAATTGTACCGGACATAATATTAAACTGGCGGATGGAACCGAAACACTAGTAAACAGAGAATTCAAATTAAATTACTACACAACAGGACTTCAATTAACCGATAATTTCTTGTACTTGCCAAATTTAACTTATGATATTATTTTGGGGATGGACTTTCTAAGGAACCATCACGTTACCATTGATTTTAAATTACTAACAGGGCAAATTATGGGAAAGATGATAGACTTTAATCAGAAAATAGAAGGAACAATACCGCTCTCTCTAATTCAGCCCTCAGATAACGAAAAACAGATCCTGTCAAATTTTTTACAAGTCGAACTTCCGAAATTTGAAACAATTCAAGGTGTTACCCCACTAACTCAACACAAAATTAGACTCCTGGACGACACGCCGATTAAACAGAGATACCGCCCATTAAACCCAGCCATGCAAAAAATTGTTAATACCGAGTTAGACAAAATGTTGGAAGAAGGTGTAGTAGAACCGTCTAAAAGCCCGTGGAATTCCCCAATTGTCATGGTAAAGAAAAAGGACAATAAATATAGATTTTGCATAGACTTCCGGAAAGTAAATGAAGTTTCGATGAAAGATGCTTACCCATTACCTTTTATAAACGCCATTTTAGACAAATTGCGAGAAGCCCGGTTCATATCTACTTTAGATTTACGCTCCAGCTATTGGCAAATATCTTTGACAAATGAGAGTAAGCCAATAACCGCATTTACGGTACCCGGAAGAGGGTTATTTCAATTTAAAGTTTTACCTTTCGGCCTCCATTCAGCCCCTAGCACATTTCAAAGACTCCTGGACCAGATTATAACCCCTGATCTGACATATGCATTTGCGTACCTGGACGACATCGTCGTAGTAAGCAAGACATTTAACGAACATTTACAACACTTACAAGAAATATTTCAGCGTTTAAAAGATGCAAACCTACAACTAAATCCAGATAAATGTAATTTCTGCAGAAAAGAACTAAGATATTTAGGACACCTGGTAAGTGAAGATGGCATTAAGACAGACCCCGAAAAAGTAAGTGCCATTGTGGCAATCCAGCCTCCAAAGAATGTCAAACAATTACGACGTTTTCTGGGCATGACTTCCTGGTATAGGAGATTTATAAAGTCATATTCGGACACTGCCGCACCCTTAAACAAATTACTGAGGAAACATATCCGCTGGAAATGGACATCAGTTGAAGAAGAGGCTTTCACAAAACTCAAAAATGCATTAACAACGGCTCCTGTGCTCAGCTGCCCCGATTTTACGAAAACTTTTTATCTCCAGACAGACGCATCTATACAAGGACTTGGTTCAGCACTGCTACAGAAAATTGACAATCAGGACCGTATTATAGCATATGCAAGTCGCTCCTTGTCAGACGTAGAAAAAAAGATGTCAGCCGTGGAATTAGAATGCTCCGCCATACTCTTCGCAATCCGGAAACACATTAGTTACATACAGGGATATCATTTTGTTGTTGTAACAGATCACCAGAGTTTAAAATGGTTATATTCCACAAACCCCACCAATGGACGACTGGCTCGATGGGTAATGGAATTACAACAGTACGATTTCGAAATAAAATACAGAAAAGGAGTATTAAACAAAGTGGCAGACGCACTTTCCCGCCAGCCAATTATCACCGAAGAAGGAAATAACACTGAGGAAGGTATTTTCACAATTGAAAATTCAGAAAACTGTGCTTGGTACAAAGAGACCATTAAACTAGTACAAAGTAAACCCGAAAGAAAACCGGAATACTGCATTATCGACGGAAACCTGTACCGCCATATATGGAGCAGTAACAATTTTACAGACCCCGAATTTTCCAACCCATGGAAACTTTGTATCCCGCAACCGCAACGAAAGCAAATCCTGAAGGAAAATCACGATGCACCATGCGCAGGACACCTAGGTATAACAAAAACTATAACCCGAATTGCCGATAAATACTACTGGCCTAGGATGTACAGAGATATTGCAAATTACGTAAGACGCTGCCCGAATTGTCAAAAATATAAATCATCTCAACAACAGACCGCAGGAAAAATGCAATTCCCTAAAATAAACGGATGTTGGGATACTGTCAGCATCGACATTGTCGGACCACTTCCTAGGTCTAGCAAAGGCAACAATAATCTCATCGTGTTGCAAGATAGATTCACTAAATGGATAGAATGTCACCCTGTAAGAAAAGCAACAGCAGACGCCGTTTGCAAAGCATTAAAGGAAAAGATTATCGCCAGATTTGGATGTCCAAATTACATTATCACCGATAACGGGAAACAGTTTACCAGCAACGAATTCACTTCGCTGTTATCTGAATACGGTATTACACACCGCACAACGACGCCGTATTCACCCCAATGTAATCCAGTAGAGAGGACAAACAAAGTAATAAAGACGATGATTGCCCAATATACCGAAAACGACCACCGAAAATGGGACCAATTTTTACCAGAATTTACGTTAGCTATAAATTCGTCCAGACATGAATCCACGGGATTCACACCGGCAATGCTTAATTTCGGTAGAGAGTTAACACTACCTAGCTCTCTCAACAAAGAAAACCAGAATAATAACCCAACAAATCCAGATACCCCGAAGAAACACATTGAAAAGTTGCAGAAAATGGCCGATATATTTGAACTTGTACGAGTAAACCTAGCCAGAGCATACCAAACACAGAGTCACCACTACAACCTGCGTCGCAGAGAATGGACCCCCCGTGTGGGAGACAGGGTCATGAAAAGGGAACACCCTTTGTCCTCAGCAATCCGAAATTTTAACGCAAAACTGGCACCTAAATTCTCAGGACCATATATCGTGGTGCAGACTATATCACCAGTTATCGTCGAAATTAGATCCCCCACCGGTCGCAGGAAGCTGCGCGTACACGTAAAAGATTTGAAACCGGCGCATGTCTAAAACATATAAATTAACATGCACTCGCAGCAAATATTCAGTCGACCAGAATCATCAGACCAAGATGTGGCCACGAACTCCAAGTTTACCACCCTGGTACCCTGAGTCAGACGACCCGACGCCGTCTCCTCCACCACGCCCGATGTCACCGCCCGGACCAGGTTTGGAAAACCTGTACATATTCTTTGATCCTCCCAGGACAATCAACCCTGAGACGCCGCCACTCTCAGGAATTAGGGCAGAAACCCAGATACCAGCCCTACTATCTCCCCTACCCCCGACGCCGGAAGCCAAAAGCCTCCCCAGCCAGGGAAACGCCAGAATACCATCGTCGCCGCCGAGGTTAGACATGCCGTCCCTGCTGCCGTCCCCGAGGTGTCCTTCAACCTCCAGAGCTGAGCCGTCCCCCTCACCGCCAGTTAAATATGTGCCATCCCCGATACCGTCCCCTGGGCTACAAACGATATCTCCACTGTCCAGGTCAATGGAAAGGAAATTCAGGGAGTTATTTGGCGAAAGTCCCAGTCCCCCAAAGCCGCCGACCCCAGGTAGGTCAATTCCCTGCCTTCGGGCCTTGTTTCAGATAGACGACACAAAGCCGCCTCCTGCAGTACCAAATCGGAGACGAAAGTTCAGGCACCGCAGCAACGACGGAACGACCACCCGACTCCCAGGAATCACCGCCCTGTCCAGCATCAAGCCCTGTGCGTCAATACCCTTGCCGCAGACGTCCACTAACGCAACCCCAGGAGTGCGCGGGAACGTCTAAGTGCGCGGCAAACGAGTGCGCGGAAAACTTTATCAGGCCGAATTTGTTATTACATTTTCCGATATGTAAATTTTGTTAATTTTGCTTTAGAATCCATTTGTTTTATCTTTTATACCAATGTTTTCTTACGATTTATTTCGATTTATGCCATACCTAGTTTAGTTAATTTTTGCATAGTACATTTTATTTTCCCTGTTATCTCTACCGTTGTTTTACTGATAGATTGCTGTTAACAAAATGTTTAAAAATTGTATATTCACATGTTTATACAGGGTGTTTACGAAATCTTACCATGTTTTCGTTAATTGGATAAAAATGTATAATAGGTTAGGATTTGTTTTAAAATGTTTATAAATTGTATATTCACATGTTTATACAGGGTGTTTACGATATCTTACCATGTTTTCGTTAATTGGATAAAAATGTTTAATAGATTAGAGTTGTTTTGAAACGTTTAAAAATTGTTCCTGATGTCAATTTTTTTTCACCCGACGAACGAGGGGAGTGTAATGAAGCATCCTAAAGTCATACCTCATTACTAAGAAGTTTCAGTGTAGTGCCGTGTGCACATTTGCCACACGACGGCGATTCATACTCGATATACTAAATTTGCACACCGCCCGACACCGACCGTCTCAAAAAGGAGGGATAGTTTCGTGTATAAAAGCCCAGCCGCGGATCGAGAAGAGCACTGGGTACATCTCTCTGTAGACTGCCGACGGCGCGCTGAGCCGAAGACAATTTACTGATTTATGCACCAAGTGACGTGACTCTCCGGACCGAATATATCTTGACCTAGAGAAGTCTTACGGCGCGCTGAGCCGGGGACAGAACTTGTGCCAAGTGTTATTTAGTCCAGTGATGTCCCGACGAAACCGACACGGAGCAAATATAAATTAACAGAGGAGTGACCCGGCGAGTTGAGCCGATAGCTTGCTCGAGTTGATAGTTATTAGCCCGCCGCCGTTTCCGCCGTCAAAACCCCTACTCGCCGCATCACTGCATTACACTCTCGTCGTCTCTCTCATTCATACGATTTAAATATCACCTGATTACCAATAACCGTAAAAGATACGGACCTAAAAACCGATAACCTGTAACTATTGTATATCATGTAAACCTGCATATTTTACCTGTTGAAAGATAATAAATTTGTTAATTTTGATTGGGTTGTCTTATTAAACTAATCTGGATCCTGAACTAATCTCCGACTCCAGCTACCCAGAGCAAAACACCGTTACATCTTCGTTGATATTACACAAAATTTTCAAAGTATTAATTTGTGTATTGAAACAGGTCGACGTTATGTGGAGCATTTCCTTTTAATGTATTTTTTAAAATAAACTGTAATCTGTTATTACAACATTTTATTGTAGAATTGTAAATAAATGTTAAATACAAATGGAGGAAAACAACGGTAATTCCTTGTAGTTTGATTAACATAACAAAAAATTTTGAGAGTATCTTTTTACAGCCCTTGCAATGCTCTGCAGAAATTTTCAAGTATTCCCTAATTTTACAGGGCGATTAAAAAAGTATAGTCAATCAAATATTAATTATTATAAAAAAAATTGAGAAACAAAGGATATTTGGTTGTTGTTTACATAGAGTACTTATAGAGATATAGCTCCCACCAAAATTTGAAAATTTTATCTTCAATACAACGGAAATTATGGGAAAATAGTGTTTTTTTCTGACTCACTTTAAGAGGATGTACTTCCTCAGGGATGCATTTTTTGACTAAGGTAAATTGGGTTATACGAGCCCAACATGAACTCGGGAATCAGAAGTTCCCGTCCGTGAACTCAATTTTCGGACACCCTGTATATATTAGTTTTATATTAATATACAATTATATGCATAAGAAAGGTGAGACCTCCAATTTAAAAATTATTCTTCAGGTTTTTAATTTGTGGAAATTTTGTATGTCTTGTAAAATCTCCAGGTCGCTATTGTGCCTAAAGCACAATAAAACTAATTTTGTTTGGCAGTTTCACAGGCTCAAATAAACAAATGCGATAACCTACCACCAAACAGAATTAGGCTCCGGCTAGCCAGTTTTATAGGAGGTAAGGGCCTGGGTAAGCGTCAACGACAACTTAAATATTAAGGCCAAGAGCGATTAAATTATAAAAATTTAAGTTAGAAAATTTACTTTAAGTGTTTAAAATCCAAGTTTTGTATTCCAAAAAAAATATTCAAAAGTACCTTGGGCGCCAAAACCTAAAGGAGGTTTATAAAAAAGGAAGATACGTCACAGACAACACACAGAAAAACGACAGGTAAAATTGAAGTCGATTTAATATCGATTAATAAATATAAATCACGCATAATTAAATAATGACATTAAAAACATTTGAACAACAGACACGTATGAAAAATTACTAATACAAGAAATATGGGTTAGTCAAATTTAGAAGTTGGGTTAAAATGTTACGATAAGAAATATAAGTTACAGATAACTATACGGTAACGCTTATCACCAAATTAGATAAGAAATAGTTCTAGCGATAAACAACAAGATAAACCTTAAGCGGTTTCAGATTAAGCCACCAAATTTATTCACTAAAATTTTAAACTATTCACAATGACATAAGGTTAATTCAGAGTAAAGGTACGAGACTATGAATTTCTCATAACTGGCAACCTAGATTGACATACAAGACAAACTATCAAAATAGGGAGCAGTTCTCTTTTTGCTAGAGATTTTTGAATGTGTTGCTAAACCTGATGACAATTTAATAATTATCATATGACATATCCCAACCGCCAAGAAAAATAAGGTACAATTTACCGGGCTATATAAAATGATAGCAAGTGGGAATTATTAAATCAACACCAGAGATGACATCTAATTAAATTTGTACTTAAACACATTCATTAAACTGCTCGACAACAATAATAAGAAAAGGTAGCCACGCCTTGCTAGAGTGAGAGAAATTTATATAAGGTTAGTAAAAAAATGACACACAAAGCTAAAATAATGGCGCTTAGCAACTAAACTATAAAACAATTTTGTTTATCACTAGAAACTTCAACTTATAGACACTTCTAGAACTCTAGAAACTTATCACTAACAATACCCGAAACTAACCTAAAATTTACAAAATCTCATTAAAAAAATACATGCCTCTCGGCTACAGATAATATGACCCCTAGAATATCACGATACGATACGATACAAACTAACGGTAAAACTGGTAGGTATAAACCAAATAAACCAGAAAATAAGAAAAATTTACGGGGTTAAATAGCGTAAGGCGATTTTATGGCAGCACTGAAACACAAAATCGTCTCTCGGACTAAAAATTAATGAAAACTTCATTAACAATGCTGTTTCTTACGGTCTAAAACCCTATCCGACACAACTACCATGAAGTTAAAAAATAGCAAAAACTACACAAATTTTTCGTATAGGCTCATTACTGTTATATTTGTGGTTGGTAAACATGAAATTTTATTTAATTTAACATCCCGTCTAGCGGCAGTTAATTACATGAAGATTAAACGAAATTTTGTTGGAAAGAAGTAATAACAATGTACTTAGCTCATGAAATGTTTCCTGTTTATACTCGGCATGTAGCTGGTGATATTGTAGTAGGTACTGTTGTCTCTCTCATACACGTGACATGAGTGAACGCTAACTTCCAGGATTCTCCAAATGCGGTATTCATAAAAACAGCAAAAAAATTCAACAAAAACTTCCTCGTGATGGTTGATCAGGCCATTCGAAGAATATTTACGTCGCCGGATAATGACCTTGGCGGAATATGTTACGATATGTTGTTAAAACTTCTAAGATGTGTCCATCAAGCAGGAAAACTTCAAAGGTATTAAATGTAAATCCGTAGAATTGTAAAATATCAAATTACGTAAATCGGTAAATCGATAAACTGGGAAACTTGTAAATTAATCCCTTATTAAATCAGTAAATGGTGAAATCGAAAACTTGAAGTAGGTTTTAATTTTAAAAAATTTTCATTAATTAATAAAATATACTATAATAAATCAATCTTCAGTCCATAATATTCAAATATCCTTTTTAAGCGCCTGAATAATAAAATTTAAGCCGGTAGGTTAAAGACACATGTTAACCGCTCGGAAACTAAACAGTAAGAGAACGTATTCGATTTGGCTCGATACAATATTTTAAATCGTTGTGATGGTGCTGACATCTCGTGCCTAGGCCTATCACTTATTTCAACACGGAAACGGTTTCTACAATCCATTAGAGATGGAACATTAACGGAGTATTGTTACAGTCTAAGCCATTCGCGCGCCAAGTCTCCAGTTAATTAATTGTTTATCGAAAATTCGTGACATTAGACGACATTTTTGGATACATTTTTTATCTGAAAATGTATACTTTTTCTTCCACCTTAACTCATTTTCGAAATTCTGTGAAAATACCGAAAAAGTCAAGTTTTTGAATGTTTTCTTTGTTAAGTGGTAAATATCTCTAATGACGGCTACTAGAATAATCATACTTTTCACTTGTGACGTATCATGGCTTACATTATACATCGGATCATGACAGGTAACGATTTGTGAAGTAATCTGTGTATTGTATCGGACCAATCGTAGTCTTTGCTTGAACGTCGAACGTTGCGTTTAGGCCACTAGACAGTTTATATTATCGACATTTCTCATATTTTCATCTTTTGCGCAGGATTCTGGCAGGTATACGTCACACAACAGAAAATGGAACATTGTACATAAATAATGCTATTAAGTGAAAAGTCTGATTGTTCCAGCCTGTGGTGAAATGCTAATGATTCCAGAAAACGTATCTCATTCGACATAAATCAGTATTAATAAAGAAAGTTATTTGGCAACACTGTACACCTCTACGGCTCGGATCTTTCTAACACACATTCTTCTAACAACGCTACCGCTCATGGGAGTTTTTTCTATTTTTTTTACAATTTGAACACCCGCACGTGAATCAATCTGATGATAACTACTATTCCTGTATAATGGAAAATGTTACAAATTGAACTAAACAACTCGGCTATCTATATGTAAGCCTCTGGTTCACTAGACCTTGACTCGACCCGAGCGATAGGTATTGTGCGGGCTAGAAGGCATGGCGGCACCATTTACGGTAGTTTGCATTCTCCTCACGTTTGACACTCGGTTGTTTAGTTCCAGTTTAGCTGCTACCCTGGAATCAACAATCTCGGGCAGCTTTGGTCGACACCCTATCACAGAAGTTTCAAGTAAAGTGTTAAGTTCTGTTTGCCACTCACACTTTTGAAATCGGCACGATTTAATTGCGAATATTAGAGATATATCTGATTAAGATTAAAACTGATTATACATAAAACTAAAGGTAACTTGTTCCCGATTGTACACCACGATACGACAAACAGCTTTAAAAATATTTCAAATATTCTCAGTGGTCTAAAAGCATACACAGAGCAGCACTTTGTACATCCTGTGGTGTACAGGCCAGGCAAATGAAGGGAAACAGACAGAATTTTTAGATAAATTAGTAACCGCAATGTTTTTGGAAGAGGTAAGGGGAGAGGTTTCTCATTTCGTGACTCAAGAATTTGATTTGCATTTCGTTTTTAATAAACAGTTAGAGCGGAGACTCAGTTTTTTTAAGATACTGGCAAAACTATCGTTCGTAGAGAAAAGTGAAGAAAGAGTGATTTGTGCGCAACTAAACACCCTATATTGTGAGGCTTTCCAAATTAAAATCGTCCAAGCGATAAAAAAAATTGTTGCAAAAAAACCTGCAATATAGCCATTTTGTAAATATTAACATAACTTTTTAATTTGTTGTTAAAATTTTATAAAACTCTTAAATAAGTGCATTTTATAGTGGCTTTATAAGTGTGCAAAAGATGAGTTCTGTCGGTGTAATAGTTTTTGCATAATCCTATTTGTTTATCTCACTTGTTACAAATATTTTTACTCAACGAACTTTTTTTTACTGATTACTTGCAACTTAGTAAAGACAAAAATAAAATTGGAATACATCGCAGTTAGTGGAGGTCCAGCGACAGACACAGACATTCTAAATGTACATGCAGTCACTGGACATGACAAAGAAGTATTAAGCCGATTTCTTTGTTATACATTAATTACCACTGTTATTACAAAAATACGATCGCCACGCATTCCGGGTAGTGGAGGTTCAGAGGTATACGTCCATATTTAAGGAAGTACAGTAGCAGACAATATTTGTGTGTAACGATTACTTGCCACATAGTGAAGACAAAAATAAAATTGGAATACATCACGGTCAGTGGAGGTCCAGCGACAGGCACAGACATTATAAACCAACATGCAGTCACTGGACATGACAAAGAAGTATTAAGCTGATTTTTTGTTATACATTAATTGCCACTTAGTTATTATAAAAATGCGATCGCCACACATCCAGGGTAGTGGAGGTTCAGAGGCAGGTATACGTCCATATTTAAGGAGGCACAGCAGCAGACAATATTTGTGTTCGATGAACTTTTTTTACCAATTACTTGCCACTTAGTGAAGACAAAAACAAAATTGGAATACATCACGGTTAGTGAAGGTTCAGCGACATACACAGACATTCTAAACCTACATGTAGTCACTGGACTTGACAAAGAAGTATTAAGCCGATTTCTTTGTTATACATTAATTACCACTTAGTTATTACAAAAATACAATCGCCACACATCCCAGGTAGTGGAGGTTCAGAGGCAGGTATACGTCCATATTTAAGGATGTACAGTAGCCGACAATATTTGTATTCAACGAACTTTTTTTACCGATTACTTGCCACTTAGTGAATACAAAAATAAAACTGAAATACATCACGGTTAGTGGAGGTCCAGCAACAGACACAGCCATTCTAAACCTACATGCAGTCACTGGAGATTACAAAGAAGTATTAAGCCGATTTTTCGTTAAACATTAATTACCACTTAGTTATTACAAAAATACGATCGCCACACATCCCGGGTAGTGGAGGTTCAGAGGCAGGTATACGTCCATATTTAAGGAGGTACAGTAGCAGACAATATTTGTATTCAACGAACTTTTTTTATCGATTACTTGCCACTTAGTAAAGACAAAAATAAAATTAGAATACATCACAGTTAGTGGAGGTCCAGCGACAGACACAGACATTCTAAACCTACATGCAGTTACTGGACATGACAAAGAAGTATTAAGCTGATTTCTTAGCTATAAATTAATTACCACTTAGTTATTATAAAAATGCGATCGCCACACATCCCGGGTAGTGGAGGTTCAGAGGCAGGAATACGTCCATATTTAAGGAGATACAGTAGCAGACATTTTAAACCAGCAATATGCCCACTTTTAAATCATGATTACTAAATGTCAAACGGATTTTTTGTTAAATAATTAATTTCATTAATAAAGTTTCCACCATTAAGAAAAATTCTCATGTCACTTTTCTTGTCTGCCATACTCTAAGACAAAGGACTGATCATGTCTCTAGTTTACACAAGTGTCTCAGGTAATTGAACGCTGGTTCCTGTATTGTAAGTATAAAAACGTATATATTTCTCAACAAAATACTTTCTCGGCAACATTCCACGGTCAACATTGAATTACAAGAAAAAAATCCAAACAGCATGACTGTCACAATAATTCTATTATAATTTTAGAACACCCTGTTTAATGAAACTAAAAACAATTAAAACAAAAACACATGCCAAAAATAAAAGTTACATCAAACTTTAAAATATTCACAAACGCGTTTCGATGCTCACATCTCGTCAGTGTGACTACTTCCAAAGCTTAGATTGTGCAAATTTATTTCTCTGGCATACATCTACAACAATTATTCGCGGCTAGATTGAACAGGATAATAAAAATTGGATTTCGGAAAATTACCAATACAGGTATAATTATAACATACAACTAAATTCAAATGCAAGTTCCCTTTCCTACTCATCAATGCAGTCACGGCGTTGTACTGATGAGCGATACGACAGTGTTGCTCCACCTGTTCCTATTTAAACATGCGCTGTTGCTCTGTAGAGTGTGGAAACCAAACACATGAACATGCATAAAAAGCAAATATGTGGGTTTGGCCTCCGCGAAGATGTTACTACGTCTTATAATATCATTAAGAATTGCTTTTATTCATTATTATTCTTTATTATAAACACTTTCTAAGAGGTATAGCGAGAATCGTAAGAGTTTTGTCCTTCCTTTTAGTCCAGTATATTTCCCTCTAACATAACAAAGTCATATTTCTAACGCCCTGTATATTTAAATAACTCTTACAACTCGTTTAAAAAAATATATTTGCTGTGATTTCCTACCTTCGCAAGATATTGTAGAGGTGTGGAGATATTTCTTACCTGTAACAAGAGAACGTATTTAGTTTCTTTGATATAAAATACAGAACATTCATATAAAACAAAGTAATAATAATACATCACATTTTTCCTCATTAACAGTTTTACTAGAAATATATTGTACATAAGTACACAGACTGTACAAAGAGGTTAATAAGAAATCAATCAATTCGCTGGAGAAAGATACAAAACACAAAAAGATAATTTAAAAGTAAATTACAGTTATAAAACAATGCCTATGTTTTAAATGAGAATTAAGCAGAGTGGAGACATTCTACTATTGACAATGTCTCAAAATCCTGAGGAAACCTGAAAAATATCGTTGTCCCTATCCGATACAATTACTGCACAAACGCTCAATCTTTCTTTATCTTGCACAATTACCTTTAGTTAACAGTAACTTACTATTCGAATGTCAATACAACGTCTCTCTGTCTTGAGGTACCGTGACGCACGAACAGACAGACATGTTTATTACTGTTCAGAACTTGACTAACAATAATATGAACGAGCCATACTTGCGGTTTTAAAAAGGCGTCAATAAAATGCAATATACTCTTCGTCTTCGTATTTACGAAGAGAATAATAACAAAGTCGAGGACACTATAAGTAGGATATCTATATCTATATATTTTAGATAAATGTGGAAGTTAACACGTATAGCTTCGCTAAATTTCCAACGATGACACTGATCTCCATTGAAGATACATTACCAGCTATTATAATTTTAAATGAAACTGTGAAATATTGGCTATATACATATAAAAGCACTTGGATATTTAAATTCATAACGGAGTATGAAATTATTTGCATTGAATAGAGACAGCGGTCTTATATTAAAAAATTGACGGTAATTATTCATATCAATAAAAATGAGTATACTAGCACTGGTGTTCATTTAAGGCGATAATTGTCGAGGCAGAGGTCAGACAAATTTATAATCATATAGTGCCATTACTAATTCTCAGCGTATGTTTTTAAATAGTATATTGATGCTGACGTATATTATTTTTATACAGGGTGCTTAAAATTAAATTACCATATGATAATTGTAGACAGATGACATATTTTTAAGCGGGTAATAGATATTTTGACTTTAATTTCGTTATGAAGTACGGCACTTAAACATTAAAGAACACCCTTTTAAACACTAACTGAATGTGTTAAGGATTAAGGAAGTGCACTAAAAAGAGGAAAATAATGTTAATAGTTATGTTAATAAACGTAAAGACGTTGGGCGTCCGATAAGTAAAATTTTCTACTTTTTTAAGTATTTTGAGCGCCCCACGCTCATTTTCATTTTTTGTTTATCTTCTTCCAGTTCCAACCTTTTATGACGAGTGTTTTATCTGTAAAGATTTCTAGTTGCTTTTTCAATATGTTATAAATTTCGGTAAGTACGTGGTCACGTCGGCACAGCGCATAGCACGTCGCCCATCGCAAACCGCACAGCGCCTAACCTGGTCTGCATACAAAAGAAATTGAACCAGTTGTTCATATATTGTTCGGCTATTTCCTTCGATAATTTTATTAAAAACACGAAGCGCCTCAATAGAAAAACAGAGTTCAAATGGAACCAATAGTTAATTACAAGATTTTCTAATAATATTAAATCAAATAAAGCAAACAAGCTCAATTGAAGTGCAGTGTCCCTACGTACATCCTAGACAACCCAACAAGATACTTTTTAAGTGGTTCATGGGCAATAAATAATAGCACAGTCAGTGTCAAAATGAGGCACATATGTTTACAAAGCAATATAGCTGTGTTGTGACCTAAAGTAATTGCATACAGTGGAAAGTTTTTAAATGGACAAAATCAACTCAACCTAAGAAAGAAAAGGAAAGAAAATAAAATAAAACAGCAATCACAAGACGATGCAGAAAGATTGATAAGCTATAAATGAATTTATTTTATTTTATCTGATTTAATTGATATTATTCTATTCTATCTTTCTATCTGATCTTTACCATATCAATTTTTATCAGTTCGATTTATTGATTCAAAACATAATATTTTAATATTTTATTATTAATTTGGAAGGCAGAAATTGAAACCGATTGTCTCAAAGAAACGACATACAGGGTGAGCAAACTATCCCTTCGGACCTCTTTTCTCATGACGCGCAAAAAAATATTGTTACCGCGAGATAGGGCCCTTCCCAGCAACTCCACTGTAAATGGATATTTACCTGTGGAACGGTTAATAAATAAAAACAAAACCAAAAAATCAAAAAATTAAAGCTGCCAGATTCAGAAACAGAAGAAACAGAAAACTTAGAAGAAAAATAAGGAGATGACGATAGATGGAAACTTAAAAGAAGCATGGAAACTGAAAAGAAGCATCTCGCAAACACCTGCACACCCCAACCGATGATGTCAAATGGAAACTTAAAAGAAATATCTCACAAACACCTACACTTCCCATCCTATATTTCCACCCCATGCGTCATGCGGCTCTCGCTGCTGACAACAAGCATGTCCAATGTCCAACCCGGCGTATGCAGCCGGTCCAGCGGTATATAAAACATCCGAGGTTTGGTTCCGGCACGCGGTTTGACCGTCCGTTGGGCGTGTTCGACAGACGACCAAGCTGCATGTTGGAAGGAACGTCCATGGATGCCCGAAATCGGCATCAATGCCCACCTTACGCTGGCAAATCAATCAATCAACACGGTATCGCTTGTGCTGAAAGCTGTGCGATGTGCGAGGCTCAAGTTGTCGATTTGGTCACTCTCATTTCAAATCATGGTTGATTTAATTTTACTGTGCGATGTACGATGGGTGCCGATATGATCACTCTCATTTAAAACGATGGTTCTATTTAATTTTACTGTACGATGTGTGGTGCAATGAAGTGGCCATGCACTGTCTCTCGGCATCTGGTTTAAAAGTTTATATACATTTGTTTAATTTCAAATTCCTATCTACATTATCTTTCCTGATTCATATTTGTAATAACAGGTTCATGCCGTCTTTAATCCTTCTTAGGGAGTACTAAATAAATATTTTCTTGGGTGATGGCCCATATCATCTTGCAACATCAGTGTAAGGGTTCTGCATCAAAACTTCACGTAATGGCCACAAGTTTCGTTTGAAAACCTTAGTCTATGTTTTACGATACCGTCATGTTTTTGCACAAAGTACGGTCAATCTGATCCGAAATTCTTCGAGAGTAGTACCGAACGTCTCATTGTAAGATGACAAATCTGTCCCGCTACTCGTTCTCAAATAAGGGTACAGGTTAAGCTAAATAGCGTTTAACGTAATCATTGCATGCTTAAACACCAAAATATCTTAACTTAACATAAAACACGGAATGTAGTTGTGATGACTATAATCAAATTATTATAAACATCCTCTCAAAGATAGTATCGAAACATATAACATTAACACACACGAACTACCAAGCACAAGAGTAACCGTAATATTTGTTTTAAATATCTTGGTGTTAAACTTTGTCGGTTCTCATTAAAAATCGTTTTGTGCTGAAAAAATAACTGGTCAACGATATAATAATAATTAGTGCATACGTAAAGTTTGCGAACTTTTGCACCGACGCTTTATTTATGTATTGTATAGAAAAATCTACTTTTGCTGCCTAAAAGTTCCACTTCATGTGACATCGTAAGAAATTTAAAATAGTTTTAAAGCATTTTCTAATTATATTTTATTGTCAATTTCCACAGTTTTGAAAAATCTATAATTTTTTTTAACAAACCGTTAACTTTAAGGAAAAGAACTACTTCTGCAGACATTACGATTTTGCATTTGAAACACATTGCGGCAAGTCACTGACACAGATCAAGTGCAACAGAGGTCCAAGAGCGGACCCTTAAGGTACTTCTTGTCTTATACTTGCAGAAAGGCCCTTTAATCGTTTTTCGCACCTTGGCCAGAAGTACATCCCTAATGTCAAATAAAAAAAAAATAGGTATGACCTGTGGTAGGAATTTGCCACCTTAAGCGGCGGATACCTTTCCCAAGTATGAAAAGATATCTTTGTACAGAACTTCAACGAGTATAAATCATTTTGAACAAATCGTTCACCAGCTGGCTGTTGGTATTTAAATCAGCTAGATGTAAAACTGCTATAAATAAAGCACTCGAAGTACGGTTAATAACCTGACCGCAAATAAAAACCAATAACATTTAATTTAAAGGATTATTTAATAAATACATCAGAATATTATTGATTTTATATTACAGAGAAGTTGATTAATAACGTGAGTAACTGGATAGTTTATTACTATTATAGCCTTTGTTTTAACCGGTCTTAGTTGAAGAAATAGGCCGATGTTAAATAAATGGGCCGATGTAAAAAAAAAATATTAAAAAGAACAACTCAAGTTTCTATTGTATTAGCAATTTATATTCTTCTAAGCACCATGCATACTTTTCAAAAAACAAAAAGTGACTAGACTGAACATATGGTTAGAAATACAATAGAAGTTATAGACATTGCAAAAACTGATCTATTGTATATATTTAAAACATTTATATAAAATATCCAAAGTACAGATCATGTCGTCTTATAACAACTAATGCAGATGCCATTATTATACGTGGGTCTCCTAACATGTGCTCATCTCATGTGATTCTTTCTTGTAGTCTTTCTGTGCCTAATGGTGATGAACTACTGCTATCTTTGTCGTCAAAAATACAGGTACAGTTTGTAAATAAGGGTTTGTCGTTCTATGTTATCCGTAAGTATTTCCTTCTACTCGGCGAATTGGTAAATCTTTCTTAAGCGATTTCGTACACAATGTGTTACTCTGTTATTGTTGCATTATGGATGTAAACATGCATGACGACAGGATGAGTGGTTTAAGGGTCCACCGACCCGCGCTACGAGTTAGATAGCGGCACCTTAATTGCAAAAAACAGATCCGCTATACTTGTTAATAATTTTACTTGTTTGGGAAAAGTGGAAAGCCCTAAAGCATCCACGTCCCCGGCCTCAGAATTCCCTAGATTCTGAGCATTAAAATGGTGGTAACCTCAAACGTTGTAATGTAGACCGGTATATTATGTCAAAAATCCAGAGACAGTTTATGGTATCTGTACTCCATACAAAAGTATGTCGCTACCAACACTTCTACTTTCCTTTGCAAATCCTACCTTCGTCTCTCTTGGCTGGCATCCCTTTCTTTCTTATAGCTAATGATAAAGATTACAGAATACAAATCTAAGAATTTCTGCCAAACTCCATTATTTAACTTCCATCCACCTTAATCGGTACTCCCGTAGTCTCAAATTTTTTCCTTAAATTTCTCCTCCCAAATTTCATCAACATCCGCCTACGATTCGACAACCCAATTAGTTCCAAAAAAACTACGAAGAGTATTCTATAGAATGTGCAACAATTATATAAACGTTCAATACCCAGCGAAGAGTATAATGTCTATTTTAAGGACTGGGCTAATTGTTAACAACTTAATTATTAATTCTCATAAATATCAATAATGAATTATGTATAACACTAATACCTGGTTATTCCTTATAGAGTTTTTTTATATCATCCTTATTTTTGTAGCAAAACTCTATGGTTAAACAGATACAATTATATTATAGGTGGAATATCCCCAATGATGTTATCATAATAGCTGTTATTTAATATGTTTTGTAATTATAATTAATTTATAATTCCAGGTAGCGGGTAATTTGTTATTTAACAAATTCATCGTCGATGTTTGACAAAGTTGTTTTATAACACTGATGGTCGGATAATTTTACCGTGTGCTGAATAATAAATGTTTGTAATTGAATATGCACAATGCAACGTGAAACGAAATTAATTTATATAATTTTGAATTATTATTAATTAATGATTATAATTCCTACCGGAACGTGCACAAGATGCATGATATATACACTGAAAAAAATATATACGTCGATACTGAAATGTTCCAATCCCATGTCAGAGACCATACGCACAAGCAAATAATAAAAAAAATAAGTCGCATTGCAGCTTTGAAGGACACCGAGACTGATCGACTATTTACGACCTCCCAGTCAGTCTAGTGATGCGACTCGAACCAAAAGTATCGATATTTCATATCGAACAAAACTATCGGTATATGATGTTTATCGTGTAAAAAACATCGATATTGCCAATTATAGATATTCGATAAATTGAAGTTAATGATGAAAGCCTTCAGGCATTGTTATTTGTATTCAAGTTTTTTATCGTAGCGTTGGTTTCCTGCCGAGTGATTAGATTAATACCTCTGACGTGTTTGGCGCCAGCTGCAGCTGCTGCGTTGCCACCGGGCCGTAGCGGTTATACATATCATAATCATTTGTTCCTGTTCAATACACAGATATCTGTAATTCAAAAATGTATTACTTTATAGCTTTCAGTAGTAGTCGATAGATGATCAAAATAATAAAGTGTATTAAGGCAAACACTGATTCAGATTTATCGTTTTCTCAACACACACTGACATTTTTCGATACATTGCAACATTGATATTTTCGATACATCGATACACAGGGTGTCCCAGCTCTAGTTAGACACGTATTATTTGGAAAACGGTGAGACATAGAAATAAATGTTAAATGGAAAATTTATTCTTTTTAAAAAGAAGCATTTATTCATTTTGTTTTCAAATGTACAAGGCGCCTTAAAAAGGCGGCAGGTTATGCAACGTTACTTCTTCAAATGGAACACCCTAGGTATATATTTTCATATTGATGCATTCTTCTTTAATTTCCGGACAAATTTTATTCACCATGTCCAATACCTATCATTAACGGTTTACGATATATCGAAGGTTTAATCTTGAGTCCGCCATGTTCCATTTTTTTAAACTAATAAGGCTGGCCTTGATTACATCACAAATGCAAAAATTATTGCCATAAAAAAAACAGAATTTGGACGGAATTCTTGTACACGAGAACTTTTAAGGAGGTATGAGTTGTGTCAAATAGAATATTGGCGACAATTTGAGCATCTTTTATAATAATCATATTTACTGTTCTGTGTATTGTATTTATTCCTTATAATTACATTAATAAAAAATGTTATTCCAAAAATTTAACTTCGGAAACTAAAGGAGAATACAAAAATATACAGGGTGTTCCATTTGAAAAAGTAAAGTTGCATAACCTACCACCCTTTACAGGTACCTTGCACATTTGAAAATAAAATGATTAAATGTATTTTTATAAACAGAATAACTTTCCCATTTACCATGTCTCACCGTTTTCCAGATAATGTTAGTCTAAATAAAGCTGGAACACCCTGTACATACCAGTTCAGTGAATTATGTGCTAATAGGCGCGTACAAGGGTATTGTCTCCGACATATGTATATCACACATCAGTCAGTACTAGATCATACGCGAAGGTTGTGGCATTATTTTGAAAGGTTTTAATTTGTCCAAGTTCTAATCATAAGCCCACCCTACGAGCGACATGGTTAGCGTCGCTAGTTTAACCTGGCTAGCACAGCAAAGATACGGGGAGCAAGAGGTAGTGAGTTCAAGGCTTAGGCGCCAGAGATTAACTAGTGTAATCAAGAAAAAGGAAAGCTAGAGATAAACAAAATACATTACATATATGCCATAGTACTATATTACAAAAATATTATATTACAAAATGATAAACTATCACAGCATCAACGACACTACATAGCAAATTTCAATATGAAATAAAAATATGTGCAAAACATACATATATATTACAATATCCGAAGTTCAGGATAAGCGTGAGACTTTTATGAGAGCCAAATTAAATATATTACAAAAGATATCTCGTAAATTGTTTCAATATTAAACAAAAGCATATATTACAAGATGACAGAATACTATATACACAACGAAATAAGATAAGACAACGAATATATTACAACAAAATAAAGATATAAGTTATAATATACATTACCTAACAAGAGATACTAGATTCCGATCAAACATATTACTTATTCCCAAATAAAAATATAAACAATACAGGATAAAATAATGAAAACTTCACATAACAAAAGATAGACAGTTTCGCTTGATGCTGATAATTATTTGAGCTTACCAGTATATAGCCTCCCCGCTGCGTAATGCTAAATACTTGAAAACGGGACACCCCCCCAACTTATATAACTATAAAAAAATACTAGAACTTATCTCTAGCAGATAAAATACGGGACACCCCAAAGAGTTATATAACATCCGAATTCCTTTAATATAAATAATCCACATAAGTGATATGATTTGACGAATCAAATCTAGAAAATTTCAGACTACACGACCCGTACTATGTGTTGTGAACTACCAATATGTCTAACCACTTAGACATATCCAAAACAAAAGTAACTTTGACAAAGCGATACTGGCAAAACTCAAATAAAATAACGTTATCAAATAACTAAACACGTTACGTTAAACAAAGATGTACATAACGACAATAGTGTAAGTAGCAAATATACGAGTACCTAAAATTGTTTACGCATTAAATAATTCCCTAACTTAAGATTTTATATATATTACGGCTTACCTGGAAATTTGTTAGTTTGGTGAGATTTGGCATCTTACGTTTTTCAGACATGTACGCATGGATAAAACCAATTAACGCTACGTAGAAATAATCTTTTATTTATGAAGAAATACTTATCTTATTTTACTATGTTCTGATGAAGGAAAATTCTATTAACCATACTCTCACGATGATAACAGATTTAAACGTTGGTTGATCGAGGGCCACCATTTTTCTGAATTGTGATTCCTAGCGCCGGCGCCGTAGCCTTGAGTAACATTCAGTATTTCTGATATAACCATTTTGAGATTAAAAAATCATGAAGAGAACGTGCTCATACATAAAACTTGTCATTTAGATAAACTTTCAGAAAACTTGACTAATAGAAAATTTTGTTGTATAACAAAATTACAGATAAACTACGTTAACGTTATTTGAATCAAGAAAAACGTAGTGTATGAAAATTATTAGAGAAATTATGGAGAAAAACGTTGTATAAAAATTTTGTCTTTTACATAGAAACCTAAAACGTTAGCTGGTATTTAACGATATATAATTCTTTAAACTCTCATCTCATGCCTTCATAAGATTTCCCCCATCTTAATATCCCCCTTAGAGGTTTAACAAAATTTTAATTACGTCCATCTCGATTGACGGCTCAAGCGAGAAAGAACCGGGCGTGGCTTATCGTTACACATCAGCCCTAACCGATGGTCACGTGGCCTCAACGAAAAGTAGTTGACTTTTATTAAGAGAATATTGAATAAAAGAATGGATCTATATTGGTTTAGATCATTCTACATTTTCATGTAGCTAACAAACTTTATTTTAAGTAGTTTGATATATTCGATAATATTCAACAATTTGTTTATTTAATTTGGATGTTTATTTCACGATGATATAGTATGTGCCATCTATTTTATTCAATAAAATTTCCGATAATTAATAATTTTTCTAATAAATATTAGAAATGTAACGAAAGATGCTTTGGAGCATTCGGCAAGTTACAAGGTAGTAGGGTCGATCACATCATTCAGTTAATTTGTCTATTTTCATTTTGATCATTTTGTTTTTGCATTCATTCTATAATGCTCCTGTAATTTAAAATTAATAGGGAAGGCATGTAGAGCAAGCACTTACAGGGTGTCCCGTAAATAATGGATAATCCTGAAAATTCTTTGTGTAAAAGAATTTATTAATAAAATTAGCAAATTACCCGACAACGGCTTAGTTTATCGAAATGTAATAAGAATACCTTTATTTCTTTATATCATTATACTTATTTTAATAATAAAAATAATTTTTGGAAATTTGAGAAAAATTAAAAAGTTATGATGAAAATACTGACAAGCACCCCCTAAAACTATACCTTAAAGAGAAGAGAGGGTTTGACTAATATCATTCAAATAAATTAGTGTACAGATAGCCTATGACTAAGTTTATAATATTTATTTTCGGAAATAAGTTTATATAAAAGTCTGTTGGGGGGCACGGTGTGTTAGGGCTGGTATAGCTTAAACTTATCACAGTAGCCTCCTCGAGAACCATGTGCAGCAAAATCAAACACACACTTTACTACACATAAATCACTTTAATTAAAGAAATATGCCTTCTGGCAGGTAGTCAGTAGCATTAGAGTTAATATTAATATAGATAATGTAAAAATATAACTTATTCTAAAACAGTTTATTAAAGAAATGCAAAATTAAAAGCGGTACTGTCTGTCAAAAACTCTTCAAGACTTGTGAGCGACCGTTAGTCCGTAATAATTTCCAGTTCTACCACACTTCTCGCTGTCAATAGAAAGCGCAGGCTCTTCAAATAGGGCGCGGTATTCAAAGTGGTTGTTACATCCTCCCCCTTTGGATCACAGGTACGTCCTCGTATGTGATACAAATAGATTGTATATATTTTAGTACGGACATTAGAGTTGAGGGCAGCAGGGGCACTGAGGTGCTTTCACGTTCCTGGGGGACCGCCTAATATGTTGGGTTCCTACTTGGCAAGGCTTCTCCGTCTTAGGGGTTTGCTGTTCATCCAGTTCTGGTTGAGGTTTCTTGACAGACTTGATTTTGGGTCTACCTCGCTTACGTAGCGGACGTACAGGGGTTTCATCATCTGGGCCTCGGTACTTAGTTAATGCAGACACATGGTATTTGCCAAGGGGTACTTGCGGATTTCCCAGGCTAGCAACTTCATATGAGGTGGGACTATTTACCTTCATGATAACATAAGGACCATCCCTTCGAGGGGCTAACTTAGAGGTATACGATGTCTTCGAGTTGCTGAGGACGTGGACATCCACTAACACTTTATCGCCTACGTTATAGGTCACTTCGCGTCGATGCTCATCCGCATAGACTTTAGCTGTCCTTGGCGAGGTCATGGTTTTCTCGGGCTTCCTTAAGAACTTGGGCGATAGTCTGTAAGTAGGGCGTGATTTGTGGAACAAAATTGTCATTGTCCACGATGGATCTGAGATCACGTTGCACATCATCGGGCGTTCGTAGTTCCCTTCCAAATGTGAGGTAGGCAGGTGAATACCCCGTCGACTGACATTTAGCGGTATTCATGGAGAATCGTATAGATGGTATTTTATCCTTCCAGCTGGTATGGTCAGTATGAGATAGGATCGCCAATTGCGTCTTCAGGTCGCGATTCTTTCGCTCGACCGGGTTTGCTTCCGGATGATACACAGGGATCAAGTTCTGCGAAAATCCTAGGCAATGGGCTACTTGCTGCATCACGGCACTGGTGAATTGACTACCATTATCACTTATTACTTTACGTGGAACTCCGAACCGAAGTATGACCTCGTCTATCAAACATCGTGCACAGGCTTCAGCTGTAGCAGAGATTAGAGGAAACATCTCAACCCATCGGCTGGCTACATCTTCAATAACAAATATCCAACGGTCACCAGTGGGCGTTTCAGGTAGTGGTCCGAAGAGATCTATGGATATGGTTTCAAACCGTTGTGATTGGATCGGGGTTTGTAAAAGACCAGCGGGTTTAAGATTCGAAGGCTTGAATCTCTGACACTCCAAACATCTAGCCACGTGTCCTGCAATATGACGACGCATACCAGGCCAGTAATACCTTTTGGAGATTCGTGTTAGGGTGTTTTCGACTCCGTTGTGTCCTGCTAGTGGCGAGTCATGATACTCGTGGAGAATTTGTGATATTTGTGAGCTGGGAACAACTTGCTGCGCTTCTTCTTCTTCTGAATCAGGCGAGTATTTGTATAGGACACCGTTGTTCATCAAATAGCCTCTCTCTGTCCATTTTTTATATTCCAAACTATTTGCTTTCGGAGACTCGAAGCATTCAACTATCTTTTGGACCTCAGGGTCACTTAGTTGCTGGCACCGTAATTCATTGGCGGTATGAGAGGGAAGTTCTACCGACACGATACTGATTTCTGTGTCCTCTATTGGTGGCCTTGACAGTGTATCGGCGACAACATTGGTCCGACCAGGGGTATAATCAATTCGTAAGTCATACGACTGTAGGGTTAGAGCCCATCTGGCTAATCTTCCACTCGGGGATTTCAACGAGAGCAACCATTTCAAGGGTTGATGGTCACTTTGAACAATAATGGTGGCATTTTCTAGGTACCCACGGTACTTATCCACGGCCCATACCACGGCGAGAGCTTCGCGTTCTGTTGTGTGATAATTCCTCTCAGCGGGCGTAAGAAGTCTACTTGCATACTCTATTGGTCTCTCGTCCGGGCCCTCCCCCTGGAGCAAAACTGCCCCAAGAGCATATGAACTGGCATCTGTCTTAAGGATGTATGGCAATCTTGAATCAGCTTGTCGAAGTATTGGCTTGCTCGTTAGCAGCTGTTTAAGCTTGTCGAAGGCGTTTTCCTGCTTGTCGGTCCATTGCCACTTAGCATTTTTTTTGGTAAGCAAAGTCAATGGTCGGGAGATTTCAGCGAAGTTTTCCATAAATCGGCGGAACCAGGAACACGTTTGCAGGAACGTCAAAACTTGCTTCACATTCTGTGGCGGTCGCATATCTAGTATGGCAGAGACTTTTCCAGGATCTGGCTCTATTCCTCTTGACGTGATGACGTGTCCCAGATAACGGACTGAGGTACAAGCAAACGTGCACTTGGCTCTATTCAAGTGTAATTTAAATAGACCAAGTCTATCGAAGACCCGTTGTAGATCCTTGAGGTGGTTTTCGTAAGTAGGTGACAATATAATTAAATCATCGAGATATGCCAATATGACAATGTCTTGCAATCCAGATCGGTACCGATCGATTAGCCGCTGGAAAGTCGAAGGGGCATTTTTCAGGCCGAACGGCATTCTGTTGTAGCGAAATGTACCAAAAGGTGTTACGAAGGCCGTTTTGTCCTTATCACATGGCCTTACTGCTACTTGATGGTATCCGGATTTGAGATCTAACGTTGTCATGTACTTGGTTCTTTTGGCAGAGTGGAGCAAATCATCTAACCGGGGTAGTGGATATTTGTCTGCTTGTGTTATTGCGTTTAGGCGCTGGTAGTCCACGCATAGACGAATCCCACCATCCTTTTTGGGAACTAGAACCACTGGTGCAGAGTAGGGCGACTCACATTCTTCTATTATGCCATTTTCAAGAAGTTGATCTAACTCTTGACGCAATATCTTTTTCTTGGTGTCGGGCATACGATATGGCGGTACAGAAGTGGGAACATCATCTAGTAGTTTTATCGTATGTTCAGCAAATGGAGTTGGCTCAGTATTGGGCGAGAACAGGTTGTGATTCTTACTCAATAATATGTTGAACTGATTTCGCTGTTCTTCTTCTAGTGAGGTACCTTCATCTTCTCTCAGATGGTATTCTTTGAAATCCACAGTATTTATGGGTGCATATGACTTGTGGTTGACTTCTTGCACAAATGGATAGGTTACATCAGGTGACTCTTTAAAAGCCCATTCGTTTGAAGCAACGTCTAATAAAATCTGAGCTGCTTTAATAAAATCTATGCCTAAAAGTGTTCGACTGTTTTCATGGTCGGCGACAGATATCAAGGGAATTGTTACAACTTTGTATTGAATGGCTATGTCAACTTTGAAAATAAAAGCTTCCACTAACCTCTCCTTTCCATCAGCTAGTGTCATTAACATAGATTTGACTTCATAAGGAACTTCGCGCTGAAGCAGTAGTTTCCTGAGTGTAGCTCCTGCTACACTGGATTTGGCTCCTGTATCCAAGAAAGCAAGACCATTCGCACCATTTATACTGATTTGAACTATGGGACGCAGTTGTTGATCTTCCGAGAAAGTTTGACAGAAGAACTCCGCTGAGAAAGTAGGGGTTTCTGTTGAGGTTTTTGCCCTGCAATTTGGACAGTTTCCGCGTACATAACCGACTTTGCCGCATCCATAACATACAAGAGACTTTACTTCCGGCAATTTTGTAGAAGGTTCTTCTTTGGGAGCACTTTCTTTGGCTTCTTGTTTAGATTTTGCTAATTTCCTACATTCGTCTTTGGAGTGGCCATAGTTTTTGCAGAAAGAACATTGAGGTTTCGATTTCTTTGCTCCTTGAAATTGGTTGGCATTATGACTTTGGGTAGTAGAGACTTTCTTCTTTTGGAACAGTGTCTGTTCTACTACTCGAGAAGCTTCTATAAGTTCTTTAAATGTCGAAACTTTTCCCCGAGGAACCCGTTCTCGAATTCTGTGGTGCAGAAGACCGTATACCATGTCTAATTGTACAGTTTCATGCACTGAAGGATCAGACGGTAAGTGAGAAAGAAGGGCACGAGCCTTACTGATGAATATATCTGTATTTTCATCGTGGCTTTGTTCTTGAGAGAAAAGTTCTCTGTATATTTGATAAGCAGGCTTGGCATAACCATATGCACTTCGTAATGCTGCCAGAGCATCTTGGAATGTGGTCACTGATGACTTAATACCTTGCCACCAGGTAGCTGCATTATCGTGCAAAAGCATAGATAGGCCTTTAAGGCGTTTTCTTCCGAAATGTTGACACATTCTTTGTAAACGGTAATGGAGTCGATAAACGCTTCGACATTATCATTTGTGTCTCCATTAAATCGAGCTGTGCACTGAGAAAAGTTGCCTTGTTGACTTTGAACAGTTGGTGTAGCTGAACGCATGTTTTCTAGCAGTACTTGTAGTATCTCTGGTGTCATAACCACTTGATTTACAATGTTTTCTGGATCAGCCATTGTTGCGCGCGAATTAGAACTCGATACGACGCGACCGGAACGTAAAAACATACGACGTAACACACGAACGATTTGACCTACTCAATTCAGCCAAAAATGTCCAACTATTCCGCACAACAGTTTAAATAATGTCTTTTCACGCACGGCTGCAACGATCCTGCAGCAAGAATGTCTAAATATGTTTACATAAAGAACTGCTAGCACAGTGTCAATACGCAAAATGAAACGAAAATGTCTTCAAAACGTTTTGTTTACGCGAAGAACTGTCACCACAGTGTCAATACGCACGAAACATGAGGCAGAATGTCCTAAAAATATTTTGGATTCGCGAAGAACTGTCAGCGCAGTGTCCATACAATATCCTGAAATATTTTGTTGCTATGTTGTCGCACTGTAAATTAAATTTAATTTAATAACTGTTCTCTTAGCGTTATCGCGCTGTAACGATTTTAAGCACGCCGAACTATCTATAATAATTATTGCTTATTTGCTTATAACTAACCTGGGAATTCGAAGGCACACGTTGGGACGCCAGTTGTTGGGGGGCACGGTGTGTTAGGGCTGGTATAGCTTAAACTTATCACAGTAGCCTCCTCGAGAACCATGTGCAGCAAAATCAAACACACACTTTACTACACATAAATCACTTTAATTAAAGAAATATGCCTCCTGGCAGGTAGTCAGTAGCATTAGAGTTAATATTAATATAGATAATGTAAAAATATAACTTATTCTAAAACAGTTTATTAAAGAAATGCAAAATTAAAAGCGGTACTGTCTGTCAAAAACTCTTCAAGACTTGTGAGCGACCGTTAGTCCGTAATAATTTCCAGTTCTACCACACTTCTCGCTGTCAATAGAAAGCGCAGGCTCTTCAAATAGGGCGCGGTATTCAAAGTGGTTGTTACAAGTCTCATTATTTTTTAATATTTTATCAGCCACAAAAATATCGGGAGACAATTTTGAGCCACCTTGTATAAGAATAAATAAATAAATAAATAAATAAATAAATAAATAAATAAATGAAAAAAGAAATAAATAATTTCTCAGTCAGATTCTGTACAGAATATTGGAATGTCAGATAAATTGTATAAGTAAGGTATATAAGACAAAGCAGACAAAAAAGAAAGAGATGCATATACCTACACCGTATACATATTAAAAAAAGAAAACTCTAGAACAGAGGACAGACAAGCAAAGACAACTAACATTAATACGGAAATAAGACAGCAATAATAACAAACAAATCTTATGGCGAAGGATGTAGACCAAGATATTCAGCTATGCTGTAATATAGTCGATTGAGAAAGTAACATTTTATTTCGTTTTTAAGAATCTCCTTAAAATAATTGCTTTTGAAATAAACTGTTCTCAAAGCAGTTTTCCATGTCCTTGAATAACGATATTTTTCAGGTTAATATAACCGGCTATGAAATATAACCGTAACGATATGTTATGATATAATGTAAAGTGTACACCATGTAGGGAGTCAGGTTATACACATAAAGTGCTCGCCGGCCCACTGCTACATCCCCTGGCGCCACTTGGTTTTCCTCATTTCCACCTACTATATATTTTCATATAGTATAAACAAGGAAATTCATATGTTGTGCTCTGAATAGCGCTACATTTGCATCATAATTTAATTTTGATTTAAACGGGACCTGTGGTCAAAGTTGGTTGTCAACATAACATTTGTTTACCTAATGAAATGTAACCCCGTGGATTACGTTAAATGATCACTTTGGGATTGGGTCTTTCCACCACATTTGTGTTCTAATATAAATATTACAGGTGAGAACTTGACAACAACAATTTTCGTGGTGTGTAATAGTAGTTAAATGGAATTCAATGTCAACTTTTTGGCCAACAATGTTCGTTTATGTAAATAATGCCATGTGAATATTTCCTGGTTTTTATACAAGATTGTCGAAGAAAATTTTTAGCTAAAATTTGTTCTTTAGGAATATATATCTCTCTTCGTTCGGCACATTATAGCCCATTTCCCCCTGGTATAATCGTCGTGCTTACTCTGAATCACAAAATTTTATATTATTTTGACTGTATAGTTGAGGAAATACATACAGGGAAACTCAGAGTTAAGCCGCCAAAAGCTCAGGATCGATTTTTCAGCTTAAAGTAAGCTTTCTACCATCTATAAACATTTTTCCCCAAAAATGCACCCCACCCCGTCCAAGCTAGAACAAAAAGGAAAAAAGAGAGAAAAAATTCGCTTGTTTCATAGCATTTATTACAAAACGGTAAAGTTTTGACATTTCACAAAAACTGCTCGAAATGACCGACATTCATTTTCAATGCAAGGTTCACAACTACGGACTACACACTGAACAACTGCACGACACTCTGTTTGAACAAAATCCTTTCTTGAAGGGCATCTTCGCTGTGGACAGGCTCCGCATAAACAATGCCCTTCATCGTACCCCATACATAAAAGTATAGTAATTTAAAGACATATCGTCTAATATTGGCTGAAAATCATTTTCCAAAAAAAAATAAGAAAAACTGGACCATTTAAGCGTGGAGGCAGAAACATTGAACTGATGAGAGAGTGGTTGCACAATCCGATCCAAAAGTTACACAAAAGTTGATACTGAAAATGGCTACCTCGTACGACATGAGGATTTCCGTGCTCCCAAATATGAGCGTTATGCAGATTAAAGGTACCAGCGCGGGTGCCAGTTGCTTCGTCGGCTCAAATCACCCCCCCCCCGAGAGAAAAAGCATCATTTGTTGCGTGTCGCAAGAACCACCTGGATAATTCTCTTCTTCGTGGCAGGTCAAGAGGTAACAAACTCTGAACATTATGCAGATTATATGATGACAACCGTCTGCTTTCAAAGTCCTGTTCACAGCGCTCTACGTGCATTCTAATTGCAAAGAACATCTCCACGTACTGCTAAAAGGCATTTCATCGAAGTGCTTCAAGACCTGTTCTGTCCTTTCATTCTGAAGAGGTGCGAAAATTCCATCTGCTCGAGAAAGCAACGAAGTTGACCCTGTCTCTCTAAGCCGTTGAAAAGTATTGGAAACCACTGATCTGTCAGGCAACCTCCTTAGTGGAAATTTACCTTTTTCCTTTCTGCTCTTTTTATACATGAAAAAAGTGAACTGAACTTGTGGTAGGTTCCTTGTGAAACATCTTGAAAATAATCGTTAATAAATTAAACACTGCTTTTAGATGAATCAATCAATATATTATAAATACTCTACATATGTTTCGGCTTACTAGGCCTGTATCAAGAGTATTACATAGTGAATACTAAAGTTTCCGATGTGCATATTCAATTTATACCTAAAAGTATTTATGTCTTAATCTATTTATGACTTAAGCTATTTAAGATTTAATTTAACATCTTTAATTATTTGAATGTTTGAAGTGGACCTAAGCTGATTATATAAATCAAAGGATATTTCTTAACAATTGGTTTATTATAGGGGTGTTTAGGAAATTCTGCTGGTCATTTGTGGTACAAGGGTTGTACTTGAAAGATTTTTTGATTTCTAGTTGTTCTAGCAGATCTAAACGTTTACCTTTTCTTTCTGAATGAAGTAAATTTATGTTATCAGTATCTATGAAATGGTTGTTTTCAATACAGTGTGTTGACATTCCTGTATTTTTATTGTTATTTAAGATTGATTTTTTGTGTTCTTTTACCCGGTTGACAACGCTTCTACCACTCTGACCGATATAGACAGCATCGCAATCCTTACAATTAATTTTATATACACCTGATTTATCAATTTTATTTAGTTTTTCTTTGTTATTAACCAAAATGTTTCCTATATTTGTTTTGTTCACACTTATTGTAGACAGAGCTAGCTACATTCTCAGTAGAGGAAATCTCAGAATTGGAAAGACATAATCTAGCTAATATATTTACCACGACAAAATGTAACACTAACAAGGGAGAAATAAACCTGTTGAACAGCATTAAACAAAAACTGGTAAATTATGATTTGGTTCTCTGTAAGGCGGATAAGGGTAACACCATAACAATTTTAACAAAATCAGAATATAATGAAAAAATACAAACAATCTTAAATAGTGAAGACTTTGAAAAAATCAATAAAAACCCTACCAATAAATTCCAGTCCGAAATTGTATCTAACCTAAAGAAATGTAATACTGTTATTCAAAGTAATGAGGCGTATAAATTGAAAGTTATGAACCCTTCGGCCCCCTTTTTCTATGGTCTTCCAAAAATTCACAAAGTAGATAACCCTATACGCCCCATAGTGTCTTACATCAATGCTCCATCTTATAAATTATGTAAAAAACTAAATTATATTTTACCAAAATTAATAAATTTTAAATCTAAATATTCCATAAAAAATTCCTTTGAATTTATTGAAAATACAAAAAATTTAATAATACCAAATAACGCAAAATTATTCTCCTTTGACGTTAAAAGTCTGTTCACCTCAGTTCCGCTCACAGAACTAAAATTAATATTAAATAATTTAATAGATAATTCACAAATCAGCGAAACCGAAAAAACAGAGTTAAAAAATCTTTCGAGAGTCTGTATTGAACAAAACTATTTTCAGTTTAATGGTGAATTCTTTAGACAAAAAGACGGGCTACCAATGGGTTCACCAATTTCTCCTTTGTTAGCTGAAATATTTATGTCAAACCTAGAAAATTTAATTTTTAATAGCAATAACAGTTTAAATACACATGTGTTTTATTGGACTCGATATGTAGACGATATTTTTTGTATATGGACCGGTACAGAAAGAAACCTAAGTAATTACCTTAATTTCTTAAATTCTTTTAATAGTAAAATTCAGTTTACAATGGAATCGGAGCAAAATAGTCAATTAAACTTCCTAGATATGAATATCAAAAAACATAACAATCAGTTGAAATTTAGCATCTACCGCAAACCTACTACCACAGATACAGTAATACATTATAATTCGCAGCAATCATGGCAAATTAAGATTTCACCCTTTCATAGTCTAATACATAGACTGACGAATTTTCCTTTAGATCAAAGTGATTTTGATAGAGAATTAAATATAATTAAACAAATTGCAAGAAATAACGGATACAACGAGTCACTAATAGATAACATGGTCAAAAACAAACAACGCAAAATGCTTCAAAAAGAATTTTTCACTGTGCCTAACAAACCTACAAAATATAGTTTTATTAATTATGTTCCGAAATATAGTAACAAAATTTCTAAAAAATTGAATAATTTGGGTATCTCTACAATAAGTGTGAACAAAACAAATATAGAAAACATTTTGGTTAATAACAAAGAAAAACTAAATAAAATTGATAAATCAGGTGTATATAAAATTAATTGTAAGGATTGCGATGCTGTCTATATCGGTCAGAGTGGTAGAAGCGTTGTCAACCGGGTAAAAGAACACAAAAAATCAATCTTAAATAACAATAAAAATACAGGAATGTCAACACACTGTATTGAAAACAACCATTTCATAGATACTGATAACATAAATTTACTTCATTCAGAAAGAAAAGGTAAACGTTTAGATCTGCTAGAACAACTAGAAATCAAAAAATCTTTCAAGTACAACCCTTGTACCACAAATGACCAGCAGAATTTCCTAAACACCCCTATAATAAACCAATTGTTAAGAAATATCCTTTGATTTATATAATCAGCTTAGGTCCACTTCAAACATTCAAATAATTAAAGATGTTAAATTAAATCTTAAATAGCTTAAGTCATAAATAGATTAAGACATAAATACTTTTAGGTATAAATTGAATATGCACATCGGAAACTTTAGTATTCACTATGTAATACTCTTGATAAAGGCCTAGTAAGCCGAAACATATGTAGAGTATTTATAATATATTGATTGATTCATCTAAAAGCAGTGTTTAATTTATTAACGATTACATGAAAAAAGTATTACTTTAACCGATTCTAAATCCATTCTGAACATTTGGAGGTTTAACTCCGGGTCACCTTGGATAGTAGAACGTAGAAGCAAGTAGAGCAGCGCCTTACTCCATTGTCCGTTCTACAATATTCTCCGCGATAGCATAACTTAAATATCGAAATACATGTATTTTATAGCAACAAATTCTTCTTATTCATCTAATTCACATCATGATGTTAGCAGACATTTTTTTAAACCATACTATTATGGATTAAAAACAACATCTAATTCGTCTCCGTTTGCTATAAAGCACGTCTGGCGGTGTCACGCTATTTGTCGCGGTTGCTTGTCCTCACCAAAGCCCGTTCCCACAGCTCCTTGGTACTATCAACCGTCCTTTATCATCCTCTCTATGGTTGATGTGGCCAAATAGTGAGAGAATTCGACAAAATACCCTACGGTGCTGGAGAGTCGCTTTTGGGGATGTATTTCTGAAAGTACTGAGCTGTTGGTGCGAGTGGCCGTCCAGGAGATTCGTTGCAAATGTCTTCAATTGGTATTTTCTATAAGTGTTCCAAGGTATACCATCTTCTTTACCACTTCACAATCACCTATCCTTGACGTGACTGAGTGACTTTCATTTATAATTTAATATATAAAAATATCAAAAATTGTTGAATAATACATTGTGAATTACGAACTAATTAATGTTACAAATATTTATATAATGAAATATAAATAAAACAGTCCATTTAAGAGTTAAATCTAAAAGAAATATTGATATATTTCAAAATATTAAATACTCTAAATATTGTCTAAATGATATTTGTGGCATTATCTTAATTTCTTTCCTTCTTCAACTCTTTGGGACTTACTGCCACATGGATGTCTTCTTTTTTAAGCGGTACTCGGGGAATCTACAAAATATCACAATTAACCAGTATGTTACCGGTATGGCAATGGGTTCTCCATTGTCACCGATTTTAAGCAATATATTTATGGAAGATTTTGAGACTAGGCATGTTCAAAATTGTGCATACAAACCGCTTATCTGGTGGAGATACGTAGATGATATCTTTGCAATCTGGCGTCATAGTATTGAGTTACTAGATAGTTTTTTGGAACATTTAAATAATAAAAAACCTACTAAATTCACTTTAGAAAATGAAACTAGAAATGAATTACCATTTTTAGATGTTTTAATTAAAAGAGTGAATGGTACAATTGAAACAAGTGTTTATAGAAAACCAACACATACCAACAGATATTTAAATTTCAACTCAAATCAGTCGATGCACGTTAAGAGGGGTGTTGCAAAATGTTTGTATAATAGAGCCAAAATCATCTCTTCAAATGATGAAATACTAAACAATGAGAAGCGGTTTATAAAGGAAGTTCTTATAAATAACCAATACCCTGGGGGTCTTGTCATAAAACCTTCATAAATATTGAAAATAATAATCAGGTACGACAAAAACCTGAAAAACGTTACACAGCGTTAATTCCTTATGTATGCGGATTATCCGGTGATAGATTTGAAACAAACAACACTTTAAGATCTATTTTGACAAAGACGAAACCGAAGAACCACGAGCAGAATTCAAAAAACTGCATTTATAGTATTCCGTGTGAGTGCAACCAACAATACGTGGGTGAGTCATCCAGACCTTTTAGTGTAAGATTGGGCGAACATCAAAATTATATCAGAAAAAATGAAATTCAGAGGTCCAAGATCTACGAACACGCTTGGGAGAACGGACATAGAATAAACTGCGACTCGGCAAAAATTTTAACAAAAGAGGCAGATAGCAAAAAAAGAAAAATTAAAGAATCCGCGATAACATTATTGAATGAGGATAGATGCGTGTCGAATTGTTCCGTAGATGTCTGTACAACTTGGTTAAAACATGTTAAAAGAAGAACTTCACAAACTTAACATTGTATAAAAACTAAAAAAACTGTTAACTATATCAACAGTTCGATGTAAATGTTGCAAGTATCTATGAATATTGAAGAATGTTTGTTACATTCTTAGAGCTGTGTATTTATCATACACAGCAAAAAAGATTTTTCAAAAAAAGCCTTGAAAAAGGAAACAGATTAGATTTCCGAAACGTCGGCGAAACATTTAATTTCATTTTTTTATACTTATTTGTAGTGAAGTGAAGCATATAAATATTAGGCTGATGTTATGAGCGCTTCTTATTGAAAAAAATCAAACTGCTAAAATTTGCTAAGTAACCTATATTGTAGATCTTGTATAACATATATTCCAAGAGGCAGTGACACCCAAAAGTTTCTTGCGTGTAAGCTGATAGTCATTCTTAGGCCAGTTTAGAAAGATATCACGATACTGTGCTGAAAATGATAAAGTGTTCCCTATCAGCGTTCCCTTGTAGTGGGGATTATTTAAAAGTCTATTTTTTATACAAACCCCAACTGATAGGCATTTGTGAAATATCTTCAAGTACTTTGTTTATTTATTCAACATTCATAAAATTGGAAAAAAAATTCATCGGATAATATGTTGAAAAAATAAACAAAGAGTTAACCGATTAAGAAGGCGCTTGATTTGGCGTAAGAGGATAATAAATCCGACAAAATGACACCAGTTTCAAGTGGTTGAGGTATGACATAATTATTTTTAACTTTTTTCCCTCGGCTCTTGCATGAAATCACTCCTGTATAGCAAGCAGGCAATTTCACCGAAATTCCTATATTTCCTCATATGAAGATATTTCAAATGCCTATCAGTAGACTTTTAAATAATCCCCACAACAAGCGAACGCTGATAAGGAACACTATAATTTTCAACAGGATATCTGGATACCTTTCTGAATCGACCTACAAGAATGACATGCACGAAACTTTTGTCTTAGTAAACTCATTTGCACTGGCAGTTTCCTTGAATTTTTCCCTATTTTATTTGTCGGTCGTATTGACAACGATAATTCGATTTTCTTGAGTTTCGGTAAAGGTATATTTGAAATAGGTAAATAATTTCACTAGCATTCATCTATAAAAGGTGACAGAACAATATCAAAACTGAAATAACGACACGACCTGCTAGATTTTATTACGCTCAGGCATATGAACAAAATACATGTAATAAAATATAAGGAAAGCTGCAAGATTTTCTTGATGGCAGAAAAATTAAACGGTTAATTAATAACAGTTCATTTTTAATCTTGAACGGTTAACTTTGTAACAAATCGGAAGGAGGAGTAAATTAAACAAATTCGATACACAAATTTCAGCCAGCTCCTTAATAAATGTAATCAGGGAAACTAGTTTAAAAGTAATTAAAAAGTCCCCAAGTCGTATCCGACCACTTAAGTAATTCTTATGTTGTAATAGTAACTACATGGACGTATTAATTAAAGAAAACGCGTTCTGTGCTGCTTTAATGAACCTTGTTTGAGTAAAACTGACTTGGTCCGATTAATACTCGTGACTTGAAATTTCATTTAATTACGATGTAGGTCTCTTATGCATGTCTTTTTGTAAATAACTACATATGTATCAAAACAAGCTAACCATTATACTTTTTGCAAATTGACTGCACTTATATATTATTGTTGCACATTCTATAGGATAGTCTTCGCAGTTTTTTTGTAAATAATACTAGTTTTAGACATTTTTATTTAATTACAAAACACAAAAACTATTTTTTTTTATAAAGAAATTTATTACTTTTTTATTTATTGATTGATTTTAAAAACAATAGGATTTTTCCTCTAGCTAACACTAACTTACTGTCCAAATTTCAATACAATTGGATTTTTCGTTCTTAAGTTATCGTGCTTACAAGAAACCTGACGGACGGACAGACGGACATTTTGAAAGTTGTTCAGAATTCGATTACCAACAGAGTACCTAATATGAATTTTTTTTTATCTACGAGCAATATTACTGGTCTTAGAAATAATAGTCTAGAAAAATAAGGCATGTCCCAGTCTCCCCTTATATTAGCTCGGTCCACGGCTTTGAGTTCGTTATGTGCCGTATAAATATGGAGTGAATTATGTATGCATTAATTTAAAAACAAAGTAATGTTTTTATTTGTAAATTGGTGGCGAAGAAGTAACGAATTAAAAAAACCGCGACATATCACGATATCCACACTACATCCCTTCTACTTTCCTAATTCAGTTAATTAAGCAGAAAATGTTAATTATTTGAAGAAATAAAATACAAGTCAATTTGTTTGTCCCTTTATTTCATTTTATACATTCTACACAAAACCTCATTCGCCTAGTGGGGCCTGTTGGATATAAACTATACACGTCACTGCCCGTTATACACTATGAACCGATATTTTAGAGAATCCAAAACTGCGCTTTGACATTTTGAACCAACCATTCGGTACTATAGTCAGTTCCGATTCAGAGTGCAATGCTCGTCTAACTTGAAAACAGTTAGAAACATGAATGTGAAGGTACAAGTCTATTATGTACTTTTGTTTATTGCTTTTAAATTATTAACTACTAAACTACAACTTAAATTTATGGCACTGGCAAGCATATTTTATGATCAAATATTACCATAGTGACATATACCATGCAAAAGGTAATTAACACCTTATGCTTTCACATGTGGAATTGTATTATTGCTGTAATAAGATGTCAGTTTGTCATGTTATTCATATTATTTGTGGCGTTATGTTTTAACTTTGGCACTAAAACGATGAGAAGCAAAGGGCACAGTAGGATAAGCACATGTAAGCTGCCCCCGCACAGATCTTGGCGATATTCTGTGCGTAAGTTGATAGTGGTGTGAGATGAACTTTTACAGAATATTACAATTAAAATATAATTTTTAACGGAGTTATGGTGATAAGAAGAAAAAATCGACATTATTTTCTCTAAAACAGACCGCCCGATTTTGGTGAAAAAAATATGTTTGGTTTTGATGGCACTAACTCAGAAAAAAATTATCAAAATAGCGTTGAAAGAAAATTTTCAAAACATTTTTTTATGGGAGGAACTTGAGACACACCCACTATGATCTCCCGTCCTCTCACCCTCTTATAACACCACCAATTTTCAAAGCGTTCGAAAGGGTAGACCATATTCAAAAAGTTGAAAATCTCAAACGTACCACGTGTTGTGTGGTTCATTGCTACATTTCGCCACAGTCACTGACTGTTACTATACTCTACCCTTCCAATCAGTATCAAACCTAAAGCACTATAGTACAAATGTTTTGTAAGTCTTTGACGTTGGATGTCGAGTCGAAAACAAAATCCGTTTTGAAAATCTAAGTATATTTGATTGTTGACGTCTGTAGTCAACCGGGGTCGTAGTTTTTCACAAACATCAAAACTTTTGAACACAGCACTCAAATCACAGCACTTATGAGGATGAAACCTCCAAGAACCATTAAGGCTGAATAATTCCTTTGGCATAATAGGAGAAATATCCTTCTTATTAACTCTAGTTCATATATACATATGTACAACAATGTTTTCTTTGACATAGTCTTCGTGACTTTCTTGTATTGGGTACTTTATATTATTATTATTATATTTTTGCAACGTTAATTGATATTTTTGGAAAGATATATTATTTTTTATTCAATAGATTTTATATTCCTCTACAACACCATTCACGAAATTTATTATTAATTTTTTAACACTGTTAACACTTAACCAGTGGCGGATCCAGGGAGGGGGCGCGGGGGGCGCGCGCCCCCCCCTCGAACAACCGAGGAACCTAGAAATCGTGACTCGCAATTGCAAATTGGTATATATAAATAAATTCTAGGACAGTATATGCGTTAGGAAACGTGCCAATTAATTGATTTTCTAAAATATATTAAAAAATGAAGTGGATTACAAGATTATTCAAATTTTGAATTTTTAACTAGAAAGAAAAATACCAATTCATCGATTAAATTAATATTTACATCGTCTTTATTCTTATTCACACTTACGTTTCTCAAAAATTCTTAAATTGTTGTCCCTAAGATTCCCAAGAAAATCAGAACTCGGTCTGCTCAGTTTTGAAAATTGAAGAATGCAAATAAGTTGCTTTCCTTTTCTTTGTATACGCATTTGAACTTCGTTGACTAAAAACGTTTGTGTTCTAAGTCTAAGTACGTCTCTCCCAGTTAAAGACATTTCATTTTTTCCATGGGATACTTATTTTTGTCGATTTGTTGACATGTTCATGGAATTGGAATATTCATATGAAACAGACTCCTCCCAAGGATATTCTTAGCTTGTTTTGTTGCTCGTGTGAGTCAAATTGGTGTTTTCGGCAAATAACAATTCCGGACGTCCGGACCTGGTTTTTGACTTGAATTATTTTAGATACCTTACAAAAATGTCTTAATATTTTATTCTAGCATGTGGTCATAACAAGAGTTCCATTCATTAACAGTAAATATAAACTGAAGGGTCATCAGGATAATTTTGAGAATAGAAAGTAAAAAGTAAACAGACGATGTATATTAAAATTTGAGGGTTTGGGTTTTCAAGGTAATAAAAAATGTGTAAGATTTGTTTTGCGGCGAATGGGCGAGTGCCGCCACAACATTAAGGTCCAGGTATGCCGTACATCTATTAACCACCACCACCCCCCTTTAATCCAGGCATGCACATGAACGAGACAGTCGAAACAATTATATTTATCAGAGCTAATGGGAGAATTGCAATTATATCAGAATTCAAATCTGAACTTTGAAATTGATACTGCCTTAGTATCTTAGTAACTTTGATAAATTTGGACAGAGAATATTTTTCTAATATTTATAAAATATTGCAACTTCTGTCAACAGTGCCTGTGTCTATTGCTACTGCAGAACGGAGTTTTTCAACGTTACGGCTAATAAAAACATATTTCCGTTCGACAATGACTGAAGATAGACTAAAATAAATTTAAATTTAGAAAACATCATCAATCGTTTTGCGAATAGTAAAAGTAAACGAAAGATTAATTTTATTATTTAAATTATATTTATATTATAAATATACACGTTTTCTTCCTATTAAAAAATACTTATGTTAGCTTTTAGGTTAGGTAGGTACCAGACATAATACTGGTAATACCAGTGTTTTATTTTATTTTTTTATATATTAGATATTAGATTTTTATATTATGTTTTGCATTATTTTGTTAATCTGTTAAATATGTTTTGAAAATATAAAACATTTGCTATTTGCTCACTTATTGTCCCTACATTAAATGATGGTAAAATGTCAAATGTCTCAATGATCACATGATCCTCTCCCAAAAATTCAATACAGTATAGTCGCGTCTCACTATCTTTATCTTTGTTTCTATTTTTTTCTGTTTATTGGACAAGGCCGAATTCCCCTTTACAAAATAAAATATTTTTATGTGCGCCTCCACAGTCCACGAGCCCACAGCCCTCGTACGTATCTGGTTCATTAGACACCATGTTAAGGTGCGCCCCCCCCCTTGGCATTATCCTGGATCCGCCACTGCACTTAACGTTTATTAACCACACAGAGATACTCAATAAATATAAACATAAATAATAAGTGCATAATACATATAAAAAAATAGATGCATATACATATTTATATATAAATAGAATTTACATGTAAAAGTATGTCCAGTAAATATATGCAGTATAAACGTCAAGTAAAATTATACGATAAATAATAAATAAAATAAGTAAAAAAAATTTTTTAAGTTAAACGGTTTTATTGTAAACATAATAATGATGCAGCTAATGTACTAAAAGCTAAAAAATAATTAGGTAGGTACCAGATATCAGTAATCACACCACTCTCATCATCAATCTAGAGCATTGATCAGACTAAAATAAAATCGTGGGGCGAGTCGAATTTCTATTATCTACAGTCAACCGCTCATATCATTATAGGTATGCTTTGAATGCATCTTCTCAATGTACAACTTATGCAAAATGTGTGTAAAAGTAAATTCCTCACTATCATCGTGCGACATCGCAGAACGATCATTTACATATTTACTCAGGTTACGCTACGCCCTACGATTTTATTTTAGTCTGATACTGCTCTAGATTGATGAGGAGAGTGGTGTGATGACTGGTACCTGGTACCTACCTAATTATTTTTTAGTTCTTAATACAGTATCTGCATCGTTATTATGTTTCTTTACAACAAAACCATTTAATTAAAAAAAATGTTTTTAGTTATTTCGAGTTTTTAGTTTTTTATTTTAATTACTTCTTGTCAAGCCCTTTCATTTGATACCCATATTGAGGGGACGGGAAAAAAGTAATCCGCCATTTTGTGGTGACAGCCATCTTGTATTTTGAATTTTTTATAGTGTACTGTATTCTACTAGTTAAGACCTTTCATTTGATACCCATATTGAGGGGGCTGGAAAAAAAAAGTGGTCCACCATTATGTGGTTGCGGCCATCTTGGATTTACAATGATAATGAATATACATGATTTATTGTCATTAGAACTAAAGGTGTGTACGAAATTTCAGATCAATCGGTCAACTTCAATTACTAGATTTGACCCACACAAGACACAGACAAAGTAAGCTAAATAAAACCGTTTAAAAATGAATATTTCTTTGAGAAATGTGGCAGCTGCAATATCCCGGACACAAACTCATCAATACTGTAGACCACCTAAAATGTTTTTAACTTTATTTTTAAACAGTTTAGTACTGCTGATTTCTCGCAGTGTTGGGTAATCCATTATATAAACTAACACAGTTGTACCATGAAGAATACTTATAATATGTTGTAGTTTATGATTAGGAATAGTTAAGAGCTCACCATATCTAAAATTATATGAACGGTTATCTGATATTTTAACAAATTTATCAATATTTTTTTAGTATACAATAAACATTTAACTCGTTCTACAACTCTCTCTCTAAATTCTAAATTAAATATTAAACTAACTAGCCTTTAATGAAATGTGTGAGTACGCCAAAGCACAATAAATATTTAGTAGACCATTCTCATTTAAGTGTTTTCATTTAAAGAGTGCCAAAATGTGCTTTATTTACTATTTTTCATACCGTATCAATATGATTACCACAACTTTGAGTCCAGTATAGTACCAACATATTTTCGTTCATCAGCCAGTTCGATGTCCATAATTTTAAAATGAACTAGTAAAGATCTTTTAATACAAAAATTCATTACCACCGTCTTTTCGATATTTAATATTAATTTATTACTACCACACCAAGCGCTTAAAGTATACTGATAATATTTTCCGCCTGTAATTGAATTTCCTCAATATTTGTTGCCGTTGTTGCAATAGTAGTATCATCAGCAAATATAGTAACATGTCCTGCACTTTGTATGTAATTGGGAAGGTCTTTTATAAATAACATAAATAACAAGAGCCCTAGGACGGAGCCCTGGGACTCCAAGTTCAACTTTGCGAGCCCTAGAACTCACATGATGTAGTTCTCTATTAATGGCTAATCTTTCGCACAAGATCTAATCCAGTCAAGGCAGTATTTCTAATTCTTAGTTGAAACAATTTTAATAAGAGCATTTTGCAGTCAATAGTATCGACAGCTTTAGATAGGTCGAGAAATATTGTTACAACATACTTACCATATTTAAAAATGAATTATTATTTGTTTGCTTATAATTGTATTGAAACATTCTTTATAGGATTTTGCAAACAGCAGAAAAATTAACTATCTATAAAAGAAAAACTTTGTGTAGAAATATTAATGAAATATTAATATTTCTACACAAAGTTTTTCTTTTATAGATAGTTAATTTTTCTGCTGTTTGCAAAATCCTATAAAGAATACTTACCATAATTCAAACAGGAATATAAATAATTAAATTGCAAGAAGCCGTTTCAATTGATCTACCTGATCTAAATCTATATTGTGATGGCGTCAATTTTTTTTTTCCACAAAATTAACAATACAAACACGAAAAGCTTTTTCTATTATCTTTAATAAGATGCTAAGAATTGATATCTGTCCGAACTTTATGAATGTTTTCTCGGCAGCCCTTTTTAAAAGGCTAAATAAAAGGCTTAATAAACAATATATTTACTTAATATAATATAAAAGCAGGTCTGTCACATGTTTTGTCAATTACTTGATATGGTAGATTTATAAATTCGTTAAGAGGACAACTTAAGCTAAATTCAAAAAAAGCAAGCGATATTCTAAAGAGTAAGTAACATAATGAACATTTTTACGTCTGCCAGGCACTTAGGTCAAAGCAAGACGAGTAAGACCATGAAAATTGTACAGAACATGTAATTCTGCATAATCGTGACCATCGTCGTATTGTGTGAAGCACATTTTATGTCACCTTACAGCTTCAAATTAATTTAATTAAAAATACGTTGGTAATGATTTTTACTAGCATGTGTTCTACCACATTCTACCACAATTTACAAATTCTATGAATAAATTCTGTGTGGCAGATTTTGGTGTGGTGGCCTTTTGGACTAAAATGAATATTAGTATCAAAATGTAGAACTCTCTCAATATTTATCTTATTGTTAAATAACCAATAATCTTGAGAATATTTTCACATTCGATCCTGACTTTAGGCAGAGAAGTTTTAAAGGTGGATCAAAAGGTTTTTCATGGTGGCGAGCATAAGGGTCACAGGTTTCCAATCTCATGTAAAATCGTGTTTAATTCAATCACATTCGTGAAAATAACGGAGATTTGATGATTCCAAGATTGGATACGGAGAACTAGTGTATATTTATTCGACAGTTTTAGCTTAGTTCTACACGTGGAAACTTAGACTTGTGTTAGCTAGTTTGCCTATTTATTCCCTCTATTCCACAAAATATACATATAAATATGTATTTAAGTAAAAATTAATGTTCGTGGTCTGCGTAAAACACTACCCGATGAATTTGCATGAATAAAATTCCGACCTAAACTATCACATTAAACTGCATGATATTATTTCTTTGGTGAGCGCTTAAATAGGGCTTATTTAAATATTTTATGGCTGGTATCATTAGGCAGTGCTAAAACGAGACGCAAAAAACTAGTAAATAAATTACCAACTCATGACAGTTGAAGAGCTCTGCTTTATAAAGATATCCAGCCCCGCTTTGCATTGAGGGTGAAACTCATTTCAGCTGTGTCATATATGCGGATGTTCAGTGCAAATCCTCACAAATCTTTGCAAGGTGGATTTTGTGAAATGGGCAGGAAAAACTGCACTAAGGGAACACAACTCGCTTGGAGAAAAACAAGTATAATTATATTAAAATACTTCAATATGAAGTTACCTAGGTATATTTTTAGAAGGTATATGCGTGTATAGATAATATTATCTGATGGAGGAGAAGTCTAAAATTAGGTATATGATTTTAAAAAACCTCTAAATTATACAATCGCCAAAGAAGAAAGAAAAGGGAAAGTAAACTTCTAAACAAACATTTAAAAAACAGTATTATTATTCAGCATCGTTAACCAACAATCACTGTCATTGTTGGGAGTTGCGTATATACTTTTTTTAAACAAGGAGTAAGAAAATTTTGTAAAATGGGCGAGAAAAACTGCACGAACACAACTAGCGCAGAATAAAGCAAGTAAAATACTCTTTTTTACAATCGTTTCTAAAAGTTAAGATTTCGATTTTGGTTTCAAAACGACTTATTTTCCCCATTGTTCAAAAAATATATTATTTTGTGACAAGGATATAATTTTTTCGTCTTCTCGGAGGATTTAAACAAGCCAATTATCAAAGAAAATTTGTTTATTTATTATAAATATTAATATACATATAGTATGTACAATGTTCAACTTTGCTGAAATGAATGGAACTTACTGAATTTCGAGCAAGAATATCAAAATTGCCATCAAATATTGAATGGCATCTAATTAAAATGAATGATTTCAAAATATCATAACTGTAAAATAGTAAATTACAGAATGAGCCACTTGCGAGTTGCATACAATACTTTGTCTACGACAACATACTAATTATATCAATTTGTTGCTGCAAAGAGTAGGGGTACAGATCCTTGAATTTACAGTGACCCGAATACGATATATATCATATCTCATTTGTTGCCTAGCAACCGATGCGAAATAAAATTCTGAACACGAAATATTTCATATTGCATCTGAGGCCTAGCAACTTGCCTAGCAACCGATACGAAATGAAAATCTGTACAAATTATAGTTGCTTGTGATTCACTTTCGGTTCGATAAATGAACATCTTGCGAGATTGTTGCCGAAAAAATCTTGTAATCAATACGTTGAAAAATGAGTTTCTTTCACTAGTCGTAATTGTACAAAAATATAAACTTATTGTATAAGTACTTTTCGCATAATTTTCGCGTTAGCGCAAAATACAATACACAATACAATTACTAGACTCCAACATGATTTAATAGTTGTTTAAATAAGTACTAATAATTTCATAAATAATTCATAATACTGGTAAAGGTACAGAAAATTATTATGTACGTTATTTTCTGAAATATCAATATTACACATAATTTAAAAGTTGTAGAAAAAAGTATTCGATCGAGGCATAGCTGAGTTCTGCAAATTACACATTCGTAAGATAATGAGTCGTCTTCCTACTACATGTGTAAGTAGCTAATTAAAATAACTTCACTACGAAAATATATACATTTTTTGTTTATGAATGTAGACTATACAATGGCACAGAGAAAATAAATTTAAATTATAAAATTTTAAAAATATCATTAGTATATTGCACAATCTCTTAATTTGATAGACCACAGAATGCTATATAAATGTTACGTTTTGATGTATCAAGTACTGTACTTTAACAATATCAAGAATGCCAAGTAAATACTTACTGAACACACCGAATTCTGTTAGTATTACATTTTATAGTTCTACTTGGCATTTCTGGTAAGAATATTAGCATACAATAAATTCATAATCAAGAATAATAAATATTTATTTGATTTCTTTCTATCCAGTTGTGCAACCAACATACTAGAGTTGGTAACTTCTAATATCATATTTCATTCCTAATTATATACTGCGGTAGATAAGTCATAGATAAATATTCAAATTATGAGTGGACCAACAATTGAACCCTGAGGAATATACATTTTCACATTTTGTTTGATATTTCGATTTCTGGCGGGACAACAGTAGTTTTTCTTTTCTGTAGGTCATTGCAATATTGATATTTTCTCTCTGTTTCTAAACAGTATAATTTACATAATCAAATGCAAATGCAAATTCCCTACAATGTAAGAGTAATCTAAAATAGAATTGAGGAAATGAATATATTACTAGCAAAAATACTCGTAATTATTTCAAACTCTTACTAAAGACTTATTCATAGATAAGTACAAAAACATATATCTTTCTAAACAAAATACTTTGCTGGCTACATGCCACGAACAACATTGAATTATAAGAAAGAAATATGCACATTACGTACAGAAAACTGTTTTTGTACTTATCTATGAATAAGTCTTTAGTAAGAGTTTGAAATAATTACGAGTATTTTTGCTAGTAATATATTCATTTCCTCAATTCTAGTATAATTTACATCAACTTACATCTGTCTATCTACTTGCTCCTTACTCATAACAGCTATTACTGAAAATCTGCTTATTATTCAAACTGGTCCACCCGTCGGGATAAGTCATTTTTAATTAATTAATTAATTAAGGAATCGACTTGTTATATGTTTCTGTCCGTTGCTCTGTATGTATGGAAACATTTTGTTTACTACCAGAACTACCCCTATTGAATTTCACAGTTATCGGTTGAGTAGTTTAATCACTGTAGATAATTATTTTACATTGTCACGGAACATTTGTGTCGTTCTCAACGTCTATTGGATAAACAATTAGAAATAAACTAGACAATTATTTTTTCGTTCAATACGCTTTAAGTCAAAAACGGAGGAGTGAAGTGATCTCAAGTTTTAATAAGTGTAGAAATATTTTTTCCCACCCGACAAAACGTGTGAAAATGGTGGAACCAACTTTTTCATCTGAAATATTTTTTGTAGGATTAGCAATTTTCGAGAAAATCACACATGAAAATTAAGTAATATTATACGTATATTGGATAAAACAACTCGAAGGGTGTATAATTTTGACTTTACCAATGATTTAAAATTTTTAATAAGTAGCTTATTGAAATTATGAACCGGGAATTTTGATTTAGAGTGGGTGGTCTCTCTTACGCAGCTGATTTAGGTTTTCTGTTTGTAACGCATTTGGAAATTGACCAAGATCTACGGATAAATTTATTAATTTAGCAATTCGCTTCGCTACATGTCTAAACGTTTTAATAGCGTAACGTCCACAGATATTAAGTTTAATTTTTCATGCGGCTTATAACATTTTATATTCCACTGGTGGCAAATGATAGAATAAAATTTTAAATGACTATGCAGTTTGTTAATGTAGTACGTGAAAATACAGAGTGTCTGGTGTATACATACAAATATTTTGTATGGTGTATATACAGCGAGGTCTATAACACTGGTCTACAAACAAAATTTTCTGCTCCAAGGACTAAACCTATCAACTATCATTTCTTAAGAATTTTCGTGTGCTGAATCTAATTTTCAATAAAAAAAAAAATTCTACCGCGTAGATTTCGAGCAAATCTCCGTTTTTATTGTCAAAAATCGTATTTTGGCAATAATAACCGCGAGATTTATTCAAAATTTACCCGATTTTTTTTTTAATTGAAAATTCGGATTCAGCACACAAGAATACATAAAGAATGACAGGTTTAGTGTTTGGAGCCGAACTTTTTGTGTGTGTAGAAAATCTGTGCACAGGTGTACAGATCTACAAAAAGAAATGTTACTCATAATGCTATCTTAATGTTACTAACTAAACAAAGGAATATGAAACAGTTTAAATTAAATGTCCATACTGGGCGCCCGTTGCTTCTTGACAATAGTGTTGCTGTAATTCTTCTAAAACATTTTGTATTGTTTCCGGGGCGATTTGATTTATTTCTTGCCTTATTCTTCTAAATCATCGACGTTATTTGGTCTGTTGAAGTACTTTCGATTTTAAGTAACTCCATAAAAAATAGTCAAGTTGGGCCAAATCAGGACAACGGACAGGCCACTCAAGTTTAGTGCGTCTACCGATCCACCTATTGGGAAAAACTTGATTGAAATAAGTTCTTACTTCCAATGCAAAATGTGGTGTAACTCCGTCCCACTGATACCGAATATTTCTCTGAGAAAAGTATTCTTAACTCTGAAACTAAGAAACTTTGCAAGAAATCCAAATAACGCGCCCCAGTTAAAATGCTATCAAAGAAATATGGTCCGAAAATTTGAGAATTTACAATTCCAACCAGGATACATTTCAACTGCATTACAAAATTTTCAAAATTAATTTTTTGATGAAGAATATACAAAGAACAATGTTTAAAATAGGCGATTTTTGACCCCTCCAGGCAACGAATGTCGACATCAGAATTTGATTCTGTATGGTTCATAGAAACAGAAAATTCGTATTAGACACCCTAATTTTTCAGGGAAAATTAGTATACTACTTTCAAAGTATAAAATCCACCCTCAGACCAGCAGTGGTAATGCAATACAAAAATCCAACAAAGGTGCCATTGTAGTGACGACTTATATATATTTATGTGTAAAATTACAACAATAGGCATCTACAAGTACTTGAAAATACTTGTAGATTATGTACTACCCCCAATTATCCCAACTAGAGTGTGTCAAGAAAAGAGACGAGTAGCAAAGATTGGTGATTCTTTGGCACAGATGGGAAACGACTTTAAACCCATAATAGGGATTGTATATACATATAAGTAGTGCACACTAGAAACTCCCATTAAGCGAGAAAATTGTTAAACTACCCGTAAAGTACAAAAACTACCCCAAAACTTGCAACGGAAACGTAAGAATGATAAATATCCAGAAAAAGTAGTACGAGTATGACGACTTCATTACGTTTGTGTGTAAAATAGCAACAATAGGTGACTACAAAGATTCAAATTTGTTTGTGCATAATGTTTTATCCCAAACGGCCCCATCTAGAGGGTGGCAAGGAAGAGAGATGATTAAGGCGATGTTTGGTAACGTTAAGGTATGAATGCTCCTCCAAAAAAATTGCGATTGCAAACTGCGGGAAAACTACCCTGAAAGTACAAAAGCCAACCCCAAACCAGCATAGAAACGTGAGGCAAAAATCCAATGAAATAGTTTGCAAATATTCGTGAGCGAAATAGCGTAAATTGTTATCAAAACCTCGTTTCTAAAAAAAAAAAAAAAAAATTAATATGCTTAGTATGACAAGACAAAAACTGATTCTAAGCAAGATGAAGCGTTCGTCTATTATTTCTCTAATGGAATATTCGTTTTTATTTAGATCGGAATATTTGTACGAATATTATAAAGTATAGAGTGTCTTACACATCTCTCTTGCTTGCCACCCTCTAGATGGAGTAGTTTGGGATAAAACATTATGCACAAACAATTTTGAATCTTTGTAGTCACCTATTGTTGCTATTTTACATACAAACATAATGAAGTCGTCGTACTCGTACTACTTTTTCTGGATATTTATAATTATTACGTTTCCGTTGCAACTTTTGGGGTAGATCTTGTATTTTACGGGTAGTTTAAAAATTTTCTCGCTTAATGGGAGTTTCTAGTGTGCACTGCTTATATGTATATACAATATACGATTGATTAGTAAATTATTTAAGTAGATTTAATTATTTTACTTAATGAACTAACTTTTGGATGTTTTGTCCAAACTTATTTAAAAAAAAAAAAATAAATTCATGTAAACATCTGTGTATTTTACAAATTTGTTTCAACAAATAATTTAAAAAAAAATGAGAAGCAGTAAATATTAAAATTAAATCATTAAATAATTGAAAATCAGTTAAAAATCATTAACGAAAAGAGAAATTTGACAGTTTACAAATGTTTAATCATTTCTTTTATTTATTAAAAGTCTCCTAATTAAATTGGATACGGCATTAAAATATACGTAAGACATCAATGCTTTACATAGTTTTCGAAACTGCTGACATTATTTGATTATTTGCTATAAATTAAAATGTACCAAAAAATTGAATGAAGGAGCCTGTGGTACTTAATCATTTTGCACAAGTAACTAAATAAAATTTAGTTATTTGTGTTAAAATGTACCGTTTGCATGCTGGGTTGACATATTTTCCATAAGACTACATGCAAAAGTTTTTTTAGATTTTTAACTTTATGAGTTTCCTAATGACTTTGGATTCTTTACAAAAAATTGAGTCATATAAAAATCTATTAAAAAAACTTTATTTCAGACTTTTTCCATTATTTTCGTCTAACGCCTCCACCTCCTTAAAAACCCGATATTGCTGGATAGAGAATTAAAAACGCTTTCAAATGAGCTATCACACGCACCATCGTTCCATTTATAAATTTTAAAGGGATAGCTGTTACTCCAAGGGGTTTGAAGGGGGGGAGGGGGGTATAAAATTATGCTCAAGAAATGTCATTTTAGAACTGAAAATTGACGTGTTTTAGGATTTTACTCACAAATTGTAAACTACGTAGATAATGAATTTATATGTTACTTATGGACCTCCCTGTATATTGATACAAAAGAAGTAGGAAGGTCACATACAATCTTTGCTATACTACTACGGTTTTTCTTATATATTGTTGCCTGTGCAACAAATACAGGCGTATAATCAGAAGAAGAAAATTTAACAAAGCAGAATTTACAATTGCACTAAGTTCGCGCGTGAGAGGTGAATTCTTTGAGGTTTGGAATATGACCGACTGTATCTGGTTACACAGATGCCAGAGTACAAGGGATGAGTAACGAGCGAGATTTCCCTACTTTAATTACGGTCGTCTATTATCGTACATTGAACTCTCGGCTTTCTTGATCTTGGGCTTAAACGTGCCAATATTATACATCATGCATGTAAGTAATTATATATTGGAAAGTACGCTATAATATATTGTCTAAAATTATTATATTTCGGGCCAGATAGTAGTACTTATAGTATTGACTTGGTCAGTAACACGGGCCAAATTAAGCCAAGTTCAAGGCCTTTTTGCTACCTATTCTTCCGTTCTATTATGCCTCTGCATCCATAAGAAAAAAGGGTAAAAGAGACACCAGATAAGTACCACCCGACCTACTGAATTTTGCTAGTTCACTTTCATATAATAATTCCGCGTTATCGGCGTCGACAGCTCAAAGAGATATATCATGTGTTTCACGACCTTATGTTATTTAGTTGTAGTCTGCAGCTTACAAATCATTCAGTATTGCCAATGGTAGAGTAGTCGTAAGAGATATAGTGAGGCCATCGAATAGCATGCCGATAAAGCAGCTGAAGCCGACAAAACGACCGACAAAGGACACCGCCTTTCGTTTTGCACTTCGTATCACTATATGTATTTCGTTTACTATACTTCAATTGCCTAGTTTTTATGTAAATTTATAGTAACAATTAACATCACTGGGTGTGATGAATGAGATGTTAAATTAAGTATGATTGAAATTAAATTAGTGCGCTATTAACATAATTATTGATAGTTGTTGAACTTTGCGATATAATAAACAAAAAGTTAGCTTATTGTTACCACTAAAATGCATTTCTTGCAGTTAGACAAATATTTGTCGATTTTTTGCGTTCTACCTAAAATATGAACAGTACTATCACGCAGTTTAAATTTCTCGCAGGATCGTTGCTTCTGCAAAAAAAAGAAAATATGGATCCGTTTAGATGAAATGCGTTGCCTTGTTTGTGAAAGGTGTTAAAATGACTACAAATATAAATTAATAATAAATTTCAGTTAATGATTTCAATTTAAACCTGACTAAGCACGATAAAAGTAAAACTGATTTATTATTTTTAATTTAATATTCTTGTCTCTTCCATCCTCTGTTTATAGTTCTATTATCTGAAACCATTTGCCTATTTCTGCCTATCTCTGCTTATTCTTAAATAAATGAAAAAGGTTTGAGTTAGGAAAAGAATATAAGAAATTTTTACTTTTTTGGGCCAACAGACCATCGTGTAAAATATTTGTACGTATACACAGGACGCCCTGTATGCCTAATACACGCATATAAATAAATAATAATGTATAATATATTTTATCCAGGCCAGGGATTTTGGCGAATTGGTTTATTTCATATGTATAAGACAGTATAAGGTTTGGTACTCTAACTAATCTACGTCAATAGCAGAAAGTTAAAATTAATCACTTTTTGTTTCTTTTTAGTTGAAGCAGAAAATCTTTTTGTAACATTTAACAAAGAGATGATACGAACTAATTAATTTATCAAAAATGAACACTTTTCTATAAGATTGTAAAAAGTTTGACTGTTACTCCACAATGACCAAAAAACATATTTTAACACATGTACACTAGATACAAGGTTGAAAAATCCCCAAAGGTAAATAAGAAACTGTCCGCTTTATGACCTTAGATTTTCCCGTACTTTTAAGCAAATATATTATTTTATAACCATTTGCTTTTTAAAACAGTCTCTCTCCATAGCGTAAACTCTTAGGCTTTTACCTAGGTAAAAGCCTATAATGCCAAGAAATAAAGTTTATCTTAGTATATAAATTTCGACTTTTCTGTTAAAATCCATCATAGAATTCTGCAAGGAAATTGTAGCAAAGATGTGTACTACAAATATTTCGATCTAGTAAAAGCGTCATTGTCTTTAACGATATACATTATTTTTCATAAACATTTTAATCTATAAAGTTACCACTTTGTACAGAGTTTGGCACCGAGCTCACCGGTCTTAATGAATTTTTAAAGATTATTATTATTTTTAATATCGCTGATGTTTAATTCATATAATATACTATTGTAATCCTTGTAATTTAAACAAAATCATGTTACATGCAAAATTGCAAACTGAACGAACATTCAGGCAACATTTTTTAACAAATGCAATTTTACATTTATATTTCCATAGTAAAATCCTCTTCACTTCTAAAATCTGATTTTGGTTTAACTACAGAACTTTCCAAATTTCCATCCAAAGTTTATCATCAAAGTTTTTTTTTCAAACTGAAATGTTATTAACCATTTATCATTTTATCAATTTTGTATAATAAAGAAAATTTCATTTAAATTATTGTCATTTGCCAGATGGGACGATAAATAAATATGTTTAAAATTACACATACATTCTTCCACATTGTCTCCTTGGTATATAGTAAATACATACTGGCGAGAATCAGAAACTCCTTTAGAAGTTTTTACAATCAACTAGTTACATATACAAAAGTTATAACCAAGATCAGTTAGAACAATACTAATAATAATTTGAAACCGCCAAAAAATGCTACTAACATTAAAATGGATTAGTATATTCTATACAGGGTGTCCCATAATTGAGTTCCCGGACGGGAACCTGTGCTCCCTGAGTTCATATTGGGCCCGGATAACCTTAGTCCAAAAATGCATCCCTGAGGAAGTACATTCTTTTAAAGTGAGACAGAAAAATTTTTTTCCAATAATTTCCGTTATATTAAAGATAACATATTCAAATTTTCATGAGACCTGTACCTCTATAAGTACTCTATGTAGGCTTGATAACAACTAAATATCTCTTGTTTCTCAAACGCGACAGGTTTTCTGTATCACAAGCACCTATGACCTACAGAGAAAAAATGAAAATTATTGATTTTTTGTTGATATTACACAAAATTTTCAAAGCAATAATTTGTGTACTGAAACAGGTGGGTGTCATGTAGAGCATTTGTTATTATGTATTTTTTAGAATAAGCTGTACTTTTCTGTTATTACAACATTTTATTCTAGAATTAGTTGTAAATAAATGTTAAATACAAACGGAGGAAGAAACGACAATTCCTAGTATTTTGATTAATATTATAAAAAATTTTAACAGTACCTTTTTGCAATGCTCTGCAAAAATATTCAAGTATTTGTAATTTTACAGGGAGATTAAGAAAATATAGCGAATCAAATATTAATTATTATGAAAAAAATTGAGAAACAAAAGATATTTGGTTGTTGTCAAGTTTACATAGAGTACTTATAGGGATATAGCTCCCATCAAAATTTGAAAATTTTATCTTCAATATAAGGGAAATTATTGGAAGAAAATGTTTTTTCTGTCTCACTTTAAGAGGATGTACTTCCTCGCGGATGCATTTTTGGATTAAGGTAAGTTGGGTTATACGATTATACAATATGAACTCAGGAATGACAGGTTCCCGTCCGGGAACTCAATTTTGGGACAGTTGTATAGCATCTATCAATATTAACGTAGGAGCCGCAGGCAATTCATCAGAATATCAAGATGAAGAATTTTAACCCACGTTGGCATTTTACTTCCGTTTACACTACATTGTAATTTACATACTTTATTATTACAGATACCGTGTGCTCATTTACGAATACAAAAATACAATCTTTAAATAATTCATTAATTTTAAGTGTGATTTATGTGTCAACATTAAAGTTAATATACAAATACATGTTTAAACATACATTTCTGGCGTTTTGTGAATCCATTTTCTTGGTACCTACTTTGTGGACAAAAAATTTTTAAACTAAAGCTATTTTTATACGATACAAACGTTTTTTGTTTAATTGGGACTTCGGTTTCGGTGTCGGAGGCAGTCACGCTCGTGTAGCACCTACGAAATCACGAATAAACTCGGTTAAAACTGTGAGTAATCGCACAAAATTGTGTTGAATTAGAGCGTGGACAATTCTACATTAATTGATATAAATTAGCATGAGTCTGGTTATTTCATATAGTTGATATTCGATTAAGATATGTTGCTTGAATATAGTATCACCTAATAGCGTATATAAACGACATGAAGAAGGTACACAAACATCTAGCAATATAATATAATATACTGTGCACCATAAACTTATCTAAATAAGGGTGAAACAATGAGTGCAAGTAGTGTGGGAATCCTCAGAACAGGACAGAAGCTGCCAACATATACACACACGGACGAAAAAGATAAGTTATATTAGTAGTATTAGTGTATTAGTTTATTAATCATTATTATTTATTAAACCAAATTGAATTTCCTAAAATTAAAAATGTGTTAAACATAAGGTAGGTCCCACAACAGGAAGGTGTCGACTGGCAGTTGTCGTATGGTCCATATATTGGGCTCATATACGAATATAAAAATATTCGTCAGGTCAAAGTAGTTGGGGTCTGCTTGATATACCGAGCGTCCCAAATGTTCTCCAGATCTGTTTTTTATTTTTGCAGATTTTACTTTGTATTTTGCTTCACCCCGACAGATCGGTTTACAGGGTGTCTCAAATGCTCTCTCGTGGCTCTTCCTTGCACTTCCACTGTAAATAGCTAGTTACCTTTAATAGATGAAAGCTTCTTACAGCGAGCTAATGCATGTCTCGGCAAGCAAACAAAATGGACTCACTGATGCTAAAACGAAAACAGCAATTTTTGGGACACATGAAACCATATCTGGAAGAAAGCGGGCAGCAGGAGGTGCGTACTGCTAGATTCAGAAAGAAAAATAGCAGAAGACTCAGAAGAAGAATAAACAAAATGATAGATGAAAACCTAAAAGAAGCATGGAAACTTAAAAAAAGCATCTCACAAACACCTACACTTGCCATCCGATGATGATAGATGGAAACTTAAATGAAGCATGGAAATTCAAGAGAAGCATCTCACACACACCTACACATTCCATCCTATATTCCTACCCCATGCGTCATGTGGCTGGCAACAAGCATGTCCCATGTCCAGTTCGGCGTATGTAGCCGGTCTGGCAATATATAAAAATATCTAAATTGGATATTCGGAAGTGGCAGTAATACCTACCGTATGCTAGCTAATCAATCAATCAATGAAACAAACGTCTGTTGTTTAATTCAACTAAATATTTCCATAATAATATTAATGATGAATAATTTTATTAAACTACAAAAAAAACCTAAACCCGGCTATGATGTTTGAATTTGCAGATGATAATGTGTTACGAGAGTGATCAACCGAGAGATCGTAAAGGCACAGATAAGGACACATCGCCAGATATTCAACTGAAACAGCTCACCAATACAGTATAATGTAATAATTTAATGGAATTACTAATAAGCACCCCAAACAAGTTTTTATAGGATTTACATTTATAAAGAGCTTTTATAACCATGTTTTGTTTTTCAATAAACTTTAAACAAATTTATTCAGGATAGCCAAAAATGTATAAAGCCTACATGAATATGTTGTTTCCAAAATGTGCCTTATTTAATGCAGCTTTGAATAAAAAAATAATAACATTCCCACGAGCCAGACCCCGCATCTCATTTCGAGAATTTAAGATTATTCCAGCTTCCCACCTGAGAGCAGTTGGCTTCTACCCGCAGAAAACGCTGTTCTGGCTGCATACCTAGTTCTATGTAATATCCGGCGGCAGCGACTGAGTTTCAGTTCGTATGCAATTCATCAGTGTTTGCAGGAAAGCGTGATTGCGGGTGCAATTAATTTCTCCTTCTGCCTGGAGAAGTCTGAGTGTGCGATGCCAGGGCATGAATCGGCTGCTCCGGGCGAGAATTTCATTGTTACACGCTCTTCGACATTTCTGATTCTCTGCCGCTGTTGTTGTAATGCTCCAAGTTTATACGATGCTAAGGTCAAGTTCGAATTAAAAAGCGCTGCACTTTATTTCTCCTGCAGAGGTTTCAAGCAGCCAAACATATGAAGTAGGATTTAAGGAAAGGGATGTTCATACTGTAAGATGACGTAAATGTATGTTTTACAGGATATTTTAGCTTAGATGAATGTTTTCGACAGATGACATCGCATCCTTAAAAGGGCAACACTTACAGAAATGTTCTTTCAATCGTTTAGACTATCGGGCAGAATGTCTACTAGTGCCGCGGCGCGGAATTTTTCCGCATAATTGTGCAATGACTTTTGCATTGTGTTGATTTATTTTCTTATGTTTTCTTGAGTAAAAAACACTTTCTTCTTTTTACAATTGTTATTAATCGTCAGTAATAAAATATCTTTCAAAGTAAATACATAATAGACCGAGCTCCCATGACATAAAAGGTACCCCATCGAACACCTCAAATTAAAAAGGTCAAAATGATTGCAAAACATGTAAATATCATGTTTAAAAATGAATTATTATTTGTTTGCTTATAATTGTATTGAAACATTCTTTATAGGATTTTGCAAACAGCAGAAAAATTAACTATCTATAAAAGAAAAACTTTGTGTAGAAATATTAATGAAATCTTTGCATTCTTTCGATAACCTGAATTCTGGTTATGCTAGCAAATTAAAATCCTAAAATGAATTTGTCTAATTTCTTATTTGACAATTCTCATTCTAACACTAGCATCCACACAGTCCCCTACGGCCATGCAGATTAAACTAGTATCCACATAACCCCCTACGATTATGAAGATTCAGTTAAAAATGAGAACAAAGACCTAAAATGAATTTATTTATCTACCTTGTCTTAGGGGGTTATGTGGATACTAGTTTAATCTGCATGGCCGTAGGGGACTGTGTGGATGCTAGTGTTAGAATGAGAATTGTCAAATAAGAAATTAGACAAATTCATTTTAGGATTTTAATTTGCTAGCATAACCAGAATTCAGGTTATCGAAAGAATGCAAAGATTTCATTAATATTTCTACACAAAGTTTTTCTTTTATAGATAGTTAATTTTTCTGCTGTTTGCAAAATCCTATAAAGAATGTTTCTATGTAAATATCATGTTACGCCCGCCAGACCATAAAAAATTTGTTGTTATTTTTTATGAATTCTTAAAATTAGCTATAGAAAAATGATTTTACATTTCAAAACACCTTAAAATTTTCTCAATTTGTGGTAAATAATGAATCATTTTTAAAAAGATTGGTCTGACAATTTTTGTGAATTAATTCTGAATGTGCAGCAGCATCAATGCATCAGGATTAATCAGTAGTATCTCATAACACCTCCTTAAAAAAAAGAACAACTGAAGTTTAAGATCACCTCTATGCGTTAAAATTTGTCTGTCATTGAAAAAATGTGTTTTACCATGTCAGATTTAATTTTGAATCACAGTGACGTTTTTTTTTTAATAAGCTTACCACCTTAATTTTTTTCTATAATTAGGTTTGAGGACTCTTTTATGCATCAGAATTGGTCTGTCAGCGAATACATATTTTTCACTACGACAGACTTAATTTTTGAAACGACTATTTCTTTTTTAAGTATTCTCAAAATTATACTTTACAACGCCTAACTGCCCAAATTGAAGCAAATTGGCTAAAAACCTTGATTTTGTATATTAGAGATAAAATACTAATTTTTTGAAAGTTGATTTTTTCTGTCTCTAAGCACAAAAATTAATGCAATTTTCACAAAAATTACCTTAATGGCATTATGGCCTATAACCTTCTAAATTTTTGATGCAATATTCTCTGAAAATTTGAGCTGAATCGGTCAAGCAGTTTTTGAGTTATAATCAAACAAACAAACAACAAACATTATATTTTTGGGTTGTTGATTATGAATATAATCCCAAAAACATATTGTACAACCATTAAAAACCAGAGATCTTAAATGTAGGAAGGTCCATCCTCGCCATTTCACTGTAAATATTCTATTTCTCAAAAATGAGTCAAAAAACTAAAAAAACTAAGGTTTTTAGCCAATTTGCCTCAATTTGGGCAGTTAGGCGCTGTAAAGTATTGTTTTGAGAATACTTAAAAAATATTAATTATTTCATGCAAAACTCAGGTGAAGATCAAATTTTGTCCACAAAAATTCATTCTTGAATCACTGTGTGCCGCGACCACATTTTTTAACGAAAAAATGTGGTATGACCGTTGCTAACTAAAAAAATTATATATATTTTTTCAATTCTAAATTAATAGTGTAAATTCATTTTATATATTCAAATACGTTCTTTATCGAAAACATGTTTTTTACTATGTCAGACTTAAAGATAACATCTCTTTTTATAAAAATTTGCAGACAGACAAGTTGTAATAGGTAGGAGGGGTCTTAAACTTAATTTTAAAACGAAAATCAAGGAGGTGTTATGAAGTGTACTTTCATAAAAAAAAAATATTTGTAAAAAATTAAGTCTGTCAAATTAATTAACAAAAATTGTCAGACAGACCAGTTATAATTGATAGGAGAGACCTTAATCTTAATTGTAAAATGAAAATCGAGGCGGTGTTATGAAGTGAACTTTCGTAAAAAAGAAATTATTTATAAAAAATTATTCTGTGAAATTAATTAACAAAAATTACCAGACAGACCAGTTGTAATAGATAGGAGAGATCTTAAACTTCATTTTAAAACAAAAATCAAGGTGTTACGAAGGGTACTTTCATAAAAAAGCTCTATCGTTGAAATTATTATATTTATAAGTTATTGTTTGCTGCTTCATATTTTTGAATACAGTGACACGTTCAATTATCGCAGAAAAAAAGAGGCTAATCGTTCAAATTTTACAATTGTTAAACGTTGGTCGAGTAGAAATAATCGTTAAATAATTTTGAAATGAAAAATATCTGCCGAAAAGTTGAAAATAAAAAAAAAGTATTCCCGTAATTATCGTCGAAAAAAGAAGCAAAACGGTAAAATATTTAAGAGTTAGTCGAGTAAAAATAAGCAAAAAGTAATTTTAGAATAAAAAATAACTGCTAAAGTTAAAAAGAAATAAAAAAAATACGACGGATCCCAATTTTAAATTCGAAAATAACCTCCGGAGTAAAAAGTAAAGTCTCAAAAACATCAAATCTACAATATCTAAATAAATAAGTAGAAGGTTGTATGATGTCTCTACAGAAAAGATTGGCACTTTGTCGGTATCGTAAACTGAACCGCTGAAATCGGAAATTCTGCTCGGTACAAGCGGTCAAATACGGTTTTGAACTTTGTGGTAGGTACTGCACGTAAGTTATTGAGTGGGCCGTCGCGTCGCCTATATATAGTCTATACAGGAATCTCGCGCTGTAACGATAATATACACAATTATCGTATTTAACCTCACGAGTACTTAAAATTTCATCAGTAAAATTTTTTTGAAAGCGTAGTGCCTAGTAACATAAAGAGTGTAAATTGGCAGCTTAGTATCTGATTTAATCCAAATCGCTTTAGTGACACACATTATCTCAGATACTGCCATCAGCAGAAGATATGAGATCGAACCCAGGCGAGGCAGACAGTAAATTAATATTGTTTCGTCACAAGACTTATTCAAGATCATTGTGAGCTTGTGTTTGGCAGACAAGCATCAATTCTATTATGCTTTCAGTTGCAAGTTATATTATGTATTAATGACATAATTTACATTTTGTTGTTTTTTATGTATCAGTGGAAAAAGATGAACATTCTATCAATACGTTTTAAATATATCGTAAATGTTTTAAGAGTCCCAAGTGCGTGTCAACATTAGACAGGATAATATTAAAACAGCCTCGACTGTATATTATAATGTGTGTATATGATTTTTATTTCATCGATGTCAAGGATATTATATAAGTTAATACTAATCACTTTAGTTGTTACGCAAATGACAATAGATTTTTTAATATTCTTAAAAGCCAGAACTCTCCATCCACGAATGTAATTTTTATAATTACAAAGTACAAAGGAGTAATAATGCTTTACAAATATTGAATTAGTAATTAAGATTCATAATTTCAATTAAATGAAATCTTGCTACATATTTAATAGCTATATACTTCGTTGCATTATTAAATTTTCCATATAAGTGTTGAACATTCTGTAGTAAATTCTTGGCAGTTTTTTGAAAACCAGTTAATTTTTAGGTATAACTGCTATACATGTAATGGGCTCATTTATCATATTTTGTTAAAGATCTTTTGATTTGAAAGCGAAATGCAAAAAACCAGTTAGTAAAACAATATATTTACTTTAAAAAAAGTTATGACGATTTTTGTTATTTAACAGATTGTATGTCAATCAGATATTTCGAAAACCGATGATTTTCCGAAAATCTATCGTATACAAAAGTTGCTTACAATGTATTGTTTCATCATATGCGTTTCTTTTCAAGGTTCCTGCTATCGAAAAATGTTTCTGCATCCCAACGTCACCCATCTCAGTTTATAGAAAAATAGTTTTTACTAAAAACTGAAGTCATATATTCTAGTGAACACAAAATTCAAATATCTGTTTTAGTTATTAAGAAAATGGCCCCGGAAGTTTTAATTGAGACATTTACTTAAAATTTCTTTTTTATTTCTATAGATAATTTGGTATCAACGTAAATAACATATGCAGGTGGTAGTAAAAGTGAAAATTAAAAAAAAAATTCTTGTACGATTTCTTGCGTCAACAATTTATTTTTCAATGAATAGTAAGACAAACAATCATAATTGGGTGGTGATCTTTATATTACGATTATTTGACCAACTTTTTGGGATTGCCAACCTCTTCCACAGTAGTAGTAGCCGAACGAATAAAACGTAAGAAATGGAAACTTAAAATTTTTATAGTGACTAAACATTGTGTCGTAACAGTTTTTATTTTTTTAAGTATGGCGCACCGCTTCTAAAAATTTGAAAAAATTTGACAAACTAGTCATAGCAGTGTAATTTTGGTAAAAACTTTGCGTACGCGAATCATTATTTCGTTGAAAAAATAATTATTTGATTGCTTCAATATTTTTTTTAATATGAAAGGGACAACAAAATCAGCGCCATATTTTTCCTAATATGTGCTTAAATCATATCTACATCCTTATTTTTTTCATAATAATTAACGCACAACTTGCAAAGATAAAAAATGAAAAAGAAAAATTATAATTATTAGGGAACAGGGTTACCAGTGGCGACAGGGGACTACAACTCTAGGAAAACATTTCTTTTCCCAATGCCGATCTAACTACTGACGCTGAATTAGGTGCAACCGCTTCTGGGGCCATTTTACCATGCTTATTCTTCAACACTTCATCAGTCTCTTTCCTCTTAATTTTTCTTCTTTGACCGTGGCATTATTCATAACGTCTTGGCAGACATTATAATCGTCTTATTTATATGGAGTTTATTTTAAAAAAATAAAATAATTATATAATTAAGCACACGAAAATGACCAAATATGTAAAGTTTCACGCCATTTTGCTTTAAATGGCGTGAAACTTTACATATTTGGTCATTTTCGTGTGTTTAATTATATAATTTTGATTTCAAAAAGCTCGCAGATGATGAAAAATTAACTTTGACATACCAAAACACAATGTAAATTAAAGCTAAGGCCATCTACTTTTAACACGCTTTATCAATTTTACTTCCCTCGCATACCGAAGGGAAGTATTGTATTCGAGAAAAAATCACCCTCCGAGATTTTTTCGGATTCTGACGTTTCAGATCACGGAGATTACGAAAATATAGGTTTTTCAATTCCGTCAGTCTGTCTGTCTGTCTGTCTGTTGGTGCATTTACTAAAAATCTACTTGACGGAGAGCAGTCAAATTTGGTAGGTAGTTGACGCTACTGTCAGCGCAGAACTGGTAGAAATTTCACTGGAAAATATACAGGGTGGACCGTCTAAACGGAGTAAATAGTGAAAAAAAATTTTTTTCGCTCAAATTTCAAATTTCCACGTTTCATGACGCGCTAATCCTATTTCGGGTAAAAAAAAAATTTGAAAATTTTTTTCATCAACATTTTTGAAAAAATTTTTACCGCTAAAAAAAAATTTTTCTTTGTTCAAATTTAAAATTTCACATTTCATGGCATTCTAAACCTATTTAAAAGTAAAAAATGTTTGAAAATTTTTGACCAACATTTTTTTTTTAAATTTTACCACTAAAATAGATGGAATTTTTTTTCTTAAAATTTTTAATTTCCACGTTTCATAGCGCTCTAAATTTATTTTAAAAAAAAATTGAAATTTTTTTAAAAATTTTGAAAAAAATTTTACCACTAAAATAGATGGAATTTTTTTTCTTTGTCAGATTTAAAATTTCCACGTTTCCATTGCATTCTAAAATTATTCAAACAAATTTAAAAATGTTTTTGAAAAATTTTAAAACAAATTTGAAAACATGTTTAGGTAATCTATTTATCACTATTATAGAATAGACGAAATATGTTTTTTGCTCAAATTTAAAATTTCCACATTTCATGACATTTAATACCTATTTCGGAAAAAACATTTGCTACATCCCTTCACCATTTTGGAAAAAAATTTAACATTAGAATAGAGGGAAACATTTTTTTTGCTCAAATTTAAAATTTTCGCGTTTCGTGACATTCTAAACCTATTCAAAAAAAAAGTTTTGAAATTTTTTTATATTTTTTAACCACCACTATACTTCCACTCCATTACGTGAATGTGGAATTGAAAATGTGACAGATGGCAATAATATTTGGCATATGCACCTATTATATACTTTTATTGAATAATGGCATCCCAAGAAATAATTCAGTCATGGTGGACATTTGTAAAGGTATTTGCGCAAGCCTTCCATATTTGGCACCTGTTATTTAGTATTGAACTTTTGCTGTTGGATGAGCACTCTGTATATTTTTTTGACCAAAAGTTATCAGGTTTTTTTGTAATAATAGCAATAACTATATTCCGATCTGTATTCTTAATGTCATTTCGTAATTAATAATTTTTTGAGTGACCGCCATGCACAAATAACGAGGGAAGTTCTGTGTAAATAACTTTACCGATTTTTTTCATTATAGATCGCATTCAACAGAAATGTGCAATATACTGTAAATCTTAAAATCGAGATATTGTCTGTAATTGTTTATTTGTGGCATATTCAGATTTTCTTACTTTTTATTGGGTATTTTGCCACTGAAAAATATTTAAAAATTTTAATGAAAAAACCTCTGCGCCAAACGGATCAGACAGAGGTTGGTTCTTGAGTACTTGACCGTTTCAAAAAGTCTCGCACCTAAAAATATATAAACTAGAACAATGTTATAAACTAAAAACTGAAAATCAAAGCTATAGGTAGTTAACGCTTCGGAAGAGAATCTACTTCCGTTCTCAAAACTTTTTTGGCCGTCAACCATGACAGTTCTTTGTTTATGTATTTCCATAGTCACGTAAGACATGAAATTATATTTATCTTGTTTTTACTTACTTCGTCTCTAAGGATGGGCAACCAACTAGTACAAAAATCTATTGAATAATTAGAAACGCATCTATCCTCGTTGACGGCCAAAAAAGTTTTGAGAACGGAAGTAGATTCTCTTCCGAAACGTTAACTACTTATAGCTTTGATTTTCAATTTTTAGTTTATAACATTGTTCTAGTTTATATATTTTTAGGTGTGAGACTTTTTGAAACAGTCAAGTACTCAAGAACCAACCTCTGTCTGATCCGTTTGGCGCAGAGGTATTTTCATTAAAATTTTTAAATATTTTTCAGTGGCAAAATGCCCAATAAAAAGTAAGAATATCTTAAAATCGCTTTTAACAATTTTATAGTCAATGTTTAAATTACATAAATTTGACTTCAGTGAACAACATACAAACAAGCTGGCTTTTGAGAAGGGTGGTGAAGCAACGAGTGCAAGTAGTGTGGGAATCCTACAGAACAAAAAAAGAAGCTGCCAACATATAACACGAACGAAGTAAATAAGTTATATTAAGTTATTATTAAACCTACATGATTTTATTAAAATTGAGAATGTATTAAACATAAGGCAGCAAAGCTTCGACTGGCAACTGTCACGTAGTTCATATACATTACTTACGAATACAAAAATTTTTCCTCAGGTCAAAATAGTTGGGGTCTGCGGTCCGCTTGATATACAGAGCGTCCCAAATGTTCTCCTAGATCTCTTTTTATTTTTGCCTGATTTTACTTTTTATTATTTTGCTTTACCTTGGCATAATATACAGGGTGTCTCAAATATTCTCTCGACGCTCTTCCTTGCACTGTAAATGGATATTTATCTGTGGAACGGTTAATAAATAAAAACTTCTTCAACCAGTCCGCTAATTTCTTCAGAGGTTAACAAAATGTCTGTGCTGATACGCACGGAAGAGCTAATATTGGCGGTGGCCACCCCCACCAATTTGATTCTTGTTTTACGCGATAGCGGATATATATACGAAATGTTTGTGCATTTTTTTATAGAACTTTGTGTTCATTAATTTTCATCTACACGATAGTCATTTTTTGTATTTTAAAAGTTCGCATTGTAAAAATTATTTTCAAAAAACTATTCTTTCGATTTGACTCCATTTTGTTTTATGATCCACATATGGTGACCTTGATAACTTTTTAAAATACTTTTCTACTGCTAAAAACCTGCTAAAGAACCGAAAGTTATTATAAGGATTATATAATCCTAGCTCAAATCCTCCTGATGACTGGACTATCGATTGAACTATTCTAGATATAAATAAATGCTTTCATCTGCCAATAAATGTATTAACTTATTACTTACTGGATTAATCGATATTCCCAGTTGCGAATAATGCTAAAAATAACTGTATTTACGTTGTACAGAAGATCCATATTTGTTTTATTATTATTTTGCTTCTATTAAACTTTGTGTTTGATGGTATCCCTTTTGTTCAAGCGATATAACGAGGTTGCGTAACCTAATTAGTATTTGTTTTGAGGCTCGCGAGTGTTTAAACTGCAGAACTGATTAAATTTTTGTTGTCAATATTCACCACTGTTGATGAATATCTGGGACAGATGCCAGAGATACAACTTTAAAGGGATTAATTTTAACCGAACGAAATAACATCGTTTAATGAAATTTAATTTTCAGGTTTCACTCATTTTTTTAATAAAATATGATCATAGAATGTTCACATTCTGACAAAAAAGGGTAGCTACTAGAAGCTGCTGGAACCTAGCTAACAAATATTTGCATTTTTTTTAAATTCAGTTAAAAACGAAGCTCTACGTCTCATGTCCTCACAGAAAGTATAACGAAACTGAACTTAGAATAGTTATTTATGATACAAGTGTTAAAAATAAAGTCATTTTTAACACGTGTATCATACAATGTTTTTTCTACAAGCACCGTTAAAAGAACAATAAAGTTTCTTTAAAAAGATTTCAAATCCTTTTAATGGTTACCTCATAATTCTAGTACTTTGTAGGATTTATGAAATAAATAAATCAAGTTTGTCCGTTGTTTGACACATGCTTGTCAAATGTGAAAAACTATTGCAATATGATGAGTTCCAATACAATTTCTCCTTGTGAAGTAGCTTTCTCACAAGGGATAAATATTACTAATTGCTCCAATTGTACAATTAATATAAACATTTCCAAATAACTTTTAATTTTTTGTTAATAAATATATAAATATCATTATGACAAACGACTTGTCATTTTACTTTTTGCACTAGTGTTAAAAGTAAATCATGTGATCATTTTTAACGCGAGTTTATATAATATTACATTTTTAATTCAAGTATGCTGTGTTAAAATAGTATATGAAAGTATAAGTGGATATTAAGGTCTTTAAAATACGCGTGCTTTAAAGTGTTTTAAAGCCAGTTATCCACGAATACCTTACGCTTTTTTTTATAGGTACACCTTGAAATCATAAATACTGGTATTGTTACTACAAAAATGGAAATAAGAATTAAGAATGTAAAATGGTTGAATTCGTGATGTGACATCAGGATACCTGTCAGCGTCTAATGAGGAATGCAAAAATTAATTTGCAATCTGTCACATAGGATTAATTATTGTCACTATACTTGTTACTGATTGTATATTGCTTCACAATGAGTTCTAACATTGATTACTTAAATAGAAAAGCAGATTCGCGGTTAATACCGTCAGATCAATAATTGAAAAGTTAACACTTTGACTCGGGTTGTAGTTGTTGCCATGGTAACTTTAAAACACGCGCGTTTTTAAAATTTGGATTTAAACACTCTGAGGCGTACTTTAAATAAGCAAAATAGGGTACCAATAAAAAAAATATAGTTTTTAATGGTGTTTGTAGAAAAAAAATTCTTTATGCAAAAGACGTAAACATAAGTTTTTAAAGAGTGCAATTAAATTTTGGAAACTGGAATTAAATTTAGCTTGGAAAATTATTTTTGGAAACCAACAAAAATTTATCTTGGATACAACTTTTAGAAATAAGTGTACCTTACCTACTCTACACCCACGAGGGCCAAAGTCAGAATATATAGTGTAATGTGCCCGGCAAAAGGTTTCTCAAATTAGACAACCACCTGATCTCTGGTGACTTTATTACGACAATACTTATTTCCACGATATGTAATAGTACAGGAGCTACCGTGCAATTACCTGACACAATTGTGTAACCTAGACACATGATCAATAGGGTAGAGCGAAAAAATCAGTTTTGTATTTTTAGTTCTAATAGGGAAAACAATTGCTACTATAGCTCAGTTATTACCCTAATTTTTTAAAAAGAAATCCGTTAATATATCCTGCCCTCTACGCACCTTTAAAATAGTTGTGTAATTTGAGAAAAATTAAATGGCACCAACCGGTGAGAAGTGAGACTTAACTCTTTGTTTGATCAGGTAAATTTAATAATAAATCCAGAAACCACTACGAGGAGGTGGCTACTATGTGACTTCGATTCCACCCACCCCCTAACCACTTTAAATTTCTATTGAGTAATATTTTTTCGTGTTAAAGGCTGGGCATTGCTGCTATGGATTTAAGACTTACTCTAATAAAGCCACCTCGGGCTATGTGTTTTGTGAAGCTTCAGTCACTAACGTGGCACAACTTTCCAGTGCCTGATTGGTATGATAAAAACGGAATGATATATGTCAACTTTTTACTATTCATTGATTGATCTTTTCATTTCTTCATCGCTAAGATCATTCAGAAACAGATGCGGGGGGGGGGGTTGTTGTTTTAGTAGTTTGCTAATCGATAAGGCCGATATAATCGCTTGCCTCTAAATTTATTCTAGTAATGACGAACGTTCTTTTTGAGGTTATCTCCATGTCACAAGTCATTTTGGCCTATAGCATACATTTTGATACTAGTTCTTGGACAAGTGTTCTGTCATTTGCAAGCACACTTATTAATAGATTTAAAGGCATTGTGTTGTATTACTGGATCAACAATATTTCTTTATTATTTCCAGTACTGACTTAGCTGAATTGTTTTCCAGACATGCTTGGCACCACTTTTGTATGGCGAGTTAAACTTTATCACAAACAAGCAGGCGTACCGCAGGGATCGGTACTTTCTCCCCACCTGTTTACCATCTCCGACATGCCAAGAACCGCAAGGACCTTTTTGGCGCTCTACGCAGACGACACGGTTATAATCGGAAGATCATGGAGTGCAAGACTTGTCACCCGCAACCTCCAGGAAGCAGCATCCCTTCTGAAAGAGTGGTGCAACAAGTGTTAAGTCCAAATCAATGCAGAGAAGAGCAAAGTCATCCTCTTCAAGAGAGTCAGGAAGCAAACTCCCACAGGACACGTCTCCTTGAATGACGAGAACATCCAATGGCACGATACCGCCAAGTACCTTGGCGTTATCATGGATCGAAGCCTGACGTGGAGACAAAACACGGAAGCGATAATACAGAAAGCGAGAACGAGGAGGACTCTACTTTACCCTATGATAGGTAGACAGAGCCAACTCATCCTGAGGAACACGCTCACGCTTATCAGGACCCTCATTGCATCTATTCTGACCTACACCTCCGTTGCCTGGGGATACCAAACAGCCACCCACCTGAAGAGGATACAAGCTGTGGAACCCGTCGCACTTAGGTGCGCCATTGGAACACCAGGGTTTGTCAGAAATGCCGACATATTCAGAGACCTGGAATACACCCCCGGTAATTGGAGTCATCCGGGACAGAGCGAAGAATCTATACGCCCGTGCGGCAGATCATGGGAATTAACTGGTTATACAGGCGACTGACTAGGACCCCAACGACGCTCCGAGGCACAAGAAGCCGAAGCTTATGATCCTGGATAACGGGTAAGTATAACTTCACCATTTTTCTATTTCAGCCCGACTTGCAAGCCACGCCGCAAAGACACTGACACTGACCAAAAACATCCAAATCACATGATGTTTTTGGTCAGTGTCACCCGATCCCAAGGGTACCAAGCAAACAACCAGCTCGGTATCTTTACCCTAGCCCGTGCCTACTTCTGACGCTAAAATAAGCGTCTTTGGCTGAACACAATCCTTGAGCTACACAGTTCACACTTCCTTCCGACGAAATCGGAGCACATGATGCCAATTAGCACCCTGGGCTTCCAACTAGTCAACACTCCCCAAACCCCTCCAAACTCCGAAAGAACTCGGCAACAGCCGTTTTATCTCGCGACAGACTAAAGGCGCTCCCGGGAGCCGATATGCCAGCGAAGAAAGAAGACCAAGGCAGAAGAGCGCCAGAAGAAACGACCCAGCTGGCAGGAATAAACAGTCAGGGCCAGGGAGGTCTACTAACATCGCCTACACCGTGCGCATTTGCGGGGGGTATAGACAAAGAAGCAGGCCCACCCCTTACGTGGCCGATCCAGGTCAACAGCGATGATTGGGGCAAAGAGCGCAAGATCGACCCCTAATCATCCGAGATCGTCATATTTAGTCAAGAATACTGGCGCGCGCTGGGCATACGCTGATTAATTACCATTTACTTATTATAAAAACACGATGGCCATACATCCCGGCTAGTGGAGGTCCAGAGGCAGGCATAGATCCCAGTTATGGGAGGTACAGCGCAGACATTCAAACCTGCAAGGTGTCTACTTTTAAGCGACGATTAGTAAAATAAAGCTGATTTTTTTTTAATAATTAATTTCATTTATAAATTAAGTTTCCACCACTAAAAAAATTCTCATGTCACTATTCTTTTCTTGTCCTGATTCATGTCTTACACATATGTGTCAGGTAATTGTACGTTGACTCCTGTACTATAAAGTATGTAATTATAATAATAATATGCCTATTTGCAAATACGTGCGTTTTAAAATAATATTGACTTAAAATATTCGAGTATGTTTACTTACTATCTGCATCAAGAATCTCTAAAAATTCATTAGCATCTTACCTGAAAATAAAGAAAACAAAATTAGCTGTATTAGGTACACCAAAAATTCCTTGTTCTTGTACATTTTCTATGAACCCGCTCAATGTTACAAACAGAATAGGCCTTTAATTTGGTAAAAACACCTAATTTTATTATTTTTCTAAACAAATACCCTAGGGACTCCAAAATTTTTTGCTACATTAATTTTAATATTTACAAATTCCAACAAAAAAATACTTTTAGAAGATAATACAATACAAAATAAATATTAGTTTGACTTCACTATTGAACACATTTGTCATAAAAATGGAGCAGGGACTTTAGCCACTTGAAACATACTGTTTTGGTTCCAAATTATTTAGCTGCAATTTTACAAGAGCTGAAATACGTGGTTCAAAAGCATCAAGATAAGGAGTATAACAATTAAATATGTTACTACTATTTGATCGTGCTTTTTACTTCCATAATACGAATAATATAATACAATATAGATTGTACTATATAGAAAAAAATATCGTGCAAAAATAGGTTAAGATTTTTCCACATTTTCATAGCGCCGACAGGCAGACTGACGCGATTTAAAGACCTTAACTTTCGTAATCTACATAGTCTGAAACGTACAAATCCGGAGATATCTTACAGAGCGATTTTTTCACAATTATAATAGTGTGCGAGGGAATTAAAATTGGAAGGGTGTATTTTTGAAACTATTAGGACTAGATCATTATCTCTCTTTATTTTACGCAGGATTTTATCGATTTGTTTAACCTGAATTACTTTCAGTGAGGCGCAATGGAATCGAATAAACCATGATGTGACTTTTTGCTCTTTTTTTAATTGGGTTCCCTTGCGATTTATGCTCGAATAACTCAAAGGGTTGAAGAAACAAAATTCAATCCTAAGTTATTTCCCTGCACCCTACGTGTTGAGGATGTGATGACTAGACTAACATGATAATATTTTAAATCCAGTATTTCATGAAATAGCACTAAAATGTGCATAAAACATTCTTATATTTTTCCTTCTTTAAGTGTTGCCACGCGAATATTAAAATGAAGATTTTAAAATCTTGGAGAGATGTTTCATAATAATATTGCTCTAAAAGTGGAGCAGTTGACTGTAGTACATTATTAAAATCTACATTCATCCAGATGTTTGTACTTGAGAGGTTGGGCGCACATAGTCATGTCCAATAACAACTTATATTAACAATGTTAAACCATTTTCCCGCAAGAGCAAATGCAGTTGCCATATTTTCGTAGAACACACTTAACAAAGTATAAATGACTAGATATCGAGGATGTACGACACAGCAGCCTTGTTCAATTGTAAGCCGTAATGTCCAAAAGAAAAAGAAAAAGCAGGGTTAGGAACGATGTAGTTTCAAATAAACGATTCGATTATTGGTTTCGTTTTGTGTCGTCGATTGGGACACCGACATGAATCATTCACCACGATTGATCTACTTAAAACAAATACATACAACCCGTAGACTGTATATTGCTTCATTTATTTTTAACAATTTAGTATACATCCAACATTGCATGAATATTTTAGACTACAATATAGGGACGATAGAATAATATCTGGGCGTTAAAGTTTAATATTATTGATAGGCTGTAAAATGTTTTCACGTAAATTTATAATGTGATGTTATTGGCAATAGAGCGTCTAAAGATTTTAACCTCAATAATACAAATTTTATGACTTATCGAACGTGGAAGAAAATAAGATAATAATTAAAAAACATTTTATTAACGAAGAAAATAAATATTGCGTGATTTGATTAGAACAGGGCCGTAATCCAATAAGTGGACCCAGTGTGAATAAGTGGATGTTAACAAAGATAAACATTGTCAAAACAAACTAATACCTAACTAACATCATTTTATCAATGTGGATGACCGGACCTAAATATTATTTGTTTGATTCGATATTTTTAAACTTAATTTTGTTAACATCGACTTATCCCTACTGGGTCCACTTACTGGACTACGGTCCTACCCCAAACAAATAACGTAATGTTTGTTTTCTCCGTATTAGTACATTTTAATTAAAGCTTATTTTTAGAGAGTTTATTATTACTTATATTTATTTATTTCCATTTTAGTCACGATATGTCTACCGTTGACAGTTGAAGAGTTGCATTGTGAGCTGACTATCCTGACTGCAGCATCAGATAATGGACATAAGACAATTGTATTTTCATCGGTACTTACTCTATATGTATGCACAATTTCAAGGCAATAGATCAAATGGAAGTAGTTCAAAGCTGGCTTACAAAATTTGATTTAAACTGAATAACAAATATGAATAAAAGCTAGTACAAAAAAAAGATACGACAAATTTAGATGTAACCAACCCAAAAACTTAGTATTTTATGTAAAATTTACCCCAATTTCACTATCACTTGACGTTACTAGCTAGAAAATGTTCCCGTTTTGAACAATCAACTGGTAAAATTCCTGCATATTATATAAGCAATTGTTTGTTAAAATTCTCTTAAGCCTACTTTTAAACTGACTTACTAGAAGATTCCGGAAGTGACTAGGCAATGTATGGAATAAACTAATACCTACGGAATTATTTTTTTTGGAGTATATGCTGAGGTGTTATGGGGTTATGTTTATTTCTAGTGCCATGTTGATGTATCTCTTCATAAGTAGTATACTTATTTATATCTTGTTTGATGTACATAGTATTCTGATACACTATAATGGAAAACAAAGACATAGCGATATAAATAGTGGTCTGCAACTGCCATCCCATTTGGCACTGACTATACTTCTTATTGCAGACAACTAGATAATAAATACTCTTTGTAAATGGGTATCTGCTGCATTCCCCATGACAGTATACCATATAGTAGTTGCGAGGGGAACAAAAAGAAATAAGTAGTGACTGCAGCATGCTGACTAGCCGTTCTTTTTATTTTCTTAAGAGCAAATACATTTTTAGACAGTTTCCCACGAAGTATATTAATGTGTCCTACCCATGTTAATGTGATGTCAAAGATACCGCCAAAAACTTGACATTGATTTCATGGTTCTGTTCCAGCCCAGCGGTAGACATGGTCTTAAATGTTAAGTTTACTGTTTTACCCTCATTTAGCACCAAATGATTGTATGTAAACCAAGCTTTAGCATGTTACAGAATGTTGTACAATATGACTTGACTATCACTTCCTTTGTCTATACTTGTAATAAAAGTGGTATCATCTGCATACATTACAGCTGTAGTGTTAAAATTATCTATGCTTTATGGCAGATCATTAATGTAGACAAGAAACAGTATGGGCCCTATAACCCATCCTTGGGGAACTCTTCTTTTAATTTGCAGCAGTCCGCTTCTTTGTGCACCCCACTCCACTAGCTGCGTTCTATTCTTTAGATAAGATCTAAATAGCTCTAAACAGTCCATACAAACTCAGTTTATTTAGTAAAATATTATGGTCAACATTGTCAAACGCGACTATTAGTTAGGTAGTAAATATTCCTATGCATTATTTTCTATTTTCAAATGCATTTTTTATGGAGGTTGTTAATAATAAATTTGCATCGCATTACATAAATAAATTCACTTACGTGGGTACTTCTGTTTTAACTTTTAATTGAAGGGTAGTTACTATCAGTGAAAAAGATATATAGAATGTTCATGACACTTCCTATTGAGCTCCCATTACTCGCCCTCCGTAGAATCCAATATATCATGAAAAAATGGAGTTATACGGCACAACTATTGCCCGAACCCCATTATAAATCAAGTATTTAGATAAGCCGACATTACATTGCGTTTGAAATGGCCTGTAAACGAAGATGGGGTGAAATGTGTTGTCGGCCTAGGGCTGATCTCTATTCCGAACCCTGCTTTTTACTCTGTGAAATATTTAATAGAATTTTTGATGAGCTGAGATAAATTTATACACATCAATGTCACAAACCATTTTCACTTTTCCCACCCATTGTTGACAAATTCCTCGGATCTATCAATTATACAAATGGTTTTACGTAGGTTTGTGCGGCGTGAATTTAATATTTTAGTACAAAGGGCGGGATGATGGATTTCAAGGTTTAAGGTTTAAGTGAAGAGGCTCAGAATTAGTTAAATTGAAGTGGATATGGGTGCAGAACTGCTCAATTAATGGAAACTAATATTAATTCCCATTACCACCAGGGGTTGCTTTGACTTACGCGATTTAGGCAAATGCTATGACGGAAATGAATAAGAGGATATTACGTACAATAAATTTGCAATTCATAAAACTAATATTGCGTAAGTGTTGTTTTTGCATTGTTACTCCTTTATCGCAAACGTTAAGAATAATGCTAAATCCCGTGTTTTTTATATTATAACTCTTGCAAAATCGATCACCATTCTTAATAGTTCCTAAACAAAAAAATTAGATTGTGATATGTATACTGTGTTTCACTTTTCACGAGTATACCCTTGTATCCTTGGAATTAAAAAACGGATTCATTTCATAGGGTAAGTTGCACATTTCTTCAAGGTAACTTATAGTTTGCGCGGTTAAGCAAAATCAATCTGCATTTTGTGAAAGAAGCATGAAATTTGGCACAGTTGATCTTTTCAGGATTCCAAATGATTTGACCCGCAGCACACTCATGGCCAATATGACGCGTATTTTTTAAAATGGCGGACACAAATTTCAAATTTAGTAATTATATACCGATTTTGGTTCGTGATATGTCTCTTTCGACTAACATAGTAGTGTACAATAACTACCGTTACAATTCTTTTACAGCATGATACTCTTTATAAAGAAAACGAGCCCAGGATCATTACGGTATAACCCTCCATTGAGGAAGACTAGTAGCCGATTTTCGAGAACGTCTTTTTTTCGAAAAATCGATATATCTCGAATAATAAAAGATATTTTTGAATCTTTTAAAAACTTGTTTTTTCGGCTTGCCGTGAGCTATACCCATGGTTGACAGTTAGTATTTAAATGTAAATTTGAAAAAAATATAGGGAAAACAAGAAAAGCCGATTTTTTACGGTTTTTTCGATATATCTCGAAAAGCGTTATCGCAATTATATTTTAAAAAATAGCAATCGAAAGATATTTTTAGTGCCTACAACTTTCTCATTCAATTTTTTTCGATTAGAATCATAGTTTTTTGTTATTTACGAAAAACTGTTTTTTTCAACTTCTCCAATCGAAACACAAATCTTTTTTTTTTCTTCGATACAACCATATTTTTTGTTTCCGGGTATTAATTTTGATAAATTTGACATTGAACCGTGAATGGTTGATTGGGCTAATAATCGCAGCCAGTTTTATAATTACATTTACCTAATTTTCAGCAGGAATTCAAAATTTTAAGTAACGTTGCAATACTGGTTGTCAAATGTCATTTCTTTGTATCCATTTCCAAAGGCTTGGTGAACAGAGGGGGTAATTAATTATCGGACACGACAGCGGCACTACACCAGATCCAATTCTGACTGGGGTATATATGTTAGTGGCGCTTTTAATGTGTTCCGGAAGCGGTAGCAGTGTGTTAGACCACTTTTGAGTGGAACAACATGTTTAGTCGTCGTTATCTTTCCTGAACTGAACCTGTCGATGTATTTGTTACCTTTTCCTAATCCACTATTCAGTTTCATCTGGGTCAGAGATTATTTCATCTCTCCATTCGTTTATTCGTTCGAGATTTGTTTATTATTTCCCTACTCCTTCCATTAGAGCTTTGGAAGGTACTCGTTTATATTTTCAAAAGATCTGTTCACGGTCTGTCTTGCTGTTTCTCTGTATCGATTGGTACATCTGTTTCTCTGTATCGATTTGCACATCTGTTTATTATATGATCTTGTGTTTCACTTTCTTCTCCACATGCAGAGTTCCCAACTGTTATCCTCAAGTTGAACATTTGTGCTGTGTTGACGTCCATGTAATGTTTATTAGGTCTGTTCCTACCTCCGGAATAATATTATGGGTCTTCCTTCCTTTGGTGTCTGTTTGCCATTTTGTCAGTGTTTTCTCCTCTTTCTCTTTTTTAAGTTGTGTATTTGCTTTCCCATCATCTTCTCTTGTTTATGATAACGCTTCTTTGGCGGCCCTACCTGCCCTTTTATTCCCTTCCGCCTAACTTCTCCGTTTTCATTTTACATTTGTTTCTATCCCTCTTCTTCAGTCTCAGCTGCGGCAGATGGAAATGTCGCCAGATACGAGATGTGCCGGAAAAACCAATCTGGCACACAGAAAATGGCGATGATAGCGGTGAACATATTTGTTAGAAAAAGATGGACTCTGCTTTAGAGAGCCATTGTACATAACATATTACCCAAAATGACGACCGGTCCTGATTCCATTCCAGCTTTTTTATTAAAGGATTGCGCCATCATCTTTGCATAACCTCTAACTCCAATTTTTAACTTAATTTTAAAAGACTGCCTATTTCCTGACCTATGGAAATATTCCAAAGTATGCCCCATCTTTAAAAAGGGAAACAAACTAGATATTGAGAACTTTAGACCAATCTCTGTCATTTGTAACTTCTGTAAAGTTTAGAAATATTACTTCATGATAGAATATATTATTCAATTAACACCAAAATCTCTATTAATCAACATGGATTTATGAAAGGGCGTTCAACAACAACAAATTTATTCTGTGTAACTCAATATATTTCTGAATCCTTAGATGAACGTGGGCAGGTAGATGTCATATATACCGATTTCTCCAAAGCGTTTGATAGACTTGATCACCAGTTGTTACTTAATAAATTAGAAAAAATCGGCTCCTCGTATTCTTTGCTCCTTTTGTTCAAATCTTATTTAATGAATAGGAGTCAGTACGTTGCATTAAATGGGTTCAAATCGATCGAATTTGCTGCCACATCTGGAGTTCCCCAGGGATCTATTCTGGGGCCCTTGTTTTTTAACATATTTATTAACGACATAGTGAACGAAATTAATTTGCCTCACCTTTTATTATATATGCCAACGATCTAAAAATTTTCACAGTAATTGATGAAATCGATGACTGTTTTCAACTTCAGACTTGCCTTGACAAAATAAACACCTATAGTAAATAAATTATTCATGAATCCTAGTAAATGTAACGTAATGTCCTTTTCTTTAAAAACATCACCTTTTATTTTTGATTACAGGTTAGATACTGTCATACTTCAAAGACCTATAACATTTCGCGACCTCGGCGTAACTTTTGATAGTAAATTACTGATCATATCGATACCAGCGTGTCTGAAGCCTCCAAAGCCCTTGGATTCATCGTTCGCACTAGTCGAGAGTTCACTAATACTGATACTCTGAAATTTCTTTATCAATCCTTCGTCAGATTGAAACTTGAGTACGCATCGCTAATTTGGAGTTCCAGTTATGATGTTCACAAGAATAACTTGGAGGTAGTTCAACGTAGATTTCTTAAATTACTGTGGTTCAAATCCGACGGTACCTATCCAGTGATTGATTTTCCGCAAAGTAACTTGCTTGAAAGATATTCTATGACTACTCTCGAGGATAGGCGTACGTACTTTTCTCAAGTATTTTTGATTAAATTACTACACAATGATTTTAACGCACCCGAAATAATTAGTAAGCTTAATTTTCACGTTCTCAGATTACCCTCTCGTAATCACCAAGTTTTCTATTTACCTACGCCGCGTACCAACGTACTAAATAATTCACCTTTATATACGATTTGCAGTACTTCTAACAAATTATGTAGCGACTTCGATATTTTTAATTGCAGCCTTAGTTGCAATAAACAAAATGTTCTAAATTAAATAACCAGTGATTGCCTTTGTTTTTCTTAATTTGCTTTGAATCACATATGTGTATATATGTATATTTGTATATATAGTTGTTATATTTAAACATTTTCCATGTAATTTTTTCTCTCTCTTATAGTTCGTATATTTAAGTAAATTTTTTCTTCATTTTACTTTCTTTTTATGTTGTTGTATATCTTGTAATTAATGCTTTGTATGCCTTTATTCCTGTTCTGTAATTGGGTATTTTACCTGTTGAACAGTGTATGCAATAAATAAATAAAATAAATAAACAAATATTCAAAAGTTAAAAAATCTTCTCAATTTGCATTATCGGTCTGTTTTGTGTATAGACTGACTGGACTATGTATACGCAATGCGCATGGACAAAAGTGATATATACATTTCTCTCTATCTGATATACTCAAAGATACCTATAGTCCACACAGATTGTTGGGAAGGTTTCTTGAGAGGTGCATATATTAAATACACGTTAATTTTTTTCTATACCCTCATATAACTACTGCTGGCAGTTGTAAATGTAATGTAAACATGCTCTTAAAAACCGCTGCTTAAGGTATCACTACTTCCACATCCAAGTCACTTTAAAGGAAAGCGTCTTGAATTTTAATCATATTTGAGTCAAATGTCATGAAAAAATTTGACGCGTTGGTTCGCCAAAGATAAAGTTTCTGGACTTTCATTAGCTTGCTTCCCTATTTACACCCCGACCCCACCCCTTCAACGGAATCATCTCAATCAGATGGCATTATAATACATACGTCCACCAAGCTTCAAGTGAATATCTCCATTTTATTTTATAGGCCCCTTTAATAATGGAGTGGTGGTGGTGGTGTGGTTAAAAAATGCCATAAAAAGTCTGAGGCCTTGGCGTTTACTATGTACACCACATCTCAATTTGTTTTACTCTTACCAGCTTGCTTTAGTTATTTTCCCCTATTTAGCCCCAACCCTTCACCACATAAGTTCAAATAAAATCCAGTTCCAGATCTCGTTATAATACAATATATGTGTACAAAATTTCAAGTCAATATCTTAAACCATTCCATAGAACGCGAGCGCACAAAAAAATAGACAAACAGACCAACAGAAATTTATTTTCTCTCAAATTTAAAATCTTGACGTTTCATGACATTCTAAACCTATTTAAACAAAAAAAAATGATATTTTCTTTTACGATGACTAGGTATACTTCTACTCCTCTATGCGGATGTGGTTGTAAAAATTACTACCAATAGCAATATGAGGGTATAGAAAGGATTTTTATGTATCTATGTCTGATGTTTTATTGCGCGACTCTCCGTTACAAAATAATTATACTCCACTTTAGTTACTGCTACTTTATTCCATGGGTCATAAACCGGTTCTCTAGATTTGGCGTCCCTAAAAAGTGTTCCACATGCAACGTCATCATCATATTGGCTAGATATGTACATGTGATTACCACGGTTGGTAAAAACGCACTCGCTACTTTCATTTATTTACTAAAACAACCGCGGGCTAGATTTACATAGCCAGCGTTCATGATTCGATTATGTAATAAATGCACCCCTTAACCGGTAAACGAAGCACTTATCGCCCCTTATTGGCTCCACTAAATGCTCCTCAGGCTATAAAAACATATTTAGGGGTGAGTTTCTTATTGGTGGTTCGACTTCAGGCTTCGTAGAAATTATTTCAATAAGAAAAGCCGAAGCAGGTGTTAAAGTAAAGCGCGCTGATGCCTTTTTCGGTATTGGATGAGAAGCTAGTACTTTAACTTTTACCAATAATTAAATTTCCACGGTGGTAGCTTCCCCTAGAAATATTTTAAGGAATTGAACTAGCTTTAGTCAAACATGAAATAGTTGCTGTTATTAGATTTGAGAGATACATCTGTAATGATTTTTTATACGGTGATCTCAATATTGAATATCTCGCAAACACTGCTGCAAGACACGAACTTTATGATTTGTTAAAAATATTAATGTACCATATGAGTCGACCAATTCTGATATACAGTGTGTTGCATAAAATATGAATACACCCTTGTATTGTTAAAGGTAAATAAATAATTTCTACTACAACAATAGTGCTTCATAAACTCCTTCTCTTGATGTATTTAGATTAAGCACTTTGTCATCTAAATAAAAAACACACCTATGGCGTAATTCTGGAATTTCTTAAAGACATCAAAGTAAACATTTAGAACTGGTTAGGTTGTATATCTCACCTTTTGTTTTTATCCTGTCGTATATATACCTTCCTTTCCGTGGTCTTTCTCTTTCTGCGTGTCCTTACAAAATGCCCCTGAGCGAGAGGAGAGTGTTCTTATTTTATCCCAGAGTCTCTTCGTAATCGGTGGTACAGGTTAGGTAAGAATTAGGGTCTAGTTAGTAAATTAATAAGTACATATTAACTTCGTATTGACTGTATCGACGTAAGTCACAATGCCAACAACAAAAAAAAAAAAATTAAGCACACTAGAGCGCTATGGAAACAGAAAACAATTGCATTCCAAATCAATGAATTAACTGTCAGTTAAAGACAGTTTTCAATAGTTCGCATTTTAGTAGTAAAACGAAAACTGCCAACGTTTAACATTACAAGAATTAGGGTAATAAAACAATTTGGAGACAATATTCGAAATAGAGAGGGTGTCCAAGAATTTAATACTGGCCATCGGCTTCGAACTCCTGCTCAACATGCTACCATAAACAGATTGTTTAACGCTACTGGTGGTGTACTAAAAAAATTCAAGAAACCCACCACGCACAAATCGACAAAATATTTTGTCCAAAATCCGTCAAAATTCAAAGACCAGTCTAAGCAATTTGTCGTTATGACTGAATGTTTCAAAAGACTGGGTGAGATTCGTCGTAAAATAAATACCCTTCAAGTTAAAATTCCTACATATTTTGATGGAAGGCGATGAAAATAAAAGATTAGATATTATTGTTATTGGGCCCAAAGAAACTTCTGACCTATATTTTTTCAATAAAATTATATTTACTGGCGAGGCTACATGAAGTACCAATGGAACAGTGTCTTCTCAAAATTGCAGATATTGGGCTACAGAAAATTCTCACTGGATAATTAACTGTAAAAGTCAATTTTCCCAAAAAGATATGTGCAATTTTTAAATCATATCTAAACTACTTTGTTCCGTCCTCAGTTATTTACTGGTTTAATTTTTAATTATTATTGGTATTATATTACTTTAATTTTGTCTTTCATTAACTTTATTTAACGCTAGCTTTAAGTAGAAATAAAATGCACTCGTGCATCGTTCATTTTGGCTCACCCTGTATCTTTGCACGCTAACAAAAAGAGATTTTGATGCTTAACGAAATATTCGCTGTCTAACCCCGTGTCACTGTAGACGAGTGTCGTATACCGCAAAAATTATTATTAATCAACTTCGCTTTTGTGTATATATTTCTGCTTGTGTATGTGTACAAGGGTCATTTTGATTTTTGAAGAGTAACAACATCTTGGGATTCCCTATCTGGAGGCCTCCGGAAGGTGGACCACTGAATTCTGGAAGGAGTAAAGGTAGGATCCATATAAATCTCTTTTCCACAACAGTACATTATCTCTTTTTTTAATACATTAAAAAAAATTTTTCACCGCCCGTTAGCGGATTACTCTCAATTTCCTAACATACTTTCTGAGATATTAAAAAATGTCAATACCCTGTAGCAAAACATTTAACCCGTTGCGGACATATGTTCATATGAACTTTTCTTTATAAAATTACATAGCAATCACACCCTGAAATATTAGCACGTCATTAAGGAACACCCTGTATACTCTACAAAAGGCATCTAGAAACATTCCAGCAAGTTCCATACATTTCTAGTAAAGTCGTGAACCACCTTCTACAAGTTCCTAGTTTAGCCTAGTCTACAGGTCAACCTACACTAGTACCTCAGAGATGGCGCACAATACTTGATAAATCCAGTTACAGTTGCCTACTACCGGCTATTTCTCATAAACTATCAGCACCAGCCCCCAGAGGGCGTAACGCGTACCAACATGTATGCAGCAATTGAACTGAGAGGACTTTCTTACATTACTTGCACCATGTAGCACTACAACAAATCGACAATTGACTCGTACTGACCTCTACAACACATTATTTAATGATCGTTTACAACAAAGTCTGAAATATATATCTCAAAAAATAAATACATAGTTTTAACATTACATTCGACTTACATTACTACTTTATTAGTTCTATAGTTAAACCATTATTGTAAGTTAAAATTTAGATGTTGGAATATCATAATCTAAAAATGACCCATCGCTATCTCAGCTTCTAGCCTATGTTAAATCAGCATGTGTCAATTATTAGCCAGTGATATGCAATAAACCACAAAAAGAAATAAGATTTTTTGCATTTCATACTAGCCTCCCTTGCTAGTCCTGACGTCAATGTCATCCAAGATACGCGCATTGATGATAACAGACATTCTTTTACACTTTTATCTGGTCATATGTAGATGGCTTTTTATTTTAGTTGTTAAGGAAAAAATAAAGATATTTATTATTTCATTTTCATAAGATTTAGTTAAGAAAATATTGATCACTTTTGACTTGCCGTCGACGTTCGTATTTGGAAAGTTAAACAGCCCCACAAGCAGGTCAGCAAATGTTCGATTTGTATCCCCAACGATGCATAGGAACGGTTGCATGCCTTGCACGAAGTTGCATGCACTTCATGTCAATTAAGTAAATAGTTGATGGAATTTGTTGATACATCAGCTTACATAATTTAAGGCGGGCATTTTGTTAATTCTCGGAAAAGCTGCGAGGCTCCAGGTCGTCCTGGGCGGGCGTAAAAAAATTTAATTAAACATTTTTAATCGCCAAAGTCTAGTATTTACTTGTGCATGACATAAAACTGCGGATTTATTTATTTATTGTGTTTTAGTACCGAAGCAGCAATAATAACACGATACGATGTTTGGATAAAACTGTCATTAATAACTTTCGTCACGGAAAGGAAGGCAATTCGCGAAAGTAATAAATATAAACTTGTTACATAAGGCATTTCTTAGCTAGCTAGTACTTGGTGCATTAAAAATATAGTCAACGGTCACAATTTTGAACTAATATGAATATTATAAATATCGAATAATTTTAATAAGATGGGCCACAGATTTTTGAACAAAGAGGATGTACCACCAACTTCTGCCCCCAGCAGGTTAGGAAGTTGAGGTTGCCCGGTTCTCGTTTAGTTTGTGGAGACTGGGTCGTGGTTCGGAAATTATTCAGAACATTTTTTATTTTTAGGTTAGGCGCCAGTAGTCATATTAAAAAAGCATCTACAACGTAGTTGTCTAACTGTACGACTGTGACTACTCAGAGATAATTAAAATGTCATAGATACTTATACAATTCTCACAGATAAACACACTACTCTGTTAAATATATCTGGTTTATTGACTCTATTATATTGAAATGATTTGATTTTAATTAATTTAAATGTTACACCTTATGGTTGGATGTAGCTACTTCCTTACAGAAAGTTTAATTACATATTTTAAATAATTATGGTTAGGTTGAAGACCAAAAAAATACAGAATATGACAATTTATCGTTAAGCTGTGATTAAATAATTAAATGTAAAAAATTAATAAATAGCTGAAGGCAATATATAACATACAACAATAGTAAAAATTTAGAAATGTTTAAAAATGTATCGAAAGCTGAATGTTGAAAGTTGAACAATGAAGATAAATTCAAGTGATACTGTTACCACCGGTTGCGTCCTGCAGAAACCAACCCTGGTCCTCGTCTCACCGAATCTTCGCTGTGTATTACCACCACTCGATTACTGACATCAGCAGAGATCCCTCGACTCTCAGAACTTAATCTTCTGTGGACGGTTAACAAAAATCTAACTTGGTGCTCTCATCCAGCTGGGACTCTACCAAGACGCTCCAACAATTTGGATTCAAAGACTCCTTCTTGGCAAATAACCCATGGATTAGTAGCAGCAGCCCAGTTCTTTGGCACAAGGTTAAGCCAATTTTTTGGTAAAATTCCAAATTTAAGGGTTAACTTAACATCAATTCTTAAGGGTCAACTTAACATCAATTCTTAAGGGTCAACTTAACACCTCATTCCACTCCAGATGAGGTGTTAATCGGTCTGAAATACATCTGTATTGCTCGAAGTAGACAGAAAAATGACCCTGACGACCTGTTCCGATCCCGTGTATGATCTAAAAACCTAGTTATTCATAATTACGCGAGGTGTCGCTGGTACTGGTAACATAAATCATTCTTTAAATACAATACAAATCTACACAATTACTCTACTGAATCATCTATATGAATTCATGAGTTCTAATTTAATCAGAATTATCGATTTATAATTTTGTTTATTGATTTGGGATTTATTCACTTAATATAGATTTCTTCTTTTAAATATTTGTTGTACCAGACGACTTGTAGGTGTATATCAAGAGAAGTAACAGATGGCGCTTGTATGCTAATTTATAATTTAAAGTTGGAATGATAAACACAAATTCTTCCGGATTCAGTAAGACAAGGACGGCTTCAGGATTGAACTGAACAATTAATTAATAAGTTTACTGAATTGTGGTTTAAGACTACAAAAATTCATTGCTATTAGAATAAAAATTAACAAGTGGCATTCAGGTAATTTTGAATGTCACAAGGAATTCCCTAAGGGTCATTCCTTGGTCCATTCTTCTTTATATTGTTTATTAATGATACTGTTGAAAATTATATGCACTACTTATCATTCGATGGCATACAAATATTTTGCTCTGTAAACATTAGATTGTTTAAAGTTGCAAAATAACGGAAATAAATTAAATGAGCAGTGTGTTGCAAATAATCTTCTTCTGAATATTATAATATCATTGCAAGTTTGCAATGATATTTTCTATTACTCTTTATAGCTAAAGTAATATTTGATATATACCAATTCTTTTTTCTGAAAATGCTTCCATTTTATAGGTATATTTAATTAACCATTTTATCAGAAAATTTTTAAATACATTGATAACCGAATAAACATGACGTCACGTTTCTGAAAATAACTGTAAAATCTTAAAATAAAAAATTATGAAAAAATTTCCTCGCACAAAAAATGCCCTGCTTTATCGGTGTCTAAAATATTATTTACATAGTATGTATATTTTCCAAGATATAATGAATTTAAAACTGGTATGGTAAAAATGTCCTTAAAAAGTAGGACATTTTTCAATATAACTTAGCAGAACTTCAAAAATGTTCAATGTACACTATTCAAATTTCTGTGGTTGATTTAGAATAAACTCATAATGAACACATAATTTTTTAAATTTTTTCTGCTTCTCCATTTCTGAGATATTCGCGGTTATAGTGTGGGGTCAATACATTTGAATCGTATATTAATTATAAAATAGTACATTTTTTAAAAGAATAAAATTCATTACAATCTGAATTAATTACCTAATCAAATATTTCTCTAGCTTTAACTAGTATTTAAAGCATATAATGAAATTTAAAAAAGTTTGCAAGGGTTTGCTTCGTCATAATAATGAGATATTCGCGGTTATAGTGTGGGGTCAATACATTTGAATCGTATATTAATTATAAAATAGTACATTTTTTAAAAGAATAAAATTCATTACAATCTGAATTAATTACCTAATCAAATATTTCTCTAGCTTTAACTAGTATTTAAAGCATATAATGAAATTTAAAAAAGTTTGCAAGGGTTTGCTTCGTCATAATAATGAGGTGATATGGAACAAAAGTAATTTTTCGAAAATAATACATTTTGACAAAAATCTGTAATGGATTGTTAAAAATAATAATAAGAACTGTCGCGGTAAGTTATATTAATCTGTCGTTTTGACAACAAATGGCAAATCTGTACTAATGTTATGATATTTAAAGTCAATTCTTTGTCTTCTCCCAATATGTCGTATTGTCACAGCAAGAATCCTTGTCGAAAAAAAAAATAAATAAACGTGCTGACATCGCATAGTCTTTCAATAATTAACAAACTTTCATAGATTTTAATGTCTCTAAATGTACTATCAAGATTTATAAAAAGGATAATGCCGTAAAAACAATAGATAAATAATACCACTGTAAGTGATGTAAGATTGTACGTTCACGTAATCGTCGCTATTCCTGCGCAAAATTCAATAAACTGATTGACAATTGAAAAAATCTAATCAGTTGTGTCGGATATCTAGTCAGCCATGGCAGATTCAGCTTATACTTTGGCTTCGTTTGCGCCATTGTACAGCTAGGACGAATGCTTCGCCTTTAGCTTACAAAACACCATCGACCTGTGGGCTTCTTTCAATTGTCTGCATTTATAGTAGGGCTCAGGGGCGGCTCTAAATTTTTGACGCCCTAGGCGAGGTTACAAAATACGGCTTCAAAAATTCATTTAAACCACGTTTCAACTTTCCAGTAATAGAACAATTCTTTCATAAACAGTTGTAAATTAGGTAGATGCGTGAATACAGAGTGTTTCTGAAACTCATCAATTTTTAATATTGTAAATAATTATCGATACGCCTATGTCCTCGTCCTGCGGCCTTTCTGCACTTGACATTGATCTTGCTACATGTCACAGACTGCGCCGGTGCCAAACGCAAAAGAAACAGGTAAACAGTAATAGCAACTGTCAATAGTGTGGTGTTTACTGCGGTCAGAATACATACTGGTCATTACGGTATTAGTAATGAATTGTGCTTTTACGTTTTTAATAATGATGAGTTTTACAACGTTGAGTCGACCCTACATCGTGATCTGTTATAGTGCTGGAGAAAATGCGCATCGGGCTCGTGTTCTTTATCGGCAACGGTTTCCTAATAAGCATGCTCCTAGTGAACAAACCTATTTTCTTCATTATTTTATTTTTTAAATTTAAAAAGTGGCATTAGTCCTCACATAACAGACACTACCAGACTGAAATATATGAATGTATTTCAAAAACATCACGCATATTTCATCAAAAAGTAACTATTTTGGTGTTGGAACCATTCACATAACACAGAGTAATATACAGGGTGTAATTAAACTGTTGCATTAAAAAACTGGTTCTAGAAAACGGTATATTCCATCGGCACTAGAATATAAACTGACTAAGGTCAATAATGTGAACGATTAGTTATGAAAAGTTTGAAAACTTCTGTTTTCTAAATACACGAGATATCTAAAATTTACCAACAATTAATTGTTTACTTATATAAATTATTCGAAATGACCTCGGTCTGCATAATTACATTTTTCAGTACGAAGCACTAGAACATATATACTCCGCTCAATACATGAGTAAATTAGGATAATTTTTTTATTTAATTTTCTTCCAAGTCCAAATTCACTTAAAACCAGCATCTTATAATACCACACAGAAGACTAAAATAACGTTAATTCAATAAAAGAAATTCATTAAAGATACAGGAAAATGTACTCCAAAGTTTAAAGGAAGCAACACACAAAAAGACCAAACGGGTAGGTGGTGTCTGTACGTGACCGAGTAACTGACTTGAACTAATGTCCCATATCAGAAGGAAGAGTATGCCCGAACATCAGAATATGTGCGAACGTTTGAGAAGCATGTTAAACAGCGATATAGCAATTTGTTTTCTTCACTCACTACCTTTCCTCGTACTTTGCTACGGAACACCATGTTTATAAATAAGCAACACAATTGAGTGCTAAACACTCAGGGGTACCTCAGGGATCAATTTTCAGTCTATAATTTTTCGTTATTTTCATTAATGGTATTTGTAGTAAGCTGAATATCTTGTATATGCCGATGGTGTTATGATTTTCTACCAAGTTAACGCTGCCACTGACTGCAATATTGCAAAATAATCTGGTTCTATCAAATGACTAGTGTATTGCGTTTTACGGAACATGAAAAATTTTAACAACATTCACACCTGTGAATTACTATATTATTATACCAATATGATAATCAAATGGGTTTATTATATATATTTTTTTATATTTATAATTATTTAGTACGATGAAAGTTATATTACACATTTATTACTGCATACCTAATTTATAGTACGCTTACTTGTGCCCTAGAAACAGTATAACATCGTTTTTTTTAACCTAATAATGCGGATCGCTTCAACTGATGTCAAATTCACACACCAGAGAATTTCAACAATTTCTCTGTATAATCAGTATATAGGTGCTATTCACTTGAGAGGCTTTAGTCGTCCACGTTCAAGAAATGTAGTTTTGAGGACTGTCTAGTAGACGAAAACAATCGATGGTATGTTGGTGCCCTGAAATTTTTCCGCAATTGATGGCTGCATATTCGCCCACCGCCTGAAGCCGTCCCTGTTAGGAGTCTTTTTATTTTCTTTTGTACGTGCAGACGTAATCAGCTTGGCATTGTTTTGCAAATGAACCACTTTCTTTAGAGAAACTGAAGAACATATATATATATCTTTTCGAATAAAAATATGCACTTTCTTGTTATAAAATATATTATATTGCCTACATATTAATTGTTTTTGTTTCTGTGACATACTGAATAATTGTATTATTTTCTAGACTCCATGGATATTATTGTTGGCAGTGAAGAACGTGATAAAAAATCCTAGAAAAAAAAAAGAGAAATCTACTATTGCCACAAGAGAGAAATATAAGTATAAGAGGTAACATCCTTGATCTAATAAAGTCGTTTATGGATAACAGACCTGAAATATAATGAAGCCTACTCTGTTACACAAGCTGTTACCCTGGGTGTGCCTCAGGGATCCATCCTAGGACCCCCTTGTTTTTAATTTACATTCATGATCTACCGTCGCATATTAGCAAAGGAATCACAATTATGTATGCGGATGATACCACTGTGTGTATCTCTGCCCCTAATATTGATGAGCTTAACTCTGATACGACCTTAGATGAGATGGGTGCCTGGTGTGATCGTAATAGATTGATCCTAAATAAGAATAAAACAGCATTCATAAATTTTAAACTTAGAAGAAATATATCACTTGGCGACATTCCTTTATGTGAAAGCACAAAATTGTTAGGTACAAATATTGACAGCACATCATCGTGAGAACCGCATATCGATCTTGTGTATAATAAAATAAGTAAAGCGTATTTTGCCATTCATCAATTAAAACAAGTTCTCAGCGAGGAGGTTCTAGTGAATGTGTATTATGCTTTGGCCTACTCACGTATATCTTTGGGGAAAATCCAGTGAAGTATTCGAGTGTTTGTGCTACAAAAACGCTTAATCAGACTAATATACAAACTTAAGTATAGAGAAAGTTGTAGAGATACTTTTGTTGCCAAGAGAATACTAACTGTACCATGTGTCTACATATACAAATGTTTGTTACATGGAAAATGCAATTTGCATGAATTTCATAAAGTATCTGAAAATCATAAGTACAGTACAAGGCCTGGGAATCTATTATCTATTCCTCAGCACAGGATCTCTACATTTAAAGGGTCTCTTTAGATAATGATGTACAATAGCCTACCCGAGAGTATCAGAGGTTTAAATTTTTTAAGGTACAAGAGAGAGGTTAAGGACTTACTATTGAAAAATGGTTACTATAGTGTACATGAATTTCTCTATAGATCTACAGGTACATAAATTGCAATGTATAGTTTTTTCGCTTTTTTTAATCTGTTGTTTGTGTTACTGATGTAATTAGATTCTTCTTGACTTTGTCTAATATGACAATTACTTAAATTCTGTATTGTTGTTCTTTTGCTCTTTTTATATGTTCTTGATATTCATCTACACATAATTTTTATAACTACATGCTTCTTTTCTCTTGATTTCCTGACTTACCATATATACATATACTGTATCTTTGCAAATGGTGAATAAAATTATTATTATTATTATTATTTATTTATTAATTCAATATATAATAACACAAATAGTACTATCCATTTATGTTTTAGGAACTTTTTGCAGGTGCACTTGTCCCCAGTCAACGAACAGACACATTTTCAAATATCAATTTCTCTTTAAAAAAAACCTTTTCACGACCGATAATCGGTTGGAGATTCTAAGCTGATCGGCAACCATATTTACCTGCTTGCAGCCCGCTCATCAATGCATTCACAAAAATGCAATAACTCTTCAATGTCTCCAGAGCATGTCAACTTGGTTGGCGAAACTCGAGCTGAGTTTTATGTTTAAGGTTTTGGTGTCTGTATAAACCATTTCAGACTTGTAGGCAATTGAAATGGAGTTTTTATGGATGATAAATTAGAAGCAGGATATTAACGACGAACAATGATGAATAATTGCCCATTTTTTAAACGATTCAATAAATGATTCAATGTTCTGCGGTTTTATTTTAGCGTGAGACCGCGCTTCTGATTGTGAGCAAATCTATTTGTGGTTTCATTATTTAATGCTTAGTGGAGTAAAATTGTGTATAAAAACACCTAATAAGCTTATTAGGTATTTATAAACGCGCTGTGCGGCGTACAACAGAATTGAAAAATCTGTACATGAAAACATTGCTTTGTACTGGTCGACTAAATTACCAGCAGTTGTTACAGAAACTGAAGTCTTAAAACACACTGCTGTTTTTTACCACTATGTATTCACAAAATCTATAATTTAAATTTTAATCAAAGAATCAAAATAGACAAATTTACACGTGAGCAAGGGGACTACACGTATAGGTAATCTAACAGGTGATATGTTTATAAGAATTACTTCCACATCCACTTAGTGGAATAGTATAGTAATCATAACAAAAGAAATGCTTTAAATGTTTAATATCCATTATACACCGAAGTTGGTTTATTGCAAAACGCGCTTTATTCAATTTATTAGATAGTTCATTTATGTGGTTGTTCGAACACAACTTGCTATCCAAGTGAGTTCCCAAATATTTAACATCTCTTGATGGATTTAAGTCTGATATGTGGACTGTAAAGCTGTCAGGCAGAATTTTTTTCTTGGAAAAAAATACCCATTCAGTTTTTGCCAAATTTAATATTAACAAATTTTTATTGCACCATTCATGAAACTTTCTTAGTATAAGATTAACCATAATTTGTGGGGTCTCAACATAGGCTGATGTTACTACCATCAACGTGTCATATTTTGGGCAGGTCATTTATGAACACCAAAAAGATAAGGGGTGCCAAGATTGAACCCTGAGGAACTGTCATATTGATGTCAAATTCTTCGGATATTACATCGTCAACTTTTACTTTAAGTTTTCTATCCATTAAAAAGAATTTGACTCACTCAAGTGTTGTGCCTCTGATGCCTAAGGAAAAGATTTTGTTAATGACGAACGGTATACTAATTGTATCGAATGCTTTCGTTAGATCGAAAAATAAATCAATTACGTAATTATTTATATCCAACTTATCATAGATGATTTAATAAATTGTACTGAGGCTTTATTTTATAGATCTTTCTTTTCTAAAATCGTGGTAATTATCTGATAATAACTTATTCCTCAATAAAAAGTTTGCATTTCGACTGAAAACAGTTTTTTCCAAAATTTTCGATATAATGCGCAATGGAGATATTGGGTCTATAATGCTCGTGATTATTTGGATCGCCTCTTTTAAATATTGGTAAGACAACGGCTACTTTTAGAATTAACGGAAATTTATTTTTATTAGGTAGGTTAATGGTTCGATTATAAAGTCACAACTATTTTTCATAAACTTTGAGGATACTCCATCCACACTACTCTATTTTTTATTATTTAATTCAAGAATTATGTCCAGTACTTCCCAAATGGTGACGGGTGCCATGAAAAACGATCTTTAGGACATATTACTAATAGTACAGTCAAGTGAGATGTTATCCACAAAATAACTTTTTATATTATCCTCAGCTAGATGGGAGAAATAATGAACTAGATATTCCCCGACCTCTTTTAGATTGTCTGTAATTTTAACATGAGAAATGTTTATGTTTTTGTATATAGGGCAGTTACCAGTTTTTGTTCAAGGTCAAAAGACAGCGGTGTCGCGGTCGACTGAGACTATCGTATGCAACGGCTGACATAGGGGGTCAAGTTACTAGTTTTCATTTAAGGTGGAAATATAGCGCTGTCGCGGTCGAGTGAGACTGCGTATATGCAACGGCTGATATATGCAAATGTAATATGGGTTGCATATATCAGAGGGGGACAAGTTACCAGTATTAATTTAAGTTGGAAATAGAGCGGTGTAGTGGATCGTGCTATTTCCGGACGACGCGAAGCCGAGTCCGGAAAAAGTGGAAAAAAGTTGAAAAAGTTTATGTTTATGTATGGTGTTACCATTTTCAATGTTCCGATGATTGCAAGGATTGCGAAATCTGTGAATTTTTCCTTTATTTTCCTATATTTTCATTTTCATTTATATTTATAGCAACTTTTTCATTCTTTTTCTTGTTTCCACCTAAAGTTCAGATAAGAATGAAAGAACTTGCACAATTTGTAGACAGTTTGAAGCGTACGAAGGTATATTTTACTTGTTAAGACATGGGGTAACAGAATTCATATTTTCATTTTTTCCCAATTTTCAAATGAAACAAATAATTTGTTTATGATGAGGTCTGCCGCGCAATCAAGTGTTCTTTAGGAAGGGTTAGAGATACTAACACATTTATAAGATTCATAGAGAGACTCTCGTAGGGGGAATGTCTGTCAATATTGTCTTTCAAATAAAGATATATTATAATTTCAGATTGATGTCACTGATTATTTCATGTTATCTGAAAATATTAGCAACATTGTTTTCTTAATGATAGTTCTCGAGCAAACAAAGTGAGTAGTATGCACCACCCAGTACATGCATACATAAAGCCGAAAATTACGTGCAACTTTACGATATTCCTGTATTTTTAGAATATAAGAGCATCCATTCCATCGGTTTTATGTACTAACACAACTTAGCCATTTTATGACTATCTGCTTACTACCGGTATTTTTAGCCCAATGCAGGCCAATTTAGATATCGAGTTATTTTCGAATGCGCAACATAGTTTAATTTTAGATAGTCGTCATTAAATAATTGCATTTGCGTAGTTTAAATAGGACGGCTAATTTCTGTTTAAACGGTTTATGGCGGCCAATGCTATATACAGTGGTAAAACGTAGTTTCATTTTAATAATTGGCTTCCAGTTTCTTTACTTTTTGGACTTTTTAATACGATTTTAAACCATTTTATTTATGCTACTTCAGTTAGCACAAACAGAAATATAAATGTTATGCAACATGTTGCAAAATTATAAGTAATTTAAATTACTACCATGACAAAAATATAAACGCACCGAAATAGAAAATTATAGGTCGATGTTACTAGTTAGTAGTTCCCTATTTACTATTCTACAGTCTTCAAAAAATTGTCGAATGTTATAATTTACTATGGAATAATTGAAATAGTAAAGATCAACACAAACAGTATTCTCTCATTTAAATAATTGCACCAGATTGGAGTAGAAAGATATCAATGTTGTTGTAGAACTTGCCTCTAAACATTTCAGACGGAAACCACTGGTAAAAATAATAAAATAAATAATCGTCCATTCGCAAAACATGATATTAATATAGGGCCTCTCTGTGTTCGTGCTCTTAATAATTATTTTCCTACCAGGATGGAGAATTAGCTCCATAGATTTTATATATTGCACAACATGGTTAACTGCAGAAGAAGGACGGTTATGATTTGGGAAATTTCTATTTTAACCAGGTATCTAAACTAACCCTATTGGTTGTAGTTTTTGTTCATTATAATATGGAATTAACTTAAATAGATGTATTCTTATACAAGCCGACATAGCCATAGCCGACGTAGCCATTTTTATTGGAGTTCAAAGTATGTCGAATTCGGTGACAGACGCGTGTTTCGTGGCTCCTACAAGATCTCGAGATAAATTCGGATACAGCGGCAACAAAACGTCGAAATTGTATTGAATTAAAGCGTAAACAATTCTGCATTGATTGATATAAATTAGCACCAGTCTGGCTATTTCATATAGTAAATATTTGATTAAATTATGTTGGTTGAATAAAGCGACACAAAAGAATGCATATAAGCAACCCCAGAAAGTGTACTGCTTGACCGTAAAATCCATATCTGGATGGATCCGGTCCCTTCTTCAACTGGGTGATATAAAATAAGCAACAGCCGGCCAGATGTGAATGAAACAGATATGTTTTTGTTTACTTTATTTTAATCTAGTTTAGCTCATTAATGAAGTCTATTTCCTTATTTAAATTGAAAAATTATTAAAATTGAAAAGATATGTATTCATTGGTACATTAATCCTTGTCACAGGACAATTTATTAAACAAGAGAGAAAACATGGTAATGAAATAGAAAATACCCGGAATTGGAAGGCGGAAGTTGAAAATAATTACTGTAAATTGAAACCGATTGTTTCAAAGAAACAACATACCTACAGGATGAGCAAACTATCCCTTCGGATCCCTTTTTTCTCATAATGCGCAGAAAATATTGTTACCGCGAGATAGGGCCCTTCCCAGCAACTCCACCGTAAATGGATATTTACCTGTGGAATGGTTAATAAATTTAAAAAATAAAATAAAAATAAAAGCTGCCAGATTCAGAAACAGAAGAAACAGAAAACTTAGTAGAAAAATAAGGAGATGATGATAGACGGAAACTTAAAAGAAGCATGGAAACTGAAAATAGGCATTTCGCAAACACCTGCACACCCCAGCCGATGATGACAGATGGTAAATTAATAGAAGCATGGAAACTTAAAAGAAGCATCTCACAATCACCTACACTACCATCCTGTATTCCCACCCCATGCGTCATGTGGCTCTCACTGCTGACAACAAGTATATCCAATGTCCAACATATCCATATTTATTCTATTTGTGTTTGGGGTGATTTTATATCCTCTGGACGTCCATTTCGACCATCATTTGGTGGAGTCAACAGATACAGACACAAACATCAGGATGTGCCTCATTCAGTGATGGCCACTTGCTTTCTGTGCAAGAATTGACTCATCGATTTATTTTATTAAAAATAAGACCACTAAAGTTATCCTTTTCTTCACCCCAAAAAAAAAGAAGTTTTACATTTCAACTCTTGTTTCCTCACCAGAATAAGTCTTTGGCCTTCGTAACATAATGTTTTCCTTCAGAACGCCACTTCGTTGTTGTTTGATAGTCTCTTCTAAGGTTTGAAATTTTAAAGTTCCTTGAGCTTGCAACTCTAGCATCACTTGCATGCTTAAACTCCATGTTTCTCCTACAAATTTGGCCGTTACATTCCCGCTTTTTAGTTTAAATGCATAATCTTTAGAACGCTGCAGTGTTGGATATGGGTCGTCTACTGTATAACCTCATATGTTGCAAAAGCTCATAAATTGACTGCAGGCATATTGTTTTACTTCTGATGTTGTTGGGGTATTTTTTTTACTTTCTATCGCTCACTTCTTAAAATCATGCGACTCACTAAGAAGGATTTTATCTGCTATATGTTAACTAAACAATTTATTTTCAGCGTGATAGAATTCCCAGCACCACAAAATATTGGGCCAACGTACAGTCTATATCCGGCCATTACTTACAGGTTAGACTCATATGGGCTATACATTGCATTTGTCCAATATTGTATGCTGCTAGGGATAAGAGAATCATCAAACTAGCCTTGTATTTTTTTATTTGGTAACTATGGTATGTGGACGAGTGGTATAATAACTTTATTTCGAACGATAGAAAAATATTTATTAATATTCATTAGATGCCAGTCTATTTTATTTTAAAATACGAGAAGTTACAAAAGTAGTAACAAAAACCGCTGCCTAAGGAATCACTACTTCCACATCCAGATTCTTCATCCAAGTCGTTTTAAAGGAAACATCTTGACTATATTTGCACTCTAGTATGTGGAAATTATTGGTCATAGAATTTTAATAATATTTGGGGCAGATGTCATAGAAAAGTTTGAGGAGTTGGTTTCTACCATATACGTTAAAAATGAAGTTTTTAGTTCACCCTACTTATTTTCTAATATTCACCTCCCACCCATTCAATGGAGGCATCTCAATCAGATGTCACTACAATACATACGTGTACTAATCTCAAGTGAATATCTCAATTTGATGTTATCAATCCCATTAATAATGAAGCGGAGGTGGTGGAGTTTGAAAAATATTAGAAAGAAATCTGAGGCCTTGGTTTCTAGTATATACACCGAATCCCAAATTTCTGTACTCTTATCACCTTGATTTACTTATTTTCCCCTAGTCACTCCTATTAACCCTAACCCTTCTACGGAATCATCCCAAAATATAATCTAGTTCCAGATGTCGTTATAATACATACATCTACCAAATTACAAGTGAATATCTCAATTTTATTTTATCAACCCCTTTAATAATGTAGTAAGGGTAGTGGAAGGGTTGAAACATATTGTTAGAAAATTTGAGGTCTTGGCTTCTAGGACATACACCGAATTTCAAGTTGCAATACTCTTACCAGCTTGCTTTACTTATTTTTCCCTATTTACCTCTACTTACCCCCACTCCTTCAACGCAATCATGTCAAAATATAATCTAGTTTCAGATATAATTATAATATATAAATGTACCAAATTTCAAGTGAAAATTTAAATTTAATTTTATCAACTCTTAATAAGGGAGTGGGGGTGGTGGGGAGAAATAGAAAATACTAATAAAAAAACCTGAGTCCTTCGCTTCTAGTACATACACCGAATTTGAAGTTTCTGTAGGCTTCCCAGCTTGCTTTACTTATTTTCCCCTATTTACCCCTATTTAACCTCCAACCCTTCAACGGAATCATCTCAAAATATAATCTAGTTCCAGATGTCGTTATGATACATATGCGTACTAAATTTCATGTGAATATCTCAATTTTATTTTATCAACCCCTTGAATAATGGAGTAGGGGTGGTGGGGGCTGAAATAAATTATCAAAAAATCTGGGGCCTTTGCCTCTTGTACATACACCGAATTTCAAGTTTCTGTAGTCATACCTGCTTGCTTTACTTATTTCCCCCTATTTACCCCTAAATAACCCCGAACCCTTCAAAGGAATCATCTCAAAGAATAATCTAGTTCCAGATGTCGTTATAATTCATACGTGTATCAAATTTCAAATGAATATCTCAATTTTATTTTATCAACCCTTGTAATAATGAAGTAGGGGTGGTGGGGGTTGAAAAATATTATAAATAATCTGAGACCTTGGCTTCTAGTATATACACCGAATTTAAAGTTTCTGTAGTCTTACCAGCTTGCTTTACTTATTTTCCCCTATTTACCCCTATTTAACCCCCTACCCTTCAACGGAATCATCTCAAATTATAATCTAGTTCCAGATGTCGTTATAATACATACGTGTACCAAATTTCAAATGAATATCTCAATTTTATTTAATCAACCCTTTTCATATTGGAGTAGGGGTGGTGGGGGTTGAAAAATATTATAAAAAAATCTGACTCCTTGGCTTCTAGTACGTATACCGAATTTCAAGTTTCTGTACTCTTACCAACTTGTTTTACTTATATTCCCCTATTTACCCCAAATTAACCCGTAACTCTTCAACGGAATCATCTCAAAATATAGTGTAATTTCAGACGTCGTTATAATACATACGTGTACGAAATTTCAAATGAAAATCTCAACTTCATTTTATCAACCCCATTAATGGGGTAGGGGTGGTGGGGGGTTGAAAGATGTTATAAAAAAATCTTAGGTCTTAACTTCTAGTACATACACCAAATTTCAAGTGTCTGTTCTCTTACAAGCTTGCTTTACTTATTTTTCCCTATTTTCCCCTATTTAACCCCCAACCCTTCACCGGACAAAAAAAAAAGTTACAGACAGACAGACAGACCGACAGACAGAAATTTTTTCTTCGCTCAAATTTAAAATCTCGACGTTTCATGACATTCTAAACCTATTTCACGAATAAAAATTTTTGAAAATTTTTTTGCGATTACTATACTTCCAATCCACTACGTGGATGTGGGAGTAATTATATAAATATACTAATTAATAGATATAAAATTAATCGTCAGTAGGTTATGCCACGTCAATCAAACATTTATCGTTAACATTCATTATTGAATATCTAAGTTAATTTTGGTTGTACAGTATTCTGTCTACTTGTAATTAATTAAATGCAAATCATTTGGAAATTGTTAGAAAGCATTAACATTCTTAGCACCGACTCTTAAAATGATACACAATTATTGCAATCTATAATAGTGGGTTTTCATTTGTTAACAATAAGTAAATAAAACATTTGGCTGCGGATAGACATTTCTAACTTAATCCAGAGTCCAGTAATATTTCAGATTGTTTAGACTATAGGTACTTTATGCAGCTACATAAAATTCTTCAAAGCATCATTTAGAGAACTTTGAACTTTTTCGTATTTGTAGGTGTCAAATTTTTTATATTTAAATCTATATTATTGTCGTAGAACTCTCCAACATACGAGAACCTTTAGAAAATTTGACAGAAATGTACTATAGTTTTCAATAGCACCAAATTTACAATCAAGTAATTGATTTTTGTGACATCCAATGATGACAAATACCCTCGAATATCTGGACACAGTTTGTTCCTGAAATTTCCGAATAGAATAAGTGAGTTACAAACTAAATTCAAACGGAATACTGTACAAATATTTCATTAACAGTGAATGTTGTGGCAGCAGATCATATATTTAACAATTCAGTGGCAACCTACAATCTATATCCAGTTTACGATTTCAATCTTTAAGTGCATTAGATCACAAGTGGTACAAAGCAAAGAGAATAACAACACAAAGAGTAGATAAAACAACACTCCGTGTATTATTCTAGCGCCAATTACGGTCAGGAATTACCGGAATCTAATAGTTTACTGTGGAAAGTTTAAAAGATTCTGTTGGAGATAGCAAAACGTGAATGGAATTTATTTATATCTAGTAGGATAAAAAACCATTATTCTACAAAGTAACTAGCGGATTTGGTCTGTAAAGACGAGTTGATAAAAACTGATGTTATCAAAAGCAGTTTTGTTTAATTGTTTCTAATTGAATTTTGTAGTCGGAAAGCCTTTTTATTCTTATGGGCTGCGATACTTAATATCGCTATATCACAGTCTCATTTTTAAATTAGATCCCTTCCCCTCAAAAAAGTGTACGGTCCATAAGTGCTTTGATTTTGCCTTCTGGTGTCCCCTGAAGATTGAAAGCCTCCTAATCATGAGGGCTGGGCGCTTACATAAGGATGTCATGAAGGATTTGATACTCTACTACGCATTCTGCATTACGAACTGTCCTTCATCTTTATGTTGACTAGGAGTTTATTTATTAGTGTACAGTATCACGTCAAAATTGCCACTGCATATTTCAGTTCTCTTCTGCTCAGCTTTAGTAATTTACTGGTCTTTGATTTGGATGTTTCACCAATCAGTACTCATAAAACACCCCTTTTTGGTGCCTTCGTTAAGGACAATTGGTGTTTCTGTTTTAGTGGTTCTTTTATCGACCTATTGCTTGTATCATAATCCCATCAAGACCCCCCTGCGCCTTTTCTTACCATGTCTGCTTTTTAATTAACTCAGTCCCAGATCCTAAGTTGGAATTCAATCTAATATTGGCACTGTTGTGGTCTGCTTGTTTCGTAAAAACTTCAGTTAGTCTCTTACGTAGCTATACTACTTCCACAATTTTAAGAGCTGTTTGGCTGTCAGTGCGGATTCTCTTATACGCAGACTTCCTGGTTGATTCCCTGCAATTCCCTTCCGGGTACTACTTGTCGTCTTTGATCCGTCAATAGACCATATCGTTTGAGTGTCTTCACAATTGTCTCATTCCTGATCTTCCCTATCCGGTATGCAGTTTTATGCGAAGTTGTGGGTTGTGCTGATTCTATCTGATTGCATCACAACTAGTTGATTCTTCCACATTTGTTGAAATATTCTCGGTATAATATCCTTCCTAGGAATGGTCCCAATCCAATTGGCACCAATGCCGCTATGGGTTCCTTACTTACACTACTAAATGTAGCTGTAGATAGGCAGAGTAGCCCTTCTATAGTTGCTGTAGACGTTGCAGCCAGTGCGACTGTTGTGTTCATATTTGCAACGTTCCAAGGTTTCCTATCACCTGTTCTTTTCTAGTAGTCTAGGAAATGGCGTGCAAAATCGACGACGAAAAGTGATCGAAGAGAACATGTAACTACGAAACTTTTTTCTCTCTGAAAATTTTTGGTATGGTGGGAGAATATAGAGGGGGGGGACATTTTTTTTAAAAACGAACGGTTATCGATATCTGTCCTCATAGGTCGTTAGTATATGTACTTGACATACCCCAGTTACACTGGCAGACGAGAATTCCGCTCGGTGCTCGGTAGAGGGAATTTTAAAAATAGAATTTTTTTAAAATTTCCCTTTACAGACGGTAACCTTTCGTCGTCGATTTTGCATGCCATTTCCCTAACTATAGCTTGAACTTTAAGCGAGTGGAGATGCCTTTTAACTACACTCGTATTTCTATACGAAATTACAGCGTGGTCGCCTCAGCTTCGAACGGCCTGTATATCAGCGCATGCAATTTTAGGTGGGGATATAGCAACCTTTGAAGGAGATGTAAAGCAGTCAATCCTATTCCTTTATTTATTAGATGTTAGGCAAGTAAGAAATCCTTACTCTTCATAAGAGAAGAAGCTCGGGAAATTTTCCAATTTTCCTGCTTCTACCTAAAAGAGTTTTAAAATCCAATTCATAATCATCATCATCATCATAATCTTCCTTTTCACCTAAGATATCATTTCTTTCGGTTCTGGAGGTACGTCTTGTTTATGATGTCATCACTCACAGTGGCCTTTCCTGAAATCACGAATTGTCCAAAAACAATTTAACATTATTCTATTACTAGGACGGTGGCGTCATCTGCATATCCTGGCGCATACACTCCTTGCTTGTCGAACTATGTCAAGATACAAACATCAACAGAAATAATAACGGTCCCTCCCTAGAAGTTCCATTGGTTGAGAACATCTACTCCGACGTAGATTCTAAGATAAAGTGTTTCTAGTTATGAGTAAAGAATCAACCCATTTCTTTATTGATTGTCCAACTGTGCTTCGAGAGTCAAACGTGTTATCAAGAACTTTCTTTATATATAAAAAAGTTCCTGTGGCAATGCCATTATTCTCGTGTTTATCAATTTGGCGAGAAAGCCTGTGCATCGCCAAGTCAAAGTATCTACCCATTTGACAAACGATGCTGGGATTTTGCACCCATAATATCGCCTTTTTGTTCAAAATGGTGTAGTTATCATGCCCTAGTTTCGGTGTAATAACCACTTTCACCCACCAGCCGGTCGGCACATATTCCTACATCAAATTAGCTCAAAATAATGAGCGCACAGGAGTAATCACGGTCCTGTGAAGTTTCTCTAGAAATAAGTCCAGAATGGTTTCTCGATATTTGTGTACCCCCTTATTGCCTTTGCTGAAATTCTATCTTTCCTTGATTGAATTTCTGCAAGATTTTCTAGAGATTCTCTAGCAACCTCAGGCGTGTTCTCTCTCTCTTCCTGCACAACTTCTTTAATAATCTGGTTTTTGCACCTTTAATGACCGCAACGTATTTCAGATTCACAACTCTCCTCTCTTTCGAAGGACGACTTAGCACGAAGGCTATTATTACTGCTTGTGTTTGGAAATTCTTTTAGTGCGTACAATGGTGGGGATTTTGTTATTTTCTTATATTTAGATAATTGCCCGCAGTTTTGTTTCTTTTAAAGCAATTTTTGTTTAGAAAGTAATTTATTGCAGTTTAAAATATATGTCGAAGAGGTTCCCCTGTATATACTGTGTATGCTTTCGTAGACGCCTTTCGATAGTCTTGTACACTCATAATTCATTGAAGTCAAGAGAACGTTGTCAACAAGTACCGATTACAGTAAGGTGAAGAGTAAACATCTCGATATATGGTCGTGTGAACCATCAGATGACGTCTGGAGTCCCTGGAAGACCTCTTCCCGGCGAGCGGAACAACATACCTGAAAGTCCCGCAGATAAGTACCTATTCTTAAGATAAACTCGGTAGAGGATAGTTGAAATCGCGGGACTGGCAGTAGTGGACTGCTAGCTCCAGCATTTTGGTGGTATTGTTTGTATTTTCAATCTTAAGACATTTACCTGTTTAGATAAATCATACCTCATGTTACTTTGTTATTTATGCGACTATTATTTAAGTGATTTTATTGTGTTTACCAATGTGTGGCCTAAATCTAATAGATCCGCCCTAAAACGCCCTTGCCGTCTTCGACATAGATAACTTCCATCAATATATACAATACAATTATTTCATGGATAATTCTAGTTCAACTTTATGAATATAGATTTAGCTTAGGTCAGCCATGATAAGAGCGATATTCTTGTATATCTATTGTTATAGCATCACAGTGACGTTCGTAGAATTAGGTTCTGCTGGCATGGTGCCGAACTTCATATTGGAGAGAGCAGGCCACTGATTGATTTACTTTACTACCACCTCAAAGATGGCGCTGGCGCAAAATTTAGAAACTTATTCTATAAACAACTAAATTATTCGGGATTTCTATTCTAGAGAAGATCGGATGGTTCGAGAGAGGTCAGTTAAGTTCAGATAACCTCTGAGTGAAGACTAAAAAGTGAGAATAAGTAAACTATTAACAAAGTGCTAGTAACAAAGTGATCAAAGAAACGGATTATCAAATAATAAGTAGTATTAGTGTTGTCCCGTGTTATAGTTTTCCGATTACATGATTTCGGGGGTTTTACAGGAGGGTGGAAATACATAACACTATTGCTATTGCTAATAGAGTATGTTATCTATAAGATTTATATGCCCTTATTGAATTATCGACTCATCAATGAATTACTCATTTCAGAAACTCTAAGGAAGTAGTATTACACCGTCCACCATAAATGAATATTTATATAAATAAATGAAAGATCAGTTTACTAACTTTAACACATGTTTTCGAGAAAACTCCGGCATATTTCAGTAAGAGATATCAATCAAAAATGCAGCAGCTAACAGTAACTGTGCGTGTTATTTATGAAACGAAATGAAATATGGGTCAGAAAATACAGTACACTTTATTCATCTATAATTACCGTATGAAGAACACTCTGCCAGTCAGTAAAGTAAAATATGAATGACGATAATTATGTGATAGTATGACGTTTGAAAATGGACGAGACTGGTCAAATACAGAGAGGTTCCCATGATGTATGGTGGTGTTTCGGTGGGTGAAACAGATCAATACTAACTTACTGGTGCCTCGATGCTGCTATTGCCTGATTGACGACAATTGTATTTACTGCACCTGTGCCTTTAATCGTCCAATGCATGACGTGAATCGGACTTACAGGGAAGGAAGGAAAAAGCGCAAGATTTCGTCCAATCAAAATCATTCCAATTTACAAACAATAATTAATTAATTATGTATACAATTAAAAAGTACATACACAGTGTGTCCCCGGATAGAGTTATCTATATCACAAACGGACCTAAATGTACTTGTTAAAAAAATTAGATTTGTGCTAAGTAAGAAAATTTATTTTTTTTCGTATAATAATTTGTCGACGTTTCGGAAATCTGTTATGTTTCCTTTTTCGAAGTTTCTTTTTGAGAAATCTATTGTACACAACTCTAAAAATGTTTGTTATCCTGTATTCATAGACTTGCTACTAACACAGAACTGTTGATATAGTTAATAGTTCTATTTTATACAATGTTAAGTTTGGCAAGTTCTTCTTTTAACATTGGCAACCAAGTTGTACAAACATCTATGAACAATTCAACACGCATCTATTCTCATTCAATAATATTATTGCTGACTCTTTAATTTTTCTTTTTTTTGCTATCCGCCCCTTTTATTAAAATTTTACCGAGTCCCAGTTTATTCTATGTCCGTTCTCCAAACTAAATTCCTGGATTTTTTACTCAAAAATAAATAGGTAGATTTGATCCCATTCACTGGACGGCTCGGTCTCCTGATATAACGGCTTGCGATTATTTTCTTTAGGAATTTATAAAACAAGAATTTCATAAAGATCATTTAGCCCATAATGTTGAAATATCAAAACAATAATAGAAGCTATCGCAGACGTAAATAAAGATATGAGTGATTCACTTTACAATAAATTTAAAAGTACATGGAAGTTTGTGGTTTTCATGTTGAATAAAAACTTTGTTAATTTAAACATTTATAATTTTCTTTCTAAAAGATAAAACAGGTTTTCTAAAATTTTGAATGATGAGTAAGAAAGTAATTATAAGAAACTTTTTCAAACTGAATTTTCACTAAAAGTGAAAAACAGAGGCAGACAGATGAAATTTATTTTTGAAATTTTTGAGCGCCCTATAAGGAGTAAAATTTTTTATGAAGAGTGAGTAGTTCAAAAATTAAAATTTTAAAATTCAGGTCCATTTGTGGTATAGGTAACCCCATCGAGTCACACTCTGTATATTTATAAACAAATTTAATATAGATGTCATCAGTCCTCAAAGAAATTGTAATTTTTTAAATTATACCAATTGACGCTTACCCGTTAAAAGCACAATTACCATGCGAGGATTGTAGTCGAGAGGAAGATGTATACTATTGTATACTGTATAGGCAAAGTAGCAGGCTAGGGCGGCGGCACAGTACAGTCTCAATGCTGCGCCAAAGTACATGCAGACAAGTGGTTAATCGTCGCGCATCGGAAATCATCGTATCTCGAATTGTCCTGTCAGTGGACGAAAAGCAACTGGACATATTGCTCTAATGTTCGTATTCAGCTGGACCGATCTGTATATAGACAACATTTATATATCTTAGTTGTTATTTCCTATTCTGCAATTGGGTTTGATCTAATGAAAAAAATTAAATAGGTAACTTAACAATAATATAAGTCTGATATAAAATTATCACTTAAAGATATCTTATATAATGATATGCGTTCTGCTATCCAGAATCCAGAATTTAGACTTTATGTGACGAAAATTGATAATTTTACCCTTGTCACAATATTTCATCTTAGGTATTCCCATAGTACGTTGTAAATACGCTTAAAAATAATAAATATTTCCCAAGCGGATCTCTCTTGAATATGCCAGCGTTAAACTTCACACATCAGCAGTAAAGAGTACAAATTATACAGGCTAAGATTTATTGTTTGATAACCGGTTCTATCAGTGCTCGACATCCGACGTTTGTGGTTAGACATAATATTTGTTTTGTAAATTATGAATAATATAGCGTCAGTGGCTTGTCATAACTCTTAACAATTCTGGAGTAAACCTGCAATGTTGCATAACTTGTGCAAATAGTATTATTTTTATAAAATATTTAAAACACTATCATAATTACATAAATCAGTTTCCTTGCATAAATAGAACCTGTTTATAATGTCTTAATGTATTTAAAATTAAAATGAACAATCATTTTAAAATTTCATTAACCACTGATTCCTATTAAAAGGTTATATTTAAGGTCATATCTGGGATTAATGAATTTTATTAAATTGATGAGGTGGTATTGAGAGTCGACCTATATCATAAGAATTCGACTGGAGATACAATCCTACACTTCCTACACACTAGAAGAAGCACAATATTATTAAATAACTTATTAATATTATTTTCTAATTGACCTATCAACATCATCTCATCAGGATCTAAGATAAAAGATGATAAACACTACGAAAAAAATCGCAAAACTATGCACATTTTTCTTTTTCTTTCTCATATTCACAACTTCTTGCAGATATTTTATGATTCATCATAGCAGCATTACGGCAACTCAACTGGCACGGCGTAGTGTTTGATCAAGACAAGTAATCTTATCTTGTGGATCACTTCTTATCTTTACCCGACAAGAATAATCTCTAGTCTTGACTCGACAAACTATCGATGATTGGCTTCTTATCGTGGTGTCAAGAGTATTCCTTTATATTGATATAGTCTTCGGATGAAACCGACCAAGTCATGCAATCATAATCAGCTTCAACGCGCCGATATCTTTTTGCCGTTTCAAAAACGGCTTTCAACGCTATCACTAATTACCTGGAGTTTAAAGTAAATATCACAGTTAACATTAGGAATCACTTTCCATCCTCCCGGTTCGTGATCAACCATTATCGTATCACAAAATGTCAGAAATTATTACTTTGTTAAGGTATTTCCTAGCTTTATGCTACTATTAGGTATGGTGTGTAAAAACGGCCCTGACGTGACTTCATGCATAACACGACCAAAAGTAGAATCTTCTCTCTTGGTGAAGAACATCTTCATAAGCATGAACGCATGATGTTGATTTTGGTGATGTAAAAGCTATACTGTTATTCATGCCTTACAAATATGACCAGAGATTTCTCATCTCATATGGTGACATCAATTTCATAAAGAACGAGAAGGCATTTATTTAAGCCTTTCTCGTTATTAGGAAACATCGAAACTATCTAAACGATGACTCCTCGAAAAGTCTACTCTGCCATAGCTCCTTCACGTGCCATGATTTTTTTTTAAATATTTTTTTAAGAATTTATTGTGTTCTCCTTTTAATGAACACAGTATAATTATCCTATTAATTTCTTAACAAGAAATCCTGAAAATCTGATAGCAAGTCTTCATTCTTAACACAGTGGCTTTTGTATTGAATTTCGAACGTTTCGTTTTATTCTTGATTTCTAGACAAGATCAAGATAAGACCAAAAAGCAGTCTTGATTTAGTGAAGCAGTAGTAGACCAGTAAATGAAGTGGAGTTGGTGGACACTTCTGAACCAGCCAACCAACCATACAAGGGACTTTCTCCTACGTTTTTTGGCGTGGTGAAGCGAGTGCAATGAATCCCGGGGTTAGAAAATTATCCTGACTACCGCTAATAGCCAAAAACCACACCCAGAACTTGGTTTTCGAGATATATCGCAGGATGGCTGGTTTGTTTCCGAGGATTTTTCTTAGAAACATTTATGAGATTGGTGGCGAAGAACACGGGGGTAGGTAAGGCCAACGAGGGTGTTAACCAACGGGTTGAAACCAATCCCTTGGTAAAAAAATCGAGCTGACGCGATTTTCCTCGCGTTTCTTCGACGGCATCCGGTCGGAAGGTAGACAGAAGGGGTCTTTGGGCTTCTTGACTGTCCACCACGGCTCTCATCCCTTACAGGGGGGTGGAAACCACCCTCTGAAGAAACTACCGATCTTATTCAATTTTCAGCAGGGTTCTTTCGACGCAATCGGGTGAAGGGCGTAGGGTCTCTCACTCACCGACCCACCTTTTCACCCCTTAAGAGAGTGGAAACAACCCACTTCTGTTGATCACCTTCCAACTCGAATCTGATGTCAAAAGTCAAAAATTCAAAATAGTCACAATTGCATAACTTTTGTGTCAGTAATAATAACATATCAATTTTTACTTAAAATGTAAAAGAATGAAACAGAACAGTTGACGTCATATAAATTAGAAGTTTAACAGGAAAGATTTTAGTCGAGACAATATTAACATTAATGAAAGTTATCGCAACATTGCTATATTTTTGTCCACCCTGTCAGATTAACCTATATTAGGAATCATATGGAACGCACAAGACTAATGAAGCAACCAACTCGCCCTGCTATTCCGTTTATTCAACTAATTTCGTTTCAAGAATTTAGATCATCCCAAATACACTGAATGTATAATTATATTACTAGCTAATATTGTATGATTTAAGATGCTAAATTCCTTAACAAATACACTCTCCTCCGAAAATGACATCATCATCTCAATATAATTTGGTACGTATCATTCCATGTTAATTTAGTTCGATTTTATCGAGGTTTGTATTCACTAATAGCTCATTTATTTAACATCAATTATTGCAAATCGACTGAATGATACCAAGATTCTAACAAGGTGTGTGCTCAAAAGATCAAGTGAACAGAATTTCATTTTTTAATCTCTGGCTTGTTTCAGGGTTGTAGAAAGCGAAAAGTGCTAGTGTTATAGAAAATTTATGGAAAAGGATATTTTTTTTATCCCAGAAGACGATTTTCATCTGTCAGATAAATTGATTTTCTTAAAGCAAACTATTCGGATTTTTTTCTCTAGAACGTTTTTCGTCTATCATCTATTTTTTTCAACTACACTGATATTCAACTTGGAAAGATTTTCTTTGCCCATTGAGGAAGTACGCTCTTTGAAGCAAACTAGCAACAGTCGAGTTATGACCTGGGACGGTTGTCGTCACAAGAGTAATTCTTCTCCTGCATCAAGTGCTTTAAGGAGAGGTACTGCATGGCGACTTCAAGTGTTATCCATTCCAAATGACATTCATTTTATTTAAACCAACATTTTGACCAAGTGAAAGATGAGGATTCAGACATTTTCATAAGGGTCGCTTGAATGCGACGTTATCTTTATCAGATTATCTGTCGTGAGTATGTTTGCAAGAACTGGTAAACCTCATATAAGTTTCATATTTCTTTTGATACATTTTGAAGTGATCGGTCTTGACGATTCATACAATCATCAATAGGAACGCTCACGTGAAAAAGAGTTTATTAATTTCCATTACCGCCCCAATCCCTTCAACACCAAACCCAATTGCCCAAACATGTCCTTTAAGGTATTCGAGTTTTTCAGTCAGTCGATTGTTACCCTAACATTGTACGCTATGCAGTTGGGGTTAAACATCATAGTCGAGATGTGTCCCATTCTTACCATAGGTGTTACGAGGATTTGGATTATTTCGTACTTATTAATTAGACACTTATACAGATTGATATTATTATTAAAGTGTACACACCGGAGCTTAATACTACTGTTGCTGAAGTATTACTCTTAAGAGTTAAAACCTTGTGCGATTCTGTGGGTCGAATAGGTAACTAATTTTAAGGAACTTCGTCTTTAAGGCTATACATTGAAGCCTAATTAGGACTATTTTAAATAGTAACATAACGAACATGTAACTAGTTAGTATTAAAATGTTATCTCTAATAAAGTGGGAAGGTGGCATCTCCAATTGTCATCAATATTAAAACTAGGTTTATGAAGATAAATAAGAACACCAATATATAAATAAAACGTCTTTAACATATAGCAATATGAACATTAATATAACGAAATATAATAGATCGATTGACGCATAGCAGGTCATTGCACCGCACCTATTATTAAGAATAAAAGTTTTAGAAATATACATGAAATCAATCATACAAGCCTCACAATTACGAAGGCATTAATTAGTAACAAATGTCACCACACGACAATTATCCTTATATGTTATTTTAATGTGTGTTAAATTGAAAGCATCAATTTTTAACTGAATATTTTCTATGTTGTGAATTTTTCAAATGTTTTACGTTAAAGTGATTGTATCCTTTATTTACGAAGTTATGCAGGCAATGCCCCCCTCCCCCCCATCTCCTGGTGATCTATTACGATAATGAATATCGGGAGCTTGTTGTGAAGAATATTCTAATGTTTACAGAAAACGACTCGTAATTGCAACATGTTCATATTCATTTTTTTATCTTATAAACCACAAGGCACCAGGTTATGACTTATTACGGGGCAAATACTGAAACAATTACCTCGAAAGGCCATAATCCTCTTAACTATATATAATCGAATATTAGGCCTTGCCTACTTCCCCACGATATGGAAATACGCCGAAATGATCATGATCCATAAGCCAGGCAAACCACCGCACGAACTCCAATCTTATCGACCTATTAGCCTACGGCCTATAGTAAATAAAGTTCTAGAGAGATTAATCCTGAAAAGAATGTACGAGGACCACGAATTTCTTACTCTCCTACCCAATCATCAGTTTGGTTCCCGGAACGTCACTCCAGCACCCAACAAGTCCATAGGATTAACAATAAGATTGCAATGAGCCTCGAAGTTCCTCGATATTTCCCAGGCATTCGACAAAGTGTGGCACTCTGGATTATTCTTTAAATTTAAAAACATCCTATCTAGCAACTATTATGTTCTACTAATATCCTACCTAAACGATAATTTCTCAGTAATATACAACGAATGCCAATCGAGTTTCTACCCAACCGAAGCAGGTGTACCCCGCAGATGATGTAGCTATACTATCAATAAATCAAAACCCAAGAACAGCATCCGAAAACCTGCAAGACCACCTAAACTCACTGGATATATGGTACAGAAAATGGAGAACACAGGTCAACCAAACAAAATCTGTTCAAATCACATTTACTACTCGACGGAGCACTTGCCCATCGGTAACAATGAACAACGTACCTATACCAGTTAAAACAGAAACTAAATACCTCGGACTACACCTTGACCAACGACTCGCCTGGAATCCACACATACAAACAAAACGCAGACAGTTAGATGCCAAATTCCGTCAAATGTACTGGCTCATGAGCCGCAAATCAAAACTGTCTTTAACCAACAAAATTCTTCTATACAAAAAACAATGCTAAAACCTATATGGTCTTATGGAATTCAGCTACGGGGTTGTGCAAAACCCACTAGGATAAAAATCATACAAAGATCTCAGTCTAAAATACTTCGAACGATAGTCGACGCCCCCTGGTACGTCAGTAACCAGACACTCCATAATGATCTAAATATTCCATACACCACGGATGAAATCCAGCGATTCGCCACTACTTACAGCCAACGAATAACAAACCACGAGAACCAGCTAGTTGAACAACTGTACGCTAATGGTCCCAATGCGAGAAGACTGCAAAAAACCTGGCCTCTAGATTTACTTCAACAATGAAAATCTAGTCGATAAGGAGAAATATCAATGGATGTTCTCCTAGCAAGTGAAACTCTCCTCAACACATTTACTTAATACTCTGTATAGATGTAGATTGTAAATAAACATATTACAAAAAAAAAAAATGTCTTTAAGAATTGAACAGGATAGGTGTATAACTGAAGATATTTACCATGGGCACCGACAATATTTTGGAGAGATATCCAGCTCCAATTTAACAGTCAAGATGTAGTCCAAAGCCTAGATAATTTTAATCTCTACCAAAATGATATAGTTTTTCCTTGGTTTTCAAGATACTGAAGAAAATGTATAAAAAGTCTCCTTATTTTGTCGACATCATTGTCAATTATTAATACGGGAGCGACCGTCTTGTTAATTATTATGGAAATTTTTTTATAGTGTGTGTATATGTCCAGTGAAGTCAAACGATTTTTATTGAATTGTATACCGACGTTTCCAAAAATTCAGTTTTTAAATTTAAAAGGCTGAACTCAAGTAGTTGCTTTTTTCAAAACAGGAGTAGGTAACGGTCTCATAATAGAGTCGTAGCTATAGAAATAAGTTATTATAACAAGAAAATATAAAAATTAATCTGGACAAAATTTCAAACTTGTTGAAGAACGGAAAATACACATTAAAAATTTACCATAATAATGATCATTATTCTAGTAGAGTTTTAATGCGTATTACCCGTTTTCAACCAGTTTTAACTTTCGTATATAATAATTTCTATATTTTATTATTATGACCAATTTTTTATAACTATAATTCTTTCATGAGATCGTCGTTTGCCTACTACTGTAGATTTGGCAAATTTGACAAAAACAACTTAAATTGGGCCTTTGTAAATGCAGAAATACATTTTTGAGACATCAGGAATTGTTTGATTTTACTGAACTTAATAAATGTTAATAACCAAAACCAAACATACTCATTGTGCGGTGTGTATCCCCCATACGTCACAATGAGTATGATACGTTAAAACAACTTCATTTATTACCACGGCGATCCGTGAAAACTAATGTCAAACAAAAACCTTTTAAATACTTGCCCGAACATCACACAAAAGAAAACTGAAAATTTTTATTTTTTTCATTACACACTACAATTGTGTACGTTACAATGTACACAAGATGAAAGACTACCTATTTACGTGTGAAATTAGTACCCCCGACTTTTTCTTCCGACATCACTGTATAATTATTTTTGAATTACCCTAAATGGGATAATCCCATTTATGTCCACTTCACAAAATATATTAAATGGCTTTCCAAAGGATCCTTTGCACCGTATATATGTCGGAATGCAGTGCCGTTAATGAAATTTACTTTGCGGCCATTTCTATTAACATTGCATCTGAACTAGACAAAGGAGTCGATTTCCTTTTGTGCGGAATATCCATAAATAAGATAAAGTATCCATTAGTCGAATTTCCCTCCGCTTTCAACTTTATCAAAAAGACCTTTAACTACATATTGTATATCCTACTAATTGAAATTGAATAATAATAATAATGTAGGCTGAGACCGCAGGGAGCCATAATCATGATATTAAGAAAATTTATGTTAGTTTGAATCAATGTTTCTGAATGAAAATTCATTATCTTTTAATAAACCGGAAGCTGCATGATGTTTGTAACAATATGGTTATTTGGGTGGCTCAAAAAATCAAGTTAAATCTTTTTTGTCACACTCTCCAGGCATATTCAAGATTATAAAATAATGACCTCCAATTTTGAGTCAAATCTCGGAAACATACCGTCGCGAACTTAACCTAAAATAATTGAAAAGTTGAAAAAAGCAGTTTTTCGTGAATAAAAAAACTATGACCCTAATCGAAGAAAATTGAAGAAGAAAGTTGTAAGTGCTAAAAGGATCTTTCGATTGATTTCCTTAAGTATCAGTTGTAATAACACTTTTCGAGATATATCGAAAAAACCCGTCAAAAATCGACTTTCTTGTTTTCACTGTATCTATTTCAAATTTACATTTAAATACTCAATATCAACCGCAGGTATAGCTCACGGTAAGCCGAAAAAATGTGTTTTAGGAAAATTTTAAAATACCGCTTATTTTTCGAGATATACCGATTTTTCTAAAAAAAGATGTTGTCGAAAGTCGGATACACTTGCTCTACAAAGGGTTCTACAGTAACCATCTTGAGCTCATTTTCTTTATAAAGAGTTCTACTATCATGTTGTAAAAGAATTGTAAGGTTTTATTAATTTTACGAGGAAGTAAACAGCTTTAAAATAATAACATATTTTTAGGTTAGGCTTTTTTTCTTAAATAATTTGGCCAATTTCAATTCTACAGAAACGACTTATACGAGAGTCGATTACTAACATTTTCTAACGAATTTACAAAAAAAAAAATCTGACCTACGACTTTCTGTAGCCCAGAAATTGGCAAAAATATTTTTGTAAAAACCTAACCTAAAAAAATGCTATTATTTCAAAGCCATTTATTTACCCTTAAATTTAATAAAACCGTTACAGTTCTTTCACAGCATGCTAATACAACCATGTGTAAAGAAAATGAGCCCAAAATCGTTATCGTAGAACCCTCCATGGAGAGAGTCTATCTGATTTTCGAAAACGTCTTTTTTCGAAAAATCGATATATCGCGAAAATTATAAGATATTTTGAAATTTTTCAAAAACGTACTTTTCAGCTTACCGTGAGCTATACTTGCGGTTGATAGTAAGTATTTAAACGTATATTTGAAAAAGTTACAGCAAAAACAAGAAAATCCGATTTTTGACGGTTTTTTCGATATATCTCGAAAAGTGTTATTGCAACTGATACTTACTCTCGATTAAGCAAATCTTTTCAGCGCCTACAACTTCCTAATTCAACTTTTTTCGATTAGAGTCATAGTTTTTTCTTTATTTACGAAAAACTGTATTTCTCAACTTTTCAAATTTTTAGACTAAGTTCGCCACTTATGATCGCGTTATGATTCGACATAAATCTATCTTAGAATTTTTTTTTTATTCAACCGTATTTTTTGTTTCCGGATATGAATTTTGGTAAATTTAACAATAGGCCGTGACAGGTCGACTGGGCTAATATTAACACGTGTCTCCATGACCATGAAGTTTCCCATATATTCTTTATGGGTAGACATACAAAAAAAACATAAAAGACATGTATTAAGCCTAACAAAGCTAAAACTTGTCAAAAAAATTTCAACTGAAACTACTACAACTAAAATAACCAGTCCAGTAGGTAAAATAAAAAATACACCAGAAGCTCGCAAAAAGTGTTATCTGATGTTTTCCTTCCATAACTGTAAGTGCGATGATTAAACATCACAGAACCACAAAAATCAGTTCTGAGGGTGCCGCGCAACCCCCCAAAAAACCACCCCTTCGGTGAAAAAAGTCTTATTTTATTGATAACTCGTTAACCGTTGAAAATATTTAAAAAATGCTCATTATAAAAAAGAAAGCTTGACTAATTGCCTAAAAAACGTCCTCTTGTAATTTTCTTGTATATATCATGATTTTCGAGAAAATCGATATTGACAAAAATTGCAAAATTTGCATTTTAATGCGCGCGAATTTTCGTCTATTTGAAATTTCTTGCGCGCGGCCTATAGCAAAAATTGAATTGCTCGAAAACCAAACAAGCCAGGAAGAAAAATCAAAATGGTTTGTAAAGGGTATATAAAATACTCTCTTGTGTTGCCATTTTTGATATTTATTAGTATATAAAAATAACAATATAATATAGTTATCTCTTGACTGTTTGTGCATCTATCTATTCACAGGCCCATAAAAAATAACTGACTATAATATAAGTTATAAATGCATTATCTTTTAGTTTAAAATCCAAAAAGACTGCATATTCAATTTTTTCATGATATTTTCTTAATACAATTTTTTAACTATTAAATGATTAGAAACAATAGTTATATGATATATATACTCTAAAAAAATTTTCTGAGGTAAATTTTCAAGGTGTTTGGATATTATTTTTATGCTTAGGAAACAATTAAAAAAATGGCCAAAATTTGGCTAACTTCAAGATGCTGGTAAATTTGTAAATGTGAATATTTTTATTCCTAACTTTTTCTGCATTGAAGTATTACCTTGAACTAAAAGATAATGGGTTTATAACTTATATTAAAGTCAGTTATTTTTTATGGGCCTGTGAATAGTTAAAAGTGCAAAAATCAAGAGGTAACTATATTATATTATTATTTTTATATATTAATAGATATCAATAGCCATCAAAAATGGAAACACAAGAGTATTTTATATCCCCCTTGATACCCATTTTGATTTTTCTTCCTAGGATGTTTGGTTTTCGAGCAATTCAATTTTTTCTATAAAAAAAATTTCAAATAAAGGAAAATTCGTGCGCATTAAAAATACAAATTTTGAAATTTCTTTTCAATATCGATTTTCTCGAAAACTATGGCATATACAAGAAAATTATAAGAGAACTTCTTTTTAGGCAATTAGTCAGGCTTTCTTTTTTATGATGAGAAACTTTTTTATATCTTCAACTCTTTTCACCGAAGGGTAGCTTTTTGGGGGGGTTGCGCGGTACCCCCAGAACTGATTTTTGTGGTTTTGTGATATATAATTCCTCCACTAACAGTTACTGAAGGAAAATCTGAGATAACATTTTTTGTTATGAAAATCTTTACAATTATTGGACTAGAAGGTAAGTTCAAGCATTTTTGTAGATAAAAGTCTGACGATTACTTTAAAAAAGTATATATTGCGTTTGGACCAAAATTAAAGGCTGGTAAATGGTAATTTTTTTTCTGCCCCATTGGGCGACAGTCAATTTAGTCCTTACGTTAGATTTATAGTATACAAGGTGGTCTAAAATTGTCTCCCATATTTCTGCGGCTAATAGCACATCCCAAATTAATGGCAGTCTTTTAAATAAACTTATTTTCGAAAAAAATAATAAGTGTGGATAATAAATTTAATTTTTTCTTCAATATCTTCCGACTCCCTTAAAACATCAATATCATATTTTAAACTTAATCATAAGTCATTTGGATACTAGTTTACAGGGTCAAACCTTCTTCATATCCTCAGAAAACAATTCTTGAGTTTTTCGACAAATGAAACCGGTGCAGTTGTTGTTCGTGTAATACTTACTCTAAAACACTTTGGTGAGATATATCCATTCTTACCCATGATCTTCTAGTACTTGTCGTAAGGTATTACAGTACCTAATAATTCTTCTTCGACATCAACAATTCTTGCATTTTTTGGACGGCCAACGTCTCTGTTTTTCACTTGAAGACTTCATGTTTCTCAAAGTCGACGTTCTGTACTGTAAAAGTTTTTTAGGAATATTTCTGTTCGTGAATTATCTTCATTTCATCTTCAACATTATACAGCTGCAGCATCATTACCAAAACATTCACCCAAAGTCAAAACTACGTCTTCTAATTCAGAGAACGTGTAATCACCAATGTTTAAATATTATTAACAATTAAACTGGAATTATTAAAAAAAAATGAATCAAAGTCTAATAAATAACAGAAATTTCAAAGTAATATTTCAAAGCAATATTTACGTGTAAAACAATTTATTAATAAAATGTATGTAAATGCACGCTATTTTTAAACACAAATTGCTCGAGAACGGCTTGGTTCATTGAAATGCAATAAAAATACCTTTTTTATTTGTTGTGTATTTAATGATCTGAAAATCAGGTTTTTACAAAAATTTTTAGAAATTTGCATCAACATTTTTGTCTTTTATTTCCACAGACAGATTACATTTTCTAGGTTAAGTGGATACGTCCCGTGTATGCAGAGTTTTATAGGAACATTTTTCCATTGGAAATCGCTAGTAGCGTTTACGATTACAATGTGGCTCCAATTTTAAATAGGTTTGACCTAAAAATAATTAGTATTTCCGCTATACAATGTCGTATACACCACTAATAATAATAGTATACAATAAATTATTGATTTATTAAATTTGATCACACAGCAGTTAAATTTAAGTACTTCATCGAAGCGATTTGACTGTAAATAGAACAGACTGTAAATAGAACAGAAAGAAGAACCCAAATTAAACTGCGACCGATAAATATTTGTATAAGTATAATAAAAAAATGTTTTCTTTAGAATAAATAATTTCTTACATCTTTAGATCCTGCATATGAACTTCCAAAAACTGGAATTGACAATTTTTAATTGTATACCTAGTGTGAGTACTTTTCTTCGATGGATTTTGAAAAATGCATGTCCAAGAAAAGCTGTCCTGTGGATTTCAGCGTGTAGGTAATTGATTCCTGAAGCATTTTAAGTCAAAACATACAGGGTGTGCATGTTATGACAGTTTAAAAATACAATAATATGAAAAGTCGTGGTAAACACCCTGTAGAACTAGGTTCAACTGTGTACCCCTGTATGTTTTGACTTCAAATGTTTCAGCAATCAATTACCTACACGCTGAAATACATATGACAACTTTTCTCGACATAAATTTTTCAAAAATCGTCGAAGAAAGGTGATCGCTATGAGGCATAAAATTAAAAATCGCCAATTAATTATCCATATATTTCAATCGTATTTTCAGTACACCTTGATACTTTCTTAAGAGGCAAGGTCTGTGAATTTTTTCTTCTATGGAGATGTAAGATAGTTCAAGCTAACCTTTCCTATTGCATGTAGAATGCTATTATACACAATAAGTGATTTAGTAGAAATCCATTTCGCTGGATTGTACTCTACTTTCGGTCATGGCACCAGAGCTCAAATTCGCTGATAAAAATCCCTTCTTATTGATTAATTCTGCAAGGAATTGACTTTAACCATAGCTTTTTCAAAAGGGAAGATTCTATCTACTCTAAGAAATGAAAACATTTCTAGATTGATTTTAATTTTTATTAAGTTCTAAATTTGCTATTGAAAATTACTGTACGTCTCCGTCAGTTGGTCTGTATACCGAAAACACTCTGCAGGTCGCAATATTTAATGGATTCACTTGATTTTTTTAAATCGCATTGTCTACTAAAGTAGAGCCCGATTGGATTTCATAATAACCCGTCGAATAGTTTAAGTATTATAAGTAATTATTAACACCCAGTTTTTGTGGGTTATTTCTCGTATTCGGCGTATATTGGGTAAATAACGTAATTAAAAATAACGTAAAAAATCAGTTTTTCGTTAAACTCGCTCTAACTCAAAAACGGAAAAATGAATTGGTCTCAAATTTTTACCGTGTTGTCACTATATATCTGCTAACAAAATGTGATAACATGAAGGTCACATTTTAATAAGTGTAGATTTATATATTTTTTTTTCTAAAGCTGCCGATAAAATGTGGGGATAAAGCAATATAAACAACAGCTGCGTTGTGATCCAAGAAAAAAAAATTAACAGCAATCACAAAATCAGGCACCACAGAAAGCTAAGCCATACAATTTATTTTATTAACTTTATTAACTTAATTATTAACTCAAAACCTAATTTGAAAAAAAATCCTTATTAATTGTACAACTCAATTGAATTTTTTTAATTTATAAGTGCATTAAACATAGGGCGGATCCCACAACAGGAAGGTCTCGATTGACAGCTGATACATGATCCATATATTAGGCTTATTTACGAATACAGAAATGTCTCTCAGGTCAAAGGAGTTGGGGGTCTGCTTGATGTACAAAGCGTCCCAAATGTTCTCCTAGATCATTTTTTATTTTTTGCAGGTCATTTTACTTTACCTTGGCGGATCAGTATACAGGGTATCTCAAATATTCTCTCGGGGCTCTTCCTTGCACTTCCAGTGTAAATGGATATTTACCTATGAAATGGTTAATAAATAAAATCTTCTGGCGGCGAGCTAATCTATGTCTTGGCAGACAAGCGAAATGTGCACTGATGATGATGATGCAGGACGTTGAACCGAAAACACAGATATCTGGGAACATGGATGCAAGCGGTCAAGAGGAGGTGTGTGGCGTGTGACGTTTCCCTTACATCTCACTGTCACATCATTTGGCCCACTAAGTATATATACGAGCGTATCTCACAAACGCCTACACTTCCCATCCGATTATGACAGATGGAAACCTAAAAGAAGCATCTCACAAATACCTACACTTCTCATCCTATATTCTTACACCATGCGTCATATGGTTCTCGCTGCTGGCAACAAGAATGTCCCATATCCAATTCAGCGTATGCAGCCGAACCGGCGGTATATAAAAACATCCAGATTGGATGTCCGAAATAGGCAGCAATGCCTACTATGGATGCTTTCATCAAGTCTACGTGGTCGACAAAAAGGAAGACGACCTTCAGCAACAATATGATGCACAATATTGTGTTTAACAGGTAAAAAGTAGTTTGGAGAACTGACGAGAGTTGGGAACTCTAGCAACAAATTAGTGCATTGATCAACAATTGAAAATAATTTAGGAGTTGGGGTTGGTAGATGTACAGAAGAACAATCGATTGACAAAGACGTAGCATTATCAATTAAGCGTTTGTTCTTCAAATCTATGAGCAAATTAAAGTGTTTTAAAAATCAGCGCCAAGAATTGGTACGGAAATGGCAGCAATGTTAAAAACAAAAGGGAAATTCCGGCGCAATCCAATGCTAACTACTAACAACTTCTTACCGTAGGTTGAAATAATAGACCCATTGGCTGCAGTTACTTCCAAATCAGGATTTCTATTAAAATCAGTTAAATGGTTTCTAGGTATAACTGAGAAATCTGAGCCACTGTCAACTAAAAAACTAAAACGGTTGGCAGGGTCATAAACGAAAAGGCGAGACGAAATGTCCAACGAACTAGTGTCCACTACTGGAACACTAGTATCTATTAGTTTTTTGACGTTTTAAAATCATCAGTTGTCAGATCAATATGTGGAACATTATTAAAATAGCGGCACCAATTACCGCTGCATTTGTGAGCCTTATCTTTATAAAACTGGTGATAATAGCAAATTGTACCATTAGTTGGATCATACCGAACACGAGAAGGAGAACGAGAATGTGGTCGTGGTTGACGGTTAAGAGCATTAAAAGAAGTTGAGGAAGGAGTATGACTATAAGCTGTATATTGAGCAACTTGTAGTGTAGACAACCGTGTCTCAAGAAACTGGACTCTTTGCAAAAGCTTATCATTTGTTAATTTCAAATCACTGATTTCTGATAGAACACGGGATAATATTGGGGAATCGGCATTTTGTGGCGGCGAATTTATAGTAGTCGGAGGTTGCGAGCAGTCATTAAAATATTGTGGTTGAGAGAAATCAGTAGGATGATTGACTTGGGATATAAGGGGGTTTTGCAATGTTTCCCAAATTTTGTCAGCGATATCTAACAATTCTGTTATATCAGTTTTACCTGATGCTGTAATGGCCACATGTACCGTCTTTGGCAAACGCCTCTTCCACAAACGCACAAGCAAATCTGCGCTGACCATATGAGATCCACCAATAATGCCTAACATATGGCGGTAAAACTCAGATGGCTTACGATCGCCCATCTGAGAGCTCGTCAGCAACTCCTCTAAATGTTTTTCTTCGCTTGAAGAAAGACTTGACAAAATTGTATCTCGCAAATGCGAATACAAGTCTCGTTCTGGTGGATTTTGAATAATATCACATATTGTAGTGATAATCTCACCAAGCAAGGCTGCCAAGGCAAAATCATATTTACGGCGGTCATTGGTTATACGTGCCACAGCAAACTGAGCCTCAACTTGTATGAACCAGATATCTGGCCTAGCGATCCAAAAATTTGGCAATTTCAAAGCAATAGCATATTGCTGTGGCTGATTATCAACCACAGGGTCCGCATTACCAGTGGTTGGTACTTGTTGGATCATAATAAGAAAAAAAATGTGAGGGTAAGTAAGCTATAAATTATATCGATACATTGACAGATGAAATGCGACAGGGAGGAATATACACACCGCACTCACCTATCCGAACAAAGCCGAAACAAGGGTGGAGGGTCAAAATGGCAGGGCAGAATCTGGGCAGTGGCAGGCCGGAAACGGAACTGGGATAGTTACAGGATGCTGGCGAGGGTGCTGGAAACTGGCAAACCACTGTAGTGGAGGCGAGCGGATGAGGAGTGGGGATGGTTCAGGAGTGGGGACGTGGCTGCTATGTTCAAATCGGGGTCACCATTTATGGATGCTTTCAGATAATAAAAATTTGACTTTTTGCAAATTGTTTATTAATCAATCAAAATAAAATCAATCATCAAAAATCAATAATTTTTATATCGCTAGATAACATGTAGCGCTGAATACGGGTAGGTCTGTACGCTACACCTACCTTACGCTGGCAAATCAATCAATGGGCAATGTCGATAAAATGTGGGAATTTACAGAGGTAAGTATATAGATGCCAAGATATATAAAAATAGAAGATGGAGGTAACTTGTTTAAATTTTTTTCTGATTAGCAGTTTCCTACAAAATTATACGTGAAAAAATAAACTAATGTTATACGCAAGCATTTGTTGGATAGAACAACATACAGGAGTGTGCATTTTTTTACCATCAATTTTACATTATTTAATTTACAAGAAAAAAACATCAACTTCATATATACCTAACACGATTTTTTTCGTAGGTTGGAAATTATTCCTTCTTGCAAAATATCCTCGGACGACCCTGTTCGATTCCGTCAATACAGAGCAATTATCTGCTGTCTGCCATATCGGTATATACCTTTTTATAAACTTATTTCATTAACTCAGTAAACTCGAATACTTTGATGACTAGTTCACTAGTTCCATTACATTGCCTAGACGTATTACAAGAGCGTACAGTATTTATCTCAATGACCATCAGACAGATATAACATCGCAGTAACCAGCGCCCAACGCCCAACTATGTAGTTTATTGGTAAAGACTATTAAACTTATTGTAATGCACTTGGTTGGAATTGCCGTCATCATAGGGATTTTGCAGCGGCTATTGATGTGAGGCTGGCGACAAAGCTGCCGTTAGAATCCAATATGAACGCTTCGTATTAAATTTTTTTTACTAGACTTCGTATACGTGCGACCTTTTGTTTCAGTCGTCAGTTTAAAGCAGATGCATTTTAAACTGTTATGTATTAATTTCATTATGTTAAAAACATTGTTGTTAATTAAACACATACAGTATAAAGGTGAATATCTAAAGTAGCAATATTATTTCTGTTTCATTACTATTTGTGTTATTTGCTTTATTTAAGAAACTTTTCATTTTTACTCCTAGTTATAATCAAAACGAGCTGACGCACAGTGGAGCTGAAAGAAAATTACCATTCAAACTTCTCTACGGCCTTTAATATTTGTAAAATCGCAATATATTTGTTTAACTAATTGTCAGACTTCTGGTTACAAAAGTGTCGCGGAAGATTTTTGAGTAAATAAATAAGAACATACACTAGAAGAACTGTCCTGAAGTTTTTCACCAAAAAATTTGCCAATTTTGATCAACTATAACAACGTGTGTAAGTTCAATTTCGATTTTTTTCAAATATCTGCCTCGACTGTTTTGTAGCCAGAAGTCTGGCGATTTTAAGGCTGTAGAGAATTTTGAATAGTAAATTTATTCTCAGACCCACTGTGTGACGGGGTAAGTTTTTTAAAATGCCTTCTTTAAGTCAAATCTAATAGCAAATTCGATTATTTTAGACAACATATGATTTTTTTGTTAATTTGAGGTCGCTAATTCGAGTCCCTCAGTTGCCCAGGTGAATTTCTTCTAATAAGCAAAAAATAAATAAATAAAAATAGCTGCCAATTTTCACACTTAAGAAAAAGTGTTTGTATAAACACATCGAAAATTGTTTTAATCCAAGAAATTGTACTACCCATAGGCGAGCAGTAAGAGGGACAACAGTGATATTCTTTTAACTTTTGTACAATTATTACTTGTTTTTCTTGTTATACATTTAGATTTTGGTACGTTTTGAAGTAGTTCTATCAAAATTCACGTTTGTAATTTAGAAATATATAATGAGTGGCGTCCGCAAAGTCCTAGTATTCTATAAAGTTGACTTTCCTTAAGATATTTGCAAACGGGGAATTATAAAATTATGAAAAAACACGAGAGAGCAAAAATGCGCAAAAAGGAACGGTCATAAAGAAATTGTATTAACTATTATAGCTGTATTGAAAGGGAGGAAAATGTGAAATGTTTTCAACCTTTGCGATAACTTCTTATTTTTATTTATTTTGAATACATGCATCTATTTAAAAAATGCCCTGTCTGAGCAACGGGCTCATTTAAGAATCTTATTTCTAATTGCATTATTTGAAAGTTTGTTATAATTTGAAAATAAACAATTTTAGATCAAAGTATGAAGACAATAAAGTAATTAGTAGAGAATGAATTTATCTCTCAACTAGCGACTGATATTTAATATGTTGCATATGCTGTCTGCTTCATAACTTTTGGTGTAATCGCAGTGCATAAATCAGTACATGTTCGCTCATAAAACTATTTGTAATAGTAAATCAATAACTCTGAAATATTAGTATAATAAAACTTTCTATTTGAATACTTCTCTGTTAAATAAAATGGAACTACTTTATTGCCAACATTTAAAACATATTAAAAGCTGGTATGAATTTAAATTGAACTAACTAGTAGAAAAATAAATGGAATAGTTCCACCATACTGACTTCGTTACTCAAGTGTCTGTGCAGTCGTGCCCTTTTACTATGTTTGAGTGAGCTAATAGTAAATGGTAATAGCAATTTTCGACTTTCCATCAATATTACAGATTACAAGTGGAGGATCTCGTTGAAATGTTTCTACTGAAATTTCTTGTCACCTAATGTCTTTGGCAGTAGTCTATTTAAATCATCCAGCGCAGTGTATGTGATTTGATGGTAAGCATATTACACCTCGCTAAAAAGTTTCATTTAGTACTTCGTGTGTATCTACCCAGTAATCAATCTTTCCAACGATAGAAAATGCTCGCCATATATATGGCACGTATCTCCAGGTCTTGCCTGGTAGGCTTCAAATATTTTATACTGATGTGATATTAACACACTTTGTCTCTTATGGAGCAGGATTTGAAGATTTCGCTCGTCCCAGGCAGATCTGAATAATTGGAACTTGTTTGGTTGCCCAACTGATTTTTTGGAATTTTCATCAGTATGCTCAGTATATAGTATAGGTTCATAATATTGATCTGAATAATTGTATAGTATATAGTATAGGTTCATAATATTAGAGTCCTATCTATATCAACCTAATGACCATATGATCATGATATTGACATATCGAGTATGCAATATGATCAAAATCGTTATTAGAAACGTTTTCAGGAAAACAGCCATTTCCGACTTTCATTTATCAGTAAACTACCTACCCTGGATTTTTCGAGATGAATGATGGCATACTGGTCATTAATAACATATCAATTTATACAATATGAACATAATCATCAACAACTTTTTGATAAAATCCCAATCTTGGATTTTCGTTCATCAGTAAATTACCCTTATTTGGGGGAGTAGGGAGATCATAAGAAAAATATGAGATTATCTAAAAATCCCAGAATCTGGTTTAATCTGTTGATCTATGGACGAATAAACGGAAGAATCGACTTCTGAAACTCAATTTTCGGTTTGTGAAACATCTAATTATTATTTGTTTGCTTATAATTGTATTCTTTATAGGATTTTGCAAACAGCAGAAAAAATAACTATCTATCAGAACTAAAAGAAAAACTATGTGTGAACATATTAATTAAATCTTTGCATTCTTTCGATAACCTGAATTCTGGTTATGCTAACAAATTAAAATCCTAAACTGAATTTGTCTAATTTCTTATTTTAAAATTCTTATTCTAACACTAGCACCCACATAGTCCCCTACGGCCATGCAAATTAAGTTAAAAATGAGAACAAAGGCCTAAAATGAATTTACTTACCTACCTTGTCTTAATTTTTTTTTCATTACAGTGGATTATATTTTCATGTAATCTCTCATTCTGTTTCTTGGAAATGCTTAGCCTTTGAAACGTTTCTCGCCTTTATTCTGGAGCTCATCAGAAAGACACAAAGCCACCCATAAAGATGTTTCATGCAAAACCAAAACAATATCTATGAATAAGTATGAAATAATTATATTTGACATTGACTGATAAAAACAACAGATCTTCGCCTATCTATTAGTTAAGTAGTAAAAGTCAATTATTATTAGTTTTTCTTTTAGTTCTCATAGATACTTATTTTTTCTGCTGTTTGCAAATTCCTATAAATATGTTTCAATTCAAATTCGCTTTGTTTCGTCATTACAAGATTTTTTCCTCCTATGGACGATAACCTAAAAAAACATTTTTGGATTTATCTGTTTGGAATTTGGAACTAACGAAAAATAGCAGTTACTTGTCTAAATAACATTTTTCTGTTCAACTAGGGGTTGTATTTTTATTCAACGCATAATAAAGCCATCATGTATATATTGTATTCCCTGGGACACCCGTTCTCAGTTTTATGAATGTATTTGGTACATTGAATGGTGCGAGGTTTATATGAACACCAGTCACCAATCCAGACCGCCAGAATTCACCAAGCAAAGGCAAGGTCTGACATATTCTATCTTTAAAAGCACTGCAGTCTTAAAATAGACACATTCGGTATTAAATTATTTCATACAGTAAGGTCCATAAGTAACTGATAAATTCATTTTATAAATAAAATTCTAAAACGTCTATTTTTAATTCTAAAATGCTATTCTTTGAGCATAATTTTATACGTCCCCCTTCAAACCCTTTGGAGTGACAGCTACCCCTTTAAAATTTTTAAATGGGACGAGGGTGCGTGTGATAGCTCATTTGAAAGGGTTTTTAATTTTATATCCAGCAATATAAGATTTTTTGAATTTTGTATATTCCTTATCAAGAAAAGTAAATTTTAGACGATAAAAAGAAACTGGATATATTCTTAGATATTCAAATAATCCAAATAAACCTACAAGACAAGTTGCCGCCGAACTGATGTTAGCAAAAGTCCATTTTGCATTTTCTAAAAAATAAAAAATACCGTCCCACATTGGGCTAGAATCCCAAAATCCTGGCCAAAAGTCGAGAAAGGTATAAAATTTGTCAAACTATGACGAATTTAAGGTTTTTAGGGTCGCTGATTTCAAATTTGTACTTTTTCAAAAAAAAACAAAAGGGTGAACCGAAAGTTACCACTTTCTGCGAGAAAAGCTACTTTTAAAAAATCCAAATTAGAGTATTCATATTTTCTGTAAATAAAATTTCAATGCAATACTCTCCTCGAAAGAGAAACAAAATGGCGGACCAGCAGCAACCGCATGTAACAATTTTTTTCGCGATAAAAGGTACTTTCTATTTTTGCATATTTCACTGATATAAGCAGTTTCTAGCAGCTAATTATTATGAATTTCTTATTCCACAAATATTTCCCACATATTTAATTGTGAATTAGTTACATCTCTGTACATAGAAACTATTTTCATACTTTCGTTTTGCTACCTTAACACGTGCGTATAATTAACATTTATTTTCCATAATAAGAAATAAAAAAAATGAATTTCAATGAATTTCAGGAGTAGCCTCCACTTTTTTAGTCAAAAACACACCCTGTGATAACAAAAATTCACAACACACGAACATTGAGTATTTCGGGATCGATTCTACCGTTAGGCACTCGAAGGTGGTCAAGTTCGGACTGAGGTAGAACGTCAGGTATAAAACCTAGGCTGTCGTTTCAGTATTACACAAAGGGAACCCTGTTTTACAAAACTATGTAAATTAAACAGAATATAACGAACTTGATTTTTCGATTTTTCGCCAGGATTTTGGGGTTCTAGCCCACTGTGCGCCCATATAAAATTCATTTGGTTCAAGAACTTAATAACGGTGACCCTGGATATTGCGAAATCATGGCAAATACATGCCAAGATGATCCGTTATCTATAAAAAAAACATTCTCTATTTTGATGAGGCAACATTCGTCTTAAAAGGAACAGTCAACAAACCGAACTGTTAGATACTGGAGTACAGAAAATCCACATTGGATGATGAAGGCCAATACTCAATATCCTGAGAAGGTGAACGTTTGAGATGGAATTATAAAGTATCAAATTATCGGACCATATTTCTTTGATAGCACATTAACTGGCGCGCGTTAATTGGATTTCTTGCAGAATTTCTTAGTTCCAGAGTTAAGAATACTTCCCCAGATAGTGACAACCTTACCTTAATGCAATTGATAGAAATATTTGGTATCTGCAGGATAGAGCTACACCACATTTTGCATTGGAAGTAAGAGCCTATCTTAATCAAGTTTTTCCCAATAGCTGGATCGGTAGACGCGGTGAAATTGAGTGGCCCGCCCGTTCTCTCGATTTGACCCTGATTGACTATTTTTATAGCGTTGCTTAAAATCGAACGATGGGTTAAGATATTCTTTAAAATTTTGGTCTCTTGTAATCTTATTTACGTGCATATTTTCCGATTTATCAACAGTTTTTCACGATCAAAAACGTGATTTTACCAGAAACCAAAATTTTAAAGAATAACTTAGGTACAACCATACCTTTGAATTTTTTCAGATTTTTAAATTTCATAGTTTACGAAATTTTCCATTTTCCGATAAGAGTATTTTTTCGGAAAAACTTGGACAGAGTGCCTTTCAGGAAAAAGTCATAAAGGAAAGTCTTATATTTTAATAACACATTTACTAGAATTTTTCTGAATTTTTCTGTAAATATGTAAAAAAAAAGTCCCGCGTGACAGACACTAAGTTAAACTTGCTTCGGGTCCACCGTGAACCATATTAAGAAACAAAATGCACACAAAGAAATGTTGTAGCCTTTGACAATATAAAAATTCTGTTTAGTATCACCGACCAACGTTTGGTCAATCAAGATGACATCATCGGGAGATGCTTAAAATTACAAGTACAGCAATTGTATTTAAAAAATTAACCTAGTTTCAAAAACTCTGAAAAATATAAAAAACATTTAACAATTATATAGACAATTTAATAATCCTACTATTTACATCTACATAGTTTGATTTTGTATTTATCTTGTCCTAGTGCAATTCTGATTTCGTCACATCTATTAAATACAAATAATTTCCACTACAAAGTTAGAACGCGAGCGGCACGAACAATATTCCCAACTAAATCTACGGTTTTATGTCTTCTTTGTTATGGCGAAGTAAACATAAAAGGCGGGCTACATCATAGTACAGAAGTTTAAAGCAAAACTGAAAGGTAAGGGTTATTATGTAGGACTTACTCTAAATTTCATCTAGTAATTGCTTTTACGACTGTTGTACTTCTTCCAACAAGTTTTTTTGTCGTGTTTCAAAGAATAAAAATAAACTGCCGTGTTCGTAAATGTCTGAGGACGTTAAGATTTTATCCAAATTTTAGTGTTGAACAACGGCGAGGAAATGTTTGGCATACACATCTGTTTAATATTAATTAATGTAGGAATTTTGAATTTGCATTCCTGGAAAAATGTTAAAACATTTGCCGATAAGTCACGAAGAAACGGTGGCTGTGAAAATTGTACTTTAACACGAAAAGTTCTAAGTGAGTGATTTTTTGAAATATGTCTAAAAATATAATTAAATTGGCAAGTTCTTTTAACACTTCTGTTTTCTTTTGTGCATATATTTTACTTCGTTCTACAGGGAGATCCAATATAACGTGGGAATAGTCACTTTAAAGTAAACATCTTGATTTGCACTCTAGTATGTGGAAATTACTGGTCATCGAATTTTAATAATATTTGGGGCAGAACTGTACTAACTTTCATGTGAATATCTCAATTTTGTGTTATCAATCCCATTAATAATGGAGCGGGAGTGGTGGAGTTTGAGAAATATTAGAAAGAAATCTGAGGCCTTGGTTTCTAGTAAATACACCAAATTCCAAATTTCTGTACTCTTACCAGTTTGATTTACTAATTTTCCCCTATTTACTCCTATTTAGCCCCCAACCCCTTCTACGCAATCATGTCAAAATATAATCTAGTTCTAGATGTTGTTATAATACATACGTGAACCAAATTTCAAGTGAATATCTCAATTTTATTTTATCAACCCCTTTAATAATGGAGTAGCGATTTTGGGGGGTTGAAAAATATTATAACAAAATCTGGGGCCTTGGTTTCTAGTACATACACCGAATTTCAAGTTTCTGTACTCTTAACAACTTGCTTTACTTATTTTCCCGTAAATGAATATTTCAATTTTATTTTATCATCCCCTTCAATAATGCAGGAGAGATGGTGGTGGGGGGGTGTGGGGGTTGGGGGGGGGTTGAAAAACATTATAAAAAATTCTGAGGAATTGGCTTCTAGTACACACGCCGAATTTCAAGTTTCTGTACTCTTACCAGCAGAAATTTCCCCCTCTATTGCCTATTGCTATTAGGTTTTTGATATTTTTTTAATCTTTCGAGTTATGGGCCAAAAACCGATTTTCGGTCAATATTTTCGATTTTGTTAGGGGTCGCCCGCATCTTACCGCTGTAAACTTTTCTTACCGTATTCTACACCAACGAAACTACTTATTCTGAAAAATCCAGCCATATAACGTTCAGTGGTCGGTTTTTATCAATTTCTGTCTCTGACAACTGGGCTATAACTGCGATGGAAGAAAAAAATCAAAAAATTTAAATTTCCAAAAATTGATAAAAAAAAAATTACAAACATTTATTTGTTCTATTTTTCATAAAGCGCGTTGTTTTAAAAATTCTCAAAGTTTTGGCATTGAAGATTTTCTTTACTTACCCAGTTTTACTGAAAAAGAGATCTTTTTTGTTATTACTCAGAAAATAAGACGCTTTCCAAAAAATAAAAAAAAAGAATTTTTAAATATTTTTCAACGTCAAGAATTAATTCTTTTGCCCTTTTAGGGCTGAATCGTTCATAAAACAAAAATTATAAATTGCACCACTCAGATCTTTCCGATTTTCTCAAGCCCTGCAATAATATTTTTGTAGCTCTGAATGTTGGCGAAAGTGGAGTTGCGTTTTCCCAGAGAAAAGGAGCATTGTCTGGGAAAACGCAAATATATTTCTTAAATAGGCACGAGTATAAATTGTTATTTTGAACTACCATCCAATTGGCTTCATCTGCTCGAGAGCTTTCCTAACAGGGCAATCTGGATATAATGTCGATTTTTATATTTTGGGATCATTGGAAAATAATTTACAAAAAAAATATTTTTAATTTTTTTTTAATATGAAACTAAAAAATATTTGTGTAAATTACCTAATTAGAACATTTATCCTCTGACAGAATATGTATTACGATAGGACACCTCATACAAAACACTTTTTAAAGATCATATAAAAGTGTAAGCGCACGATGTGAAACAGTGTTAATCTTTATTTAATTAAACCTAATCAATGGTTTGGTTGGATTTTTCTCCTGTAATTCCCCCATCGCACGTGTGCAAGCAAATAAATTAGGTTTTATCGGTCCGCCTCGACCACTATCCCTAAGTGTTTAAATCTCATATAAAAACAAAGGAAAGTGCGGTCTACTGTTGTTCCATTTACAATGCAACATTACAGAACAGGTGGTATAGGCACATGAGCTTCGAAAACATTTTGGACGAAGTTATTTTTAGAATCAGTTCAGGAGACACTGCCGATTATGAAAATCCAGGTTACCGTCTGATAATATTTTTTCAATCAAACAAATTTTGTTTATATTTTTTGACCAATTTTTCCAATAAGAAATGTTCGATAACTTTTGTTCATAAAGATGATATTTTCAATGTTAATACTTACTTTTGAAAAATTGAAAAATCGCATATTTCTCGTTTCTTGGCGCTCTTAACCTTAAATAAAATTCCCCGAGTTATCCAGGTTTTCCAGATAACATTTTAACTTAATTCCAGGTTATAATTTAACTTCCTACACTCGAACAAATATGAAAGTATGTATTCACCTCAAAATTATAAATAAATTCTATAGTCGAGTCAGTGAAGCCTAAAAATCGTCAAAACTTCTAAGTCCTCAGGGACACGTTCGATTTTAATGATTTTTTAAAATGTGTGTTTGTTAATATTATTCAAAATCAGAAACATCCGAAATGGCGCAAATAATTATTTATATTGTTTCGGGGCTGATGTCACCCTTCTTGGGGTGGAAATTAGTAAACTCAAAATAACCGCAGAAATCGATAGGGGGATGAATTCTAAGCAAAAAAAAATCAACAATTTCAATCGCGAATAATTCGAAAAATATTGATTTATTGAAAAAACTTCATAGAACATGTTTTGCTTAGAATTCATCCCCCTATAGATTTCTGGTTACTTTGAGTTTACCAATTTCCACCCCCGAGTGGATCCACACGGAAGCAATATAAATAATAATTTGCACCAGTTGGGACGTTTCTGATTTTGAATAATATTAACAAACACACATTTAAAAATAAATCATCAAAATCGGACCTGTCTTGGGGTGTAAGAAGTAAAAACCTTCTGACACAATAAGTAAAAATTCTTGTTTTTTTTTTTACTAAAACGTTTATTTTCGAACACCCAATTACGAGCTGAATCATTATTTCTACAAAGATTATCATTGGTTTTTAGTCTTTAAAGAAGTCTCTCTTTTTTAAATTAATCAGAATCAACAATACAAAAAAATTATAGAAATAGTGAAATAGTACAAATAAAAAAAATCTATTTATTCATACATTATATTTTCAACATTAATCAAGTCGCTCTATCGAAATCTATAAGAAACCCAAAAAACTTTCAATACTTTACCGATTTTTTTGAAACTTTGGAAATATCTTTTTGGGTCCATAAGTAAAAAAATTAAGTTAACAATTGAATAACTTCCTGAATAATTATTCAAAATGGCTGAAATTTATTTGGGGGGTTTTGGGGGTCGCTGATTACGTATATAAATTTAAAAATTCATAAAAAGTATTTGTTTATTAACAAAAAATTTATTAAGATACAAAAATCCGTGCGCATTTCCAAATAAACGATGATTTTTACGAAGTATAATATATTAATCATCATATATATCAGGCATATATTTATGTGAATCTTATAGATACACTGTATGTAGGTATTGTAGGTATACACCAAAAATATAATTTCACTATACTTACCACATATTCTGGAAAACATATAAAAGAATTTTTTCGTTGGAAAGTGAACTTAAAGAATTAAAGAACTCAACGTGATTTTGGACTATAACAGCAACAAATGATAAAAATCTGTTAGAAATTAAGAATACTCGAGGGTGCGTTCATTATAAACATTTTGTTTTTTGTTTCACTCAAAAGATCGAATTCGTTTTCCAGAAATTAAAAAAAAAACGAATGGTTTTCCATCTGGTGGGATGGGTGCTTATGAGGGGTCGCATTTGATAACAATTACAGGTATTAGCTCCAAACAAAAAAACAGTCGAAAAGTACGTTTATTGGCTTCATTTTGCATTTTATTTCATTAAAAAAATCGAAACCGTTTTCTAGATATTGAAAAAAAAACAGAGCAATTTTCCGACCTCACGCCGGTGGGACAGGTACTTCTGAGGGGTCACATTTGAAAACAATTATAGATATCGACTTCAAACAAAAACAGCCGAAAGGTACGTTTATTATCTTAACTTCGCATTTTATTTCATTCAAAAATTCTGTACCGTTTTCCAGAAATTCGGAAAAAACGGAGCGATTTACCGACAAACGCTTGTGTGATAGGTGCTTGTGAGGGGTCGCATTTGAAAACAATTATAGATATCGATTTTAAACAAAAAAGAGTCGAAAGGTATGTTTATTGGCTTAACTTTGTATTTTATTTCATTGAAAAATTCTAAACCGTTTTCCAGAAATAAAAAAAAAACGGAGCGATTTTCCGGCCGTGTGCTCGCGGAGTAGATGCTTATTAGTAACGGCCTTTGAATACAATAACTGATTTGGACTCCAAACCAATAACATTTGAAACGTACGTTAAGCATGGTCATATTTAACATTTTGTTATATTAAAAAATTCTGTTTCTCTGAGAGTTATCATTTTTTTAGAATGACAGATTTACAAAAATATTTAAAATAATGGACGATATTTCGGCCATTTTGAATCCGCCATTTTCAAGTCTGACTTTTCCATCTTAAATTAATAATTCGCGACCTAAGAAGCTTTTCTGGAAATTTTCCGATGGAATTATGAATATTCACAGAGAATATCCCAAACAATTAGTGTCACAATAGCCATTTTGTTTTTGGACTATTTGATATCAAATTCGTAATCAGCGACCCCCAAAACCCCCCCTAAAAAACTCTGCCATTTTGAATAATTATTCAGGAAGTTATTCGATTGTTAACTAAATTTGTTTATTTAACAATGTCGGAGGTTCAACCGACAAAAAAAAACTCTTAACTTTTCGATTTATGGATCCAAGAAGATATTTCCACAGTTTTTAAAAAAAATCTGTAAAGTATTAAACATTTTTTGGGTATTTTAAAAATTTCAATACAGTGACTCGACTACATAAACTATAATTAGTTATGCAGAACCAGAGCCGCAACTATGGTTGCTAGCGCACGTGGCGGGAGCGCCACGCCCTAATTGCGGTTGTGTGCAGAATTAATAAAAAGTATTAAAAAACCAGAAAACTAATGCTTACATACATTTTAACATTAATAAAAATATGTTTATACTTGCATGTTTTAACAATAATAAAAATAAATATAACTGAAATATAAATAGAATTTTAAAACAAAAACATATTGTACTTTTAAAAGATGCAGCGATTTTTTTTAAGATTCTGTCTCACCGTTTATTGAACTCATTGCACCTGTTTCTTGCGTCAGTTCATATTATTTCTTGTTCAAATCTTTCAACTTTGTGCAGAGGCTTCTTCTATGCAAAAAATTTTTTTCGTTTTCGTCTTTCATATTTTCCTTATCTCAAGACCTTTTACTATTATAGGTGGAGAGCCGGCTGTACAGATTTCCTAGGAAAAAGATACATGAAAATCTTTATGAGTGAGTAAGTACTACCACAGACATACAGGGAGTCACTTTTCATTTTTGCAAATTTTGCCCACGCCATGGAATTCTGACGTCACTTCCGGTCACGATTTTTTGTGTTATCGAATACATGAATAAAACTAACATCAAAATGTAGGTTTTGAGGTATACAATGAGATTGCAGTGGGGTACCAGACTTAATTTGCCCGCAACCCTGAGACACCCTCGATTAAAGCATTTTTTGTGTGTTTTCTTAAGTCATCGCGTACATGAATTATTCTTCTTTAAAGTTAAAGTACAAGCCTTCTAGTTATTATAGGAAAATAGGCTGCCTCTTCTTATTTGCCCACATCCTCCCATTTTGACGTCACTTCCGGTAAAATTCCATGACGCGGGCAAAATTTACTTATATGAAAGTGGCTCCCTGTAGGTATGTGGTCTTACTCGCTCGTTATGTATCTTATTCATAGGAAATCTACACAGCCGGCTCTCTACCTATTAGAGTTTCTTACATAACCAATGACAGATTTATTCACATTAAATTGCTGTATACCACCGATATTTACGACGGTGCTGCGCTGACCGCGGTCAGACTATTTGAACTACCAGGGACAATCAACTCTGGAACTACTAGGAATAAATAATAACTGGAGAAGTGTGCTCATGCTTTCATATACCTGTATAAAATTTGTATCGAGAAGTGTTCATAATCTTCGTGTGCGAGATATTTCTAATAGATTTAACTTTGGCCTATTTCCGCTACTAAGGCCAATCACCGGCGCCAAGAGACGAACTACCCTCACCTGGGAATTTTGTCGAACCTTTTCTCTATCTAGGAGTAGTGATTTTTTTACTTGCCTAACATTTAATAGACAAAGAACCGACTGCTTTACATCCCCTCCGAATTATGGTGTATTCACAATTCAATCCCCCTCTTAAATTGCACAGCTTCTACCTATGTGCTGATATACAAGCCGTAAGAAGGTGAGGCGATATTCACCCATCCAAATACTAACTGCATTTAGGCAAAGCTTAGTATTTCGTATTGAAATGCGAATAGAGTCGAGATGCGTCTACCCCAGTCCCCGAAATATGTTCAGTTCGAAAATACGCTAAAATACGAGTAGTAGCGTAAGTACTTATAACATGTTTGTGAAACGAAACAAGCGGGTGAAATTTTGTATTGTTTTATTTAAGTTAAAAGTTCACGAATATTTGAGATTCAAGATGAGGCGGCGCTAGTCTACTGGAGTTAAAAATTTAATTGTACTGTTTTCTTATTAAAAAAAATCCTTGAAAAAGTTAACAAGCAGCACACCTTGTACAAAAATGCTGTTATTCGTCTGTCATAATTATAATTCCAGTAAGTTAAATAAGTCAGTTTCCTGAAAATGAATTTTTTTATACATTATAATAATAGCCTAAATAACAATAATGAAAACATCTGGTGCGTTAATGCGTGTAGCAAAGTGGTATTTATCTATGTTGCAACAATGGAAACGTAAATAATAATATTACTGTCTCAACAGATCTACGGAAGACTGTGGTTCTTTGAACTAAAAAGATATTTCCGTTCTTGTGTGAGTAAGACCTCCAGATATATATTACTATTCCACGGTACAATACTTTATTACATTTTCAATAGCGAGTGACAAGGAGTCTAGATAAATTATGGGTTCTTGAAAATATCCTTTATTCAAAGCGATGTACGATATTATTTATATGCGATTTTAATTTGCCATTTATTTCCAAGTTCTGTACACTACATTCCTTGACGTCCAAAAAAACTATATAAAATCAAGACTTGGAAAAATAACTCCTGAAATAAAAACTACGTTTGGAGAAATTCTAAATCGTTGCTAAAACCAGAAGTGCACGCCGCGTAAATTTTTCTATCCCATAGTATAACGCGTATATTATTTAGCCCGCTGATCAATTTTTTTTAATGCGATTTTATCGAAAACTGCTACTCCCAGAAAACAGTTTGAAATAAAAAATATTGTTCCTTCCTGCATCTTTATTTTATTTTAAAGTTTTTCGTTCGCTATATTACCCCTGAGAATACTCATTCACATGTTAACGACGTCGCCTTAGAAAGAAAAAAAAAATTTCTATACTTATTAAAATATGACCTTCATATTAATATGTTTTTGTTAATAACTATTTAGTGAAAATGTGGTAAAACATTGAGACCAGTTAATTTTTAAGTTAGAGCGAGTTAAACGAAAAAATTACTAATTTTAATGGCATTGCCCACTGTCCGTTAAGGAGAAAGTTTTACTGATCCCCTGGCACTACACCAAGGAATGCAGCTCCGTTGAAACCCGTTTCAGGTTTTTGAGCCCTATTGGCGACGTTGATGATGTCCCCTCCAACAGATCAAAGTACCGATCTCAAGAATCGGTCACAATGGATACTATTTCAAAACGTTTCTTAAAAGGTGCGTCGCTCTCAATAGTGCGGATCTTCTGCACTTGCATGCTCAGTTGACCAGGCAGTTATTACAGACTCCGGTCATGACCCTTGTTAATAGTTGGGAGGGCTCCTGTTATTACTGGCAAGACATGTGGTCTTTGCATTTCACATTCGGCTCAGTTCTATTCGGAAATCTTTGTGCCTGCTTAATATCTCAGTTTTCTTGAGCCTCTGGTTGGCGTCATTTGGGATGGACGTATCGATCAGATTCTCCCTTCATTATGTTGGCAACTTTTTCAGGGTATATTTATAATATATTTGCGGTACTGGCATAAAGGTAACATATATGACATGATTCCATGGAGATAACTGGGTACTCTGCTGTGTCGGTAAGAGTATTCTGATAGTGACAATGTATTATATTCCATCACCAGTGACGTTTCACTGTCAATCCGCAAATTTGGCACTTGCTGTCGACATGTTTAGGATCAACTGGGAGAGAAATGCCAAAGGCAGAAGCACATACGAAAATATACCTAATCCTAATGTAGGAAATGACCTAATGGACATAAGCTGCCGGCATTACCGGCCACGGACACATGGCTGTATACTATAAAAGATTCAACTTAAGGGCAACGGACGGGCGTTGCAAATGCGAAGAAGGCGACGAGGACAAACACCACATCATACAAAAATGCAAACGGATGGAAAGAAGGAATGCACGCAGAGTCCTAACAAATTATCTAGAGAGCAAAGGAGAAGTCTACACACCGCAACTAAGGAGGAGAAACGAGGAGGGAGAAAAAAATAAAACAGTGTAACATCTGGGCAGACAGTATGATCACAGACGACGAGACAGAGCAATAACAGAAACAAAATAATTAGAGATAGCGGGAAAGGTTAGACAAAGGCCTAATGCCGAAAGGTGGGAGGGCCTACCCCCAGGGGCGAAATGCGTATCAGCCTCTTCAATCCCAAGTCATTCAATCACTTTGAAAACATCTAATTGTCAACTGCTGGATGGTTGAAGTTATTTTGGGTCCCAGATATTCTTCATGGATTCAAATAGTTGATTGATGTAACGGATGTAACTATGTAATAGTTCATCATCTTGTAGGAATAAATGAAACTGCACTACTGTGCTTTTATACCACTATATATTCACAAAAATCTGTTACTGCAGTTTCAACTTACAAAGTCATTGTCAAACAGTGAATCAAACTGGATTTTAAGTTTCCTTCTGGACAGGGTACAGTTTTTTCTCTTTATCACGCTCTTTAGACGTGTGAATTTGCCTTTCGCATGTCGAATATACGCAGTCAGGCCTACAATAAAGAAGTCATAAGTAGATTCCAATTGTATTAATCCACGCCCCCCCCATACTCTTTCTTCACGCATAACCTATGGACATCTGGTTTTGGATCATAAATTCCATCTAATGCTGGGATTTTCCTGGTCTTCCTGTTCATTTCCGCGATGTCGCGTTGCCTCGAAGCTAATAGACAATTTCAAAACTGTAAATTACAATTTTGTCATTTGCGTTTAGCTCGGTATTCAGGGCTTGTCAAATACGTCGATAGTATTTTCTTGCTGCTCTACTTTTCCTTTTGTTGTTGTCGATTTCGGTGAATTCCTCGACACCCAGAGACTTATGTTTTTCCCAAGTTCATACCTCGTATCACAAATTGATCATTCAGTATGATGTTCTGGCTTTTCGGATGTTTACCTCGCTGAAGAAGCACTATAGAGCATTTGTCGAAGCGAAATTCCATTTTGATGTCGTCACTAAATTATTTGACGTCGTCTCATTCTTAGCTAATAACTTCAAGTCTTTCAATTAGAAGAAATGGTTTATTATTATGTTGCCACTGATTTCAAAGCTGACTCTCTGCTTATTCAGTTGGTTTGACAGTGCCACGAGCGCCAAGTAAAACAGTAAAGGCGAAAGATAATCTACCCGGAAAAGTAATATCTCCGTCCCTTCAATGTTGTTTTCAATGCTTCCAAGAAGTCTATTACTGGGCATACACGAAAAGTTTTGAGGGACTTAACAATCCAAATGTGGAGAACGATATCGAATGTTTTTTTTTGTAGTCCACCCATTTCATGGTGTGCCGCTTCTTTTCAATCGCTGTAATGGATTTATTCACTAGTAACTGATCCTCACAGCCTTTTGAGGCCTGTCTGCAACCTATCTGTTTCTCTGGGAACACCTGGTATTTTAGCAGATGATAGATTTTTGTTCTCTAGTGCAGCAGTGATGAATTTTAATTACTACTATTTAGCTGACAGACGAAGAGAGCGAGAGAAATGGTACGTGAAAACGATGTTAAATATTTACACAGACCTGCAAGTAAACACTTTTTTGTTTTTTTAACCCAACTATGTGATTCGGAAGGTTATTGGCGTGCTGAACATAATGCCCTGTGCCGTTTTGCGCCATCACGTCACAATTTTGAGAAAACCTAACATAAAAATGTTAAAATGGCAATGCCTGCCTATATTCGTGTCCTAATAACCGGACGAGATTGAGTAAAACGGACCAAACCATTTTATTCAGCTGGCCAAAATCTTCGAAAATCAATAACAATAAAGAAAACATAACTATAATGGCACAAACATTATTTTATTTCTGACGGCTGCTTTATCAATGCGAGGATAACGAGTTATCGTGTAGTTAAAGCACAGTTTATAATACAGTAGAGTCACTTCTCCCACAGAGTGTAGTCCACGCGTCGATAGTCTTACTCCTATCGACGCGTGGACTACACTCAGTAGGGGAAGTGACTTTACTGTATTATTAAACTGTGATTTAACTATAGGATAACTTTATCCTCGCATTGATAAACCGGCCCTCAGTTCAGCAAGAAATACTAGAATTTTTGTCCTGAGTATATATATAAGTAAATCGGACCTAAATAGCTAGAGCAAAGCGGGTATGGTGTTTAGCGCGTCAAAATCCTATGGAATTAGCTATTTAGGTCCGATTTACTTGTATATTTTATATGCTAACGACAGAAATTCTAGTATTTCTTGCTAAAGTCAGAAATAAAATAACACAGCCCAACACAGAAAACACTTTCTGGCCTGGGGTTCTGACCATGCTCAATATATGTTTTTGGGGTCGCTGAATCTGAATCCGAGGTCAGTGCAACTCCATCACATTAGGATATTGCCATAACCTAAAAAAACCCATAATTTAAGCGATTTCGATATCGCTTCACATAAATCGCTATAACTTTTTCTAGACAAAAATGACTCCCTCTTTTTTATACTATATCGATTGCAAATTAAATTTCCAATCTGATGATGTGGGGCACGATATTCTTCCGGTGCTTTTTAAGTGAGATATCGGCCACCAAAGTGAGAGGTCTGAGAATTTCGCTTCTCGAGCGATACGACCCAGCTTCGAGGGCCATTTCTGCCAAACGAAAGTTAACAAAAATCTAAAGAAATTAAGGGGTACGTAAAAAGATGTAAGAAATCGTTTGGCGCAAATCTGAGGTCGAGGCGTGCCTTGGTTTTCGAGATATGACCGCTCGAAGTCACCGGAAGGTGGAAATCGATTTTTTTCCGAGGCTATATCTCGAAAATGAAACGAGATACAGAGCTGCGGTTTACTCTATTCGATTTCTCTCGCCTTCCTACATACCTCTGAATTTTCTAGATGCTTTACCTCAGAAATTTTGCAAAAAAATGAAAGTGCCAGCAAGAATCTGAAAAAATTGAGAGGTATGTAGTAAGGCAAGAGAAATCGAATGGCGTAAACTGCAATTCTGTATCTCGTTTCGTTTTCGAGATGTAGCCTCGGGAAGCGGTAAAAAAATTCAATTTTCACCTTCCGCTGACTTCGAGCGGCCATATCTCGAAAACCACGGCGCACACCAACCTCCGATTAGCGCCAAACGATTTCTTATGTCTATCTACGTATTTCTGAATTTTTACAGATTTTTGCTAGCTTTGGTTCGACAGAAATGGCCCTCGACACTGGGCCGTGTCGCTCGAGAAGTGAAATCCTCGGATCTCTCACTTTGGCGGCCGATATCTCACTTAAAGAGCTCCGGAAAAATATCGTGCCAGACATCATCAGATTGGAAATTTAATGTGCAATCGACATAGTACAAAAAAAAGGGGGTCATTTTTGTCTAGAAAAAGTTACAGCGATTTATGTGGGAGATGTCGAAATCGACTAAATCATGGGTTTCTTGAGGTTATGGCAAAATCCTCATGTGATGGAGTTAAATGGACCTCGGATTCGGATTCGGCGACCCCAAAAACATATAGTAAACATGGTCAGATCCCCCGGCCAGTAAGAATTTGTTTTAATATGTATGGCTGTGTAATGATTGCGCCATTCTATAATGGGCTTGTTCAGCATTTTTTTTTTATTTCATAAATCGAAAGTGCAAGTATAAATTAATGGATCTGCAAAAAATTTGAATCTTATTCGCACGTTTAGTATCTTAAAAACTATTACAAATCTCCATCTCACGAAAATGGGGCGTGGCCAGGCGCTACGTCACTATACGCATAGACTCAGCGATCTCAGTAGACTTGATGCTCCTTACTTGTTATAATTATAAGTGTTTTCAACGTATTGTTTGTTTTGTTTACTACTTGACAGTAGGGGAGTACAATTTGGTGAAATGTCAAATAATTACAATTTTCTATCGCTCCTGCCGGGACGAATTTTCGATTTTGACCATGCAATTTACGATTAGAATTGATCGCCGACCTTCTCCTTTCCTTAGAGACATAGAACGAACTTTCACTCGACGTATTTATTTAGTTACCAGCGTTTAAAAATTCCATGTTTTTCGTCTTTTCAGGTTAAATTTGAAAGATCCCAGAAGCCATTTTTCTTACGTCACTTACGTATAGTGACGTCACATATGAGCCCTCGGTTTTTGCAACTACTATCAATTTCAACTCCTTATATCTCGAGAACGGAAAAAGTTAATAATACGAAATTTTAAGTGTATAATGAGAATATCGAGTACTATATGAAAACGTATAAAAACCATATAAAAAGAATATCATGGAACAAGCCCATTATGGTCTTCTTATTGTCACCATTGGTTTTTTAAAATTTTGGACAGCTGAATAAGATGGTCTGGTCCGTTTACTCAATCTCGTATCGTTGTCCAGTTATTAGAGGACGAATATAGGTCGTTTTAGCATTTTCAGGTTAGATTTTCTCAAAATTGTGACGTGATGATGCAAAAGTTCAACGGCATCATGTTCAGCACGTCAAAAGCTTTGGAATTACTTATTTGGGTTAAGAAAAAAAATGCGGGTTAGTGTTATTTATAATGACTAAACTACTAGAAGAAACGGTATGATACTCAATAATGTTCTATTCTGATAGTAGACGAAGCGATTAAAACAAAAATTGAAGTGAATCCGTTAATACTTGCGGCCTGTAAAGCGTTTCCGTACGTACGTACATACGTGCATACCTCCTGACGGCGACGTATGGCAATGGATTTTTTGTTTGTCTTTCCTGAAAAAGTGGTTTTATTGTCCTGAACCGACGATTCTTTTTCCATTATTCTATTCAAAGACATAATTTCCCTATTGACGAAAGGTCTTATGCTTATAAAATATTGAACAAATTATTTTTGCTTCGGTGTAAAACGTGCGATACACAATGGTCTCCCGACCATACTATAAAATTATACATGCAAACGTTTGAGCAGTTGGAATTACAATACTGGAACAAACCCAAAACAACGCAATAACAGCCAATATTAAATCATGATGTTTATATTTCGAATATTTGAAAGCTGCTGACACGGAACGCTCCTATAACTCGGATGCCTCCGCTACACACAAGACTCAAAGCAGATATTGTGATCAAAACGCGTTTACTACCCCTGGCGTCGTTCAAGCATAAAGCTGCTCATAGCTTGAGGCAAACGAGTAAAGATGCAATTGGATATAAGAAACATTTGTATATCCAGTGAAACCCAGCTCAGCTGCTTTTTTATAGAAAGAGATATATTTGTAGACCTTCGGGCGAACCAGCAGCGTGATTCCTAGAGAGCGGGGCTAGATTCTATTGAGATGATACTGGGATGTCTCTGATCTCTGTGATCACGTGAATGAGGCGCATTTTTAAATTTTGTGCCTGATAAAATATTCTAGATGAAGAAATGCTTACTTTAGCTGGTGCCTTATTACACTCAGGATCTAAAGTTTACTGGGAATGAAAGAAAGGAAAAAAAGCTCGGTATAAATGCAAATCCTATATATATTCAGGGTGCTTATTAGTAATTTCTTTCTATTATATATTATGTTATATTATATTGATGAGCCGTACTTTCAGAGACGGTTTGTTCGAAATACCCGCAACTTTCTACTTGCTTTGGTTTAATCTCTGTCTCGACAATTTGTCGGTTGATCTCTTAGTGCAGTAAAAAAAGACCAAATAGCCGATGAGATATGGATAGTCTTGAAATAGCAATATTATGATTTCATACCTTCTGGCGTATCACCAGGAGTGTATATCTGAGTTTTGAAGTTCCAAAACCTATTGCGTTTTTTATGAACAATGTTGTTTTTTAAAAAGCGTTTTTTTAGGTAAAAAGGTGAATATCTCCGGTTCTAGAGGTCCGATCGGGCAAATTACAAATCAAAAACCTTCGCAATTAAAATTCCAACAAATCTGCGTTGGTTTTGGGTCACTTGAGTGCGTACATAACACACAAAATGGAATAAACTGGGTAAACAGCGATTTCTTTTCAATTTAACGCCCAGGGACGTCAAGAGTTCCGATCGGCTGCACAGTTTCAGAAAATATACCTTTTGTTAAAAACAAAACATCATGAAATTTTGGTTGATTGATTGACTTGCCAGCGTAAGGTGGGCATTGCTGCCGATTCCGGGCATCCATGGAGGTTCGTTCCAACACGCAGCTTGGTCGTCCGTCGAACACGCCCAACGGACGGTCAAACCGCGTATGTTTTATATCTCGGATGTTTTATATACCGCCGGACCGGCTGCATACGCCGGGTGGGACATTGGGCATGTTTGTTGTCAGCAGCGAGAGCCGCATGACGCATGGGGTGGGAATATAGGATGGGAAGTGTAGGTGTTTGTGAGATGCTTCTTTTAAGTTTCCATGCTTCTATTAAGTTTCCATCTGTCATCATCGGTTAGGGTGTGCAGGTGTTTACGAGATGCTTGTTTCCAGTTTCCATGCTTCTTTTAAGTTTCCATCTATTGTCATCTCCTTATTTTTCTTCTTCTAAGTTTTCTGTTTCTTCTGTTCTGAATCTGGCAGCTTTCATTTTACTTCCCTCGCATACCGAAGGGAAGTATTGTATTCGAGAAAAAATCACCATCCGAGATTTTTTCGGATTCTGACGTTTCAGATCACGGAGATTACGAAAATATAGGTTTTTCAATTCCGTGAGTCTGTCTGTCTGTCTGTTAGTGCATTTACTAAAAAACTACTTGACGGAGAGCAGTCAAATTTGGTAGGTAGTTGACCCTACTGTCAGCAAAGAAATGGTAGAACTTTCACTAGAAAATATACAGTGTGGATCGTCTAAAGGGAATAAATAATGAAAAAAAATTTTTTTTCTCAAATTTAAAATTTCCACGTTTCATGACACGCTAAACCTATTTCAGAAAATTTTTTTTTTTCATTTTTAAAAAAGTTTTTACCACTAAAAATTTTTTCGTCCTAGTTCAAATTTAAAATTTCCACGTTTCACCTATTTCAAAAATAAAACATTTTTTAAAATTTTTTTTACCAACATTTTTGAAAAAATTTTTACCACTAAAATAGATGGATTTGTTTCTTTGTTCAAATTTAAAATTTTCACGTTTTCATGGCATTCTAAACCTATTCAAACAAATTTAAAACTTATTTTGATTAACAATTTTTTTGAAAAAAAATTTTTTTGCAAAAAATTTTAATCTATTTATCACCGGGTATAGAATAGATGAAAAAAAAATTTGTTTTGCTCAAATTTTAAATTTCCACGTTTCATGACATTCCAAACCTATTTCGGAAAAGAAAATATGCAACATTTTGGAAAAAAATTTACTACTAGAATAGACGCAAATATTTTTTCCCCAAATTTAAAATTTTCACGTTTGACATTCTAAACCTATTTGAGAAAAAAAAATTTGAAAATTTTTTTCACCAACATTTTTGAAAAAAAATTTTACCACTAAAATAGATGGACATTTTTTTTTCTTTGCTCAAATTTAAAATTTTCACGTTTCATGGCATTCTAAGCAAATTTGAAAAAAAAATAATACCACTGTAGAATAGAAGGAAACTTTCGTTTTCCAATTTCCAATTTTGAAAAATTTTTTAAAAACATTTTTGAAAAATTTGAAAAAAAATAATAAATTTTTTAACCACCACTATACTTCCACTCCAATACGTGTATGTGAAATTGAAAATGTGACAGATGGCAATAATATTAGGCATATGCACCTATTATACTATTATTGAAAAATGTACAGGGTGGTCATCCCAAGAAATAATTCAGTCATGGTGGACATTTATAAAGGTATTTGCCCAAGCCTTCCATATTTGGCACCTGTTATTTAGTATTGAACTTTTGCTGTTGGATGAGCACTCTGTATATTTTTTTGACCAAAACTTATCATGTGTTCTTTGTAATAATAGTGATAACTATATTCCGATTATTATTTTCAATGTCACTTTGTAATTATTAATTTTTTAGAGTGACCGCCATGCACAAATAAAGAGGGAAGTTCTGTGTAAATACCTTAACCGATTTTTTTTTTATTTTTTTTTTATTTATTAACCGTTCCACAGATAAATATCCATTTACAGTGGAGTTGCTGGGAAGGGCCCTATCTCGCAGTAACAATATTTTTTTGCGCGTAGATCTGCATAGATCTTCCCGGCCTGAAACCATACTGACAATCAGTCAGAATATCACACTTTTCTAAATACGCCATAATTCTGTAATATAATTTTTTCATTTATTTTGGCAGGACACATACTAATGTTTAAAAGTGAATTATATATTATTTGTTTGCTTATAGTAGTGAAACATATTCTTTACGATTTTGCAAACAGCGTAAAGAAAAACTATCTATAAGAACTAAAAGAAAAACTATATGTAAAAATATTAATGAAATCTGCATTATTTCGATAACCTGACTTCTGGTTATGCTTGTAATGAAGCATCCTAAAGTCATACCTCATTACTAAGAAGTTTCAGTGTAGTGCCGTGTGCACATTTGCCACACGACGGCGATTCATACTCGATATACTAAATTTGCACACCGCCCGACTCCGACCGTCTCAAAAAGGAGGGATAGTTTCGTGTATAAAAGCCCAGCCGCGGATCGAGAAGAGCACTGGGTACATCTCTCCGTAGACTGCCGACGGCGCGCTGAGCCGAAGACAATTTGCGGATTTATGCACCAAGTGACGTGACTCTCCGGACCGAATATATCTTGACCTAGAGAAGTCTTACGGCGCGCTGAGCCGGGGACAGAACTTGTGCCAAATGTTATTTAGTCCAGTGATGTCCCGACGAAACCGACACGGAGCAAATATAAATTAACAGAGGAGTGACCCGGCGAGTTGAGCCGATAGCTTGCTCGAGTTGATAGTTATTAGCCCGCCGCCGTTTCCGCCGTCAAAACCCCTACTCGCCGCATCACTGCATTACACTCTCGTCGTCTCTCTCACTCATACGATTTAAATATCACCTGATTACCAATAACCGTAAAAGATACGGACCTGAAAACCGATAACCTGTAACTATTGTATATTATGTAAACCTGCATATTTTACCTGTTGAAGATAATAAAATTGTTAATTTTGATTGGGTTGTCTTATTAAACTAATCTGGATCCTGAACTAATCTCCGACTCCAGCTACCCAGAGCAAAACACCGTTACATAATTTGGCGCCCGAGCAGATATAGAAAACACCGTTACATAATTTGGCGCCCGAGCAGATTCCGTTACATAATTTGGCGCCCGAGCAGATTTTAAGACATTAGTTCATTCCGGATAACCCAAAAGGTGACATTTACAAACGAGAGATAGACAAATAGAAAGAGTGTAACATAATTTAACGTCCGAACAGATTTTAAGACATTAGTTCATTCCGGATAACCCAAACGGTGACATTTACAAACGAGAGATAGACAAATAGAAAGAGTGTAACATAATTTAACACCCGAAACAGATTTTAAAAGGTAGATTTACTCCAAACAACCCAAAAGGATACATTTATACTAAGAGAGAGATAGTAAAATATTTAGAGGGAGACACAAAATATTCCAAGCCATAGAAATGAGTTTGTCAGACACAGATGGTGCTTATGGACTAGAAGTCGCAGATACCACAGTAGGATGGATATATAAATTAAAGAAAGATGAACTACTAGTAGAATTATCCAAGTACGGCGCAATTACAACTGGAACAGTGGAAGAACTCCGAAGTAGACTAAAAAGTTATTTACGTAGCGAGGCAGCCAAGAAAGTTGATGCCACGCCCACCCAAATAAATCCTACAATACCAGACAGGTCATACATTATACCAACACCCATGGGTACGGTTTTAACTGAAGTTCGCAAATGGAACGTTCGTTTCGACGGTAGAAAAGACGTTTTCTCATTTCTAGAACGTGTAGAGGAGCTACAGTCCGGATACAATTTTAATGATGAACAAATGCTACGAGCCCTACCCGAACTACTACAAGGCGATGCATTATTATGGTACAGAAATAATAAAACATCCTGGAATACGTGGGATCAATTTGTCACAAAGTTAACAGCATTTTACGCACCCTCAGATTACCATTTAAAGTTGGAAGACGAAGCAAGGCTCCGTGTACAAAAAGACAACGAAAATATAAAAGATTATGTAGTAGCAATCCAAACTCTACTGCGGAGGCTTAAAAATATCACTCCAGAACAGAAGTTATACCGAATATACTCAAATTTAAAACCAGAATACCGAAAATATATCAAACGAACCGATTTCCAGACACTCGATCAATTAATAACCCTAGCAAATGAACACGAAACTGTTTGTAAAGAAGAAAAGGCAGCTAAACCAAGCTTGCAAACAGGCACACCAAGATTAAGTTTAAATTACACACCAGACAGATATTATCAAGCACCGAATTATAGAAATAATTATGGAAACAACACACAAAACCACAATAGGCCGGCCACCCAGAATTATTCTAGATCACAAGATCAGGTACAGAGACAAACCGCCGCCGAGTACCCCAGAACACAAAACAATGCTAGAAATAACACACAAACAAATTCCAGGCACAGCGTAGTTAATAACTACAATAGAAATACAAACTGTTGGCGTTGTGGAAGCCAGGGTCACACCCGAGATAACTGTACAAACACACCCAAAATATTTTGCTCCCGCTGCGGACAACTAGGCATATTTTCCCGTGATTGCAGCTGCAAAAATGAGGCCTCGGGAAAACGGCAATATGGCTGCCCTGCCTCGCGAACAGTCCAGCCAGTAAACAACTTCCCCGCGGCCACCGTCCAAACTCCAGTTTTCAATGTCAACGACCGACTGAAGCTCCCGATACAAATCGGAACCGAACACTTTACAGCGCTACTCGACACGGGCTCAACCCGCTCTTACATAGGGGACGCTGTATACACGAACTGCAAAGCAAACTTACTAGAAATAAATTGTACCGGACATAATATTAAACTGGCGGATGGAACCGAAACACAAGTAAACAGAGAATTCAAATTAAATTACTACACAACAGGACTTCAATTAACCGATAATTTCTTGTACTTGCCAAATTTAACTTATGATATTATTTTGGGGATGGACTTTCTAAGGAACCATCACGTTACCATTGATTTTAAATTACTAACAGGGCAAATTATGGGAAAGATGATAGAGTTTAATCAGAAAATAGAAGGAACAATACCACTCTCTCTAGTTCAGCCCTCAGATAACGAAAAACAGATCCTGTCAAATTTTTTACAAGTCGAACTTCCGAAATTTGAGACAATTCAAGGTGTTACCCCACTAACACAAGTTATACCAGAATACCAGAATACCAGAATACCAGAATACCAGATTACCAGAATACCAGAATACCAGAATACCAGAATACCAGAATACCAGAATACCAGATTACCAGAATACCAGAATACCAGAATACCAGAATACCAGAATACCTGAATACCAGAATACCAGAATACCGTCCAGACATGAATCCACGGGATTCACACCGGCAATGCTTACGAAAAATTCAGACCAAGATGTGGCCACGAACTCCAAGTTTACCACCCGGGTACCCTGAGTCAGACGACCCGACGCCGTCTCCTCCACCACGCCCGATGTCACCGCCCGGACCAGGTTTGGAAAACCTGTACATATTCTTTGATCCTCCCAGGACAATCAACCCTGAGACGCCGCCACTCTCAAAAATTAGGGCAGAAACCCAGATACCAGCCCTACTATCACCCCTACCCCCGACGCCGGAAGCCAAAAGCCTCCCCAGCCAGGGAAACGCCAGAATACCATCGTCGCCGCCGAGGTTAGACATGCCGTCCCTGCTGCCGTCCCCGAGGTGTCCCTCAACCTCCAGAGCTGAGCCGTCCCCCTCACCGCCAGTTAAATATGTGCCATCCCCGATACCGTCCCCTGGGCTACAAACGATATCTCCACTGTCCAGGTCAATGGAAGGGAAGTTCAGGGAGTTATTTGGTGAAAGCCCCAGTCCCCCAAAGCCGCCGACCCCAGGTAGGTCAATTCCCTGCCTTCGGGCCTTGTTTCAGATAGACGACACAAAGCCGCCTCCTGCAGTACCAAATCGGAGACGAAAGTTCAGGCACCGCAGCAGCGACGGAACGACCACCCGAATCCCAGGAATCACCGCCCTGTCCAGCACCAAGCCCTGTGCGTCAATACCCTTGCCGCAGACGTCCACTAACGCAACCCCAGGAGTGCGCGGGAACGTCTAAGTGCGCGGCAAACGAGTGCGCGGAAAACTTTATCAGGCCGAATTTGTTATTACATTTTCCGATATGTAAATTTTGTTAATTTTGCTTTAGAATCCATTTGTTTTATCTTTTATACCAATGTTTTCTTACGATTTATTTCGATTTATGCCATACCTAGTTTAGTTATTTTTTGCATAGTACATTTTATTTTTCCTGTTATCTCTTCCGTTGTTTTACAGATAGATTCCTGTTGACAAAACTTCAAATTGTATATTCACATGTTTATACAGGGTGTTTACGAAATTTTACCATGTTTTCGTTAGTTGGATAAAAATGTATAATAGGTTAGGATTTGTTTTAAAATGTTTTTAAAATTGTTTATTCACATGTTTATACAGGGTGTTTACGAAATTTTACCATGTTTCCGTTAGTTAGATAAAAATGTTAGAGTTGTTTTGAAATGTTTAAAAATTGTTCCTGATGTCAATTTTTTTTCACCCGACGAACGAGGGGAGTGTAATGAAGCATCCTAAAGTCATACCTCATTACTAAGAAGTTTCAGTGTAGTGCCGTGTGCACATTTGCCACACGACGGCGATTCATACTCGATATACTAAATTTGCACACCGCCCGACTCCGACCGTCTCAAAAAGGAGGGATAGTTTCGTGTATAAAAGCCCAGCCGCGGATCGAGAAGAGCACTGGGTACATCTCTCCGTAGACTGCCGACGGCGCGCTGAGCCGAAGACAATTTGCGGATTTATGCACCAAGTGACGTGACTCTCCGGACCGAATATATCTTGACCTAGAGAAGTCTTACGGCGCGCTGAGCCGGGGACAGAACTTGTGCCAAATGTTATTTAGTCCAGTGATGTCCCGACGAAACCGACACGGAGCAAATATAAATTAACAGAGGAGTGACCCGGCGAGTTGAGCCGATAGCTTGCTCGAGTTGATAGTTATTAGCCCGCCGCCGTTTCCGCCGTCAAAACCCCTACTCGCCGCATCACTGCATTACACTCTCGTCGTCTCTCTCACTCATACGATTTAAATATCACCTGATTACCAATAACCGTAAAAGATACGGACCTGAAAACCGATAACCTGTAACTATTGTATATTATGTAAACCTGCATATTTTACCTGTTGAAGATAATAAAATTGTTAATTTTGATTGGGTTGTCTTATTAAACTAATCTGGATCCTGAACTAATCTCCGACTCCAGCTACCCAGAGCAAAACACCGTTACATAATTTGGCGCCCGAGCAGATATAGAAAACACCGTTACATAATTTGGCGCCCGAGCAGATTCCGTTACATGCTAGCAAGTTAAAATTTTGAAAAAAATGTCTTACTTGACATTCTCATTATAACTGAATTTACATACCGTAGGGGGTTATGTAGATACTAATTTAATATGTTTAGCCGTAGGGGACTATGTGGGATGCTAGTGTTATAATGAGAATGTTAAATAAGGATCAAATAGGATTTTAACTTGCTAGGTTAGGTTAGGTTAGGTTAGGTTAGGTTATCGAAAGAATGCAAAGATTTCATTAATATTTTTACATATGGTTTTTCTTTTAGTTCTCATAGATAGTTTTTCTTTCCGCTATTTGCAAAATCCTATAAAGAATATGTTTCACATACTAATGTTATTTGACGATAATTTTCCATATGATTTTCATTTCCTTGTTTAAGGAATTAGAGAGGAAAGTTTAAACTCTGACAGAATAATATTGGTTTATTAATGAGGCCTCATAATTATGCATCGAGAAACAGAACACGGTATCTTTAATAATAAAATATATGAAATACAATGCATTGTTTAAAAGTGAATTATTTTTTGTTTGCTTATAATTGTAATGTAACATATTCTTTATAGGATTTTGCAAACAGCAGAAAAAACTATCTATGAGAACTAAAAGAAAAACTATCTCTAAATTATTGATTTGCAATCTTTGCATTCTTTCGATAACCTGAATTCTAGTTATGCTAGCAATTATTATTTACATACTTCTGTTAGACTTATGATTTTTATTTCAAACTTGGAACAGATATAAAATTGTAAAGTTAGACCATCTTCACTATACTGGGTGATCGTCAGATGTATATAAATGCTTATTCTTACATAAACCATATTTTATTCTATTTCTAGATGAAAATTTATATAGGATTTTACTTTCTTCCCTTACCAATGAGAAGCACTGAAGTTGCGAAAAAAGCACCCGCCAAGGTATCTTTGAATTATACTACGAAAATTAAAGTTTTACAACTCCATCAGTACATCTGACAGACGGACGGACATTTTGAAACTTGTATAGAATTCGGTCACTACCGCAACTATATGAAAATTTTATCTCTATGAGTGATATTTACGATTTCAGTGCATGGCCACGTCGGCGCATCGCACATCGCCCATCGCTCATCGCACAACGCCTGGCCTCGTCTGCATATAAAAGAAATTGTACCAATTGTTCATATATTGTTCGGCTATTTCCGTCAACATTTTTATTAAAATCAGACTGCTGCAGTTACTTTTATCTCTTTTGTTGCAAATAGGGATTCACAAACACGGTATCGCCCGGCTATGCGATGTGCGAGGCTCAAGTTGATGATTGGGTCACCACGCAGTGCACCTCGCACAGTAAAATTAAATAGAACAATTATTTCAAACGAGAGGATTTAAAATAATTGTTCTATTTAATTTTACTGTGCGAGGTGCGCTGTGTGGTGCGCCAACACGAGACGTGGCTTTAGAAATCTGCCGATCAAATACAATATACTTTTCGTCTTCATATTGGCGAAGATTATAATAATGAAGTTTTAAGTGCTTTAATTAATCTTATACTAGTTTTATAATAGCTGTAACAAAGTTGGGTGAATCAATTATACAGACAGAGAAGCTGTTAATTTTTTAAAACACTGTAACGTAAGACAAGACCCCATGTTGTTATCTATAATTTATATAATTAAAGGTTAGAGGTCAAATCTCATGCATTTATTAATTGAATGAAATTTCCTAGGAAGCTTTAAACATCCAACAAAATTTTGTTTTGGTTATCTCAATGATCCACTTCAATAACAAACTTAAGTGATATATTAAATACAACATAAACAAATAAAACTTCTCCACGATGATATTTCATCAGCTAACGTTATGTCTTTAAAACATCTCACTTAAAACTATAAATTCACTCACTCTTGGTTATTATGCGGTTTACATTCTTCATATTATAACAATCCTGTGATTTAAAACCTAAACAAGCTAACCATTAAACTCTTCGCAGATTTCCCTCACATTTTATATAATTGTTGCACGTTCTATAGGATACTCTACGCAGTTTTATTGGTACATAATTTTAGTTTTAAACACTTTTTGTTAACCGCAAAACACAAAAAATTTGATTTTTTTTAAATTTAAATAATTAATAACTTTTTCATTTATTGCTCAATTTTGTTAAAAAACAATAGGATTTTTTCTCTAGCTGATACTAACTTACTGTCCCAATTTCAATACAATCGGACTTTTCATTTTTAAGTAATCGTACTTACAAGACACGTGACGGATGGACAGACAGACGGACAGATAGACGGTCGGATGGGCTAACAGACACTTTGAGAGTCGTTCAGAATTCGATCACCAACAAGTTTTCCTCTACCAGCGATATGGTTTTAGAAATGTGCCGATTAAATGCAATATAACTCTTATCATCATATTTACTATATTTATAAAACCCGCATAAAAACCAATAGTATTTCAAAAAAATCGGTAAAGATATTTACACAGAACTTTCCTCGTTATTTGTGCATGATGGCGGTCACTCTAAAAAATTACTAATTACGAAATGACATTGAGAATAATAATCGGAATAGAGTTATTGCTATTATTACAAGGAAAACCTGATAACTTTTGGTCAAAAAAATATACAGAGTGCTCATCCAACAGCAAAAGTTCAATACAAAATAACAGGTGCCAAATATGGAAGGCTTGCGCAAATACCTTTACAAATGTCCACCATGACTGAATTATTTCTTGGGATGACCACCCTGTACATTTTTCAATAAAAGTGTGATAGGTGCATATGCCAAATATTATTGCCATCTGTCACATTTTCAATCCCACATTCACGTAATGGAGTGGAAGTATAGTAGTGGTTAAAAACTTTCTTTTTTTTTTTGGAATTTTTCAAAAATGTTGGTAAAAAAATTTCAAAATTTCTCTCTTCTGAAATAGGTTTAGAATGTCATGAAACGTAGAAATTTTAAAGAACAAAAAGGAAAGTTCCCTTCTATTCTATAGTAGTGGTAAAAACAGTTTACAAATTTAAATATTATATCTTCTAGTGTTAAATTTTTTTCCAAAATGGTAAAAAAATGTTGCAATTTTATTTTTCCGAAATAGGTTTGGAATGTCATGGCGTGGAAATTTTAAATTTGAGCAAAAAAAATTTTTTCGTCTATTCTATAGTAGTGATAAATAGATTAAAAATGTTTTCAAAAATGTTCTTAAATTTTTCAAAAACATTTTAAAATTTGTTTGAATAGTTTTAGAAGGCCATGGAAACGTGGAAATTTTAAATCTGAACAAAGAAAAAAAATCCATCTATTTTAGTGGTAAATTTTTTTCAAAAATGGTAAAAAAAAATCTATTTTTTTTTAATAGATTTAGAACGCTATGAAACGTGGAAATTTTAAACTTGAAGAAAGAAGAAAAATCCATTTATTTTAGTGGTAAAAAAATTTTCAAAAATGTTGGTAAAAAATGTTTTTTTGAAATAGGTTTAGAATGCCATGAAACATGGAAATTTTAAATTTGAACAAAGTAAAAAAAAAATTCATCTATTTTAGTGGTAAAAAAATTTTCAAAAATGGTAAAAAAATTTTCAAAAATTTTTTTTTTTCTGAAATTGGTTTAGCGTGTCATGAAACGTGGAAATTTTAAATTTGAGCAAAAAAAAATTAAAAACTACTTGACGGAGAGCAGTCAAATTTGGTAGGTAGTTGACCCTATTGTCAGCAAAGAAATGGTTAAACTTTCACTGGAAAATATACAGGGTGGACCGTCTAAACGGAATAAATAGTGATTATTCCGTTTAGATGGTCCACCCTGTATATTTTCCAGTGAAAGTTTAACCATTTCTACGCTGATAGTAGGGTCAACTACCTACCAAATTTGACTGCTCTCCGTCAAGCTGTTTTTTAGTTAATGCACCGACAGACAGACGGAAAACCTATATTTTCGTAATCTACGTGATCTGAAACGTCAGAATCCAAAAAAATCTCGGACGGTGATTTTTTCTCGAATACAATACTTCCCTTCGGTATGCGAGGGAAGTAAAATGTTGTCTACAAAATATAGTGACCATTTGCGGCTTCTACCACTATTTATCGTTTACTATTTACTGTCGCAAAAAAGCACTGCAAAGACATCGACAAGGGTGCAATTCAACCATCACCCAAATTACCCAGGGTCGGACGAGAATTGTTCTTATCATGTATATTTGAGGCATCAAAAGTAAAATTTAAGATATAAGTAAATAACCATTAATTACAAAGTCACACTGCACCGTTTTACGGTTTTTATAATTAATTCGAGGGGTAAACCACCGTTGATAGTAACACTATAAATTTTAGGCAGTTTCTCAGCAGTCAAGTCGGCAGTCCCGGCAATCTAGTGGCAGTTACACATTTTTAAGGGTGGTTGCGTCCCTGAATTATATTGGGTCCAAGTGATCGCCTTCATTCAAAAAGTAAAGTGCGATACAATAGAATGTTAATACATTAACATTCATGTTAAGTAACTATTTTAGATAGTACTTATATGTTTTTTGTAAGATGATGAGAATTATTTGAGGAGAGTGAGAGTGGACCCCGTTGAGGGTGACTGCAAAAAGAATCAGTTAAAACAATTTAATTCGATAAAATTTAAGTCATCGGTAGGTTAAAATTTTTTGCGTAAAATGAAGTGTAATAATAGAAGAAAAAATAAAGTATACACGTGTCTAGTGCAATGTCTAGCTGGGTCGTCGTATCGTAAACGGGAACAAACCGACCTACACATATTACTTGGGACTCTTTGAAGAGGATGGTATGAGCAACACGTGTTTATAAAGCAATATAGACATACCAGTCATACCATACCATACCAAATTGTTTTTTATTAGTAGTATTAGTGTGTTAGTTTACTTCTTTATTAAAATGGATAAAAAGAAATAAAATTGAAAATGTATTAAACATAGGTAATACAGAAAAATTGAAAAACGGCAATTAAAACCAATTACTACAAAAAAAAAAAAAACAGTACACAAGGTGTGAAAAATATTCTCTCGGGCCTCTATTTCATAAACCGCTGTGAAGAGTCTTTGCACTTTCACCATAAATGGATAAATAAGGAGATGACGATAGATGGAAACTTAGAAGAAACATATTGAAACATTCTTTATAGGATTTTGCAAACAGCAGAAAAAATAACTATCTATAACTAAAAGAAAAACTTTGTGTAGAAATATTAATGAAATATTTGCATTCTTTCGATAACCTGAATTCTGGTTATGCTAGCAAATTAAAATCCTAAAATGAATTTGTCTAATTTCTTATTTGACAATTCTCATTCTAACACTAGCATCCACACAGTCCCCTACGGCCATGCAGATTAAACTAGTATCCACATAACCCCCTACGATTATGAAGATTCAGTTAAAAATGAGAACAAAGACCTAAAATGAATTTATTTATCTACCTTGTCTTAAAAAAATTTTTCATTCTAATGGATTACATTTTCATGAAATCTATCATTCTGTTTCCTGGAAATGCTTAGCCTTTGAAACGTTTTTCGCCCTTATTCTGGAGCTCATCAAAGGCTAAGCATTTCCAGGAAACAGAATGATAGATTTCATGAAAATGTAATCCATTAGAATGAAAAATTTTTTTAAGACAAGGTAGATAAATAAATTCATTTTAGGTCTTTGTTCTCATTTTTAACTGAATCTTCATAATCGTAGGGGGTTATGTGGATACTAGTTTAATCTGCATGGCCGTAGGGGACTGTGTGGATGCTAGTGTTAGAATGAGAATTGTCAAATAAGAAATTAGACAAATTCATTTTAGGATTTTAATTTGCTAGCATAACCAGAATTCAGGTAATCGAAAGAATGCAAATATTTCATTAATATTTCTACACAAAGTTTTTCTTTTAGTTATAGATAGTTATTTTTTCTGCTGTTTGCAAAATCCTATAAAGAATGTTTCAATACAATTATAAGCAAACAAATAATAATTCATTTTTAAATTAGAAGAAACATCTCGCAAACGCCGGCACTTCCCATCCTATATTCCTATCCCATGCGCCATGTGGGTCTCGCTGCTGGCAACAAGGATGTCCCATATCCAATCCAGAGTATGCAGCCGGTCCGGCGGTATATAAGAACATCCAGATTGGATGTCCGGAATCGGCAGCAATGCCCACCTTACGCTGGCAAATCAATTAATCAATCAATCAAGAAGGTTGATGAGAATTATTTGGGAATTATTTAATATCTATTTTTTGAAAGGTTCAACAAATCGTATTGGTACCTGTTGTTTTGACGGCACATAATTTTTAGAAGCCACTTTGATCCTGTTTTTAAATTTGTTTGTTAGGTTGTATTTACCCCTCTTCAACTGATGATGTCATATGAGTTACAACTGACTCAAAGAATAGTACAGTGTATTGAGTTGCTTTCAATATTTGAATTTAAACAGTGATAGTTATAATTTATTTTAATTAATTATGTTTAGTTGAAGCTTGCACCAAAGATGTTAATTAACTATTATACTTAAATATTTAAGATACTGTGCCAAGTTGATAAACATAGCATTATTCTCATCAGTATTTATATTCAGAGGGCTAAAATTAGGTACGTGGTTTTTGCAGGAAGTTGTTATAGCCAAACCATTATTCCAATTATTCAAAATCATTCAGTTTTATTTTTCATTGTTGCCGATTTTTATCCTTATATATTATGTCGGTTTCATCGGCATTACTCAGCATATCTTCCCTTTGTTCAGTAACTCAAGGTCCGTTATGCTAACTTGAATAAGGCTAGCCCGAGAACAGTTCCTTGTGGTACACCGTATTCTGATTTTTAGTACACTTTCATTCTCACTAGTTCGTACATGTGGCTTTCTAATAGTTAAATAACTTTCTATGAGCTTATGTGCAATACCTCTAATACCAACATTTATATATTTTTTAAGTAGTAACGAATGGCCAACTGTATAGAAGGCTATCGTAGGGTCCACAAAACGCACAACATCTATTCATGTCCAAAAATATAATGTCTAAATCTACATACGTTTCATTATGAATCATATCAACGCGCGCTGAAAATTGCGTTAAATTCTAATAAAAAAAAATCAAATGAATTCGTACATTTCTACCCAATCACTTCTAACCCATCCCTATGGGCGGCGGTGATTACGTAATTCAATATAAAATGCACAGTCATGCATATAATTCATTCCTCTATAATTTCATTCGATATTGTGTGGAATGGCGTAATTTTTCCAACAACCTATTCTCCGAAATTAATTCGCGATCAGTATGATTTACAAATTTATTGTGGAAATAGTTTTTCAACGGGAAAAGATTACATAGACCATCGCATGCTTTGAATGTTCGCAATAATGACTGCACTTAAAAACGACGCACCCAAACGTAAACATTTCTAACTGCGAATTTAAGCTGGATTCATAGTTCATGTACCACATGCAATAAAGCTATAATCGCTGTATCTCTAATTAACATAAGGTCCAGCGTGTATTGTCATTCATAAGCGTTTTAATATCCACATGTGCTTTAAAAACTAACGAGTAGAAATTGCGATCGGGCGTGGCCGACTACGAATATCTATTTGATTTGTTCAAAGTACAGCAGTGTTGCCAACTCCGTTAGGGAAGAAACTGTAGATAATAAAAGAAAAAACAGTAGAAAACAGGGAATTTATTGTAGTGAAACACAGGGCCGTCGAGAGAAAATCGGGGCACGGGGGATTAGTAACATACGACTCTCACCAATCTTCAATATAAATTTCGAAGAGCGGGGGGATCGAACATTTATATCGATCGAAATTTTGAAAGAGCGGAAGGTGATATTCCCTTAAAATTCTCAGTGTGTAATTATTCAGCGATTACCTCGTATAAATGTACTAAAAAAATGATGATTGCGACTTTTCTATTTTGTATCTAGCAATACATGAATTTCATATAACTGACAAAAATGATCCCCACAATGTAGCGAATTTATAAAATGTATTGCGATAGTGTTGGATACCAAGGTTCGGAGTCAACATTACGAAAGCATCGTAAAAAATTGGATTTTGTTGGATAAAAATGAGGAACAGGAACATTTTGATGGAACGATTAGACGTAAGACATCTTCGCGTAGGGGACTGTGTGGATGCTAGTGTTAGAATGAGAATTGTCAAATAAGAAATTAGACAAATTCATTTTAGGATTTCAATTTGCTAGCATAACCAGAATTCAGGTTATCGAAAGAATGCAAAGATTTTATTAATATTTTTACACAAAGTTTTTCTTTTAGTTATAGATAGTTATATTTTCTGCTGTTTGCAAAATCCTATAAAGAATATGTTTCAATACAATTACAAGCAAACAAATAATAATTCATTATTAAAAATTGTTAGGTATGTATATTTTTTATAAGCTATAAATAAAGTTATTATTATTATCATCATTTGTCAATCCTTCAATAAAACTTTATAGCTGTGAAGTTCAAGTTAGGAGGATCAAATTTTATAGAGATTAAGCAACTGTTGTTTTATCATTGTTTTATGAAATTAATTTGAGGTGGTTGTTAATGCTACGAAATAAATCTAATATGCTTTGAAATCACTAAGTTTCAGGTCGTACCTTCATAAAACTAACTGCTTGCTCGAGTTTTAACGAAGCAAACAAACATCTGTAATAAATCAGTATTAAACATAGAACGAGTTGGTTTACCTTTGCCCAAACTATAATGTTTAAAATAGGTAATTTTAAGACATATTTGTCGGCATTTTGTTGGTTAGATTAAAAGCCATGAGTGCAATAAAGAGGCTTTTTACAAATGTCTTACAACGTTTTATCTTCGATCGTGCCAATTATTGTAAGAAATTGGCAATGTTTCATGAATATTTGTAAAACTGTATCAACCTTTTGTGAATGTCACTTTGACGGTTAGTATTATTCGAGTTGTAGTTGAAGTCGCCATTCTAATTATGTTACTTCATAGTCGTGACTGAAAATCTGTGATGATAGTAACTAAGGAAACGATATTATAAATAAACTGGCGTAGTTGAAGTCGCCATTGTTGTCCTTGAATGTTTGAATTAAAATATCAAGTTAATACTGTTAAAAATTAATAATGAATAAAATACTGTCCTTACTGATACATTTTTTAGAAATCGTGCAATAAAAACGTGCAATAAAAATTTTTGTCCACGACTATTAAATAATGTACTCATTATGTATGTGTTTCCTCAAGGATAATGCTATCCATTATTCCCTGCAGTGAATAATGATTTCATTATTCACTGATTGCAGTGAATAATCAGGACAGTCAATTGTTTGCAAGAAATGACATTAGTGGCTTTTTACAAAAAATTTAAAATGTCTAAATTGTAGTAACCAAAAGAGAAGTGTTGCCTCTCTAAGTTTTCTAGGAAGCACTCAAATGCCGAAGAGGTATTTTAATAAACACTCAAAAACTACATTCGTAAGTTCTTTTCAACGCATCATCTATTTCTATTAGCAACACGCGGAAATCCCCAACATTGTTTTTGAACCATTTACATACATGTCTACAAACTGTATTATTTTATTAGTAAGCCATGACAATGTGTCAAAGCGTAAATTGATTTAAAACGTCAAAATTTGTGCGATTTCAACGCCAACGTTATTTACAATAATGTTACATTTCAGGTACTCAAAAAGGGTAATATAATTAAATAAATCGGTACTGACAGTGAAAACGAAATTTCAAAGATACCGCCAGAGATAAACGAAGCTGCAAAAATCGCCTCATTAAACTTGTGGCCCGAAAAATCGAGAAAATTATATATGATGTCTGATGACATATGAATTTTTCCTAAATAGGAGACATTGAATGAAGATGAATTAAATAAATATTAAATATTTAATAGTCGTGGACAAAGTATAGTATTCTACTTGCATATAATGACTATTATATGCTCGTTGAATAATATACTATTGTCCACGACTATTAAATAATGTACTCATTATGTATGTGTTTCCTCAAGGATAATGCTATCCATTATTCCCTGCAGTGAATAATGATTTCATTATTCACTGATTGCAGTGAATAATCAGGACAGTCAATTGTTTGCAAGAAATGACATTAGTGGCTTTTTACAAAAAATTTAAAATGTCTAAATTGTAGTAACCAAAAGAGAAGTGTTGCCTCTCTAAGTTTTCTAGGAAGCACTCAAATGCCGAAGAGGTATTTTAATAAACACTCAAAAACTACATTCGTAAGTTCTTTTCAACCCATCATCTATTTCTATTAGCAACACGCGGAAATCCCCAACATTGTTTTTGAACCATTTACATACATGTCTACAAACTGTATTATTTTATTAGTAAGCCATGACAATGTGTCAAAGCGTAAATTGATTTAAAACGTCAAAATTTGTGCGATTTCAACGCCAACGTTATTTACAATAATGTTACATTTCAGGTACTCAAAAAGGGTAATATAATTAAATAAATCGGTACTGACAGTGAAAACTAAATTTCAAAGAAACCGCCAGAGATAAACGAAGCTGCAAAAATCGCCTCATTAAACTTGTGGCCCGAAAAATCGAGAAAATTATATATGATGTCTGATGACATATGAATTTTTCCTAAATAGGAGACATTGAATGAAGATGAATTAAATAAATATTAAATATTTAATAGTCGTGGACAAAGTATAGTATTCTACTTGCATATAATGACTATTATTCTATGCTCGTTGAATAATATACTATTATTGCAGTTTCTTGCAAAAGGCTACTTTTTACACTGAAGATGATGTAAAAAAAACTGTTACTTTTTACACGATCGTAGATAAAATTGGTTTTAAGATAAGCCTACAAGTTTTAAAAAATATAATACTAATGAGGCTTAAAATAAACTTTTACAAGAATAAGTCGACATACTTAAAGGGCAATTGGCAATGTAATAAGCATTTAAGACAAAACATGTTTGAAGTAGAATTATTCACAGCTTATAGGGTTTATACATATAGCCGCCATTATATTTCCAGCCGTCGAGGAATATAATGGTCAGCCATATTGGGAATGACCCAGGTTAAACAAAAAATGCAATTTGTATCTAATAGAAATGTAAAACCAAGTATTGTCTTATAATGCTCGTCAGATACTCTCTGAATAAAGCTTTAGATAATTCATTAAAACTTAAAATTTTTAAAAGTAGTTTTAAAAAGAGGCATGTAGGCCCTTCTCTAGATGGGCCCCTGTGCTCTTATAAAGGTTTTAAATCGGCTTCCAAACTATTTACGTTTATACGTAGTCTTAGAAATCAGTTTTTAGAATAACTTATAAATTATTATAAAACTACAATTGTTACTTGCGATGGTACCTACTGAATTTGCATTTGTTTTGCAATAAGTTATTTAAATTAATTATCAGTTACCATACAAAAACTAATAAAGCAATTTATAGTTTTAAGTTGGATGCCATGGAATCGAATACAAATTAATATAGGGTAAAATGCATCAACTTTCATCAGACAAAGTTTGTCACATAACAGGAATATCACCCTGTATAACCACAGTTACATGGTTAAAGTAGATGATTCCTAGGTCGACATAAGAACCGTACTTTGGCAGATAGGATATTAATTATGATAAAATCTGCTGACGTAATTGACCTGGGTTTAAAACTACAATTATGTTTTGGCCTTAGGGTCCCTCTGGTAAAAAATTGTTTAAAAAACTCATCTTGTATATGCCGCGTTAATTTTGTGACATCTAATCCAGATTTTTTTTCCAACTCGAGACGGGACCCGTTATGGCCTCAGGGAAAACTATAATATCAGTATACCCCATTACCGTTTGTCACTTGCAAATGGTTATGGTTATGACTCTTAAGCTTTTTAATAAGCTCCCAACTAGTATAAAAATTCCTAGGCATTTAAGGGCCACGGTAGGGGATTTATACATTCTCTTTTTAAGAGACTCTTGGCTCGGCTACAATGCGACTCTTTAAGTTTAATTAAGTAAACATTAAAATTAGTGATTTTTTTCAAGAGCACTTTGGTTTAATGTTTACGGGAGTACAAAATAAAAATTAATACAAAGTAGCACACCAAATTATGTCATAATAAATGCCTTTGAGTGTTTTTAACATTTTTGAAGATTTAATTTCTTAATGACATAAGCTGAGGAATGTGTATGTTTATTTATAATCCGTTAATCCAGACATCCCGTGCTTTTGTATTGTCTAACTCAGGAACTTTTTGGGTGTCCCAACTTGGCATAGTCATAGGTGCCGGTATCACGAGGGCTGTGGGGAGTGGGGCCCCTTGCCTTACTTATCGTGGAGGCATGTTGAAGTATAAATTTTCTGTGTATTCGAATAAGGAACTAAACACCAAATTGTCATGTATTTCATGTTGAAATGAGATTGACATGTGAGACACAACACGGCTATAATGTTGTGATTAGTTATGGTGGCCAGTGTATGAAAATTTACGCTTCAAATGTGAAAATGTTCCTAAAACACATTGATTGAAAATTTGTCAATAGTAGAAAACATATTTTTCGATGTGAATTTCAAGGTTTACGATGATAGCACAAATTATGTAGAAAACATACTTTTTAATGTTTCCATAAAACTTACGGAAACATTAAAAAGTTTATTTTTTACCTTATATAAATATTACAAGATGTTCGTAGAGAAAAAATTTTCATATCATGTTGGTGATCGAAATCTGAACAACTTTCAAAATGTCCGTCCGTCTGTCTGTCTATCCGTCCGTCACGTTTCTTGTAAGCACGATAACTTAAGAACGAAAAGTCCGATTGTATTGAAATTTGGACAGTAAGTTACTGTTAGCTAGAAGAAGAACTCTGTTTGAACAAAATATATCGATAAATAAAAAAGTTTTTTAAATAAAATAAAAAACATTTGGATTTTTTTGTAGTTAAACTAAAAATGTCTAAAACTAACAGCATTTACAAAAAAACTTCGAAGAGTATCCTATAGAATGTGCAACAATTATATAAAAAGTGCAGTAAATCGGCGAAGAGTATAATGGTTAGCTGGTTATTTTTTACTCTTTGAGTAGGAACAGGAACAAGACAGATAATTTAGATAAAGCGATATCGAATAGGTGCAATTTTTTTTTCAGAAGTATGGCATGTGCCAACTAACTCATTAGTTATATCAACATGATTTCTCTTACATTTTCAGTGATTTTGGCTGAATGTTTTTTTTTCACTATCATCTTTTTGGTTTATACTGTCAGTCTCACGAAAGAGTTTAATAGATCGGTCCATACTGAGAAATAATACATTAACAAACATTATTTTCTTTTGCACGGTTCAGCTGAAGTCGTTTTTTAAACGCTCGTTATAAATTACCTCAAGATCAAGTTTTAATTTTCTTAGAAATTACAAGAAGTTTAATTTTCAAACATGTTTATACATTGTCGAATTATTATATTATTATATATAATATATTACCTTAAATATATTTTTGGGTACGCCCATGATGTGGGACGCAGTCGTGTGTGTATGACGAATAAAACGGAATAACTTTTGGGAGCGTCCATTACCTATGACATTTGACAGACGGCTAGAGGCAATTCTGAATCTTTTACCTACTATACGTTTTTCGATATGACCAATAAGTTTTGAAACGCTGAATTCGAAGTGGAATAATGCACATCACGAAGGGACGAACCGCTGTCAAGCCAAAAATTATGTGGTTACTTACAATAGCATATATCTACATTTACAATTATATAGAGTTTTCGATTTTAAACATTCCACTAGCATGTACAGGGTGTCACAAAACTCAACGTCACTCCATGGAGGGCTGATAGGCTAGCTCATGGATGACCACAATATCAAAATATCGGTAATATTGCTCATGGTTTAGCGGTTTTGTTTTTGTTCAAATAGATGTCAGTGTGGCTCGTTTGAAATCTATTCGTATTAATATCGATATTACTACCTATGCGGCGTAGCTATTCGGATAGTCGTTATAAAAAAGGAATTAATACTGAGAACGTTTTTCAGATGTTTGTCATACCTGTAATTTCAATATTTACGGAAGTTCTATCAACACTCAGTAATATCAAGGTGCAATTATTACAACTAACTCTAGCTTCTTTCGTAATTATTCCATTCCTGTCGTAATACAATAACTTAACGAGAACGTTTATGAAATCTTACACAGACACAAACAATAAACTTAAAAAAAAAGAGGAAAGTTCAACAAAATATTAAATATCCATATCTACATCTCTGGCAAATAGCACTGAACAGGGTTCTCACGTTTTTATCTTCGTGAAGTCATGTCTTAATTCTTTCTGTCTTAGCATTTTAAAATATTATACTCCTTATCTCTCTCCAGCATTCACTTATTTTTTTAGTGTCGGGTTCATTCAAGTGACGTGCATTCTAGTTACTTCATTTTGTATCTTACACGAATATTATTTTGATTAATCATCTCACTTGTCCGCATTCAGAAAATTAAAATTAGGAAATGGAAGTTGAATTTTAATGTAATATTTTCAACTGTCTTGTATATCGTTGTACACCACGTGTTAGATTGATCGAAGTTTGAGCTATATCAGGAGTTCCCTAAGGTACAAACCTAGGACCCCTTTTAAAATTTGTTTGTGAAGTACTTAGTAGATAATTTTATTGTGAAGTGGATATTATACGCGGATGATTGGAAAACTGTTTTCAAATGTTGCTGTGAAAACGTTTGCTTTAAACTGTACAATAATACTAATCGTATTAATACATAGTGAATGATAAACAACGTAACGCTGACATTTGCAAAAAACAAATGTTTGATTACAAATTGACACTTCTTATGACGATTGATAAATAGTAACTTTTGTCATAAGAATCTCTGCACATTTTAAAAATGCGCTAAAGCAACTATACACTACCTTTGTTAGACCACATCGAGAGCAAAGATTAGAAAATTAACAAGATAAGACAGCCGCCGAAAAACCTTTTATCTTTTAGGAATGGTGCCATTGACCTCGACATTTATACTGGAGTTATCGCTCAGTTGTCACAATGTGACAATCCGCTGGATGTCGTGTCCCTTTAATTTGAAGTTCACAACTATCTTCGTCAATTTCGTCTTCTCCGTCTGACTGTCCTATCTTGTTAATTCTCAAGTCTTTGTCAAGAGTATGTTTCAATCCACCGATCACATCGTGACTAATAAGAATGCTGAGGGAAACGTAACGACTGGAAAAATGCTAACTAAGTCCGTGCATGTCTGAATTGATGCTTCTTTTAATACCGGCAGGAGTTATCCTACTATTGGTTATCCATACCAAGAACTAATAACTGCTTCTTAGTTTTCTCTGGATAGATTAGAAACCACACAGCGATCACATGATCGACTATGGAAATATTTGAAATATGCTTAATTTTCATAATCCTACAGCGGCATGCGGCATCCTACCTACATAAACTATTCCTTATAGAGATCAATTCTTTTTAAAATAGTTCTGTTATTTAAATATTCTCTAATAGTTACTATGATTACTTTTAAACAGCATATGAATATCTTTTTGACTACTCACGGTTTAAATTCTTCAAATACATCTTAGTGGCGACTATGATAATTAACAAGCGATTCGTTAGACCTAGAAATTTTGCCGAACATTCTCTTTACCGAATAGTAGTCAATTTTTGATTTGTGTAATATTTAATAGACATGAGACAGCCTGATTTACATCCTCTCCAAAGGACGGTATATCTACTACGCAACCTCCGCCTTAAAATACATATCTACGTTGCTATACTAACCGATGGAAGCTGGGGAGGGATCGCTGCATTTTCTTAAGTTAACCCATTTAAGTACCAGCCACAACTGGTGCAGATTTATTAATTTTTTTAAGCAAATCACCCATTTTCCAAATTGTTTACCAAAACATAATGATTCTGGTCGCCTCTGTCGCATTGCTGCAAAATATGTAAGTGAACAGCATTTCCGGAGAATGTATTGGCCTCCGATATTCCTTGATCTAAATTCGCTTGGACAAGCTTATGTCGCACAATGGTCATTTTTATTAATCTAGGCGGACATAATCCAAATTTCAAACCCATTCCAATACAAAAGTTATTAACATATCTTAGTAATAAATACCCTAAAGTAAATAATTCTGAGAATTTAACCGTACTTATCCCTCTTTTCATATTTTTATGATGACCGGTTTATAAGGGATTACTGACCTGGTCCAGGTCAGGCAAAATTCAGTTTATGATTAGACATTGTTGAATAAATGTGTTTTAAATGTGATATTGTGGTAAAGTTATTCTGTGTCATGGAGAATGTACAACAAGGTATGTAGTTTTTTATTGTTAAACAAATTCATCAACATTTAGCTTTTACTACTTTTTATAGAGGTGCCATTTTTAACCAAACGAGAATTGTAATTCTTTGAATATCTGCAAGTTCTTACTGCTGCATGGTTTTATTCATGTTGACTTATGTTTTCTCATTTTAAGAACTATAATTACCTATTACTACTTTATCTTACGACAAAAAATGTTGCAATCATCTACATTTCTAATCATGATTTTACTTTCTAGTTACTTATGTTATAACACGGAGAAGTCTCTTTGAGGTATTTCAATGGAATATGACAAAAAGGAAAAAAAATAATAGGATGTACCTGCATGTCCTGAATAGTTTTGGCGTACAACATTGTAGAGAAACCTTAGAACGGGCAATAAGGGACAAAATTAAAAAAACTGGATATTAAATTTCTGAAAGATCTCAAATAAGTTGTATGAGTAAGGTCAAAATTTTAGAGACTAATGATTCCTGGTTGGATGAGGAAATTAATTTTAGTGAACTATTTGTATATAGAGCAATTAATTTTAAGTACAAGTTAAGTTACAACATATGTGAATATTATTTCAAGAACAACCTAAAATTATAGAGTTGTTAGGTAACCATTTTGCACCAAAAACAGAAATATAATATTGTCCGCTGCATCCCTTCTAAAATCATCACTTAAGACCTAACATTTATTTCACCATATTTACTTCACATTTTTTCGCAGATTCACAAATCTTATTAAAAAAGTTAAGTAATTTTAATATAATATTCAATTTTCAACCCCTATAAAACCCATTCCATTTGTCCACAAAATGTTGCACTATTTTTGGTTTATTCCCGGGTTTCTACAAAGTTTCAGAATTTTAAAAGTAAAAAAATTTTGCAGCCCCAGTCAAAAACCACCCCTTTTGTGCCTAAATTTTTTTCAATATTTTTCCTCTTTTCTAAAGAATATTTTCTCTTAATTTGCAAATTTATAGAATTTTGAACCCCTAGAACTTGAAAAATGACGACTGTGTGTCTTGCTGAAACGAGAAGTGCCTTGCTATCTACCCTATCCAGTCGATTGGGTAGATGGGGCACTACTCATTTCACAACAGAATCAGTACTGGATACTAAAGTGAGAGGGAATTCCACAAAAACAAATACGAACGAATATTATTACCAAATAAAATACAATACAAGCAGGAACAGCAATAACCTGTATTACTAAACTTTTTTAACCAATAATATTTATATTTTTTAAGCAGTTTTCTTTATCTGACTTCGCTGCGTATACAATCCTTAGAAATAAAAGTTCCGCTTTAAAGATGCCCCTGTCTGGGTTACTCGTTATCAGAAGGAAATTTACTAGTCCATTTATGTCATTTTAACATTTCCGAATTTTAATCGAGAACTCAATTGAATTATTTCCCCCTGCAAAGATAAGAGGAAGCAGCCAGAAGTTCGTGATAATGTCACCCTACAAAGAAAAAATAATATTGCTTAAAAACAAGCAGAACAGAAAGATAAACGCAACCTAGTTGCAAAAAGATATATAACTTGCTATGCTATCCCATTCCTCAATTCAATCCATGCCACTTGCGTAACAATTCTTTTTCAAAGAGGATCTGATGTAAAAATAGACAGACTGAAAATTGTAAATATTTAAACCCGCCTTTCAACGAAAAGACACAAATGTGATTTGCTCAGCAGGTGTCTATCTGAAAATGATTTACCATAGTCTGACAAGAAAAAAGCTTCCTGATGGCTGTCTGTATTTATTATGTCAAACAGTTTCGCAATTTCTCGTTTATACTTTCCGTATCAAACAACTCTTTAACATATATTTAATATATAAAATAATATCTCGTGTATTTGTCTATCTAGTTTTAAAGTTTACAACAATGGATTTTACCTGTTACAGTCACCTACCATAGTGACGACGGCTTAAAGCCAGTATAGTCTACGGATGACGAAATGCGCCTCAAAATACCTTCCAATGTTGGTACCTTACCTGAAAATAAAAGAAAACAACATTAACTGCAATGGATAAAAAATTGTAACTTTCATACATTTTCAGTATTTTTTTAATAAAAGTAACACTAACAAAAACACTAATAATGATAATGTTAGACAGAAGAAATCAGCTTCGTAAAAGGCTTTATAGCGCCTTGAAGACGGACTCAACTCTAGAAATATAGTAAAGGCAATCAATAGCTACTCCCTGCTCTGCAATACTCCTTTGGTATTGTAAAGTGATCATCAAGTTGGAAGCAATCGGCAGGCAGATCAGAGCAGAGTTTATAAGAGTCAAGATGACCCACCAAAGGCCATCAATAGGAAGCATCACGTTACCTAGAAAAAACGGGAATAGATGAAAATGTGATAACTGCATGACACCAACATGTAAAACCACCAAAATTCCATAGGATGATAATACAGACCGGTGCGTGGGATATACTTCACTCAATTTGTTGACTAGAGGACACCCATCATTTCCGTTATACAATGACTGACGAAAATATACAGAAATGGAAGATGTTTATACGCACTTTGAAAAGCAGGAAAGTGGTCTCGGAGATGGAGCGATTCATGATCACTGTATCCGTCAAGTAATGAACAGCAGAAAATACACAAGGTACATAATAAAAGAGATCTCAATTGATAACTGCAGAACGTATAATCAACACTAAGACACAATTGAACATATGTCTAGCAGTCCGATCTTAACTAGTACCAAGTACACAAAAAAGACAGCGTTTATGAAAATTGATTGAATACTGATGATCCCACTTGAAGATGAAAGGTCATACTAGGTCTATAAACTGCAGCCTGTAGAAGAGAATAAGTATGCTAAAGTATACAAGAGAATAATAACATACCTTACAGTCCAACATAATGAATTTCATCACAGTTGTTGATAATTGATGGATCTATTACCTAGCAATAATAACTTGGAATTCGAATATGCTGAAAAAGTGGATAAATATAATTATCTGTAGAGATAGTTAAAATCGCCCCAATAACCATATTATTCATGGGACTGTTACCTAAAAGGTTGAAAGAATCTCTGCGAAATTATGGAATACCATGGAACTCATATCAAAATATAAGGAAACCTGTTATTCTTGACACCACGCACATTGTGATATCGTTTTTGAAACCATAGGCACCAATATCGAAAACTGTTCGACAAGAAAAAAAATGGAATAAAAACAATGAACAGTTTCCTAGGTTTTCACAATAGATTAAGGTGGCTATTCCCTAGAAAGAGGCATCCGATAGGAATATATTTATTATTTTTGCCCATAACTTTTTTTTCTTAGTACGTATCTTTAACAAACTATAAGAGTACCTAAGTAGAACCATAACAAGACTATTATTATGAATTTTCACTCAATAATTTCAGTGGTTTGCAAAATAGCTAGATTTAAAACTACGAAATAGGAAGATTGACATAATTCTTAAATTTAAACCTAGCTATTTTGCAAACCGCTGAAATTATTGAGTGAAAATTCATAGTAACAGGCTTGTTGTGATTCTACTTAGGTACTCCTATAGTTTTTATAAATATACGTACTGAGACAAAAAAGTTATGGCCAAAAATAATAAATATTTCCTTATCGAATATCCCTTTCTAGGGAATGGCCCCCTTAAGCCCAAATGACAATGGTTGAGCGTATTTATTTCATTATCTAGTGGTGATATGGATTTTCATCAAGTAACGGTTGAATCTATTAACCACCAAAAATGATATTAATAAAAAGGAGAAATCCTTTGACTACGAGTTTTCTAGGAGTTGCAACCAACCCTTCACAGCTCCACTGATACCCATACAATCTCATACAATCGTCATAATGTGCAGATTTAGGGTATCGAATGTCTTGGCCAAATCAAGAAGACTCCTATTCATATCAGACAACCCCCAAGTCTGTCAAGAAGGGGTTTACATTTTTGACTAAATGCAGACACACATCCATTACGCACTAATATTGGAAATCGAATGATTACGTTTGCTAGTAACTATACAACACGCTCTAGCTCGTTATGTTACCATGCCAGTAGATTCGACAGAATAATGTATCTATAAGAATTATTATTTATTTCGCTACCACTGTCTAGAGACAAACTTGCAATTTATTATTTTTGTTTGTTGAACTAATTACCGTCAGACATAATTTCATAGCACTTGTTATCTCAAAAGTAACTTTGGTGTGGAACGGATAAAAAAATGGATATCACTTCGTCGATTAATAATATCTGAAAACATTCACAAAGTGCGGTTAATATTAAGTATCAAATTATATATATTCTCGTATAATAACTGTATATTTTATTACCAACTAACCTTTATATAAGGATTTTCACTATTATACATTCGAAATTTATCACTTTATTTTTCTATACTTTTATAGGCAATGCGAAATAATATACTGCAGTTTTATTTGCCTACTTCCAACGAATTTTACGGCACATAAATTAAAGGGATATTGAAAAAATGCAAGCCCATGTATTAATTGAAATTGGTAATGGAGCAAGAGAATGAATAAACGTGATAAATTCCCTTATGATATACGTGAAATTACTCAACCAAGTGGAGTTTCGTGTGTTTTATTTTAGTACTTTCCAGTTTTAAAGCGAAAAGACTTATATGACCCCACTTGTTGGCAATGAAAACTTAAAATTTATTGCATCGGCTGGGTGTCGGTTATTTTTATACACATTCACGCTATGCTTAGCTTCTCGACCAGTACAATCGTACTTTGTTATACTTTTATTTACTTTTAAATTCTTTCGTATTTTCCGTTTTAAAGAATGAAAAGCGGAAGAATTGCGAGATGGCACGCTGTAAATATAGAAATAATTTGAAAAATGATTTATCCGATATAAATTATTATCGACCTTCAATTCTTTGATATTTTGATTTCCTCATAAAATAAAGTAAATAATAATCGAAACTGTTAATTTAAATACACGATTTAGACGTTACCAAAACATGTTAAAAAAAAATGTCTGATGACCGGTCTGTCCGACCTGTTTCTTAATAACTTAGGAACCTTTAGTAAAACGATTTGGACAAGCAGTTCCAAATTAATTAAAGATTATTCACGCACTGTATAGGACATGACCGAGGGGTTGGAGAGGATGTCACGTATTAAGAGTGAAGAATACGTAAGGCTAGTGGGGAGGGGGATACAGCATCAAATGATGAGATATCTCCTTAATAATCAAATTTTAGCCAAAAATAGTCTTCAACAATTCTGTTGTATTTATCTATGTACAACTTACACTTATTTTTATTTAAATCACATCACACAATTTGCAAAAAACAGCTTATTGTTAATCATAATTTTAATCATTAACAATAAGCTGTTTTTTGCAAAGTTGTACATAGATAAATACTACAGAATTGTTAAAGACTATTTTTGGCTAATATTTGATTATTAGGGAAATATCTCCTCATTTGGCATTTTATCCCCCTCCCCACTAGCCTTAAGTAGTGTTCACTCTTAACATTAACAGATTTGGCTCAAGGGACCTCGCACCAAATACATGTGTTTTTGTAACAGTACAGTTAAGGAAAACCTGAAGGTTCATGTTGTCAGTCCTTTTTTGCAATCGGAAGAGCATAACAGGCTAGCAATGAGAATACAAACTCATTGTCAAGAAGACAAGACCTCTTATCAACAAGAAGCCAGTAGAGAATTCGAGTCACAGGCTAACTGATACTCTGACATGCCCTGACATCATTTTCCAAAGAAATATTTTCCGATTTAGCCTTCATTCAGTTTTGGCAAGTACCTCCCGCGTAAGAAGGCTTTTTTAAAGAATTTGGAACTAGAGAGCAAATAGGTACTGAATTTGCGACAACTTATTGTTACTTTGGGATGTCGATTTAAAGACGTTTATTATTCTCGTCATATTAACCGAAGGGAGCACAAGATATAATAGTTGACACTCAGGGAAAACCAGAGGGTTGGAGACGAAGAGAGCGCCCTCCAAAACGTTGGGCTAAAGTCACCACGGAGCTGATGAAAAGCGCTTTGGTGATGCCGTGCGCCTAACAATCAACGCCGGCAAATGGCACGATGGTGTCAGACATGCTATGTAACAAAGAGCGGCCAACATGACAAAAAAGATATCCTACCTCAAATTTAAAAGGTGAAAATGGTTGCCAAACATGTAAAATTGTGTTACGCTCACCAAACTAGTAAAAACTTGTTAATACTTATTTTCTATGAATTTTTTAATTTAGCTAAAACAAATGATTCTACTTTTCAAAAAGGAATATCACACTTAACTACAGGAAAAAATGAAGGCGGTATTTTTATGCGGTCATCGTAAAAGCTTATTTAAAAAAAACGTCACGGCGCGCGGCGCTTAAAAATTAAGTCTGACACGACGAAAAACATTTTTTCAATGATAGATAAACTTTAATGCATAGGGGAGATGTTAAACATTAGTTGTTTCTCTTTGGAGGCGTTATGAGATGCCAGCGATTGATCCTGATGCATTGATGCTGCGCATTCAAAACTAAGTCTGACAAATTAATTAACAAAAATTGTCAGCCAGACAAGTTGTAATAGATGGGAGAGGTCTTAAACTTAATTTTAGAACAAAAATCAAGGAGGTGTTATGAAGTTACTTGTCCAAACTCCCTCTCAATCTGTGACAGAAACGATAAGAAGTTAAAAAAAAACTGTATTATCTTCTTGTTTTAGTACGAATTTCCTTTTTCACAGTGGGCTTTTTCTTTCTCATGTATTATTTATTTTACTAATAGTAGTTAATTTAGCAACATAAAATATAACCCGACTCGGTAATATAGGCATGTAATACACTATTGCAAGTTATACATCTAAAACTGTCTGTCACCGGTGCCACAAACTGCAAGAATATGTCGGGCTAGCAGAATCTTTATGGCAGCAAAGAGTAAGAGCGTCACTTTTATAGCCCGGTCAGCAATATGTCGGATTTGTTCTTATATGACTCTTCTTTTTCATAGGAAACGGTAGCTGTGAATAATTTACACCATAAAAGTAGTTTATTGTTATCGCACTGCATAAACGATTTATTTCTCAGAATTTGACCGTATCGCAATTTCAGAGACATTTAACGATATTAGGTTTTATGCCAAAATGGACCGAGTGGTTTTATTTATCATTGAAATGTATTTTAAGAAGTCAGGTCTTAAAATCTGGTAATACCGGACGGTATCGTACTAATTTACGATGGAGAACTTATAACATAAAATCATTTCCACTTAATACTTAAGCGAAGTTCTCAACACTGCACTGCCCACACAGAATCTCATATGGAGCTGCTGAGAAAATAGTGGCCAAATACTTTCCTTGAAATGGGGTTTAAACTAGGATTTCTGTATTTGTGTGATGTGATGCACATTGAAAATATCTTCAATATAAAGTGAGTAATTTTAAGCTTATGTATTGAGTCTAGCAATTATTGTACTTCTCGTTTGGTCTTGCAGTGTTTTACTGGCAGTGGAAATGGACGAAAAATCGATTTTGATATAAATTTTATACTTAATATGTATTCACAAGTATCGCAAATAAGAACTAGTTTAGTTTTTCAGATATTTTTAGTTATCGAAAAGCGTGACTTTTCAAAGAGTACTAAAAATAATTCTAGTGAAGATGTTTATTAAGTATATAAATATTGACATTATAAAACTCTAGAACTCTTCCGCAACGTTAGTAAACTTAAAAACCACACTTCTTAAGAAGGATGATAATTATCGACCTACATCAATTATACATACGTTGAGAAAAATAATACTAAAAGCTCTACAGAGTAACTCGCTACGTGCGATGATCTAGTAATATTCTACCAAATTATCAATTTGGTGTTCGCTCCGGTAAATCCATAGCTAATGCAATACAAAATGGTGATAAGAATAATAGTGTCTCTTGAAAACAAAAGATTTAGTGCAAGTATCTTCTGCGATTTGGTGAAAGAATATGATTGTGTGTGGCATATTCTCGTTGATAGTCTGGAGAAATACGGACTAAATACTGGACCTGTAAATTTCAAAAACCGGCATTGGTCAAGTAACTATATATAATGGAATATCGTCGTCATCGACAAAAGTAAAATTCGGAGTACCTCGGGGTTCGATACTCGGACCCCTATTATTTATAATATATGTTGATGATCGCTAATTGCACTATGATTAATATAAATATCAATGTAAACAACAAGACGACCTTCAACAGGAAATATGCCCTTCAACATGACTACGTTGTAGCCTTCCACACCCTCTCACTTTGGCTAAATCAACCAATAAAGAAATATACCAAACGGTTATTTTTTTCAGGAAAACAGATGATTAATGACTTGGAGACCCTCTAAAATATTGCTGATGTCAATAAGAAACTGATAAGCGAAGTCGTACACCTATCAGGCCTGAGTCACAAAACATAGGAGAGTTGTGAATTCTTATTCACCTCAATAAATCTTAGATTTATTATTATACCTGCTGCAGTAATGAATGAAGAATTGAGTCAACAATTTAAAGAAATTGTGCATTATATAGGTTAGTTATAACTAATTAGTAGGTACTAACCTCGTAAAGAAAATCAGGTAATAAAGGTGCCACGTGACTCTTTCACTTATGATTATTAAACGCCACTAAGGCCTCACACGCGACTCTAATGTTTCTGGAAGTGATATTTTGGTATTCCTTATGATACGAATAGTTAGTGAAATATAAATCGAGTGGTAAAACGTAATTCAACAGCAATATTGGATTTAATGATTTCGACCTCTGCAGAGCAATTAATAATTTCTGGCCTGGTAGAAAATTTTGTATAGCTTGAAGTAGTATCACAGGCCGTTAGGGCATGGAAGTTGGTAGTGCATTGCATTTGTCTCTTCCCAGTGCCTCGGTCATTTAACTTACGTCAAAATTACGAAAAGTTTTCTCTGTACCAGAAGAAAGCCGCAGATGCCAATATGAAATCACAACATTTCTCGACGCTTCTTATGAGGGTACTTTTTGCTCTTACACCATATAGTGCATGTAGAAAGATTAGGAAATGTACTTCATCTTTAGTGCAGAGTTCTAGTTCCTCTAACGCAAATCATAAATAAGTAATGATTTGTCTTATTAACATGTCATGTCAACTTTGACCTGATCTATAAACAGTACCCTAAAAAAAATCAGTTAAAAATAAAATTGTTTCTTAATTTTTTAAAGTTACGGTCATAATGTTTTTGATATATGTAGAAATTTTGATAATGGATGCCACCCTAAATCTTATTGACCTGTGTTGGAACTATGCCCTTTCTGTAACAGCTATTCATTCTTCATAATAGTACCTATAAATATCTGATAGTTTTATTTTTATGTGTCCGTTTTGTATTGTAAAACACATTCAACATTTCTTGGCTAGATTGAAATGGTATTTCACATTTTTTTCGAATTCATCTGAAATAAGCTTTAGGTATATCAATAGTAGAAAAGCATCTGTTTCTTTATATGTGTCTCTTTTCTATGTCAATATGCAGAGTGTGATTACTTTCAGCAGACACACCGTAATATCTAGGTTGTATTTTTGCAAGTTCAAATTTGTTTTCCCATATTATGATACTCAATAAGATATACTTTCCTAAGTGTCAAATTCGTAACTGTTAATATCTTTGCTGGCTACTATAATTTAAAACGTGTTAATAATTAAAAATGTTATTAGCGATTTTTGTAACGCGTGATATCAAATACATTATTAAATAGATTTAACAAATTAATGTACATCAATAAACTGCTTTTTAACTACACTTAATTACATTCTGATTCATCATAGGTACGTAAGTTTCTACCTATACAGCATAATTAATGCTAATGAAGACTCTAATTTAAGTCATTTATGAGCAGTTATAGAAAGAGATATCTGCTTATTATTCGGCGTATACTAAATTATAGCCAGACGACACCTGTCTACTTTGTATGCTTTAATGTCAATTAGACATATTTTTTGTAGAGAAAATAATTGATGACATGTTAGAATTACGTATTATTATATTGAAGAATCATTCGAGAGAACCAGACACATAATTATGTATGAAAGAGGATATTTAAAAACGCATTTAAAACACAAATACTCAACGCACTTGAACGAGTTATTCATAAAAAGTCGTGCATGAATTAATGCCATTCGCTTCTTGAGAAAATGAAAAATTTTATCCTAATGAAAGTAGTAGCCGTTGTAAGAGTATTAAAAAACTAGAATAGTTAACTCATTAAACATTCTCTATCAAAGATTATCTTGGTGAGTCATGTCATCTTCATCGAAAATTTTAGGTTTTTAATGTCCTTAACGTTAACGTTAACGATAAAGTTCGAAAAAATTATATGTAAAAAAACTAATAGCACTAGGCGATAGAGGGGGAAATTTCACATCAAAACGTATATGAAATTTTTTTGTACTATCAAAAATGTAGGCTCCAGATTTTTTTTAACGCACGGGAATGGAACGTGGCGACATATAATTACGGCTTGCGAAGCGTGCGCGGTCACCGACGCGCTACACTAAATTTGTTGTAACTTTTGAACTAATTAATGAAATTAAGCTCAACAAAGCTTAAATGAAACGAGAAACATGTGCCTATTGGATTATCATATTTTCAAATATAAAAATGAATGTATGTAGGAATAGTACATACAGGGTTGGGCAAATATGTGGGAACACCTGATTTCTGGCTAAACTATAAGTGCGATTAAAAAATACCCTTAACAAAAGTTCTTGTAGTATTTTTATTCTATTCAGTGATGTACTTTGATTTTCAACAGCTATCCTATTTTTCGAGATGTGACGTCATCGACAGTTTTTTTAAATGGATAACCCTGTATATTTTTACATTTTCAGATAGACTATTTTTCATCAATTATAGTGATATAGGGTTTGGTGGGTGTGCGGCTTGTGGTTTTTTAAATATTAAATAAAATAGTAAAGCAAAGACATGGCTGTTTACATTTTAATTATTGTCAACAGGACTATCTGATAAAAAAATATTCGTTTTTTTCTTGCCATGTTTTGCAAACTTTCTTTAACCGAACTCAAATCATTCGTATTACTGTCAATTGCAGTCAATACTGAGAGTTTCGGTGTGAAATATTAACATTGTTTTTTAATTATGGCTGAACTAACTGAACGTGAAAGAATTACGTTGTTAATGATGGTTGGTTTTGGAGACAAGCAGAGATCTCTACAAGATGCATGCGATATTTTTAATGTAACATTCCCTGATAGAAATTCTCATATTTCAAAATCAACAGTTTCAAAGGTTGTGCAAAAGTTTCACGAAACGGGAAGTGTTAAAAATCGGCCAAAATCCTGTCGAAGTAAATCGGCTACAAATGAAGATATTTCACTTGATGTTCTTCTTAGCCTACAAGAAGAACCAAAAACTTCAGTACCAAAACTAGCCTTACATCACAATATTAGCGAGAGATCAGTAAGAAGGATATTGTCCAAAAATAAATTTCATCCGTATAAAGTACATTTAGTACAAGAATTAAATGAAGATGATCCTGATAGAAGGATGCAGTTTTGTCATGAAATGATGGATACAATTGAAATTAATGGTAACTTTTTCAATAATATAGTCTTTTCCGATGAAGCGACATTTTGCCTGAGTGGTTTTGTAAATCGACATAACTGTCGCTACTGGGCTGATCAGAATCCTCATTGGATGGAAGAAAGTCACACCCAATACCCTCAAAAATTAAATGTATGGGCGGGGATAATCAGAGGACACATCATCGGACCATTCTTTCTTAGAGAAAATTTAAACTCCAATCTTTATTTACAACTTTTATGCGAGCAAATTATTCCAGTATTAAATCGTTTATTTCCAAACCAGGCAAATCCTGAACGACTCTCAGATGGAATTTGGTATCAGCAAGATGGAGCTCCGCCTCATTATGGAGTTGACGTGCGTCAATACCTTAATGAAATATTTCCACAGAGATGGGTAGGTCGAAGAGGACATATTGAATGGCCACCGCGATCGCCAGATTTAAGTCCTTTAGACTATTTTCTTTGGGGTCATTTAAAATCCGTTGTCTATAGGACCAAGCCTCAGTCGTTAGAAGAGTTGGAAGATCGAATTAGGATGGCTGTTCAAGAAATATCACAGCATGCTATTCAAAACTCTTTAAGACCTTTCGTTGATCGAATAGGATATTGTCAGGCTGCTGAAGGTTTCCAATTTGAACATTTATTATGAATATTTTCTTCGTTTCTCAATATTAAAGTGCTCAATATTTTGTAATAAGAAATTTAATTGTCATTAACTAATAAATATTTATTACACTTTATTTTATTATTTTATTTAATATTTAAAAAACCACAAGCCGCACACCCAGTAAACCCTATATCACTATAATTGATGAAGAATTGTCTATCTGAAAATGTAAAAATATACAGGGTTATCCATTTAAAAAACTGTCGATGACGTCACATCTCGAAAAATAGTATAGCTGTTGAAAATCAAAGTACATCACTGAATAGAATAAAAATACTACAAAAACTATTGTAAAGGGTATTTTTCAATCGCACTTATAGTTTAGCCAGAAATCAAGTGTTTCCACACATTTGCCCAACCCTGTATATGAAGTCGGAACATAAAGAGATTTCAGTTGAAATCGGTAAAAGCGCTACCATTTCTACAATTTTTAAGATAAAAATCTGAAACATTCACATATTACTCTGGAAGTAATGTATAAAAAGATCCGATGGATAAGGTATGCCAAATAATGTTTGTGATAAAAGATATTAACGTTTATTTTACCCCAAGTTTCACGAATTTTGGAGCAAAGAAGAATGTTTCTTTTATTTTCGTAAAATAAAGAAGGTTAATTCAATTTTTAAGGTAAATCCCCTTAAAGTACACATTTCAAGCTTTAATAATCGCACCTACAGAAATCTAATAACACGACTTAAACCAAAGTATTAGGTGGTTAAAGTTAGTTATACATATCAAATTTTATCACTTTCTCAAGATTTTCAGATTTTGGAAATAAATATTTCAGATTTTTTTCACTCATAGGATCTTTTTATACATTACTTCAACAGTAATATGTGAAAGTTCCAGATTTGTATCTTAGAAATTGTAGAAATGATAGAGCATTTACCGATTTCATCGAATATCTCCATATGTTCCGACTTCATATACGTACTATTCCCATATACATTCATTTTTATATATGAAAATATAATAATCCAATAGCCACATGTTTCTCGTTTCATTAAAGCTTTGTTGAGCTCAATTTCATTAATTAGTTCAATAGTTACAACAAATTTAGTGTAGCGCCTTCGAGACCGCGCACGCTTCGCGAGCCGTACTTATGTGTCGCCACGTTCCATTCTCATGCGTTAAAAAAAACCTGGAGCGTACATTTTTGATCGTACAAACAAATTTCGTATAACAACAACAAAACTACTTATTCTGAAAAATTCAGCCATATTACATTTAGTGACATTTTAAAGCCCCAAACGACTGGGCTAATTAGTTGCTAGGTCATTAAAAAGGCACAGAAAAAAATTATTACGTCTTTTACAAATATTGCCAAAAAGGGTCTGAAGTATGTAAATGATATTTAGACCGTGTTCACATCTCTTTAGCCGCAACGTGTCCTGGTATTTAATTTATTATATAACGTTGTAACGGTTTTACAAGCCCCCTTTTTACGTAACGCCACTGATACTATTAAAATTAACGCTGATTTTTTACTACCTATAGTTAATTTACAAACAGTGAAAGAAATTTAAAAATACGAGGCGAACTGTCACGTAAAGTTTTCTGTAAGTTTACTGCAGCAACTGAAATAATTTTTAGGCAAACGCAATAATTCAAAAAACAAATAAAAACTTAATCGATTCCCAGATATAGGCAACTTTTAATGCTCTACAGCCCATAAAGTTACTCTAAGGGTTACAATTTACAGAGGATTTATGCGAAAAACTACTCGTTTTTTATTTCTTTTTGATTAATTGTCCATGCTAATTTGTATTTTGCGTGCATTCAATTGCATGCTAACCGAGCTTAAACATTTATTTCTGCAGACAATTAACTTGGGATGAATTTGTCACTTCAGGGTGATAAGGGACGAATTAAACCTCAGCCATTATTAATTATAATGGAATTATTAAATGTAAGAAGGGCGTCATTTAAAAAGCACTACTTGAATGGGCTTGTTCCATGATATCCTTTTTATATGGTTTTTATACTTTTTCATATAGTACTCGATATTTTCATTATAGACTTAAAATTTCGTATTATTAACTTTTTCCGTTCTCGAGATATAAGGAGTTGAAATTAGTAATAGTTGCAAAAACCGAGCGCCTATTTGTGACGTCACTATACGCAAGTGACGTAAGAAAAATGGCTTTCTGGGACCTTTCAAATTTAACCTGAAATGTCGAAAAACATGGAATTTTTAAACGCTGCGCTGGTAACTAAATAAATACATCGAGTGGAAGTTCGTTCTATGTGTCTACGGAAAGGAGAAGGTCGGCGATGAATTATAATCGTAAATTGCAGGGTCGAAATCGAAAATTCGTTCTGGCAGGAGCGAGAGAAAATTGTAATTTTTTGACATTTCACCAAATTGTACTCCCCTACTGTCAAGTAGTAAGCAAAACAAACAATACTTCGAAAATACTTATAACCAATAAGGAGCATCAAGTCTATTGAGATCGCCGAGTCTATGCGTATAGTGACGTAGCGCCTGGCCACGCCCCATTTTCGCGAGATGGAAATTTGTAATAGTCTTTAAGATACCAAACGTGCGAATGAGATTTTGATTTTTTGCAGATCCATTAATTTATACATGCACTTTCAATTTATGAAATAAAAAAAAAATGCCGAACAAGCCCATTGCTTTATTTGCCATTCACATTTCATAAAAATTGTTGATTTTTACGAAGTAAAAGAGCACTTCTAAATTATTTGAAGGCAGAAGTTGGTTTTTCAATATTTCTGACTACTACAAAATATCTCATGCTTAAAAACACATGAATCTGAAACAAATTTGTTAACTAAAAAATCATACATGGTGTTTCCGAAAGATGGTCACCAACTCTCTAGTTCGAATAGCAGCACAGTGGACCACAAATTCGAAAAACCTGGTCAAAAAGCCAAAATTCGAAAGAGCTTTAATTATATTTAAAGTAATTAAAGCAGTAAGTAAGTAAAGTAAAAAACATTGTGAAACTTTACCAAGATAATCTATAAAGTAATTACTTTATTTTGAATACATTGTAAAATGTGATACATTCGGTCACAAAATTGTGTTAAACGGAGTTCTACAAAGGTAAAGAAATAATAATGAATAGGTACTTTCCGTTTGAGCTACAAAAAAAAAGCGCTTCGTGTTCCAACCACAGTTCTTTTACTAGTCGATTTCTTATAGTTTTTTCAAATTATGATACAAAATTTAGAACCCGATTCATCCCGGTTTGGAAGTAATAAGTAATAATTTGGTCAAGTACGAGGCGTTAAATTGAAAATATACGTACGGCAATTAACGCTCGGTAACTGCTTCGAACTACCATTTTAATTTTTCCCACGGAAATTTCTACAAATAAATTTATTTTCTTAATAGATTATTAGTGTCTTCAGACCCAGTAATTTCTTCTATGAGAAATCCACCCAAAAAGAAAATGGTAAACCTTTCCTAAGGAAGTGCTTCAGTTATTAAAAGAGCCAGAATATCATAAATCGGCTGATGATACTCAATAGGCTGACGATACTCAATCGCCTGAAAATAGTCAGACAGATGCATTTATGCATTTATTTATTTTTTTACCCACACCAGTAATGTCATCATAAGTACGCCAAAACATGTCATGGGCAACATTATTATTACTCTGGTTAACAACGTTATCGCTTCTGAAGATTGTATAGCAATTTTTGCCAATGGAAAATCATCACTGTCATCCGAACTTACCTACTACTAAATAATATTGTTCAAAACATACTTTAATTTTTTACAGCAAATTTTTAGATTTCAGAAATAAGAGATAGAGTAATCTATGGCCGATAATCGGCCGATACTGATAATCGGCCAGGTAAATAAAATCATATTGGTCGATCCGTAATATAACGAAGTACAACTGGAAGTTTTGAACTTGAGAACATATTCGCTCAAACATTGAATTCGCAAGACATTGTTTTTCCTTGGTCATTTGCAAATACCTCCGGTCGTATTGGTTGTACTGCAAAAATAAAAATGAAGATTATTTCGAAGAGTTCATGATATGCAAAATCTCTACTAAATACGCTCTTAACTTAACAAAAATTAAATATATCGATTTAGATTATAATTTTGGAAAAATATACACTTTTAGATGTTAACCACCTTAGAAATTTTCAAGTCAAAATATTTATTTAAATGGCTAAAAAATCACGCAATTTATAAAAATTTGCTGCTCCCAAAAATATGCCATTAAACCTTAGAGAAACATTCTTTTTTGAAACTCTACATTTCTAAAAGTCTATCTTTGATTGGTCGTAACCAAAATATTTTTTATGTTTATTTCAACATTAAAAACTTTTTGTATTTGTTTAAATGCTCGTATTTTTGCGATATTTTTTAACTAAGAAGCAAATAGAAAAAACAAATCATTCATGAAAATAAATGTCCACAAGCATTAAAAAAACAAGCAATATTAAATGAAAAAAAAATGTATAAACATTTTTTTGGTCCAATCAAAGATACCTTTAAAATTTCACAGTTTCAAAAAAAGAAAGTTTCTGTACGAGTTGATGATGATCTCAAAATATTTATGATCTTTTGGCCGTTTAAAGGTTTTCTGTGATATTATATTTTTCCAAAGTGTTATCTAAATCAATACATTATTATTATTCTCTATCAAATGGTTTAGAACAGTTATGTATTGCTTACTTTATTTTTACGTTAAGTACATACTTAGTAGAGGCTCTTATATATCTAGATCTGTTCAAAATTTCATTACTAACAATCCTCATTTATTACACTCTTCGCAAATACAAAACATTTCTAAAACCGGTAATATTGCTCGTAGAGAAAAAAATGTTCATATCACTGTGTTGATGATCGAATTGTGAACAACTTTCAAAATGTCCGTCCGTCTGTCTGTCCGTCCTTCACGTTTCTTGTAAGCACGATAACTTAAGAACGAAAAGTCGGATTATATTGAAACCTGGAGTTAGTGTTAGCTAGAGGAAGAATTCTATTGTTTTTGAACAAAATCCATCAATAAATGAAAAAGTTATTAATTTTTTAAATTTGAAAAAAAAACATTTTGTTTAACTTTTGTAATTAAACTACAAAAGTGAAATATATTTTTTACAGGATTTTGAAAACAGCTGAAAAAAAAACTATCTATGAGAACTAAAAGAAAAACTGTATGTAAAAAATATTAATGAAATTTTTGCATTCTTTCGATAACTTCTGGTTATGCTAGCAAATCACAATTCTAAAATAAATTTGTCCAATTTCTTATTTGACATTCTCATTCTAACACTAGCATCTAACATAGTTCCCTACGGCTAAGGAGATTAAACTAGTATCTATATGACCTCCTACGGTATGAAAATTCAGTTAAAATGAGAATAAATGCCTAAATGAATGTATTTACCTACCTTATCTTAAACGTTTTTTTATTCTAATGGATTACATTTTCATAAAATCTCTCAGTTTCTTGGAAATGCTTAGCCTTTGAAACGTTTTTCGCCCTTATTCTGAACTCATGAGAAAGGCACAAAACCACTCATAACGATGTTCCATGTAATTCATTAGAATGAACATTTTTTTAAGACAAGGTAGATAAATAAATTCATTTAGGCCTTTGTTCTCATTTTTAACTGAATCTTCATACCGTAGGGGGTCATGTAGATAACTAGTTTAATCTGACCAGCCGTAGGGGACTATGTTGGATGCTAGTGTTATAATTGGAATGTCAAATAAGAAATTGGACAAATTTATTTTAGAATTGTGATTTGCTAGCATACCTAGAAGTCAGGTTATCGAAAGAATGCAAAGATTTCATTAAATTTTTTTACATATAGTTTTTCTTTTAGTTCTCATAGATAGTTTTTTTTTCGCTGTTTGCAAAATTCTATAAAGAATATGTTTCACTACTATAAGCAAACAAATAATAAATAATTCCCTTCTAAATACATAATAAATGTCTAAAACTAATATTATTTACAAAAAAACTGCGCAGAGTATCCTATAGAATGTGCAACAATTATATAAACAGTGCAGTAAGTTGACGTAGAGTATAATGTTTACTCTAGTTATTCTTGCAATGCGACCGATTCGGCTGGGGGGTACGGCTCCTGTACTATTACATAATGACCTGAACATTCACTAAACATGTTAGTTTTTTTCCAGTACACGGACATAAAAAAATATTTGGTTCATCCGTGATACTTAAACATAGTGCAAATGCAATAATATCTCATTTATACATATTTAATATTTTTTGGTCCTTTGAAAGCCAAAAGTATGTAATTTTACGCTTAGGTAAAAGTTTCTATTCATTACGTGCCGTAATTTCATCGGTTCGATTTTTGCTACTGGTTTGAAATGACGTTATGGTAGATGCGAAATTGCGAGATAACGGATATTAATCGAGACTATATGAAATTGATGTTGTAAATTACTTTTTAATATGCGCACATGTTCACACTTAGTTTCCATTAGAGGGAAATTAAGTAATTAACTGTAGCGGCAAATTAATCTGCGAAATTGAGTGTGCACTTTGGTATTTAGAGACAACGTTGCAGCTCGAAAATTCACAAGATTTATACTGATGACCAATCGAAAACAGATTTAAATCAATCACCATGCGCCGCAGCTTCCAATGCGGAAAAACGGGAAATTAACAAAAATATTCCGACGGCGAACAAAATTAAATTATTTGAAAAATTCGATGACGGGCAAAATTTATTTCCGTTGTAAAAGACATAAAATACCATTTCTCTTATCGATCTATCTTAAAGTTCCAATATGTGAAAATACGTTCGCTCGGTTTGAAACACACATTTATATAAGGTCATCCTTGATGATACAGACGGAAATAATTTGAGTATAAAAACAATATTTTATTTTCAAGTGATATAGTAGTAGTGAAGTCAAACTAACATACGATTCAAATGTATTGACCCCTCATTTTTAAACGCGAATATCTCAAAAACGGAGGAGTAGAAAAAATTGAAAAAATTATGTGTTCATTATGAGTTTATTCTAAATCAATCACTGAAATTTGAATAATGTACATAGAACACTTTTGAAGTTAGATTGAAAAATGTCCTCCTTTTTAAGGGAATTTTGACCATATCAGTTTTAAATCCATTATATCTTGGAAAATATGCCTACTATGCAAATAATATTTTAGACACCGATAAAGCACGGCATTTTTTGTACGAGGAATTTTTTTCATAATTTTTAAATCTAAAATTCTGCAGTTATTCTCAAAAACGTAACGTTGTTTATTCGGTTATTTATCAATGTATTTAACATTTTTTTGTTAAAATAGTTAATTATATAAAATGTAAGCATTTTCAGAAAAAAAAATTGGTATATATCAAATATTAATTTAGTTATCAAGTGTAATGTATAAATTCTTGCAAACTTGCAATGATATTATCCTTTATGCTTGATAACTAAATTAATATTTGATATATATACCAATCATTTTTTCAGAAAATTATTACATTTTATGTAATTGACGATTTTAACAAAAAAATTTTAAGGAAGTGTAAAGGCGTGCGCAATGTCGTTTGCCAGGTACCATATACCAGCATTTATTTCAATTAGTCAATTAGTCTGTGCCAGAGACTCATCGCGATGAGTTCATTCTCCTACCACCAGTTGCAAACATGCACCTAAGCCGAACCAGTCTGCTTCCCGTCAAGCAGTGCACCGTTTGTTGGAGTATTTAGTTGGTGTCTAACCGACCGGGAGGATAGACGTGTGCAAGGAATGCTAAGTAGAGGAACAGGTAAGACCGCTTATATTCTCGTGCGCATTTCGACTACGCCGTTCCCCACTCTAGCAGTGCTGTGTCTATTACAGTTTCTGCAAGCCAAAGTTCAGTAAACACCGACTGTCTACCGAAAGCAGTCGACTCCGATACTACCATCAATACCGCGCCCTCCAGCAAAAAGAGGAAGCGAGTGCCTATTCACTTCTGGTATCCGTGCACTGTCTGCACTACCACATCACCGTTTCACTACTAACCGTTTAACCGCCCGTCATCGCCTTTCTCAACTTCTGTTACTGTAGCCTAACTTTAGTTTAAGCTCTTGGTTGTCTGTTTGGCGTCATAGTATTAAGTAGTGTTGTAAATAGTAAGTTCTAACATAATAAATCTTGTTACTTAATCTGAATCGTGCTTTTTACTGTGAGGTATGTGAAGTCTAACTATCCCTAGACCCGCTAGACATTACCGTTTCTTCACTATAGCCACTCAAGCCCTGCTGAACCTGCTTTGAGGGTAATTGGTTGTTCCACCAGAAAAGGAACTGGCGCCCGAGCTTCCCGCATGCCGTCAACCGACTGCAAAGCTCGAGTGTCAAAATGACGCTTCACCACCTGCAGGGTGAATTTAACGTCATAGTATGTAATGAATTGGATGGAATTCTGGTAGTTACTGCTAGTGCTGGAGTATTCCCGCCTCAACTCAGGTTACGATAACTGTTTAGACAGAATTTGCATATATGCTGGTCCTATAAATCTGGTTGCCGCGTCTTTCTGGACAAAGAGTCGACAGCCAGGTATCCAGACGAGACTCGATTTGATGTTTCTGCCCAGTCCGGTTAGAGCTTTCTAGTGATTCTAAACGGTTTTAGAATTACAACGCTACGATCCAGGGGTTTTAAGAACTGTGTGACTGTCTGAGAATATGTTTATTGATCCATGTTTAGGATGTATCTATTCCAGCATCGATACACACAGCTCAATGGCATAGATTTTCGCCTGAAAACTTGTCAACTTATCACCCATGCTCGAGGTTCTTCTTACGTTTGGATTTCGACAATATACAGTGGTTTCAGTTCCTCTAGGAATTTTGGAACCATCTGCAAACCAACAACTATCCTTACAATCCATGCTCAACCATATTTTCAGTAAGAGCGATACATAAAACGTTTAACGAATAACAGTTATCAAAATCTGCACAAGCAAATTTCAATTTTATAAATATTTGTTTTTAAAATTAAATTGTTCGCTCTACATGAGTTATTTCAACAATGAAGCCGTGTATATAAACACGGTTGTAGCGAAATATAAATTATTATGAGTTATAAATTAATTTTGTTAATTGATAATTAATGTAGTATTTATTCTGAGCAGTGTACATAAATGTCGTTGTAATTTAATTTACAACATAAAGGTGCCACTGCTTATTTAAATAAAGTCAATTCAAACTTGCACATTAGAAAGGTTAATTTATTTTGTATGTAAATATAGACATCTTATAATTAATTAAATTTTAACATATAGGTGTCTAACGCTTCTAATATGCATGAAAACATCATCAATCGTAGTAATAGGTTAATGAGTATTTCGATTTATTTTGTACTTTGACAAATGTTCACCTGAGTTTGCTCGTGTTTTGAGAGCTGGGAAGTTATGAAAACAATGGTAAAGAAATTACACTGAACTTATTTCATATCTTAAGTCGTTTAATTCGACGTGTTTCTTGTGTACGAAAAAAGAGTTCACTAATTTTATGTTGAAACGTTGAAATTAAGGTATATCATACAGTACTTCAAGCCGAACGTTCTAAAGGTTTCCAAAAAATTGGATTTTAAATATCTCGGCAGTGCTTACAGTTTTTTTTTTTTTACAAAATTTGGCATAAGTACGTGAAATAATTTAAAATTATATTATATAAGGAGGGTTGGGACTGGGTACTTAATGACCTTACTTTGTGGTACGCATTTTGTAGGTACATGATAAAATCAATATTGAAAACATTATAATAAAAAAAAATGTTTAAGAAAAAGCTTATATTTTAAAGAACTGCAGTAAAAAGTAAAAAATATTTTTTTTAAATTCATACACCTGGGAACCAAAAGCTTTATGGACAGTCACCTAGCACTATTGCATAAGTTACTTTGCTCAAATGACCATCCCCAAAGATTTTGGTTTCCAGGTGTATGAATTTTTAAAAATTATTTTTTACTTTTTAGTAGCTTTTTAAAGTAAAAGCTTTTTCTTGCATATATTTCTTTAATATAATTTTTTTTCACTTTTTAGTCTACTTATTGTACCAACAGACAAAACCCTTTCTTTGATTCCCATGTCAAGAAGGCCGTGAAGAAAGAGGTAATCCGCCACATTGGATTTATAATGACGTTACATGGTTTATCGTATTTTACTCGTCAAACCCTTTCATTTGATACCCATATCATGGGGGTTGTGAAGAAAATGGCGATTCGCCATCTTTGGACGTCCGCCATATTGGATTTAAACTGTTAGTGGCTATACTATGTTGCGCATTGTCACCAGGCTCATACACGTGTGCCAAATTTTAAAGCTCTAGCTTAATTAGAACTAGTCGAAATTTAGCTTGCAAGATTTGACCAAAACAAACTAACTAACAAGTTACTAACATTGCAAGTTAAATAAAAGCTTTTAAAAATATTGTATTTTATTAAAATGCCCTTTTAAAGTACTTGAGACTTGAGTGTGTTATTCCTAACTAGGGTTTGTTCTCAGCACCATAAATTTAAACTAATAATGTAAACTTTCAAGCTTAGTTATCATACGGTTTTTGTAAACATAATCTATCAATACATAATTTCAACAATATTTTTATTGATATTAAAGGCACGTATCTCCCTTAAAAAAAATATATCAATTGTTATTTATTCTAATTCAATAAAAAAAAGTTAATTACAATACATACAATTACTCTTATATTATTGATATTAAACATTTATTACAACTAACCTTCGTGTATATAATCAAATTAGTATGTAAGTCGGTTGGATACATGGTTTCTAATGGTTTGTGTCGTATATTGTCTTCCAAGATATACAAACAAGTTCTTTTCTAAAGAACATAATTTAGGCGCCTCCAGTTTCATAATTATTTTGTTAGACTGTGTAACATTATCTAAGCGAGTGTTTCAATATGCCTCAATCGGCTCTTTCAAATAATTCATTCATGTTTACACGACAATAAAAGAAACCGGTAGCTGAGTTTGTAAAGCGGCAACAACCAGAAACGTAATTTAACACCCACTAAAGCTTTCGACACGTTCTAAACGGCCTTGAAATGCTCATATTATTTAATTTATGTTCCCATTTCAGATACCTATTATAAATAAATGTTTACACCATAAGGCAAGGCGGCTACAAGAAACAAAATTAAAACTAAGGGAAACTAAGGTTTGTAATATTTTTGTACAAATGTAATATTTGGGGAAACCAAACCAAACATTTTGTCAAATTCAAAACAAACAGCATATAAATATTTCGAAAATTTAACACGTCGAAATTTTTCACACAGATTACGTTCCTGGAATTTTAGGATTTATTTTAAGAAAACTACATGTAATTTTGAAAATCCTTTAGTATAGATAGAGGCGCTCGTAATACTAGTAATATAAATATAAAAAATCAGATCAACAGTGCAAGTAGTTCATTTGTAGTGTGAGGTAAACATTTAAAAAACACGAATTCTTGAAATACCTTTACATTATGTTTCCTTTCTTTTTGAGAAGTTGTGTAGGAACCGATTAAAGTCCAACAAGTCCATTGGTTATGCCCCTAAGTACCCTCTTTAGGAATTCACTTCCAAAACTCTTTACCTTGTTGGAATGGGTCATCTCGTTTTTGAGAGCCTTAGACCCCACACTAAATTTTCTCAGAAGTATTCTTACGAGTAATGTATGCTCACCCTCAATCCACACAAATTAAGAAAATGTGCATGTAACATCAATTAAGGGAGCGAGGGTAGATACGTTTGCCTACACTCTCATTTCGATATGTGACTCAGTCCAGGGAAATACAACGTTCTCGCTGCATCTTTTAACGTTTTGTATATCAGCGCATACGTAGAAGGTATGTAACTTTAGGCGGGGGTTACATAGCGGATACACCATCCTTCGAAGGGAAATGAAAAATCTTCTTTTTTCAGTTTTTTAAAAGATTTCTAAACAAGAAAAATGAGGTTAAAATGCACAACTAAGACTCCAAAGTTTGTATACATGTCGTGGAAAGATTGAGCAACGAGAAGTTTCAAGTACTTTACCCATAACCCACCCTCCGTACCCGGGGGTGGGCTATTAGGGCAAATAGGGGTTTGACTCAGTTTAGGGGACAGAGTGATGCTAATGTGTTTTGTATAAGTGCATAATTGACAAAAAATTTCTATACCACCTATAGTAGTACATAGTAAATGTTGAATAAACAAACAAAGAGTTAACCGATCCAGGCGCTTGATTTAGCATAAGAGGATAATAAATCCGACAAAATGACACCAATTTCAAATGGTTGGGGTATGACATAATTTTTAACTTTTTTCTTTCTGCTTTTACATGGAATCACTTATGTATATCAAGCAGGCAATTTTATTGAAAGTCATATTTCCTTGAAGAAATTTCACTTTTTTTTTTCATTCTAATGAATTATATTTTCATAAAATCTCATTCATTTCACAAATGTCTATTAGTTTATAGTTTGTATAAAAATTAGACTTTAAATAATCCCCACTACAAGGAAACACTGAAAACTTTATAATTTTCAATCTCGATACCTTTCTGAATCGGTCTATAGGAATGACTATCAGTTTACATGCAAGAAACTGTTGGCTCTTTTAATATCATCTATTAGATAAGTGTTAGGCAAGTAAGAAATCCCAACTCTTCGATAAAGAAGAGGTTTTGCAAAATTTCCGGGTTGGGGGTAGCTTCGCTCCCTGGTGTCAGTGATAGGCCTCAGTAGAGGAAATAGGTCGACGGACAGTGGGCTAGAATCCCAAAATCCTGGCCAAAAATCGAAAGACCAAGTTCGTTATATTCTGTTTTAATTCACATAGTTTTGTATAGCGGGGTTCCCTGCGTGTAAGACTGAAAGGACAGCTACCTAGGTTTTCTACTTGCCGTTGTACCTTAGTCGGAACTTGGCCATATTCGAGTGCTTAACAGTACGAGAATTGGTCCCGAAATACTCAACGTGCGTATGTTGTGAATTTTTGTTATCACGGGGTGTTCTTTTGCTTAAGAAAAATGGAGGCTACTCCTGAAGGTATGTGGAATATTATCTATGCATTGAAATTCAATAAGCGCGTGTTAAGGTAGCAAAACAAAAGTATGAAAATAGTTTGTACGTACAAGAGCTGTTACTCTAATTCACAATTTAGCACGTGTGAAATGTTTGTGGAAAAAGAAATTCATAGAAATTAGCTGCTGGAAACTGCTTATTTCAGTGAAATATGCAAAAATAGAAAGACGACGCGTTCTCGGAGCAATTCTAAATGTGCCTACGTCACGGCAGGTATTCATTCCCGATACAACAGTAAGTCCCAACCAAGGGGAAACACTAATGTGGGTGTACACTAATGTCTTGTGGAAGGAAAATTATATATAGTGTCTCAATTTTTCGTGAAATATATTTCAGAATCAGAGAAGAGTGGATTCATCGTGATATGCATAAGCCCATCTCATACACGCCGGAAGAAGCAGGACGAGAAGGCATTTTAAAAATATTTTCCTCATAACTACCTAAGTGCAATCAACCCGTCCGCCATGTTTGAAAAATTCGTGCTTTATTTATATTTTCAACCCTTATAATTCACCCCCAGAGGTTGATATTTTTTCTTATTTTTCTCATGGAAATATAATTATCAAAAGTACGTAGACTTTCAAAAATATCGAAGGTTGTTTATACTTTTAACCGCTATATTTCACCCCCAGAAAGTGTCATTTTTTTTTACTATTTTTCCTTTAATAACCTATGTACAATAAGTACATTTCCAGAGTTTCAGAATTTTGGAGAGAAATTTTGGATTCGCCCATTGTGCGACGTTAAATTAGAGAGAAAGAAAAAGCATCAATTAATATAATTTTATTCGAGACTGATGTGATAAATGAGTAATGGACAATTAGCCGCATTAATAAAATTTTGTGGTTTCCACCAATTAGTTTAATGGCGATACCTTTGCTGTGCAAGTTCGTTTTAAGTGATATTTATTTTTACAAAAAGGAATGAACACTTCCAGTATAATTAAAAAATACATTTTGTGATTATGTTTTAAATGATCTGTTGCTGCACAGTTTTCGTGTTATATACCGCGAAAAAATTAAGCACGCAAGAGGATCGTCAACGTATATAAATCGTCCTGCAAGGGAATTCAACGTTCTCTGAAATTAGAGGTACGCGAGGTAATTTGTATAAAAAATACTAAGATTCTCTAAGTTCAGTACGATTTTAATAGAGAAATACGAATTCAAACATGGAATGTTCGTAGTAATTTTCGAGGTACAATTTTAAAAACCTATTATGAATATACAGAGTGTGTCCCGAGAATCTCGTATTTCCTCTTCGATTCTACATCCAAAAATTAAATTTTTATAAACGTGTCCGGATATGTTTCCTAGGGAAGCTATAGCTCTCTGAGAATGGCGGAATACTGTTGGATATTGCATAGAGATAATCCAAAAACTGTGCAAAATAAAAAACTCGAAAAGGAGTTTTAGGAGGATTTTTTTTATTTGTTTTGTCTGTAAATAATCTCTTTCCAATCATAATTTTTCTTTGAATATCAAAATCTTTAGAGAAATAAATATTTTGAACCATAAATTGTGAGGTCTGGCGTAGAGGCTAGGCTCTTACTGCATTGTTTGGAACGAGTATTTTGGTTAGTAATTTTCACGTGGAGATGAACGATATAAATGCCTATGTGATATTTTATTTCCACTAGCATCTTATATAATCTCCTCCGGACGGTACTGGATTTAGAATTGATAATTTATGTCGTGTCTTTATAATCAGAATACGACACACGAATAATGTCGAATAATATACAAAATCACAGATACAGACATCTGATTGGATCTGACATATTTTCAAATACCCTGTATATCATTTGGTTCTGTGTTCAGAATAATAATTCAGTTTTTACAGCATTTTTTTTTCATTTGAAATTCCATGGAATTATATTTAAAGAGTTCGGAGAAGTCGGCCATGGCATAATGTAACGTAATATTTACTTAATATGACATTACTAAGACATGTTCTTGCTGATTGAAATAATATTTATTCATGTGGCGATACTATGCTTCAAAAACATTCTTAATGCATTTCTAATTGTACAGAATTTAAAGACAAACATAATGCAGTCAGTAATCGTGGATAATGTTGGATAGACTACAAAAATATTTAATTGTAGTGCAATTTGCATTGTATTACTTTGAATAAAATTGGCCAATTTGCTGAGGTTTTTGGTGATATAGTCGGGTACAATTTAAACTAACTTGTGTCATGGCCGCCAAAACGTCTGAACTAAGATTTTATTTGATGCATAAGAAATGCCAGTAGTTCCCAAACAGTTCTCAGCAATGCAGTCGATAAATAATTTTTAAAAAATAGGAAAGATATCATAAAATGTTAAGATTGTTAATTTAGTAACTTCATAATTTTAGTGGAATTCTGATTATACAGTGTCCATAAAGTTGGCTACATATGGGAAAAAAATTGTGTTTTTGACATTTCTAATAAACCTGTATTGGGGGTTCGTATATGCATGTCCAACAACAAAAAATTACATTTGACACATGTCATGTGATCACCGGTTTGGCAGGACTGTAAAAAATAGTTGACCGTGGTACCGAAAAGTGGGTCAAATTGTTGAGATAACGAAAAATTTTATGAAGAAAAATTGCATATAGAATACAACAAGGACCCCATATATCAATTTTGAAGCAGATATGAGGAAAATAAAAACTGCAAATTTTACCCCTACCATTAATTATCATAAACTCTTGTGTCTATTTCACAAATATTTGATTAGTTTCGACAAAAACTTTATGTATTTTAGTTGAATAAAGGTATTTGCATGTAAAAAAAGAAACGAACCCCAATACAGTATTTTTTAGAAATCTCAATAATACAAATTTTTCCCATATGTAGCCAACTTTATGACGGACACTGTAGGTATATAGGTTCGGGCACAAATGAAACTGATAACAAAAAATGAATTGCCAATTCAGTCAATAACAATGAGTGATCAGAAAAAGAAATCAAAGACTAATATTGCTACAGTCTAGCAAGAGACACGGGAAGGTTTGGGCATTTCTTGCCAGGATCGTAGTATTAGTAGGTGAAACGATGTTGGTAAAAACAAAATATTTCATATAACAAAAAAAATCAAAATAACTAAAATAAATTATTTTTCTTTTAGCGGTAATAATTAAAAATTCTGGTTGACAAAATAAATATTAAAAAAATTAACAATAATTTTAAAACAAATGAATTAAAACAATTCTGAAAGAATAACGCATTGACACGTTTTCATAAACACTAAAACACTACACCTGATCAATTTATCTACCCGACGCACGTTTCACCATTCGTGTATTAATATATACTTAACGTACCTAATAAAGCAGATTTTATTAGAGATAAACACGCGCTAGTAGTAATAAAAGACACATTTTTGGGGAAAATAAAGTTTTAACAAAACTCGCGGCGCAGTTTAATAAAATAAAAATTTTAGAAGGAAAATTATTAACTTTTAATAATTAATCAAATTAAAAAAAAAGTGGAAGTGCTTGGGGATCTATCTCGCAACAACCCCATTTATATTTATTGCTCTTCGAGCATCTTACCGATTGAGCTACGCGATCGTGTTTATTATACTCTAAAACGTGTAATATTTACGTACTAGAAAATTGTAAGACTTAGTGGTTTGGCATTGTTCGTTTGACGGATGAATATCCACTATAAAAAGAACTTAAATTATTTCATATAAAGACGTTTTTCATATTTAGAGTGGTATTAGTTCACGGAAATAAATAATATTCGTCGTTAAATCACGCAGTTTGAGAATCACTGAGCTTGTGACTATGTTTCTCACTCCTCAGAGTACATTTCATATTTCCGTCTCAAAAGAAGTCTGAAAGAATCTTGGTAGACATACATTGACAATGTCTTTAGGCTATGGCTTTAGGTTTGTGTGCAAGAGATAATGAAAACGTATGTGCAATATTAATTCATAGATCGGTTTTTTTAAAAAACGACTCTACTCACATTCGTGCCAAGGAACTAGTGAAAAGAAAATTGTAAACAAATGACTAGTACGTTTTTCATCTGTATATGAAACGCTTTATCTCCTAGGATCTAGACATTAGAAAAGATTGGGGCCGGTTTTCTGACTAGGCCCCATAGGCCCGGGCCTTGGGGCACCACTCTGCGAAGGGCGCCTTTGCCTCCCATCTATATCTACTGACGGATTGTTTGTAAAGGTAACGATTCCTTTATTTCAATTTTGAATATTGTTCCTATTTCGGGGGGAGAGGGGGGGGGGCAAAATTGACCTGAGCCTAGGGGCAATTTATATCTAAAACCGGTGAAAAAGCGGTTAAAACTTTATTGATAAATCCTCCGAACCAGAGACCACAAGACTTGAAAAAATAATCAAGGTTTCTTTTTACATTTGTGTAAGACGTATTTTAAGGTTTTTCAATCATTTATTGCACTTTTTTAACATAATATGTCTAGCATCAATTGCAACAATGGCATCTGCATTAAACTGATTGATTGATTGATTTGCTAGCGTAAGGTGGGCATTACTGCCTATTCCGGGTATCCATGGAGGTTCGTTCCAACACGCAGCATGGTCGTCCGTCGAACACGCCCAACGGTCGGCCAAACCGCGTGCTGGAACCAAATCTCGGTTGTTTTAGATACCGCCGGACCAGCTGCATACGCCGGGTTGGACATTGGACATGCTTGTCAGCAGCGAGAGCCGCATGACGGGTGGGAATATAGGATGGGAAGTGTAGCTGTTTGTGAGATGCTTCTTTTCTGTTTCCATGCTTCTTTTAAGTTTCCATGTATCGTCATCTCCTTATTTTTCTTCTACTAAGCTTTCTGTTTCTGAATCTGGCAGCTTTTACTTTTTATTTTCTGTTTTTTTTTTGTTTTTATTTATTAATCGCTCCACAGGTAAATATGCATTTACAGTGAAGTTGCTGGAAAGGGCCCTACCTCGCGGTAACAATTTTTTTTTACGTTATGAGAAAAGAGGTCCGAAGGGATAGTTTGCTCACCCTGTATGTTGTTTCCTTGAAACAATCAGTTTCAATTTCAGGCAGTTTTTCCATTTCATCACATATATATTACGTTTAACACCTATATATTATGTTTAACACCTTTTCAATTTTGATCTCCATTTCTTATTTAAAATTTAATAAAGACAATAATGCAAAAAATACAAATAAATTTCACAAAAAATGCAAGAGGGGGCATATGTGTATCACTAGTGTTTTCGTTTTACCGCTGGCATCCTTATTTATTAATTATCATCATGCTGTTGGATAACCAGCCTGGACATTTATATTTTCTTCCTCACATAGTAAGAACTACATTCCAAATATTTTCCACTGTCGTTTCTCCATTAATTATGTATTTGGAGTCACCACCCTGTATATTATTAATTAAAAGTATTATGACATTTTCTCCTTGGTAATAGTGTCAACTATATTTCAAATATTATTTCCACCATAGTTTCTTATTTATTTTTTAGGGTGACCACTCTGTAAATTTTTCATTGTCTGTTGTGCTAACTACGTGCGAAAATTATTGTCCTTTGTCACACATTTTTCGTGAATCACACTTTTATGGGGAGAGCGTACATTAATTTTGACTATACTCGTATTTCGATACAGAAAGTTAAACAACGTCAATTGCGGTTATTGCAATACTTGGACGTATGTCACCCTCCAGGGAAACACAGCAATCGCGCCTATGTCATTGGATACGTAGAAGTCGTGCAATTTTAGACGGTGATTGTGTAGTGGACGTCATCCTTCGAAGGAAATATAATGTAGTGGGTCTCTCGTCTATTAAATGTTAGACAAGTAATAAATCTCTACTATTCTACTAGAACAGGTTTGGAAAAAAAATGTCAGGTTGGGGATACTTCGTCTAATGGCGTCGGCGACCGGCCTTACTATGCGAATTGGGCCGATATCAAATAAGTAAACTGAAGGGAAATAATGTACGTTGTGCAACTATTAAGGAGCAATGGTCAAAAACGGGTTTCTTTGGCCCATTAGTGGTAAAGTGTGCAGGCCATCTTTTTCACTAATTTTGGGGTGCCGAAAACGAATCCGCACCCGTTTTGGCGAAAAATCTCGGAAGTACATTAAAAACTACCCCTTATTTGAGGGTGACGTAAGAATTAATGTTAGAATTTGCCACTAGAGGTTGGGTGGTTGGGGATATATTTTATAATAAAAACGAATAAAAACTGTACAAAGATAAAATCCACCACCTTACTTGGTGGGGAGGGGTGTAAGAGTATTCAAAAGTAGTCACATCTTAACCTGATTAGCCACTTAATGAGGCGTTTTGGTCGTTTTTTTTTTAATAAATAAATAACCGTGCATTAAATATTGTAACTTACACCGTTTTTATGGATGGTGAAGGATGAGAGAAAGGAGTGAATTTAGAATTTCTGCTTATTTTTCTACTTACCTAACGAAGCTGAATATTTTGAAAGAGTTTCCTGTACTAAAGAATGACTTTTTCTTGCAAAATCTAATACCCCAAATAAGGATTATTTTGGCCCATTCGTAGTAATGTGTGGATACCATCTTTTTTTTACTAATTTTGGGTGCTAGATACGAATCTGTCATACGAATTTTCTAAAAACATCAGGCAGTAAAAAGTAACCCTTATTTAAAGGTAGCACTTAAACTGATATTGGAACTTGTAACAAGAAGTTATTCTTTACTGCAGGAAAATCTTTCAAAATACTCAGTTTCGTTAGGAAAGTAATAAAAGAAGCAAAGATTCGGAAGTCCCCCTTTCCCCTTCGTTTTCCTTACCCTTCACCACCCATAAGAACGGTGTAAGGTACAATATCTAATATACGGTCATGTGATTACTTCTGAATATTATTAACACCATCTCTACCAATTATGGTGGTGGATTTTATCTTTTTAAAGTTTTTATTGGTTTTAATTTATTTAATTTAACAAAAGAAATCCCTAATCACCCAACCTATTGTAGTTCTAATTCTAGTGGCAATATCAATTCCAATGTCACCCACAAATAAGCGTTGTTTTAAATGTGTTTCCGAGATTTTTAGTCAGAACAGGTGACGGATTCGTTTTCAGTAGCCCAAAATTAGTAAAAGAAAAAGATGGCTTCCACACTTTACCACAGATGGGCAAAAAAGCCTGTTTTTGACTATTGCTCTTCATACCCGTGGAAAAAAGTGTTGGTGTTTTTGTCTTACTTATTATATTCCTCGCAAAACGAAGAGTATATCGCATTTGATAGGCACATTTCTAAAACTGGTAATATCGCTCGTAAAGAAACATTTTTACATCACTGTGTTGGCAATCAAATTAAGAACAACTTTCAAAATGTTCGTCCATCTGTCCATCACGTTTTTTTGTGGGTACGATAACTTAAGAAAGAAAATCCGATTGTACTGAAGTTTGAATAAAATAGTGTTAGTTGGCGGAAGAGCTTTAAAATACCATTAAATACAAATAAAAGTACAAAACAGAAACATAGAAAGTTTAACTCTGACATTAAGTAGATTTTAATTTTTCTACTGAATAGCAGAGCTGGGTAAGCCCTGGTGAAAAAGTAATTAGCAATTACAATTCCTTTTTTTTTCGTGTAATTGTCATTGTATTTAAGTACTTTTTTTTATTAAAGTAATTTGGAATTGTAATTGCAGGAAAATTTTTATAGGAATTGTAATTTGTAATTATATTATTTGAACTATCTAATTACAAAGTACAATTGCTTTTTTCAATTACAATTACTTTTTCCAATTACAATTACTTTAAGAACATGCGTATGTGCTTTAACAAACAAGCACAGACTTGCATTTCCATCTCTGGAAATCGCATCATCCTATTTGTTTCTATTCCATTTGGAGAAAGCGTTGTGCCGCGTGAACATTAAGAAGTGATTTAGTGAAGTAACTTCGGAATTAACATAAAATAAGTACATTTTATTTTATTACAATTATTAATTTAGAAAATGTGTTGTCTATAGCATCAAGGTTAATAAAAATATATATTATGTGTTACTGCTCTTATTTTGAGCTAAGAAAACTTCTGGTTTGGTTAGTCAGCCTTTCGGTCATACCTTTTTGATTCGTAATTTTTTTAATAATAATTATTGCTGTCTCATATAAGAGAAACCATTGTGCTCGTGGGAAAAAAGTAAATGGTAATTTTTGTTTTTTACGTTTTAAGTCATTTTAGGTAAAAGAACAAAATAAATTTCGAACCAAAAATTTCTTGTCAGTTTGTTTGCTTGAGTGCCTCTCTGTCTACTGAGTGTCTAGGGACTTTTGTTACTACAATAACTTGAAATTGACTTTTTCCAGAATTAAAACGGAAAAATAAACAATAAAAATGTTTTAATGTTTTTTCACGACTATAACAATGCTTTTCCATTTTATAATATAAAATGAAGGAAAATCAAAAGCAACTGTTTTCGAGACATTGGTGTATCACTTCCTAAAACATGAAACTTATATATATATTCCTAAATAAAAGGCATTTTTCATTTAAAATACGTTTATTTAGTAAATTATTTATATTTATTTTAATATTGTTATAAAATTAATTTTAATTTTACCTACCTACTACTTTGCGAAATAGTCACAAGCAACTAATATACCAGACGACAGAGAACATTTTATAGTGAAACCCACGAAAAGTTGCAAACTGAATAATTTTGTATGAGTTCGTGGAAGTATATTATAGAATAATATCCTGAAAAGTTTACATTTCGCTGAACGTAAAAAAAGCATTTTTTATTCAGTCGTTTTTTCAAAATTTTGAAATTAAGTCAGGGTAGGACGAAATAAAAAATACAGGTGGATAGACTAAGTGTTTCTGAACAAAAGATGTCCTAAAAACATGTATCGCTAAAGCCTACCATGGCTTACTGAAAAAAAATATATAGTGAAGTAATTTTGTCACTATCTGCGCGGCCAATCGCATGGTTAAATGTCTAAATGCATACTATGGAACCCCTAAACATTCTTAGCAGTTCTAACGAGTAAAATAAAGCCTTTCTCTCTTTCTGATTACACATTTTTAACATTTTTCTTAGTGAATAGGAGGATAAATAGTGAGCATGGAGAGAAAATATATAATTATGAACGCATACACAGACACCACACATAGCCTCTAAATCGCTTGCATGAAGTTTTACGTGCCTTTACTGTATTGTATTTATTACAGGTACACCTATCCACATTTCAGATATAAATATACTATGGATTCCTTTTACATTTGTTAATGTATTCGAAAAGTTCCAGAATTTATATTCAAAACAATCAAAGATGTTTTCATAGTTATGAGGATAAGATCGTGAAAATCTATACATTCTAATAACGAGTCCAATAAATATTAAAACGCAATATTATACAACACTTTTAGTTAAAATTTTTAACTTACCTTTTTGTCTGTTTAGTCACTATAATTTACTTTATCTTAAAAGTAATTAGAAAAGTAATTAGAAAAGTAATTGCTAAGTTCATTTTTCATGTAATTGTAATTAAATGAATATAATTCCTTTTTTAAAGACATGTACTTTGTAATTGCAATTAGTTCCTTTTTAAAAAAAGTAATTTGTAATTGTAATTATTTTTAAATTACAAGTAATTACCCAGCTCTGCTGAATAGATAGGTTAATGTTCTCATTTTAACTTGCTCCTCATATTGGTAAGAGGCTATGTGGCTATTAGTTTTACAATGGGAGATGTCAAATAAGAAACAGATAAATTCATTTTAGAATTTTTTAATTGCTAGCATAACCAGAATGGAGGTTGTCGGTAGAATGCAAACACTGGAAATTAATATTATCCTATAAAGAACGTTTTATCACAATCTTTCGACAATTTATTATTTCTTACACCCTATTTTTCCACTAGCTAAACGAACTCGTAATTAATCAAATTAAATCAAATTGGGTTCAACCAGACACGAGGAACCAATAGAGTACTGTGTACTACACTTTCGTCTTATTTTAATTATTGCTTCTAGTTTGAGGAGCAAACATTCAAAAGAAGACGTCACTTGTCACTGATTATTCAGAAATTGAAAAAAAACTATTACTTCAGTAAGATTACAAATTATATCTTGCAATTTAACGCTGATAGTTTCATTTGATCTCTAGGATTTAATATATTGAACCAGTTCGAGTACAATATAACTTGATTGGTACACCGCCATTTTTTAATTTGGTCATGTCTGATTATGGCAGAATTACTGAGACATGCCTGGTTCTGGTGGATCAAAAATATGGACATGGCTATGTTTGAATAGGTTATTTAGAATCAACAGAATACAATCTAAACATTTATTTCAGACATGCATAGCACAATCTTCCTCCAAACAGTCACATTCCATTTCATCTTCTTCAGTATTCTGATCTTCGCCATTTTTCTCTGCGATTTCCAAGACTTACCCACTTCAAACCTATCAAATCTGCTTCCTTTGTATTTCACTGTTCTCTTATGTTGAACACCAAATTTCTTGAACATATCGTTAATGCCGTAGTTATGCCAATCTTTTCCGTAACAACATTAGAAAAAAATACCTATATTAGCATTTTCTGTCGTCCGGTTCGGTCCTGGGCCTAATTTCCGGAAATCCCGTGTCTATAACAATGTTAATCGGTTAATCTTAAACTTCAACACCAACAGATTTCCTTGATTTGCAAGTACCATCACCCGTTGTCAATAGATGATATAACAATATAAAACAAATTGATAAGTGCCAACTGTCATCAAAAGACATAACTAATGGAAACTTTCTATATAAGCACAAAGTTAATGCTCGACATATCGGCTTTAGAATAAACAATGCATTTGTGCGATAAAAAGTAACCGTGGACATATCAGGTTATGAATGAATGAATAACTGAGGACTATATCTGTAACTATGAACAGCATATGTCTGATTTTGACTAAAAGCCGATTATTTACATGGGGATATCAACAGGACATGATGCCTGTTCATTGACTGTGATAGAAAATATAGAAATAGATGAGGGTGACTACTAAAGAATAATCATAAACTCATTTGGAACTTCTTAATCGACTTGATGGTTTTGAAGCAACCAAAAATATTAAGGTTATAATGACAACAAATCGTATTGATATCATCGACCCTGCCTTATTCAGGTAGAACCGATCGTAAAATTGAGTTTCCGCCACCGAATTGCTCGTCGTTTATCCTTTCCATATCCTGTTCTTTAAGCTATGCTATGCCGACGAGGAAACAACCTCGTAACAGGTGTCTATGGCTATTTCGTTGTTTTTTCGGAGTACATAGCTCTATTTTCTTTTTGTACACTATTTTAATTCGGTAAGCGAAGGAACTAAAATTAGTATTCCACACACAAAAATAATAAAAAATAAAAAAGTGCATTCAAATAGAAAACGACATTGATTTATCTGCATTTATTCAAGAACTATTGTATGCGTGGAATAAATTAACACTCTGTAACTGAATTTCCTGTGTTTTTACACAACATTGTATCGTAAAACAAACAAACCTGCAAAGAAATATTATCATACTATACATAACATTGCTGTTCATATCACCGAGCCCGACATAACTACCCGGATATGAAAAGTTTACACGAATTGTTCGAAGGCACTTTATAATTTATCGCCAATTCAGCCTATTATATTTATTTGGCGTTATTTCTATTCTATTGTACACCATTTATTTCGTTAATTGATATTAATCCGTACCATAGCGGCGGACACAAAACCATAATTTATCCGGGCTAAATGTGGCCAATTACAAAATAAACAGCATTAACAAATTCATAATGCAATTCCATCGGCAATGCGTATAAATGACTATTATATTGGAAACGTTTCCAAAACCTCGTAAAACCGAATTTAAATAAAATATCCGGCTACTATAATCATGCAAATTGAATAAAATAAATGATTATATTTCTGCTCGATATAAATTTTAGTATAATTACCTGGTTTAGATACACACACATTTAATATCTACCGGGTGTCACGTGAATCAACCTCAACACCATATTTTTTATACTTATGAACCGGCATGAACTTTGATAATAGTAGACTAAACATTATATTCTTCAGTATCCTATTATTTTTGTTACTTTGATGACGTATAGTCAGTTACTCCAGATAACGCAGTGAAGTTCATACACGGAAATTTTTCACGAATTCCTTTGGCCATACGCGACTTCGAACGTACTCCAGAAATATCAAAATTTACTTATAGTTAATAAAATAAATATTGGATTCAACCCTCGACAACACATTTTTCAAATATTGGGAAACATTGTTGAGAAAGTAAATAAATATTCGATTTCTTATATCAGATATAGCGAACCGTTTCAACAATAGGAGGTACATTTTTCTAGACGACAGATATTTTAAAAATACGCGCTAATTACACATGTTGACGTTGAACGGCCTGGCCTACCTTTCTCACAATACAAATGGATTTTTAATGCGAGGCCCAAAGATTAACTAGGGAACATATACAAGACATATTAAGTAATACGTTTGTGATTGCTGGTTAAAAAATACACACAACAACTCCTCAACTATCGCTATCAAGTGCTTCAAGGAAAATGAAGTATTTAACGCTCTAAAAAAACTAAAACCTAAATTAACAGCAGGGCCGGATGATATCCCTTCCTTTGTGCCGCTGTTTTTTCATATCCACTTTCCATACTTAACTTAACTTATGTATTCGCAATGGCCAGCTTCCAGACATTGGGAAATATTCAAAAGTATGCCCAGTCTTTAAGAAAGGTGATAAAAACAATATTGTCAATTTTAGACCTATACCGATAATATGCAATTTTATTACATGACATCATATATCCCAGCATTAAAAGTCAGCTATCAATTTACGAGCACGGTTTTGTTAAAGGACGCTCTACCACCTCTAATCTAATATGCATAACTCAATCTATCTCTGAAGCTATTGATCAATGCTTGCAAATGGACGTAATATACACAGACTTTTCTAAGGCGTTCGACACCCTTGACCACGCTATATTACTTCAAACAATGTCCTCTTTCGGTTTCTCCCAATCTCTGCTCGTATTTTTTCAATCCTATCTCTTAGGTAGACAACAATATGTTGCTTATAGTTTCGGTCTGTTGAGTACCTGCAACATCAGGTCTTCCGCAAGAATCAATTCTGGGACCGCTGCTTTTTAATATCTTTATAAATGATATTCTGGAAGTTACCCTAGCTGACTGTTTACTCTACGAAGATGACTTCAAACTTTTGAGGACTATTAGCTCCATAGCGGACCTCAATCTATTACAGAACAGCCTCTCCAACGTATCCGATTGGTGTGTTCGAAATAAGTTATAATTTAAATGTTTCCAAATGTAACGTTATGTCCTACACAACAAAACCCATGCCCACTACGTTTAATTATAGCATAGACAATGTAGAACTCCAAAGACCCGTGACTTTCAAGGATTTTGGAGTAATTTTTGATAAAGAACTTTCCTTTGTACCACACATGTATACCATATGTTCAGAATCTTTTAAGATTTTGGGGTTTCTATTCAGGTTAAGCAGATAGTTTAGCAATACTGATACTCTAAAAGTACTTTACTCTGCTTTTGACCGGTCTAATTTTGAATACGCGTGATTCATCTGGAACCCTTATTACGTAACTCATGTTAACAGCCTAGAAAAAATACCAAGGCGATTTGTAAAATTATTGTGGTTCAAGTGTGATGGAGTATACCCATCAATTTATTTTCCACACCTAGAACATTTGAATAGATTCTCTACGGACACTCTTGAAAATAGGCGAGTTTGCTATTCGCAAATATTTTTACATAATTTAATACATAACAAGATCGATTGCCCAGAATTTTTAAATAAATCACAGTTTTATGTCCCATTCAATACTCGGATACTGCAAACTTTGTATCTTCCCACTCTGCACTCTAATAGACTTAAATTTTTTCGATGTGTCATAATTACAACAAACATTGTGACAAATTTCGTATTTTCAGCTAAACAGTTAATTCCATAACAGACTTTTTAGCCATTGACTCTGTTTTTCTTTGGACTATGATGTATACAGTTTTATTATTATGCTTTTCTTATATGTGTATATGTTTGTATATGTTTTTGTATTATCTACTTTTATTATGTAATCTTATATTTCTCTAGTGTATATTGTAAATATTTCATTTTTTGTATTTTGTGTATCCATTCTGCTCTGTAAATGAGTTATACCTGTTAAGTGTATGCTAAATAAATAAATAAAATAGCCACAAGATATTGTGTCGCACATGCATGAGCATTGAGCATATTTACACGGTGGCACATAACGTAGAGCCAACTGTGGTTTTGGCGCCATTTATCGCTACCTTTCGATATCACGCATAGAATACAACATTTTTTATCCAGTACCTTTTTAATCTACAACTTACTGGAAACGAGACAGACGGCGTGATGCAGTCAGACGCACCATACAGAAAAGGGAGGACAACTAGATTAATGCATGGATTACAAAACGTCGGCCAAGACGCTGTGAAGAAGAAGAGGAAGATATATTGAATTTAAAATGTATAATTTATTAACAGTAATCAATTTAGCAGCTTAAAGCTGGTAATTAAATGTTAATAATATGATGCCGCGTAGCCTGCTGTTTGGTTGTCATTGAAAATATGGGCGCTGTTATAAGTAAATTATTTGTAAATATTCATCATCGATTCAAGTACTAAAATAAAACTTTGAACTCACTATTGAGTGAAAACGATCTTCCTTTACCTGCATATTACAATAATTATCAAAATTATGTATTTTACATGTTTATGTTGTAATAACTTACTCTCCACAAAATTAGCGCTGCTGTTTCTATCGGCGTCTTACCTGAAAATAAAGAAAATAACATTAGCCGTAATAATCACAGTTACATTGTTATTCATACATTTTCATATTTCCATTTGTAGCTTGACAAAGATAAGGCCGACAGAAAAAAAATCGATTATTTCATATCCTCGCTACTTCTGTTATTTTATGTATTTTCCATATAAACCCATTTATATGTACATATTTCCATGTTTTTTTTTTTTTTTTTTTAGATTACTCAGTGTGTCGTAACGGCAAAGTGCGATTTTTTAAGATCTCGCCGCCACATTCCTTCGTTCACTACGTTTACTTTATATCACATAATATTTAAATGTAGTTGGATTAACCGATATAGATCAATTATTTTAACTTGAGATTTGCAGATGATACCTATTACTTGAGAAGGTAAGATTGTGCAACCGCTCAGCAACCTTCAAACAATAAGCTCTGAATAAGGAAGGACAATAAGGACTATAGAAAGAGCAAGTTAACTAGGCATCCTAAGATTATAATATGCTGGTCGTGTCGGTTTGTCTCTCAAAATTTTGTATTACCACAAAGGATTTTTGGTAAATTTTGCGTCTCAAAAATTATGCTTCCCAAAATTCACGTTCCCTAGGCTGGAGCCTACTCAACCTAATGGATAATTAGGGCCTGGGTAGTGGCAACTACGAATATGAGACAGCAAAGTTAAGTGTGCATAAACATAACAAAATGCGCAAAGATAAGGCTTGCTGACATACTAATTTTGTCCATATTTCTCTATAACTGCGAGATAATGAACAATTAATAGTCCACGCTCTGATGGAAAAAACCCACAAGAAATTACAAATTGGTAACCATAAGATCTTTTTAAATCTCGTCCAGGGACAGAAAGAACATATCAAAAGTGTGAAGGTCGGCAACTACCGTTAATTTTGCAGTCTATGTACGAAAATGTGGTTTTCGAGTGATAACTGGTATCCTAATGACCTTACGTGAGAAATGGTCGTATACAAAATTGAACATATTAAAATTATCTATAAAAGAGGATCTATATATTATATATTTGTTCAGACCAACGCTCTTCGTACACCAGCCGCACATGCTTGACAAATTTTTGGTGAACACAGCGAACATAATATACGTACTTGATTTTTTGTGTTATGGATATGAATAATTGCATGTGTAGTGTGAATTATGCGATTCTCTATTAACAGCGATTACAATAACTATTTTTTATCAACCTTAACAATTACTTATAATTGATTGTATTTTGTATTTTTTAGAAATTGTCTTTCGCATTGCAAACTTACTTCATCGAATCAAAAATGTACTCATGAAAACAAACAACCATTTCAGGAAAGGTTTGGAAGAATCTATTGCCAGGTATAAACAGCGAAACATCTGCGGCGAGAACATCAGTCCGGCTCATTGATCGTGAAATCTCTATCGCGCAAAATTTTAAACTTCAAATACCGGCCAAGTTTGCCGTTGACCCTTGTTTTTATGTAGCAGAAAAAATATCTAAGGTAATACAATTCTGACAATTTTCTTTCCATCTATGACATATCCAATGTTCATGATTTTTTAAAGATTTCTTTGAGCAATACTTTTGGAGCTAAGATGGAGAGACAGCGATTTTTAAGTGTTTTCTCGGCTACTTCAGTCGGTAGAGCATGAGACTCTTGATCTAAGAGTAGTGGTTTCGTGCCCCACGTTGGGCGCCAAATTTGTTTGGCGTACTTAGCAGCTTTCCAAATAGTAAGCGACAACAGGCCGGTAGCTCAGTCAGGATTGCAGATTAGTATAGTTTTTATATTATGAATATTTGATTAAGCTTTTAAATAAGCTAAGTGTGGGCACCAGCCGATAATATTGACAGAAAGGAATAAAATAGTCAAGTAAATTTAAGACAAAAATATTTATTAATATAAAATGTGACATATATACCGGTATATACAGGTCGACCAGCCTAGAATGGCCAACGAGATTAGGATGCGCAGTAGTTGAAACCACCCCACCTTTACGGAGCTCACTTGTTTATGTTCCTTCCTCGTGTAAACATCGGTACAGTCTTGAGAAAAGTGCTTGTAGTGTATAACATATTTAATACATAGGTACCTATTAGAAGTATTTACTTATAAACATTAATGTTACGTGTACAAAGAACTGTTGTTCAATCGAAAACATCAACTAGACTGTGACATACCCGGATTGTTGGTGAATAAGAAAGCACTTTTTACTTAAACTTCTTCCCCCGACTGTACTACGTTCATAGTTAAGAAACTTGTCTCTATTCAACAGCGACGATATTTCGTCTCTCTCTGCGCGGCTGTTGGCAGTGTTGGCCATCCTACAATGGTTTACTTGTACGTTTGTCAGTAGTTAACGATACAATGAGGTGGACATGTTCCCGTAAAATTGATCAGTTATATATTACACACGTAAAAAATCTTAAATATCTAACAATAAATAAACAACACATAAGCACACTGTATGTTCTACTCTGATTTAGGTATCACGTATAAAAGTTAAATGTATTATGGTAATCTGCACTATTATCAATATAACAAATAAATAAAATATAAACTAGGTATAACAGCTCAAATCTGACACAATATGCATTAAATATCCTCACCCATCAGCTGTTAGATAGTTTACAGAAGACACACAAGTACCTATGCATTCACGTTTGACATCCAAAATTGCCACAATAACGAAATGACTATTTTTAGACAACTTGCTGTTCGATTTTATTATTCTAATATAAAATCACTAGTCATCTGGTAAATATCTGTGTTGTTCCAAAATTCACCCTGTTTCTTAACGATACTAGAAAAAGTAGTACTAATAGTCTGCCCATTTCTCGTGTGATACCCGTACAAAATTGGCCTTACAGTAAATGGAAGAAAAAAGTAAAGGCCTAAAAATACTGTGACTGATGCAACACAAGAAAAATGCAAATGATCTGTTTTAAGTTACATTAACTGTTCTTAGGCCTTACACAAACGAATTTTTCTTTACTATGTAATCTTATAACATAAATCTCTAATGCTCACACAATCGGTAGATGGCAATTGCTCCCTTCAGTGCTTTCTCTTTTACCTTTTTCTGGATAACTAGGTGGCAGAAAACTCGACTTTTATTTTATCTAGATTTTCTCTATGAAAGTATGTTTGCAAATTTACAAACTATAGCAACCCAATATATACCCTATTGGTATATTATATAAGCTAGTAATTACGAATTTATGGTAATGGACTTAATTCGAATTTACACAGGGTATGTGTAGAAGTAATCCATTACAACGTGTTTGAAAAAATGCATGAATAACAAATTACATATTTTTGAATTCATGTTTCAAATAGCTTCATTTTTTAACTTCCCATTTTACCCTCTGAAACTAACCACCAAAATAAAAATTCTACTTTCTGTTCTGCACGACCATAATTGGACCACAACTTCCTACAAGTGAGCCAAATTTTAATGTCTTACATCAAACAGTCTCTAAAAGTGTTCCGTCTCGCCAATTTTGGCCCGGAACAACTAAAAATCAACGAAACAAAAATTACACAGGTTTATAAAAAAAATAGTTGTCTGGATCTGAGGGTCAGACCATACGTTTCTTATGTATTTTTCGACGCTGAATTCGAATCTATTTTTAGTTTTGCTCTATCACGTCAGTATTTTGAGATAATCTAACATAAGAATGCAAAAAACATGGTTTTTTGACATGTCTGAGGTTATGTAGCTTTGCGATTTTTTCCCCTTAAAAACCATGTATGGGATTTTAAAGCATATATCTTCCTCTTTAAAATGCCGGAGAGTTTGCGCAAATATCTTTTTTTTCGCCGAGATATCGAATTTTGAAAATTGTCTGTTCATATCATAATCTTTCCCAATACCACAGGCCTACAAAATTAGGCAAAATTTTTGTATCAAAAACGCTACTATACTTTTCTAAAGGTTTTCGGTGCGCTGAATCTGAATCCGGTCTCAGAATAGCTCTATCAAGTCAGGATTTTGAGATATTGTAACCTAAAAGTGTAGAAAACGCGGTTTTTGACATATTTGAGGTTATGTAGCTTCGAGAATTATTTTCTCAAGAAACCATGTATGGGATCATAAAGTAAAAGTCTTCACCTTTAAAATGCCGTTGAGTTTGCTCAAATATATATTTTTTTTTTCGCAGAGATATTGCAATTTAAATAATGACCATAAGGTTTCCGTACTAATTAAATGTATTGGGAAAGATATGATATGAACAGACAATTTTAAAAATTTGACATCTCAGCGAAAAAAAAGATATTTGAGCAAATTCTACGGCATTTTAAAGAGGAAGACTTGTACTTTAAGATCCCATACATGGCTTCTCGAGAAAAAAAATCGCAAAGCTACATAACCTTAAACATGTAAAAAAAACGTGTTTTTGTACTTTTAGGTTAGGATATCTCAAAATCCTGACGTGGTAGAGCAATACTAAAAATAGATTCGAATTCAGTGAAAAATACATAAGAAACGTATGGTGTGATCCCAGATCTAGACAACTTTTTTTTTGTAAACCTGTGTTATTAAACCTAAAAACATACAATTTTTCTTTTAACAAAAGTTGTAGTTCCGCCCTCCGCATAATCCCCCGCACTCCTAGTTTGTATACCCCTGTTCTAATGTATTCTCCATTAGTATGTCCATTAGTATGTCAATGGGAACCCACTGTAACAATCCACCGGATCGGAGAATCGGGTAAATTATATAATACGTTAAATAAAGATCACGTAGATAAACAAATTATTAATCAAGCCACACTATTTCAGATGTTGATGAAGATTTTATGCGTGGCGCGGGCTCCCTTGAATTAATTTAAACACCCACACTTGCCTAGTAAAACTTTATTAACCAACAGCGTAATTCGACACGTTTTATCAATAGTTATTATTTACGATAGACTACCAAGCTTGAAGCACGACTGGTTTTCTAATTACGTACTTCGTTATCAATTATTGTCAACAAGTTCAACTTCTATTCGTAAATAAAATAGGGAAAATGAAATATAAAGAATGAATATTATACGAACTTATTTGGTTTGATAGTAATATAAAACTTTTGTTGTTATTTAAATTCTTAAATCATTGTGGATTATTATAATTGGAAGGCGCATATATTAAGGTGGTCATTCCCTAGAAAGAGACAGTCGGATAGGGAAATATTTATTATTTTTGGCCATAATTTTTTTTTCTTAGTACGTATATTTTAAAAAACTATAAGAGTACCTAAGTAGAACTATAACAAGACTGTTACTATGAATTTTCATTCGATAATTTCAGCGGGTTGCAAAATAGCTAGATTTAAATTTTAAATAGAGCTATTTTGCAAACCACTGAAATTATTTAGGGAATATTCATAGTAATAGTCTTGTTATGGTTCTACTTAGGCACTCGTAGTTTTTTAAATATACGTACTAAGAAAAAAAAGTTATGGGCAAAAATAATAAATATTTCCCTATAGGATGTCGCTTCCTAGGGAATGGCCACCTTAAGGATATTGTAAGGTTATCAAAAATATTCACAGAAAAGAGCGTAGCCGGACAAGTATGGGTTAGCGGCCCCCGCTTGGATTTGGTTCATATTTGGGAGGTAAGTTCTTCCCAATGTGAGAATAACTTATCCCAAATGCCAGCTTGGATTTTTTTTATTTTTTTTTTTTAGAAGAGTTATGAAAGAATTTTGAAAAATGAAAAAAGGACCCCGCACACTCACCCGTGTAAAATGGCTTTCGGTCAAATTGCTTCAAATTCCAGCATGTTGTATATTTCGAGGTCCTGATGTAACGTCTCCAGGGATACGGCGCTCCAAATGCCTTACTTTTAGCTCCAGAGCCTTGAGATCGTTGAACATGGCGTTTTCAGCAGTATCAATGAGACATATATGTTGAAAACTATATATAAGACTATTATAAGGACAATTTTATGTGTATGTGAGTGAGTGCGTGTCGTCGGGCAAGCGTGTTTATTAACCTTAAATTATTCGTGGATTGTTGAGATCTATCTACGGGGGTCAGTGTGCTGCATCCATAATTGTATTCAATAGAAAAGATAGATGTTTTATGTTTTATACTTTTCAGTAATACAGCTGAAAACATATAGTAGTTAAGTGCTATTCTTTTATGACGTACCACATGATTAAAAGCCCAATTCACTAATCCAATCTTATTCCAAAAAATATATGTTGTTACTTAGGATATGAGCGTATCACTAAAAAATAGTGGTGTTCCATCAAACAGTTCATAAAGAAAAAATTGCTGCAAAATTAAAATAATTTTTCTTACCCCCTATTCATTTAACTTATTGAGTATCATTTTTTTTTTTATAATCGACATAACGCCCTGGAACCACATATATTTTAGCTCCCGGATTCGACTCATTCACATTTGAGAAAATCGGTTTTTTTTTTTTCATTTTTCAAAATTCTTTCATAACTTTTGTAAACATTTTTTTTTCAAGCTGGAATTTGGAGTAAATTATTCTTATATTTTTAGGAACTTACCTCCCAAATATGTACCAAATCCAAGTGAGTATGACGAAGGAACATCAACTCTTGATCTTGTTATCATGGGATACTGAATAACAACAATGTATATGGGGTTAAGGAGTAACTGTGGCGACTCGGTTCGTGGAGTCGTATCTAACCGATAGGAAGCAACCATTTTTAACAGGTGGACATTAGCATATGTATTGTGGAGTTCTGGGACTACTATCGTTTTTATTGTTCTAGGGTTGTGTACATATTTTTTTAAATGCAATTTAAAAAATCGGTAGAGGTATTTACTCAGAACTTTCCTCTGTATTCATACAAGACGGTCACTCTAAAAAATTATTAATTAAGAGATGACATGAGAATTATAATCGCCATGTAGTTAGCCCTATTATTACAGAGAAAACCTGAACCTGAACTTTTTTCCATCACCTACTGTATAGTGGTGGGATTTTTTTTATTTTTAAAACATTTTTTTGTTGAAATAGGTTAAGAATATAATGAAACGTGGAAATTTTAGAATTGAAGAAAAAAATGTTTTCCATCATCTATTCTATTGTAGTAGTAAAATAATAAAATATAAATATATTTTTTTAAATTCAAAACAAATTTCTTTCTTGAAATATGTTTAGAGTGTCATGAAACGTGGAAATTTTAAATTTGAGCAAAACAATTTTTTTCCATCACCCATTTTATAAAAAATGCTCACAATTTTTTAAAAATATGTTTAGAATGTCATGGAACGTGGAAATTTTAAATTTTAACAAAACAATTTTTTTCCATTATCTATTTATTCCCTTTAGACGGTCCACCCTGTATATTTTCCAGTGAAAGTCTAACCATTTTTTCGGTGGCAGTGGCGTTAGCTACCTACCAAATTTGACTGTCTTCCGTCAAGTAGTTTTTTAGTTAATGCACCAACAGACCGACAGACAGAGAGACCGACAGACAGACAGACAGACAGACAGACGAAATTGAAAAACCTATATTTTCGTAATCTACATGATCTGAAACGTGAAAATCCAAAAAAATCTCGGAGGGTGATTTTTTCTCGAATACAATACCCTTCGGTATGCGAGGGAAGTAAAACAATTTCTTGCATAAGTCCCGTGATATAACAATTAGTATTGTTTTTTAAATGGAAAACTCTGTATATCTTTATATATTCTTTTAGATTTTCTTTCGCTGATTTTAAATATATCAGGGTTGATAGGTCTAGCTGTAACATTTCTTGACACATCAGACATTAAATATGCTCCAATCTTACATATGTAACTTTGCGTTTTTAGAGAGTTTTTCGTAATTTGCCGTATTGGAGATCTCTAAAATGGGCTTACAACGACAGAAGCAGAATCTGTGGACATTTTTCCTTGGATCCGTGTTACGTATTCAAAATATTTAATTTATTTCTATATATTTTTCAGAAATTCTAGACATCGAAATATGAAAACAAAAAAAAACAAAAAATCATTTAAATCAACTAGTTTATTAAATACTCATCAACAGTGGAACATTGACTGAAAAAATAAAACCTGTTTTTCCCTAAGCACCTATAAAAACAAAATCAAAAAATTTAAAAATTTCATAATTCAAAAAAGACAAGTTTGTGTTGAACGTATTTTACAAGAAGTCAGACTCAATTAAGCACAAGTTTAGTTAAGTAAGTCATATTTAATCTGCCTCCTTCCTTGTAAGCCCAGTTTAGAGCTCTCGATTGTGGTAAATTACGAAAAACTCCGTAAAAACGCAAAGTTTTTTTTTTTTGAACATGCACTCTATAATTGTTTATTTGTGGCATATTCAGATTTTCTTACTTTTTGTTGGGTATTTTGCCACTGAAAAATATTTAAAAATTTTAATGAAAAAACCTATGCGTCAAACGGATCAGACAGAAGTTGGTTCTTGAATATTGGATTATTTCAAAAAGTCTCACACCAAAAAATATATAAACTAGAACAAAGTTATAAACTAAAAAATGAAAATGAAAGGCTATAGGCAGTTAACGTTTCGAAAGACAATCTGGATTTTTCAAATTCTCCCCTTCTTGCATAATTTCTATATTCACCAAGCCTTACGTTGAAAGGTCTAGATGATTCACCTACGTAATGTTTTCCACACTCACACAGAACACTATAAATACAATTTTTTGAATTTTAAACAATATTTAGAGGTTTGGTTTTTGATAAAACCGATTTTAGCCTAGAGCCCGTTTGAAAAACAGTTGTACGGAAAACCTATTCCCAATTTTTCGTAATTTATCCGATAAACCATGTATATATGGAATTACTGCCATTGACCATTGACCTAAATACCTCAGGTTGTGATAGTATATTCTCTCTCCTACCAATGATCAACAACTGACTATCAACAAAACTCTCGGAATATTGATTATTTAATAAGACAGTTTTTATAAATTGCTTTTCGTTCTTAATATTACATCATTTGAAGAAATAATTTTGGCTCTATCATACTAACACTTAACAACACCTTTCTTAACACTAATATGTTGATTTGAATTAAAATTTAAGTATCTGTTGTGTGTGTTTGTTTTCTATACACACTGCTTTGGTATGTGTTATCTAATTTTTTAATTAAAATATCTAAGAAAGGTAATCCATTATTATTTTCTATCTCTATTTTAAATTTAATTGAAGGTTTTAAAAAATTACTTAAACATTCTTTACTATAAGGCCATATAGTAATATACATGGTTTATCGGATAAATTACGAAAAATTGGGAATAGATTTTCCGTACGAATTGTTTTTCAAACGGGCTCTACGCTAAAATCAGTTTTATCAAAAACTAAACCTCCAAATATTGTTCAAAATTCAAAAAATTGCATTTCTAGTGTTCCGTGTGAGTGCGGAAAACATTACGTAGGTGAATCATCTAGAGATTTCAACGTAAGGTTGGTGAACATAGAAATTACGCTAGAAGAGGAGAATTTGAAAAATCCAAAACTTGTGAACACGCCTGGGATAATGATAATAATCACAGGATTCAGTGGGACTCGGCGAAGATTTTGGAAAAAAGAGAGCAACGGAACTAAAAGAAAACTTAAAGAATCCGCGATTATTTTATTAAACGAGGATAGATGTGTTTCAAATTATTCAATAGATTTATGTACTAGTTGGTTGCCCATCCTTAGAGACGAAGTGAGTAAAAATAAGATAAATATAATTTAATGTCTCACGTGACTATGGAAATACATAAACAACAAACTATCATGGTTGATGACCAAAAAATTTTTGAGAACGGAAGTAGATTTTCTTCCGAAACGTTAACTGCCTATAGCTTTCATTTTAATTTTTTAGTTTATAACTTTGTTCTAGTTTATACATTTATAGGTGTGAGACTTTTTGAAACAATCAAGTATTCAAGAACCAACTTCTGTCTGATCCGTTTGGCGCAGAGGTTTTTTCAATAAAATTTTTAAATATTTTTCAGTGGCAAAATACCCAACAATAAGTAAGAAAATGCACTTGTTTTTTTGTTTTTTTATGACGTCCGGAAGCACTAAATTGAATTCGCCAGGGCAGAATCGAAATCTAGGTAAAAATTTACATGGATTCTCGTCATCAGCATATTCAAATTTGCCCAATTTCAGCCTGAAAATCAAAGTTGTTGTATAAAAATAGCCATATACATATATCCCTACATGAATATATATTTATCTAGACATACGTATACAAAGTGTAAGTATAAATTTAAACATAAATATTATCGATAAATATATGAATATAGGTATATGCATATAATTCGTAAATTAGGAGTTTTTTATTGAAAAATAACGTTTTGGTCGATATCTTGAAAAAAGCAGCAGCTTGGATTTTCTGCAAAGTTGCATTTGACTATTTTTGATGTACTTGAAAAGATAGCATGATAATTTTGAGTCACCATTTTGACGAGACTTCAAATTATTGAGGAGAGGTGTGCCGGTTATAGAAATATGCCGATCGAATGCAACACACTCTTTGTTTTGTATTTGCGAAGAGTATAATAATATGCTATTAGTTCTAATCTACACCGACTTATCAGCATTTTAAAACACATTTTGCACTATGCACTCCGTTCATTATTAAACGGCCATATCTTAGTGTAAAATACCTTCCCCATATTCGAAATAGGCACTTAAATATTTATCGACATATAGAATAAAGTTTCTCTGGCCATAAAACTTTCTTAAACTTGTGTTCAAGATAAAGTTAAGCTTAACGCGAAATAATAAATTTGAAACTTCTTAAAAGTTGCCGGACTCAATATATTGCTGCGACAATTTAGTATCAAAAACTATATGATTTGAAGACACTTAAGGTATTTCAGTAATGTCACTGCAATGCAGGTTCCTTTTTTAAGTACAGCCGAACACATGGCCCAATCTTGGCTTGAACTTTTGCCATTTTGCATTTGTTTAAAGATCTCATATGATAATATCGCCAGGAATTCAGACTGCAGGAGAATAAACTGATGGGGATGGGATGCTTTGAAATAAAGTGACGTGATATACGTCTCGTGAAGTAGAGAAATGTTTCGCTTTACTGTTACTTTTAACGGAATATGCATTATTTGGCTAGCTCATTTATTTGTTAATGATAAATCATTATTTAAGTGAAATTGTATCTTTAAATTATTAATGAGTAAACAACTTTAATTTGATTCGAAATAAATTAGTAGAAAACTGATTTTACTAGTTAAACCCCCACATTGATTTTAAATACTTAAATGCTAGTGCCGACATTATAACACAAAAAAGTATTTTAAAAGAAAATATATTGAATTTTCCCCTTCCAATTTACGTATCTTATTCATATTATTTCAAAATAGAACTTATTTAAAATAAAATGAATTTTTTTTTTCTAAATTCACATCCAAGTAACACGTTACATTCATCTGTTGTTTACAATCTACTCCAACCAGTTTCCCAAATCTATCGAGCATAGTGCGATACACATGTATGCCGACGACACTCAATTGATTAATTCTTTTAATGCCCGAGAACATCTATATGCGTCAGAAATAATGAATGGTGATTTAAAGGAACTCTCTAGAATATCTACTTAATCCAACGAAATCAGATGTCCTCTTATTTGGCAAAAAGAACGGATTGTATTCATCTACAACCCGATATGAATATTGAGGTTGAGCATGTCAAAATTGAGCCGTCAAGTAGTTAAAAAAATCATAGATCGTTGAGATTTTGGGAGCAGACAACAAAAAATATCCAAAAGGCCTACACTGCTCTGAGGCTATTATACCCTCACAAATCTTATTTGACAAAAAACACGAAAATAATGCTTTGTGAGACACTGGTGTTATCACAGTTCACATATTGTGCTCCTGTCTACGGACCATGCTTAGACACAGATTACCTAAGCAGAATACAGTGGGTTCAAAATTCTTGTATCCGTTTCATATGTGGTATTAGAAAATATGACCATGTGTCTCATAAGCTGAACGAATTAAATTGGTTAAATATAAAAGATCGCCTTAAAACCTATACCCTTTGTTTGTTTCACAAAATGATATTATCTCGGTCACCTCCCTATTTATATAACAAAATATCGTTTCGAAGTGATGTTCAAAATATTAATATAAGACATAAAGGTCAATTGACGCCTCCTCCTCACAAAACGTCTTTTTTTGAAAGGAGTTTTCGATATACCATTTATATGCTATACAACTCTATCCCAGACAGTTTGAAGGTTCTCATGAACGCTAAATTTAAAACTAACATATATAAGTATTTTCTCAATGCATAATAAGGACACTCTATACTTGATTTCATTCTCGGTTTGTGTAATCAGCATATGTTTTCTTAAATATCCTAATCTTATGTTTATTTTTAATTATTATTGTTTTAATTGATATTATTGGTTAATTATTATTGTTAGTTTCATCTGGTTTAGTATCCAGGGTTAAGTGGTAGAGCACTCTCTTGAGTGAACTTCCCCTTGTATTTCCCATGGTTGTTTAGTTATTATGTAATAAGTGTGTATTTATAATATTTTTATGTTTGTTTTGTATCTGTTTACTTATGTTGTAAATTGTTCTTTCTGTGGGAAATAAAGACATTTATTATTATTATTATTATTATTATTATTATTCATACCTATTCAGATAATTTTTTAAAACTGAACTGAAACTGGAATTTGAAGAAGAAAATTTACACTTACTGTAGAAACTGTCCAATCAGCAAATTTATTTTATAATTTAAATGTACTACGAATATTTTATTATATTGTTATTTTATTAATGCTTCTAAATGTTAATTGGTCATCTTACGAGTTCCAGAAAATGTATCATTAAAACGTTTCTACAACAAAATTATAAGATATCTTATAATCCTATAATGCAGCTGAAAAATTATTTTATAAACGTTTCCGTAACTATGTTTTCAAACATTTCAGCTTATAAAACTAAAATGTTTTATAACGCTTTTTTAGAAACGTTCGGCAGCATATTAAGCACCGTTATAAATATACATTAAGATTATTTTATAGTCATAAGCCGTTGTTATATTTAAAGGTCTATTTGGGACAATTTGGCTTTTAAGAATAAATTGTTATATAATTATATCATATAGCGTTGTATTTGCTCTAATATTGAAACAGCAGCAAAATCAAAATTACTTACTTGAACATAAAAATGCTAAAATAAATGTTGAGATAATTGATTTCCTACATTAGCAGTGTGTTTATATTTCATGATAATTTGTCATAATTATAGCACAAAAGTTTATAGTAAAATCATTCTCTTAAAATTTGGGTTACCAGCATTGACAGAGCGGTGCAGATCTTACCAGATAACGTAAAGGCGAAACTAAACACATCAGATTCACAATACAATACAAACAATATTAATAGCATAGCGGCTTTGGCAATAAGATAGCAATAAAATGAAACATGATGCATTTTATTTATTGCACTAGGTACTAACGTATCAGGTCAATAATCATATGACAAAATACTGATTATGCTTCAACTAGTACAAGTAACTACGTGTTTTTGGCAATAAATACAACATAAATAAACACCTCTGCAAATAAAGTGATTCACTTCCACTTCACGTAAATGTTACTATAAGGCACATTATTTTAGATGTTTTATAGAAATCGACTAATAGTTTAATTTTCTTAAAATGTTTGCTACTAACACAAAAGTATTTTATAGAGAGAAGCCATTTTAAAAGGTCAGCACTTGAGATATAATAGTAAATATGACAAGAAATGAAAAATTAAAATATCAAATGTTTATTCGAATTTATGGAGTTAGAAATATGTTAAAGCCACAATCGTCAATCAACGTGGGGCGCGTTAAAAATGTATTAAAACATGGCCATAGTTCACATTAAAATTTCCTCCGCATCTCATATATATTTATTATATGTTATTAGGTACCTACAATATAATATTTTTTACCTTTAAGCTCAAAAATACTTCTTGCCACATTTAGGATACATTTAAGAAATCATTTTATTTTATTAGTGTGTATAAAGCAGCAATTTCACAAAGAGTGAAGTGTGTTTTTTACTGCAAATAAATGAAGCTTTAATAAAACTGTTACATAGTGAATATTCATAAGGCATGCCTAATTGTTTATATAATAATTTTGTAATAGTTCTAATAGGCTTTACAAAATGTCAACAGTGACTGAAATATTTTATAAGATGGTGCCAATTTTGCATTTACAGCTGCTGTGAAAACGTTATGAAAAGTGTTTCTGAGAGTAATGTTGTTTTATAGAATTTGTTTCAGAAACATTTCTACAACTTTTATAAAACACCACATTGCTAGTTGAGTGTAATATTTTATAATGTGGATGTGTTCAAAACAGGAGTAGATATTTCAGGACGATATTCCTCTCAAAGAAATCCGAAAAAATGTATGTGCTTCTGGTTCAGGAAGAATGAGTCAAAATCGTTGGGTATCTAGGAAAAATTCCTTGGAGCGATCTTAGAATAAACAAAAATTATAAACATACTGGGCGTAACATAAAGGTTGGGAATAAATGAAACGGTGGATTTTTTAGTAAAAAAATAGATTATTTTCATATGAAGTTATGCTCTACGGGTTTTCGTTTCCAAGCTACAGGGCGCTAAAAAATTTCAAAAAATTTAGTTTTTCTCTAATGACTTTCGAACATTAGAAGATAATGAAACGAAATTTTAGCCGTAGCTTAATTTGATAATTCCAGAAAAAGTTTAACTTCGTAAGTTACTCAATGGCATGCGTACGCATTGTACCATAAGGTTTTCCGATGAAAATTGTGGTACGCCACTGGTAAAAATATTTTTTATGTATTTTTAAGATCCACTTTTTATTTTAAACATAATTACCCTCTGGCGTTTTATTCGTATCTCTTGTCATTTTCACGTAATTAAAACTTTTATAATACCATTTTCTCCCACTGCTAACATTGGAAAATGAAAATAACAAGAACATTATCAAGTATGCTTTCATTCAGCCACCGAAAATGGTCGAATGAGCATTGAAAAAAAACTTTTGCATGGAAAATGATATTAAAATAACACATAATTTTAACAATAATAAAAAATACTAGTGGCTTTAAAGAATTTACTGACTAGGTAATAGGAAGTAATAAACAACAAACAAGATTACAAAAGGTGCTGGAAATGTAACCCCCCAACTTCAATACATTTTTCAATGCGTTTTCCCATGGATTCTCTTACTCGTCCAAAAATACCAGGCATCTCTCGAATTTGCTGACTGCCCGTATCAACTCTTCGACGAAGAGTTTGCACATCAGGAATGGGAACAAAATAAACTATGTTTTTTAAGTACCCCCACAAATAATAGTCTAATCGATTAAGGTTGGGAGAACGAGGAGGCCACGCCCTTGGCCCTCCAAGACCTATCCATTTATTCCGGAACGTTTCATTTAGGTATTCTCTCACTTCTCGCCTAAAGTGAGCTGGGACGCCATCAAGCATAAACCATATGTTCTGGCGTGTTTCAATTGGGACTTCTTTTAATAAAGGTTATAATCCGTTTTGAAGAAAATCCAGATACGATATGCCATCTAGTCTGTTTGGTAGTACTATGGGACCAATCAAAAATCGCCAATTATTCAGGCCCAAACATTAATTGAAAATCGTTTCTGGTGCCGGGAATGTATTATTCCATGCGGATTTCATCAGCCCACAGATGGTTATTGTGGAAATTAAGTACACCATCCCTTGTAAATCCGGCTTCGTCGGTAAATAAAATGGATGAGTGGAATAACAAGTTTGATTGCACTTATTTAAAAACCAGGTATTAAATCTAAGACGTGGTGCATAATCCTCGGCAGAAAGTGCCTCAACTCTTTGCAGATGATGTGGGTATAACAAATTATCATGCAGGATTCGTTGGACGGTCATATGACTTACTCTCTCCATTCTTCTAGTACTTGATCCAGGATTCGCCTCGATCGTCTGAAGCAGCCGTTCCTCAAGTTGTACTGTCCTTAAATTTCGAGGTCTTCCGCTGGAGGTGCAAGGCATTAACGAGCCGGTTTCACGTAAGTGAAAAAGTCTTCCTATTTGGAATGCACCGAGCTGGAAAACGGTCGACATACTCACTCACAGCTAACGCAGTATTCCCGTTGGCAAGGCCATAAATAAAATGCATATCTGATAAATTCTTGAAATGAGTAGTCCATTTTTAACATACCTAAACCAAAGTAAAACCGTTTAAGGAAAGTTAAATGTCTTAACTGACAATGACGTTTTGTACAACAACATCTGAAGACCATTTTCGGTGTCTGAGTGAAAGCATACTTGATAATGTTCTTGTTATTTTCATTTTCCTATGTTGGCAGTGGGAGAAAATGGTATTTACAAAAGTTTTAACAACGGGAAAATGACAAGAGATGCGAATAAAACGCAAGAGAGTAATTTTTTTTACAATAAAAATTGGATCTTAACAAAATATTTAAAAAATGTTTTAACCAGTGGCGTACCACAATTTTCTTCGGATAACCTTACGGTACAATGCGTATGCACGCCACTGAGTAACTTACAAAGCCAATCTTTTTCCTGTTACTAGGGCATTATCAAATTACGCTACGGCTAAAATTTCGTTCCATTATCTCCTAATGTTCGAACGTTATTAGAGAAAAATCACATTTTTAAAAATTTTTTAGCGCCCTGTAGCTTGGAAACGAAAACCCGTAGAGCATAACTTCATACGAAAAAAAATATTTTTTTTTAATAACGAATCCACCGTTTCAATCTTTCCCAACCTTTATGTTACATCCTGTATTAGACAATTGTACATTTTTGTTTATTGGTTTAAAGGCCGTTTATAACTATTATTACTATTATCATTGTCGCTGCCATCAATATTGTCATCGTCATCGTTATTGTCATTACCATCACTATAATCATTATTATTTTTAAGTATGTTCTACCCAACATTCAGCTAGGAGCTCAACGAGTTCTTCAAAGATAAGTAATTTTATAGCCAGTCCAAAAAAAAAGAATACTTGCTATTTGTTACCGAGATGAATTTTCATCCGTTTCACCTGTGCCATAAAATTTAAATTCTTATTTGCGATAATTTTGAGTCATCAAATTCACAATGGTCACGTAATCACCATAAACGTGCGGATTGATTTGTCTTTATAGTTGTTTCTAATGTTCCATAAATCTTACGAATTGCCTTATAATTTTAAAATATTTAGTTTCTTACAGGATAGTGTGCATTTTCTGTAGTTCCTATATTTATAATAGGTAAACTTTTAATTCCAATAAAGATTCTTCGATTAGTTGCAAAGCGGAGACATTTTTCCACGGAACAAAGAGGAGTTAAGTAAAACAATAATTGAATAAAAAGTACTGGTTTAATTTCCGGCGTATGCCTTAGTGATTCGCTACAACGGAAAAAATACAGCCAATTTCCTGCTTTCATTTCCCTATCACATTTCTTCAGCTAAGAAATATCGTCGAAACACTTGTACTCGTTTTAAGAAAATAAGAATTAAAAATTAATATATTGGCTAGATAAAGTTAAACATGAAACATTGCCCATTATTTTAAGCCGGAGAAATTAAAATTTTTAATTTTTACATGATTAAATAAATAGAGCAGGCGGTACGGGGCTCATGAGGTTCGAATACATTTCGGACGCAACTTTTTTGGTGGAATCAGTTCAGGAGATACTACCGATTATGAACATCCATGTTACCAGCCGGTAACCTCGTCTGATATTGTTTAAAACAATTTTGTTTATATCAAAAGGAAATATATTTCTCAATGAGACAATTTTTAAAATATGTCTTGACCGATTTCCAACAAGAAATCTTCCATAACTTTTTTCGGAAAGTTGATATTTTCAATGGTATTATTTTTTTTAAATTGAAAAATCGCCTTTATATTATAGAACCAATTTTAATGAAATTTAATACAAGGATGGTAATATTAGTACTATACATGAGCTGAAAAGGATTCGGTATAGAACGGACGACTTTTAATGCCCGCTTGGTACATTATGTATAGTTGCCTTCATATTTCCAAGGCACATAAAAAATTCCCGTCAAAGGAGTCCGCGCGGCGATATCATTGAATAGGTAAAGATGTCGCCTGCCCGCTTTGTAGTTACCGCATTTTTTACATGCCTTAAAATTTTGAAGACGACTATACTTTCTTATTTTTAACAAAATATGCATTTTTTATTGTATTCGAAAGTAGATGTTATACTGATTTCAACGATATATCACACTTCACTCTGCTACGTTCAGTCAAAAAGAAATTGTCCGAGTCCCGCGACAATGTCGTTAACCTACAAGTTCTAGCTTCCATGAAACGGAAGCCTGCGTCGCCTAACTCAGCGGTAATGAGACTGGCTAACAACTGAATCAACCAATTTTCGCAATAACAGCCCATCCTGTTTTGTACGCAATTACAGGTCACAGAATCTAAAAACAATATCGCATATAAACCGGTATGGTAACGCACGGGGCTAAAGCCGGGCCGAAGACGAACTCGCTTGGTCACACTGTCTATCGTGTACTGAGTTCGATCACCAACTCCGCATGGCAATGGCGATGGGTAATGGGTAACGCCTGCGTTTTTCAAATTTATCTCCCCCTCCCCTTCCCAACAGCCTAAGCTGTAGTGCATTTGATAGCCGTCAGCAAATCCCTGGAGAAACTTTCAGTTTCCTAAACATATCAGCTACATACATTAAGAATTAAAAGGGCCTAAGAACTGACCCTTGCTGAACTCCCAATTTTTTATAATAATTGTTTGACATCTTCAAGGAAGCATGACTTAAACAGATTTTGAAACACCTCATCAAATCCTGAATATATTAATTTTGGGCACATGACTTAATGTTGTGTCAAATGGTTTAGGAAACCTCAGCAACCAAAGTTGTATGTTTTCTTAATCCATGGCATTAATAACATCATCTGCTATATTCAGCAACAAATTTGTGATATTGTTTATTTATTTATTTACACGACTCAACAGGACGAATGTCCCAATTACTGAGTCGGAATACTAACAATAAATATTGTGCTATAACAGAAGTAGGTATTACAAATTATGTCCATATATAAACTTTAAATCCTTGAATTCTACAACAAAATTTAATTTTACAATAAAATCCTCAGTTCTACAATAATAGAAATATTACAAATTATATTCATATATACTTATTAGATCCTTAATTCTACAATGAAAAATATCAATATTATTCTGTATATGATTATAATTCCTGCATTTGATATTAATAGGTGAATACATTAATAGATTGGTGCGTGAAGCTTTGATATGAAATGTTTGGTGGAGTCGAGTTGATTTAGAAGGAACTCGTAGGTCAATGAGTTTTAATAGATCAGAGCAGTCGAGTTTATTGTTTAATATTTTAGACACAGTTACACTTCCGTGTAATTCTCGGCGAGTTTGAAGTGAGTTAAGTGAGAATCTATTTAACAAAATATCATTACTAATTCGAACAAGTGGATAAGTCTTGTCTTCGGTGTAGCTTAAGTATTTTAAAAATTTTCTTTGAATATTCTCCAGTTTACTAATATGAACGATGTAGTAGGGACTCCAGATTACGTCAGCACACTCCAATTTACTTCTGACAAACGAGTTAAATAGAAGCTTCATAGATTCAACATTCTTGAAATCTTTGGAGTTTCTTATAATGAATCTCAATGATTTAAAAGCTGAAGATGCGCTGTTATATATGTGATAAATAAAAGTCATCTTGCTATCAAAAGTAACACCTAGATACTTAAATCTATCAACTCATGACACTATCGTTTATTTTATACCCATTAATGAAAATATTATTTATGCCCACATGAGTAGGTGACAACATTACATTTTTCAACATATAGAAACAGTTTATTTTTACTGCACCAGTTATCAATATTTTCCAAATCTGACTTGAACAATTCTGTCATCATTGCAGCTAAGGCTGTAGTAAATTTATCGGTCATTGGCATAGAGCAAATGTGGGCACTGTAAGTTTATAACTATGTCATTGATAAAGACATTGAATACAAGTGGACCAAGGACTGACCCTCGAGGGACTCCTGATTCGGCATTAAATTCGACAGACTTGTGTCCATGGTAACAAAAATATTGTAATCTATTGCTTAAATATAAGGTAAAGAATGAAACAAACTCATATGATTATATAAAATTTGCTAATTTATTTAATAAGATACCATGGTCAAGTCTGTCAAACGCTTTGGAGAAATCTGTGTAAATAACGTCTGACCACCTCCATCCAAGACTTCACAAAGATATTGAGTCATTGAGTCAAGCACAATAATTTGAAGTCGAAGACCTACCTGGCAAAAACCCATGTTGATGGCTTGATATTTTTTCTATGTTACGAAAAATATAGTCGTAGAGAACGATTCGAATAGTTTAGAGAAATTATTAATTATGGTGATTGGCCTGTAATTTTTTATGTCTTCTTTGGAATGCTTTTTGTGTACAGGGCATATTTTAGATATTTTCCACGGGTTGGGAAAAACAAATTAAATACATGTGATAAGGGACCGGCCAATATTGAGACGCAATCTTTAACGAAAAAAGCTGGTATTCCATCTGAACCTGCCGTAAATTTTGGCTTTAATTTTTTGCACCCTTTAATAACGTCTGCCTCTGAGATTGTAACTATGAATATATTTTGTGTGTCCACAGGTTCACTTTCGCCACCCATACTGACATTATTAGTTGATGCAGATTATGCTTATTTGAAATATTCTGAAAATGTATTTCATTTGTTGTGTGATTTTGGGAAACCAGATTGTTATTCCGGTAAAAAAACTAGTTTTTGTTTAAACTTTCTGAAAGTATAGGTAAAGTACTAATTGGTTTTAGGTTCAAAGCTAAGGTGGGCTTACAAATATTAGGGATTGATTTTCACAACAGCTTATTTCTATATATTTGGAAAGCAACCTTGTCCTAAACAGATGTTTATTGTGTGAGGAGAAATAAAAGGTAGACAATATTTAATGATAGTTAAAGTGATAGAATTTTACCAAAAGGCAGAGAGGCATTTTATTTACTAGAATTTATACTACTTTCAAGTTCATCAATTTCTTGCTAATATTGTAAAATTAAGTGAAATGTTATTTTTAAATAAGAATATTGAAGTTTATGCTGCCTCTCTGCCACAGACAATATGCAATAATCGTTTAAACAGGTTCAAGCTACATCCACTTGCCATTCTCTTAAACATTTTTTAAGTGGATCTGCATTAAAATTATAGCCCTAGTTGACTTTTAATCAATTTTTAAATGGATAGAGGCAGCAGAATATATAAAGGGATAGGATCAACCATCCAACATACAAAGGCCTGTGGTCCGATTCATCAATTTTTCCTGGAAACTTTAATAAAGCCAAAGCACATAATATACGCTGCAAACTTAAAAGTTTCCACTTTCCCGAGATTAGTCAGACATTCTTTGAGAAATTCTACCACAACCGCCAAGCGCCAAAGCTAATTATATCAAGAATGTAAGAAGCCACAAAATTTAAATATTGTACTCAGAATGCAATTAAAATATTGTTGCTACCAAAACATAAAGCGCAATGAAAAGTGCTTCAAATTGTGAATAAAGTTTTCGGAGTTGGCGGATGAAGTTCACTTATTTGGCTTCCTTTAGCACAGCGCGTCGCCATATTTATGAATTTTTAATATTCCTGTACAAAAATTTGTACCAAGAGGTTTCTGGTGCGTCTGATTTCGAATCTTAGGACGATACTAACAAGCCAAAGTGACAAATCTGACGATGCCATCGCAATTATATAACAACAATTTTTTAGTGAACTCAAAAGCTAACTAAATTTACATCGTGTGAATTTAATTAGCTTTTGAGAACTTCCGTAGAAAGTGTTTTTTAACGTACCTCCAACGGGATATTGCTAGATATATCATCTGGTGTAAGTAATCATTTATTTAATAGTTCTTCATTACTTTCTATTTTAGATATTTTTCTGGGATGATGTTTAAAATTCCGAAATATGCTTATTTTCATCTTTACTTACTTCCTCTGAAAGCTGTCTAATAAGTAAGTAGTATAGACAACTTTACTACAGCTGCTCCATGTACTAATTAATACCTTATCTATACTGCTGGGCTTTCAGCCGTTTTAAGAAGGGATAGCCTATGATTGATAAAAGTGTTTATAGTGCAGCAGATAATAACCTCTTTCAACATCCTATATTAAGCAAGTTACGACAAGAAATGCTGGAGTATTTACCAATGGCATTACAAAAACAGCAAATAAGAGAAGACTATCAAGAACTTTTACGCCTGTCTCTTTTGTTTCTTGGTGGTGACAACGAAACCTTTCGAGGTCCTGGCCCTACTACACTACACATCATGCCTGATGAGTGGCTAAAGATATTTATGTTCTTAAAATATGCATCTTTCAAAGTCAGTTTCAATTAATACCGCGAGAGGAAAGAAATTAATTTGGCTTTGTTTGTAAGCCTGGTTTATATGAGGTACTGGAATTAAGCTCCACTTGGAATCAGAGCTCCATATAATGATATCCAGCTCATAGATGTTTTAAGAACTTACCCTGACAAGACAATCGGTGAGAAAGCTTATACAGTTTTGGCCAGGCACCTTTGGTATCTTTCCGAGCAGGTAGCTTTAGCGTTTTTTTATAATGGAGTATCAACAAAAACTCAAGAATAAATGATCGAGAATCTTAAACGTCTACAGCTGCCCAATTATTCGCGCCGTGTGGAAATATCTAAATTTGGAAAATGTTGTTACTGAAGGGACATATTCCTTCTTCGATGTCCTTCGCGTTGAAGGAAAAAGTAAATTTGAGGAATTACTAAAAATCTATCCCAAACAGTGGCAAGACGATGAACTTTTCGTTGAACTTATGAGCTTTGTTGTAAGATGAAGGTTGTCAATGACACTGCAGAACGGGGCAATTTAGCTTGAATCAAAAATATAACCAATCGCTTACCAACTGTGGCTAACCACAGAAAACAACTTCCTGAACAAAAGAAGGCATATAAAAGGGCGACCCCCAAATATCGCTTGACTCGAAAGCTCTTTGGTGTGCTAGTCATATACAGGGTGTAATCAGTTTCATGTCATTAAAAAAAACTGGTAATGGGGACCGACTAGACAAATAAAAAACCTTTATGACTTTTCCCACTTTGAAAAACACTGATCTAGGTTAACATATTTAATATTATGGTAGACAACTATTGAGAACCACTGCTTTTCTTGGTCGATGGACTTGTACTTCCCAATTATACAACTTTTACATTGTCATAAAAAAGTGCTTGTCGGCACACGTGGTGTCAAAGGATCATCGACCGCCTTTGATGTACCGCCTCAACTGAACTGAGGCAAGTATAAAGAGGTAAATAATTCGTTCTCTCTTCGTGCACAATTGCAAGCAAATAATGGCCATAGAGGTTTAAACAGAGCATTTCTTTACATGTGTTTTTTAATTTGAAACAAAATATTGGATTGTTTATAATTTAGAAAATTTAAATGTGGTTTATTAACATTTGTAACATAAATGAGTGTCCTGGGTTAAAAGCTTACTACCTACCTAAATGATTCAAAATCTCTGCATCTGTATCAATACACAATTCGGTACGTCGAGTTAAGTACATACGCATTTCGTTCAACACTAAACACTAAACTATCAACTAACGTTGTCAATAAAGAAAAATAAAATAAAAACTTGGTATAAAAGCCAAAAAGGAATAAAAAAAGAACGAACAAGTTGTGTCTGTACGTAATCAAGAATTTGACAACTTGAACGGTAAGTCAATAGAATAAATCTTAACTATAAATACACAATGACGCGAAATTAAAAAATAACAAAAACAACGAACGGCGGGTTGGACGTGTGTACATAACGAAACACCGACATGACAGTAACTAAAATATTGCACAAGGGATAGTTAGAGTATAGTTTTCTTCAGATCAGATCTAGATCTAAACCTACCTCAATATTCCAGCAGTTCTCAAAAAAATTTATTGAAAATTTGCGAAATTTTTGTTTATTTTTTTTCTCCAAAACTATGAGCTTTAGACCCCATGTTATATAAGGTTTTTTTTGCTTATCTTGTCGTTCCTTACCACCAGTTTTTTTTTATGACATGAAACTAATTACACCCTGTATATATTAAAGAACAAAAATAAAGTTGTGGAGAAAGAATATTTCAATTTTTTTTGACAACCCTACTGCGCATGCCAATACTAAGTGCAATTCTGTGGCTGCTCACTTTGCGTAATCATTGAATTTTTGTACACCTTACCTCATTGCAAACAAGAATCGGATAAGTGCACTGTCTGGTCTAGAATTATTCCATAATATTACTTTCGATGGGTCGTCTTCTTGTAATAATCCATAAACCTGAATAAGTTTACCAATGATATAATGAAAACACTAGTCATCGTCAGATTGTGTTGAACATGAACGATTCTGCTTATAATTAGATTGACTAAAAGATCCGTCGCATCTTAATTTGTACATGATTTGTAGAGAATCTTTAATTTTGTCCAAATAAGTACTAAACACACATACTTGAACGTTCGCTAAACGTGTAGTTATGTACGGTACAAGGGCTTGTAGTTTGATTCCTGCAAATCTATCTGAAGTGGTAACAGACTCTTTATTGGTAAGTATATTCTTTCACTCTAATTTTATTATATACCGGAGCCAGGTAGTTGCTTACAACCCTCATTCTTGTTTCACCTCACATAATTTGATATTTATATTTGGTCAAATTCATTCGATCCATTAAATTTAAAGCCTCGTTAGGTGAATAGGGGTGTGTATGTTTTGCATACATTTTGAAACTTTTTAAAATTTTAGTAGCTCTCTTAGCAAAACTTCGTTGTGTATTAGTAAATAATCAGCACCTCTTTTGTCCATTTCTTCGAAAACTCAATTCTATAGCATGTTAAATAATTGTTGGATAAAAGAAGACACCAATATCTTACTATCTCATCTTGTTACCTTTTGTTAACATCCCTTTACCAAAAAGATTCTACACCATCTAGAGCAACCGAGAACACAACATCACTTCTTTACAAAACAAAACAACGGATAAACTGAGAAAAGTTGCGCATTATTCGTGTTCGTTTACCTTCTCATTATTACTAAATGCTATTAATGTCGTTATGCATTCACCATTTCTGTGGATATTAATAAAGGGATTTTTCCCAAAATCATTTTAGATTTTGTCTTGCTAAGATTGCTAAGAATTAATTTTGGCCTACCATGTAGTGGTGGGATTAGGTGCATTAAATACCTACGAAATTGTCAGAAAACGTTTCCTCATGACTGATCATTAGGACATTAATTAGAGCCAATTAAAATTAAGCACCTTGACTACATACATGCTAATTATAAAATAAAGTCATAAAGCCAATAATTACGCCTACTTGTTAAGCATATTTACCAGTAATGAACACTAGAGGATTCCTAATTAGACGTTATTAATAAGTAGCATTATTGTTACTGTTGTTTCTATCTAATTTAAGTGTAAGTGGTCGTCGATTTTGAAATAAGTCCTTAATATCTAGTAATATTATGTATAGACTTAAATTAGTTTTGCTAAAACCTGGATTAAACTAGTTATTAACAAGAGTCGGAATCTTTCAGCGATAACAGGGTCACACTCAGTGGCATTAAATAAAGTACAATGAATATTAAAAATACATTGAACAATAATATCACATAAAACACAAGTTATTTTCGGTTAACAATAATGCAAATCGAAAATAATTGTTAACCAAATTACGAAATCAACAATTCCAACTCCAACTCGTCTAGATGAAGTTAAATTAGCTGTCACGTAGTAATATTTACATACCTACTTGCTAATAAAATGAATTTAACTAAAACAAATACTATTACAACCCGTATTTATATTTGAAAAATAAACTACTAATAATTGAAGACACAAGTAGATGTAGAGCCTATGTCACTTTTTTTTAAATTATTTTTTAGTCGGATGAAGATTTTCTCCATCCAATTTTTTTCCTAGATGGGTCTCGTTGCGAAATAATAAAAAATAACATATTTAGCAGTGGATAAAGGACTTAAGTGTGTTCGGTAAGACTTTCTGTTTACGGATAAAGGGCCTATGTACTTACTATGCAACAAGCCTTTCTTTTCATTTTAAATTCATCCAATACCGAAGAAACTAACTGGATAAAAGGCCTAAGTACTAGGAAAGAAACACCCGATAAACGATATCAATGCTTTGTATCAATATCTGACTTTTAAAGGATTGTTTAAAATAGTGGATCATAAGTTTCCCGAAGTTGGCCATTTTTTCTTGGACTCTGATCGCGACTTTGGACGAATTGAAAAAAAATTGCGGAAACCGGAGAAAATTTTTGACCCCGATCAATATCGGGATATAATTAGATCATCAAGTATTAAATCGACGGTGGTGATAAACACGGAAAACCATTTTAAAGACATTGAACAATTACTACTTCTACACTTGGCAAACAAGAAAAAAAATCCTACAACAGAAGGTGTGTTTCCGAGATAACGTAAAATGGATACGCGTGGAAGAGTACGGAAGTTATTTGTATAAGGACACTTTGGATGAACATACACGTTTTCACAAAGTTGAGATTTTGAAAAGAAAAATGTGAACGAGTTGAACCAGGTGGTTACACGTTACAGGTTTGTTTTTTTTTGCATCTGTTATAAGTTTTACCCAAACTTTATCGATTACACGTTATAAGAAACAAGAAAAATAACGTTTTTGTTGAAAAAACTGCAAATATCGGGGAACAAATTGCCTATGTTGACGAAGAATATAAGTACTTTTGAAACTTTCCTAGAACAACATGATGGTAAGACCACTGAAACTTCTTCAAAAAACAAGAAAGTTCTCAAGAGAACAATGAAAACAAAAGGCAAAAATGTTTGATCAATATATTATTTTAAAAGTACATATTTATAAAGCACATATGCATATCTTCCATTTTAATGTTTACTGAAATAAGATTTTTTTAATTTATTTTTAGGAATAATAATGAATTTTAATTTTCCATTTATACTGTATTATCGCATCCGTGTTCTGTCCCCACGTTAGGCGTCGGTCCATAATAACGCCAAGGTACTGGACGGTATCGTGCCATTCATTGGCTGTTCTCGCCATTCATGGAGACGTGTCCTGTGGTTGGGTTTGTGACACCACAAAGAACGCAAAAATTCAGATTTTTACTAACTTTGTCCAGGTCAAATGACAATTTCCGTGGACTAAAGGGCTTGGTTTAAAAACATGAAAAAATTACGACATATAAAAAGGATACTCCTTCAAATATACAGAATATTATACAAAAACATAACGACTTAAAATTTAATGTGACGATATTCCCTTTAAAAATGGGTACATTTTGCGGTATATATTAAATAACCTTCATAATGTTTTAACCTATTATTATTACAAGTTCAGCGAGTGGTTTACAATAGAAAAATAATGAACACGTAATTTTTTCATTCCCACATTTTTGAAATAATCGCTGTTAAATTGAGGGTTCGATATACTTGAAATGTATATTAGTTATATGTGAATAGTTTCTGCCACCTTACGATGTGCTGATGATAATCGGTGGTTGCTAAATAAATGAATTAACCCATTCAACCCATGCATAACGCGCTATCGTATTCAAATATAGCAAGACGTCTTTAGATAAAATTGAATAAGCGTTTTTCATCGAGCGCTTTGACAGCGCAGATGACTGCAGTGTATTTTAAGGTACATCAGTCGAAGTTTAGCAAATTGGACATAGCCTGCCAAAGGTTTGCTGTCTCGGCCCCCTGGTCCCTGCTGCCAAGTGCATAACAAACCAATCTAGACGTTGCTTTTCCGGCCGAGGCATTTTCTTCTGATAAGAGGCAGCCATGCTTCAATATGTCGCAATGCAGCGCCAGCACAGCACTTCTCGAAGATGCTAGCTTTACTGAAATTATTACAGGGCAACTCTTGTTTCACCGAAGTAACTGGATTAGAGATATCGGAGATATATAATCTACATTTGTACCGATGTCACATTGAAATGGAATGCCATCAACCTTGTATTAATAATTATTATTAAAATTACTCCATGGAGTTATCACTACAATTGAAATTCGAAAAGTGCACATATCGCAGTGTTTTAACTAATAACCGTACAAGAAAAGCAATTTTCAATTATATAAAAATTATAATAGATCTCTAAAACTTTGCAGCCGTATAGGAAATTAAACTGACTCGCCTACCTGCTGGACGCAGGGACGGAAAACATGGGGGTGGCAATGTGTTTTTGCACGTTTTTAGTAAATATCTCTTGAAATGTTAATTTTTACAAAAAATATATCTAAAGTATAAATAGAGTTTTGTGTAGGTAATAAAACTGTCTTTAATTTGGCTTTTTGTTGGTTTCTCTACGATATAAATTAATCAAGTTACATGATACGTGTTTGACTTAATCATTTTACAAAAAAATTCTAGTTACTTGCAAATAAGTCTGAAAATACACCCTCTACCAAAAAATATTACTTTTTTTGTAAGTTACCAAAATACCTTCAATACACATTTTTATTTCATTTTTGTACGCTAAAAACTGCCTGTTTTATATTTTTACGACAAGACACATCTAATATGTCGTACTAATTGAAATGCTAAATGGTAAAAGAGAGGGGAAAATATTTTATAAATTGTATAGTGACATACAAAACTGAGTGTAATTTTTACTTCCACATCCACGTAGTGGATTGGAAGTATAGTAATCGCAAAAAAAATTTCAAAAATTTTTATTCGTGAAATAGGTTTAGAATGTCATGAAACGTCGAGATTTTAAATTTGAGCGAAAAAAAAAATTTTCTGTCTGTCTGTCGGTCTGCCCTGTAACTTTTTTTTTGTCCGCACGCTTTCTCCGGAACGGTTTAAGATATTGACCTGAAATTTTGTACACGTATATATTATAACGAGATCTGGAACTGGATTGTTTTTTGAGGAAATCCGGTGAAGGGTTGGGGGTTAAATAGGGGTAAATAGGGGAAAATAAGTAAAGCAAGCTTGTAAGAGTACAGAAACTTGAAATTCGGTGTATGTACTAGAAGTTAAGGCCTCAGATTTTTTTATAATATTTTTCAACCCCCCACCACCTCTAGCCCATTAAAGGGGTTGATAAAATAAAGTTGAGATATTCATTTGAAATTTCGTACACGTATGTATTATAACGATGTCTAGAATTAGATTATATTTTGGGATGATTCCGTTGAAGGGTTGGGGGTTAATTTGGGGTAAATAGAGGAATATAAGTAAAACAAGTGGTAAGAGTACAGAACTTGAAATTCGGTGTATGTACTAGAAGCCAAAGCGTCAGATTTTTTAATAATATTTTCAAGCCCCACCACCCCTACTCCAATTTGAAAAGGGTTGATAAAATAAAATTGAGATATTCATTTGAAATTTTCTACACGTATGTATTATAACGACATCTGGAACTATATTATATTTTGAGATAATTCCGTTGAAGGGTTGGGGGTTAAATATGGGTAAATAGGGGAAAATAAATAAAGCAAGCTGGTAAGACTACAGAAACTTGAAATTCGGTGTATGTACTAGAAGCCTAGGTCTCAGATTATTTATAATATTTTTCAACCCCCACCACCCCTACTTCATTATTAAAAGGGTTGATAAAATAAAATCGAGATATTCATTTGAAATTTGGTACACGTATGAATTATAACGACATCTGGAACTAGATTATACTTTGAGATGATTCCGTTGAAGGGTTGGGGGTTATTTAGGGGTCAATAGGGGGAAATAAGTAAAGCAAGCTGGTATGAGTACAGAAACTTGAAATTCGGTGTATGTACAAGAAGTTAAGGCCTCAGATTTTTTTATAACATTTTTCAACCCCCCCACCACCCCTACCCCATTAATGGGGTTGACAAAATAAAGTTGAGATATTCATTTGAAATTTCGTACACGTATGTATTATAACGACGTCTGGAATTAGTTTATATTTTGAGATGATTCCGTTGAAGGGTTGGGGGTTAATTTGGGGTAAATAGAGGAAGTAAAACGTTGGTAAGACTACAGAAACTTGAAATTCGGTGTATGTACTAGAAGCCACAGCGTCAGATTTTCTTATAATATTTTTCAACCCAACCACCCCTACTTCAATATGAAAAGGGTTGATAAAATAAAATTGAGACATTCATTTGAAATTTGGTACACGTATGTATTATAACGACGTCTGAAACTAGATCATAATTTGAGATGATGCCGTTGAAGGGTTGGGGGTTAAATAGGAGCAAATAGGGGAAAATAAGTAAAGCAAGCTGGTAAGACTACAGAAATTTGGGATTCGGTGTATATACTAGAAACCAAGGCCTCAGATTTCTTTCTAATATTTTTCAAACTCTACCACCTCCGCTTCATTATTAATGGGATTAATAACATCAAATTGAGATATTCACTTGAAAGTTAGTACACGTATGTATTGTAGTGACATCTGATTGAGATGACTCCATTGAGGTGGTAGGTTGTAAATAGTGGAAAATAAGTACGGTAAACTAGAAACTTCATTTTTAACGTATATGGTAGACACCAACTCCTGAAACTTTTCTATGACATCTACCCCAAATATTATTAAAATTCTATGACCAATAATTTCCACATACTAGATTGCAAATATAGTCAAGATGTTTCCTTTAAAGTGATTTGGACGAATAATCTGGATGTGGAAGTAGTGATTCCTTAGGCAGCGGTTTTATACGTGTGTAATTATCTGTATTACTTACAATTTAAAAAATGTCTGTCACTCTTACTGTGAAAAATTGTTAATTTTGCAACAATTTGTTTAAAAATCCTTTTTTAAACACATTATGTTATAATAATTTTATTAAATTTTAAAACCACTTTAGCTCGAAAGCGAACACCAAATTATGACAACACCTGTGGTCAAAATTGACACATGTTAATGACGTACGAATACATTGGAAAATGTAATTTTTTTTTAAATAATATTTTTATTGGAAGAAAAAGGAAAACGGCTTTTAAATGTACTTTAAAAGTAAAGACTTGAGTAGTATGTCTATACTATTACCGCGTGTCTCATTTTTACCCAAGATGAGGAGTAAAAATGAGACACGGTTATTTTTTCCTTCCGCTTCTGTAACGCGATATTTACCAAATTCATAACTTTGATCATAAAACTAGTCAATGTTTGTATCAGAAAAGTATTTTAATTTGTTTTTATAAATATTTCAAGCATGGGGAGTTCAGGTGGCGTCGGGTTCGGAGGCAGACGCGTTTTTGGTAGCTACTACGAACTATCGAATAAACTTGGATAAAACTGTGAAACATAGTGTGAAATTGTGTTGAATAAAAGTGTGGATAATTTTACATTGATTGATATAAAATAGCTGGACTGGCTATTTCATGTAGTTGATATTTGATTAACACATATTGGTTGAATATAGCATCAAAAAAGCGTATATAAACAACTTTAAAAAGGGACACAAACATCTGGAAATATAATATACACTGTGCACCATAAAATCTTCGGTGAATCGCAACAATCTGGTTAAGAAGGATAAAACAACGGGTGCAAATAGTGCGGGACTATTACGGAACAAAGAGGGAAGCTGCCAGCATATACATACACGGACGAAAAAGATAAGTTCTATTAAAAGTATTGGTTTATTAGTTTATTATCCTTAGTGATTACTGAACCTAATTGAACGTCTCAAAATTAAAAGGTATTAAATATAAAGCAGGTTCCACAACAGGAAGGTTTCGACGGGCAGCTGTCACGTGGCCCATATATTGGGTTTATTTACGAATACAGAATTGTTCCTCAGATCAAAGTAGTTGGAGTCAGCTGGATATACAGGGCATCCCAAATGTTCTCCTAGATCTCTTTTCAATTTTGCAGATTTTACTTTTATTTTGCATTAGCATGTCAGATCGGTATACATGGTGTCTTCAAGTGTTCTCTCGGGGCTCTTCCTTGCACCTCCATTATAGATGGCTGTTTACCTGTGGAACGGGTAATAAATAAAAGCTTCTTGCAGCGAGCTAATGTTTGTCTTGGCCAGCAGACGAGATGGACGCACTTATGCAGGTCGCTAAAGAGAAAAAGTGGATTTCTAGGACGCATAAAACCATACCTGGATGCAAACAGGCGGGAGGAGGTGCACACTGCTAGATTCAGAAACAGAAGACTCAGAGCAAGAATAAACAAAAGAAGCATGGAAACTTAAAAAAGCATCTCACAAACACCTACACTTCCCCATCCAATGATGATAGATGGAAACTTAAAAGAAGCACCGAAGTTAAAAGAAGCATCTCATAAACACCTACACTTCTCATCCTATATTCCTACACCATGCATCCTGTGGCTCTCGCTCCTAGCAACAAGCATGTCCCATATCCAATCCGGCGCGTGGCCGGTCCGGCGGGATATAAAAACATCCAGACTGCATGTCCGGAAGGACAATGCCAATCAATCAATCAATCAATCAATACAGATTTCAAGCATGGGAGGCAAAAAATATGACGCAAAATTACATTGATTTTAATATATTCTTCAGATTTCATATAAGTGACATTCATAATCTATATTGGACGTAAGATATCGTTATTCGTTGTCTTTCTATTTATTTCAATGTCGTGGATTATGAAGGTAAAAAAGTCTTATTTTTTCATCCAATTTATGGCTCTCTCAATTTTACCAGACCTGGGCCTTTAAAATCGATTTCTTAGATAACTAACCAATTAAAAATGACTTTTATATGATTTCAACGTCCAGGTCAGGAAGCTACATGTAAGCTGGATGTCTTTACTTTCTCAACGCCCAGTATAATGTATTTAATGATAATATATATTTTACGGCGTTTAAAAATATACTAGAAGTGAACAGAAGCTTTATCGATTCAGTCATATTTGTTGGATGTTCTTAGGTTAATAACAAGTTTAAAACAAAAAGTTTTCTGTTAGCGATAGAAAAATACAGCAATTAATATCATATAAATACATAGGAGTTTTTTAAGGTCGAACAAAGTTTCATACTTTAAATAAACAAGTTTGAAGTGTAGACAAACTTTAAAGGAATATATTAAATGGTTTCTTATTTTGCATAAAGTATATCCTGGCACGCAAAACTTTAATTCCACAGAATAAAATGAAATTATATAGAGTTAGTCATAAGACTTCTAGGTAAACTATGTAAACTATAATAACAGCACAGAAAATTAATTAAATAAAATTGCAATACCGTATTAAATTAATTTTTACAACCATATGAAGACATTGAATGGAGGAATATAAATCAGACCTCTTTTCACATTCAAATTATCGATGCCACTTCGAAATTTAACTTTGTTATACAGATAAGGAGGACATTTGCATACATTGATTGTTTCTGGGCTCTCTCAATTTTATTTGAGATAATTTTATTATGATCCAGCGAATAAGATAGATGACTTTAGAATAAAGGGTATTTAGTGGACGGGTGTATGTCATTTCGTGGCGTTGGAATGATGAAAGTAAGCGACCCATTTCACCTGATACGGGATCTAATTGTATAATACATAACACGAAACCATAGACCGAGCTCCCATGTCAATAAAGGTACCCCATCGAACATCTCAAATTTAAAAGGTGAAAATGGTTTCAAAACATAAAAATCATGTTACGCCTGCCAGACTAGTAAAAATTTATGAATAACATTTTTTTATGAATTTTTTAATTTAGCCTAAAAAAACATATTCTATTTTTTAAAACACCTGCTTGAAATTTTCACAATTTGTTGGAAATAATGAATCATGTTTGAAAAAATTTGTCAGTCTGACAATTTTTGCTAATTGGCTTCTGACGGACCTTTTGCTATAAATTATTTTTTTAAGAGAGTGCACTTCATAACAACTCCTTGATTTTAGAAAAGATCCTCTTTTCCTGATTTCAAAAATATGCCACATGTTACCCCTACCATATACCAGTTTTGAGTTATTAAACGTCGAATATCTTATTAGTTAAACTAGTTAAATATGGAAAAGTTAACATTATTAAAATGAGCTATGAAAATGATAACTATTATGTTTGATAAGTGACATTTCTTTAATGAGGTAATCAGAATGGTTTACGTGAGGAAGAAAAAAACAAATATTTATACAAAATGGGTAACAAAGATTTACTTAGGAAATTTAAATATAAATAAATGATAACTCATAAAAGATGTTCGATGTGTCCACGATTAATGTCAATACATAATTGATAACGTCTTCTTATATTTATAATTGCACCTAAAATGTCTTCATTATTTATATTCAGATGGTTTATTTCAAGTCGAATCCTGTCTTCAATGACTTGAATACTATTATTATTATTATCGACAATGTCTTTTAGAAATCCCCAAAAAATAATCCATAGAGATCAAATCCGGACTGTAAAGTGGCCATTTAATTGTTCCATTATTCTCTATCCATATTGGGAATACATTATTCAAACGATTTTGAACGGGTAGGACACTATGCGGAGTTGCCCAATCCTGCATCCAAATCATGTCATCAAGTTCGGCTTCCGAAAAATTCTGCAAAAGAATATTTTCTGCTTCTGGGATAATTATGTCCAGATAGGTAACTTCAGTTAAAGTATAATCATAAAATATGGGTCCAACAATTTTGTTTCTGAAAATTCCACACCAAACGATAACAGCTTTTCTTCCTGATTTTTTATTTGTTTTAACAATCTGTTTCTCTTGTGCTTGTTTTCCCACAACCTTCGATTTTTCCTATAGAATACTCCTCCCGAAAAAGGATGATTCATCAGCCCCTAATATTTTATTTAAAAAATCGGGATCTTCATTCAACTTTTGAATCATCTGGCGGCCAAAATCCAGCCTTTTTCTTTTATGACCCTGTGTTAAAAGTTGTACGGGTAAAATTTTATATGGTCTGCAGTTATTATTTTTTACGTATATTGGATTTTGGAATAACTTTTACCTAACTGATCAACTGCATTATTTATACTACATTCAGAATTTTCAAAAAAATAATACAATGTTTCAAAAAAGTCCATTCGCGAATAAATACAGATGGGCTTACCTTTGAAATGAAGCAGTATATCTAGCACCATTCTGCAGTAAAAACAAGGAACACTTGCTATCTCAGATCCTCTCCACCCCTCTGTTCCTCATCCAGCGGGGGTAGTTTATACCCACCTGGAGGCTTGGTTTCAGAGAGGCATTCACCCTGTACCATATTTACTTTGCATTCTCAAGAGCTTGTAAGCTAGAACTTCTTATGACGCAGTTCTACCGGGTGGCCACGAGTCAATGTACGCCAAAAATATTTTGGTTCTTTTTGTATTTAAAAATTTAGTTTTTGGTACACATAAATTAGACAATAATAAGCTATTATTCACCTCTCGGTACATACTTTTTGAAAGTATTTTCTGATGGTGTTGGACGATTTGGATTCAACACCCTATAGATGCTCTTTTTGCTGCACGTTTATTTTTGTTGTTTTGTATATAACAAGTAAATATTTGGACTTTTTCTTCCTCACTGTAAACCATTTTGATTATTTCATTATAGAAACGTCACTTATCAAGCACAATAGTTGTCATTTTCATAGCTCACTTTAATAGTGTTAACTTTTCCCTCCATATTTACAGTAACTATGCTTACAAGATATTCGACGCTTAATAACTCAAAAACGGTATATGGTAGGGGTAACATATGGTATATTCCTGAAATCAGGAAAGAAAGTTTATTTCAAAAATTTAATAACATACAGGGTATCCCATTTTAAAAATATATTATTTTTTGTATCCCTTGAAATCTGCACGCTACTGTACTTTTGATAGCATTTTAACAATACTCACTCATAACCACACAATTTTCATTTCGAACTTTTTTTTTCTATTGGCAATAATAAGGATGATAAGGTGTGGGTAATCTATAATGAATAACGCTCTGTACATTAGGGTGGAGCGAAAAAAACAATTTTTGTATTTTTTGTTCTAATAGTGAAAAAAAGTTGTTGCCATAGTTCAGTTATTACCATGATTTTTTTCTGAAAAATGTGATATGTTCTACCCTCTACTCACCCTTAAAATATGGGTGGAACTGAGGAACATTAATTGGCACCAACAGATGCGAAACGAGTTCATAAATCAGCTTTCTGCTTTATCAGGTAAACAATCAACCCAGAATTCACCACAAAATGGTGTCTCCTAAGTGTGTCTCATCCCACCCACCCCCTATACACTTTACGACTCTGGATTTAAAAGTAACTATAATAAAGCCATCTCTAGCTTCGACCGATCACATTTTCACAAACCCTTCAGTCATATGTTTCCACCGCCTGGGTATTACAGGGAAATGGGATGATTTTTACCAATTTTTTACTATTGATTAAGCTTTTAATTTCGTCACCGGAAGATTAGACGAGAATGAGTAGGGTTGTTAATTTAATAGCTTGCCAATCGGTAAAGTCGATAATCGCTTGCTTCAACATTTGTTTTTACAATAATGGATATTCACTCCGGGGTTCTCTTCGCGTATCACACAGGTCATTCCAGCTTTTAGAATACGTCTTAATACTAGTTCTTGGACATGTATTCTGTTATTTGGAAACATACCTATTGATAGGTTTTCGGGGTGAATGAAAAAGTCAATGCGTTGTATCACTGGATCAACAACAATTCTCTGTTCTAGTTTGAAGTATCGATTTAGCTGAATTGTCTTTCAGGAATGATTGGCAACAGTTTTGCATGATGAGTTAAACTTTATCCCAAACAACATTGATCCGTAGACCATTTGAATAAACTGTCAAGCCTTTGAAATTGGAAGCACGATTCTTCATGCCAGTTTAATTAAAATCGCAATTTCTGGTTAACCACTTGGAATAAGCAAGTTTGTCAGGCTCCATTTTAGATAAATCTAAGCAGCAGTTACCGTTAGAGATTGCAGAACACATTTGGTACAGACATTTTTGTGTCAAAGTCTATAACTGGTAAATGGTGGCATGTTTCCAATTCATTACTTATAGGTTTCACGAATCTATGAGGTCCAGTTGTGCAGTAAAAATAAAAATTCCCTCCTATAGTAGCGCTCCACCCTACTGTACATGTTTTGCAACCATTTTCACCTTTTAAAGTTGAGGTGTTTGATGGGGTACCTTTTTTATCATAGGAGCTCGATCTACCACTTCTTGTCCAACCCAGATACGCGTCGTTCACTCCCTGCACTACTTTGAAGGGTGAAATATTAAATCGTCTATAACTTGGCTACCCGTTGAGCTTTCACATTCATTTTGGCCCGCAAATTTTCTTAATTTAATACGAAAGAAAATAGTTTATTGCAACGTAAGTCGAAAATGGTACGGTTATCGCGATATTTTAAATAAAGTGAAATTTTTTAAGCACTTACTGAATTTTCGTAAATCACCCCAATTAAAAATTAGCGGGACTGAGCGTTGGCACGCTGAGCGAGAATAGAACATACACCTATTGGAAAAGTTGCTAATTCGAATTGAAAGTATTGTTTCAATTCTTCTTCAGATGTTGGTAGGTTGACGATCCTGTTCGTTTCTGTGTAACTTATCTCTTGAATTTTCTTGTATATTTTTAAACTATACGAAAGCATGTTATGAAAAATATGTGCATGACGGATAAACACGGTTGATATCCAATTATTCGATGGCAGCCACAATTCTGCACAACCAAAATTAGTTGACCTTTTCAACTTTTGCATTTTAGTTCGTTACTGCCTTAATGCTATTTTATTTCTCCTTCCAATGTAGCCATTCACGCCCAATTAATTATGGTAATTTATATACAACGAAAGTTTGAACATATACTAAAACGGTTATTAGGTGTTTAAATAGTAAATCTGCATTAGCAAATAGCTTGTACATGAAATTATTGGCCAAGCATGAAATTTAAAACATAAAGCGTTTAGCAGGACGGTTTCTGCAGCTGACACATATACGGAAAATATTTAAAACACCTTTTGTAGGATTCTGCATAATCTGCATGCAATTGTGTTTTATTAGACTAGCACAATGTTTCTTTTGTGTGGTGTATTCGCGCTTAAATTATTTTTCATCAAACTTAAATGAGCTGTTTATATAATTCCCTTGGAAATTTAAGCCTACAAATATTGATCGGATTTGCTATAGAAAATGTCACTTCCAGATTGTTTATTACACAAGATGAAACAAGGATAAAAGTGAAGTAAATCAGAAAGGTTTGGAGATGGCCGGATGGCTCTCATGGCCAAAATCAAAGCATTTTTGCATAAGTTTTGGTCATAGTCCAGGCAAATTAGCGAACAGTGCTGATCCAGGGCTGAAAAACATGTCTCCCTCCGTACCTTGTGTCAGGGCATTTCCTGACCCCCCGCACCTATCGTAATCCATTGATTACGATGGATGCGGGGGGTCATGGAATTATGCTTCCATGCCTTATAGGTCAAAAACTATCCCCAAATGGGGGTTTTCGGGGTATGGCGGGTGTTTAGGCGAATTTTTTTTATATAAAAGTTGTTGTTAGTTGGGAGGGCGATAAGGAGGAGAAGGTTGTGATATGAAAGGGGTGGAAATTACCTTCATGTGGCAAATATCGAATCAGGCCGATTTGTCTTTGGTCTTTTGGAGAGAATCGGGCCGGGGGGTGGTCGACAGGAATGAGTCGGACTCAGTACTCATTTATACATCCCTCAAGAACTAGAAAACTACCCTCCTGAAGAGAATACCGGACTCGTTCGATTTCCCTCGCGTTTCTTCGAGAAGATTCTGTTGGGAAGTGGTTAAGAAGGATGATTAGGGTCAGATTCGTTTACTCTCAAGTGTTATCCTGTTAAACCCCTAAACAGCTCAGGAAATTATTTATGGTTTCCATACATATTAGTTTAATATGTATATTATGAATCAAGCACAAAATGAGGCTCATTTTGAACTTGTACAGCCGAATATGAAAGTTTGCAGGACAAACCTAAGGCAAGAATTCATAACATGGTGCCAGGGAAAAAGGCTCTTGCTAAATATTGAAAAAACTGTATGTGTTAATTTTTATAACAGACGTCCCATAGAGAATATAAACATTGAAATAAATGATTTTAACACCCCTCTTTCTGATAGTGTTAAATACTTAGGTACAACAATTGATCCAAACCTCTCCTGGAAAACATGTCTTATGCAACAAGCTTAGGTCTTCTTACTTTGCCATTCTAAATTTAAAAGATAGTTTTGACGAACAAACACTTATCAGCACCTACTACAGCCTCTGTTATACACACATCTCATACAACATCGTACTATGGGGGAAAACTCCTAAAGCAAATCGAGTATTAGTCCTGCAAAAAAGGATCATGAGGCTAATGTTCAATATTACTTGTAAGGAATCCTGCCGTCAATATTTTAAATACAAGCCAATGACTGTACCCTATGTATACATTTATAAAACACTATTATCATAAGGAAAACCCTAGCCAAATTCATAACTACCTCTGAACAACATTGTTATCCCACAAGACACGGGCATCTACTCAAAAGCAGCCCTCATAGTACGACTCCATATAAAAGATCGCCTACCCATTCTGGTATTTCATTACATAACAAGTTGCCCAGACACGTAACTGATACTAACAACTGCAATGCCTTCAAACATAAGATAAAAAATGTCCTACAACAGAATTGCTTTTACAGCATCCATGAATACCTAAATTGCGCCATCTAGTCATTAGTACCTGTTAATTCTATTTTATTTGTTTTATTATGTGTATCTTTTAACGACATACCTTATGTTATTTTGTCTATATGCTTATTGTCGTTACATCTATATATGTACGTATACTATTGTACCAAAATGCATATTATGTATGACGATTCCAATCCGTTTGTATAGCATACTGGATAATAAATAAATTATTATTATTAAATCATTATTATTATTATTAAGTAGTTGTTTGTGATTGAATTTACGCTCGTTAAATGAACATTTTTCGAGGATGTCAGAGAGAAAAAATATACTGTTTTCTTTTAATTATGATGTAAGATTTTACAGAAAAATGTAGCATTTAAATAAAAACAACATTCGAAGAAGAGTGAAAATAATACAAAATCAACAAAAATTATGATACATCAGTTCTACTTGATAGTTTGCAACCGATCATTGCTCCCTCCGTCAAGTCTTCTCGGCTAAGGTACAAACCGAACGTGCTTTTTTTCACAAACTTAATTATTCAACTGTGTTTGGTACTATTCAACTCCTGCCGATTCTTTAACAGAAATATGACATTGTAGTCAGTCAAGTTCTAAGTTCACCTATTATCATGCTTTGAATATTTTTATATGAATCTTTATGTATCATATGCTAAGATTTCATATTATATTTGTACTCCATGATAATTAAAATACACTTATTTCAATAAAAATCTTATACGTTTCAGTTGTAAACAAATTGTTTTATTTTTATTACATCCTTTAAAATAGTTTTCTAATTCTAATGAAAACCTATTAAAACGTAATAACTCATAATAGCTATACCAGGATATCGCCAAATATCATACATTTGTTTTTATTTTTACAAGGACAAACATTCAACTAATAAACGTAAATGTTGCAAACCACAGTCGTGTGTTGTGTATACTTTTGGTTTTATAAATATTTGTTAACGTGGCCCTAAATACCTCAAGAAACAAGATAACGAAACATTTCCCTCGTTGGAGTCAATATCTTTGCAATTAGAAACTGTTAAGTTCTTGCAGATTTGCATGAAATTTGGTATATAAAGATATAAGAATTCTCAGACAAACTGATTGATTGGCCAACGTATGGTAGGCATTGCTGCCACTTCCGGACCTCCAATCTGGGTAGGCATTGCTGCCACTTCCGGATATCCAGTCTGGATGTTTTTATATCCCACCGGACCGGCGAAACGCGGGATTGGACATGGGACATGCTTGTTGCCAGCAGGGAGAGCCACATGACGCATGGGGTAGGAATATAGGTTGCGAAGTGTCGGTGTTTGTGAAATGTTTCTTTTGAGTTCAGATGCTTCTTTTAAGTTTCCATCTATCATCTTATTTCTTTCTTCTTCTGAGTCTTTTGTTTCTTCTGTTTCTGAATGTAGCAGTGTGCACCTTCTCCTGCTAGCTTGCGTCCACATATGGTTTAATGTTTCCCAGAAATATGTGTTTTCGTTTCAACGACCTGCATCACTGCTTCCACTTCGTTTGTCTGTCAAGATATACATTAGCTCGCTGCAAGAAGACTTCATTTTTTAAACGTTCCACAGGTAAATAGCCATTTACAGTGGTTGTGCAAGGAAGAGCCCCGAGAGAACATTTCAGACACCCTGTATATCGATCCGCCAAGGTAATGCAAAATAAAAAATAAAATATGCAAATAATAAAAAGAGATCTAGGAGAACATTTGGGTCGGTCCGTATATTAAGCAGACGCCGACTCCTTTGACTTGAGACATTTTTGTGCTGGCAGCTTCCCTCTCTCTTCTGTAGGATTCCTACATTACTTCCACTCGTTAGAAAAAAGCCCGTTGCCCTTCACTGAGAAGATAATTTATGGTTCACAGCTTGCATAATATTGCCAGATGCTTTCTTTATCGCAATAAACCACTTGAAAGGGTCTTGGGTATAGGTAGAGGCACTGTACTTGCACTTGTTTGCTTTGTTTGGTACTATTAAAAACACTATACCAGTAATGATTAATTCCATATGACCTTTGTTTTTCTATTATGGTATTTCGCTTCGCGCAGAATTTCTTGATCTACCGGTGGCTTACATTTTATCGAGTTTAACGGGGGTTTCTCCGTTTTTTTAACGCCTTTTTCGGGAGCGTCCTACAATACGTCCATACACGACGTTAGTCAACTTTTCAGGTATCATAATTCTCAGATAAAGTTAATAAATTCAGAACAACGGACATTTTCTTTAGTTTTGAAAAATTATGAGGCCACTAGAAAGGGTGAAAATAAAAAACGGTCACTAAAAGTTACGATATAAAATATTACCGTCTCGTCGCCAGGTTGACATTTAATTTGAATATTTTTTAAACGAAACAGTTGGAACTATTGGAACTAATTCATCACAATTGTCCAAAATGTTTTGTATAGAATAATTTGGGTCACTTTCCAACTCCCGTACATCAAAACGATGCAATATTATTTTACTGCACAGTGATTTATACGTTTTAAATACATCTCTTCCATACTTTGGACATTTTAGATATACAGTATATAAGACATCCGTATCTTCTCCATTCTCTATTGATTTTTATGACACAAATAGAAGTTCTGAGACATAATAATATAACGTCTTTTGATAGTTTGCTGTGACCACTGCCAATATTTATAAATTATTACTGTGTTATTTGTAGAATATTGTTGCAATTATACAAATCATATTTATTAATTCCGTGCATAGGTAACTGCCAAATTACTCTCGTAGTAAAAATTATTTTAAATTTAGCAAATAGCAAGTAATTGAATCATTTAGTAGAGTTCAAACAGGCTATGAATAAACTGAAGTATTTCATGAATATGAAATATTTCTTTAGATGTGATATTTATTTACACATTTCTTCAAGATTTTGGTTGCGAGTTTTTACTATTATTATTTTTTTTCTAAAAGTCGTTAAAAGGATCAGTACAATAGATAAAAAGGGAAATGTTAAGTAGTTGCAAAATGACGCAAAAGAAAAATTAGATTGACATTGATGACAAAACGGAGAAAGACAAATTTCTTGTAAAATCAACAATTTTCAAATCGAGAGAAACAAAACACGAGAAACAGGAAGACGAGGATAGGAACAAAGTCAAGAAACACATGAGAAGAAATAAAAATTATTGGTCCGTACAATTAATTGCTCAATCAGTTCTGGTAAATCAATCATAAAAATGAAAAAAAAGGGCAGTTCTAATATTGACCCCCGTAGAACACCTATTTTAAAATTTACTTTGTCTACGCTAGCCCCAATTACCTCAACTATTTAATTTTCCTTAAACATATATGAATATCACCAACCATTATCTATCTTTCTAAACACTAGTTGGGTAATTTTCAAGAGCATCAAATGAGTGTCTTGAATGTGATTCTGCATGTATTTAACTCGAGGTCTGGTAAGAGCAAAATGTAATAATGTGCTAATACATTCACGAGTATCTTTTATCGCAAAACTAAGAGATCGCACAGTTGGTCATTTTCGGGTATTTCTGGCCAAGAATCAAATGAACCGATTTTAACAGATTTCCGAAAAATGGGTAATAAACAAGCTTCTTGGTAAGGGTGACCATTATGCTTAGGGGAACAGAACACCCCGAATCCTATACCTGCTCATTTGCGCTCTACGGCTCCAGAACGAAACATGCGTTATGTGTTAAGATTATGCAGTGAATATTTAGTGTTTTTGAACTGTGAATTTATGGTTTCTTTGTCTTCAATTGAATCAATAGATAATGTCTGATATAGAACAAGGTAAGAGCTTTACTGTAAGCAGCTAGTTGATTTTGTTTGCCATTTGGCATTAAGTTATAGTCTTTTATCGAGTGAGCGGTTTTTGCCGTAAATTTTTATGACAATGAAACGTTACGTTTTTGTTACGCTTTACTTCCCTAAGCTTCCACCTTATATTTTCTTTATGATATTGAACGCAGTGTTCAATATATGTCCTGGAAATTTCAACTGCCTATAGCTGCCTTTTTTGGGTTAAGGTATTTTGAATACGTTGATACAGTCGAAAAATATTAAATTTCAGATGTAATAACAGTTATTATTGATATTGCAGTCACTGATTTCATTCAATTCATAAATTTGTTCACTAACACTTCTAATGTATACCACCTTTGGGTTTTCAACCCCTATATTAGATAAGTAAGCACATGAAACTGGCAAACATTATAATACCTCCTCTTTTGCGATTTTTTCAGATCCTAACTCCCATGTTCCATCTTATAAACCCAAGCGACTTGATTTATTCAAGATTTGGAGAGAAAAATCTAAAAAAGTGAGAAATGTCAATAAAGAATTGTGACCAACGATGCGTATGCTTTTGGTTTCATCAGATCCTTTCATAACTAGCTTGCGACCCCTTCTAAGAAGAACAAGAAATGCGTTGTCTGCCGAAGTCGTGCAACTATTTGCTGCCCCAGATACTCCAAGTACTTCGATTAGTAATATAGAAATGGAAATCTCAGCTGATTGTGAAGAGTCACACTCATCCCAAAGCCAAAGTAATTCGAGTGAGGCACAAAGTGACTGTCAATCAACGGTTGAATTTATTTTTAAGATTGTAATCCTTTAATTTTGTAAAATGCCGAATACATTATTAAAAGTTTTTTTTGAGGTGAAGTTCTATTAGTATCTTAAGTTTCCCCATTTTATCAATGAGTACGATTTCCGCAACCTGAAACCCAGCCCTATTTACCAATGAAAGTTGTTTACAGTTTTTCTTTCAATTTGGAATTAGTATTCTATTCAAATCCTAAATTTCACAATTTTATATAATTATTTAAATTTCCACCCCCTGAAACCCACCCTGACATTTTAAATTATTTATCCTGTAATTGCCAGCTGATATTGGGGCATGCATGAGTTTCAGAATTTTGTCAAAAAATTTTTAAATCTGACGCTCTATAGCTATGCAAAAGAGACGGCGAATCTATTTGTCACCAATTACGGATGGTATTATTACATGCCGGCATCTATACACAAAATCCTCATACATGGAGCTGAAATTGTTGAGTCTGCGATGTTACCAATCAGTCAGCTCTCAGAAGAAGCTCAAGAGTCAAGAAAGAAAGACCTTAAACAATACAGGCGAAGCCACACTAGAAAATCATCTAGACAACTAACGAACGAAGATCTTCATTGCTTGCTAATTTCGTCCGACCCATTCCAGGACTTAGAAAATTGCCCCAAAAGAGGTCAACAACATTACCTTCCGAAGTATTAAATCTAATAGCAATACCAGATGTACCCAAACCTTCAGCTACTTCGATGACACAAACACCAGGAAAGCACCTCCAAAACCACAACTTCTGATGACGGCATCGATTCGGACAGTAATGATTAGGTATACAAGTGTGTATTCCTGATAGGCCTTACTTTATTTATTATTTGTGTACAAAAATCTATGTTAAATTTATCTTTTGAATGATGCATATTGTCTCTTTTTATTCCACAATGTTAACAATATATTTTTTTTTTTTTCTAAAAACACTGATTAAACACTTTTTTGAACTCCTACATATCACTTCCAAGACGAGCAGGTATTTTAAAAATATTTTTCTCATAAGCGCAATTAACACATACACCAAGTTTAAAACAAACCTTACAATATTTATATTTTCAACCCTTATGACTCACCCCCAGGGGGTTAATAATTTTTTCCCTTATTTTTCTAATAGAAATTTAGGTATCAAAAGTACGTAAACTGAGTTTAAAAAATATGGAAGGTTGTTTATATTTTCAACCCCTATATCTCACCCCCAGACGGTCTCAATTTTTTTACTATTTTTCCCTCAATGTCCTATGCACAATAGGTATATCTGCAGAGATTCAGAATTTTGACCAGAAATTTAAGATTCTGACCCACTAAGGATCGGAAGGAATTTGTTACTATATAATTTATATGATCAGAAAATAATAATTTAGGATGGACAATTACACCAGCATCACAGATCTTAGATGTTCTTTGCAGACAAATTTTATCAATGAAATGGTTATATTTTATGACTTCGTATTTTAGAGAAAAGAACACAACTTTACATTCAAAAGTAGTTAAAGGCATATTGCTAAATGTAAGCGAGGTATTCATTTCGTTTAATGCTAGTTGTAGCTTATAATTATTAAAGCACTTAATGATAGTGTAAGTAATGTTTTCATATCATCCGCGTGAACAATTTGCTTTGCTTCCATAATATTATTCTTGTATATATTAACAAGCTAAACATCTCTTCGCTGATTTATTCGAGACTTTACACAATTGTTGCACGTTCTATGGGATACTCTTCGCAGTTTCATCTTAAATAATGTCAGTTTTTGTTTAAGCCGCCAAACCTGGTCCACAATCGCATTTGTGACAAATTTGTTACTTTTAAGTTTATAAACATTAGGGACTATTTGAAGTTATGCGAAGCCGGTTTTACAATGTAACAATATTTAAGCATATCTAAACTTTAAAACATTGTCCAATGTCTTTTTTCTAAATTTTTTAAACAACCCTTCCCAGAAGTGTGAGATTGCTTACGTTTTAAACATTTTTTTTTTGTTTAATTACAAAACATAAAAAAAATCGATGTTTTTAAAATTTAAATAATTAATAACTTTTTTATTTATTGATCGATTTTATTCAAAATCAATAGGGCTCTTTCTCTAGCCAATTTATTTTCAATAAAATCCGAGGGCTCTTTCTAAGTTATTGTTAATAATTTATTCCAATTTACAGACTCTTGTAGTCGGCTACTTGTTCACAAAAACTGTTCGATATAACCACCTTTTTCCGTAATATTTTGATGCCCTTTAACCGCTTAATGAGGCAACTTGGAACAGAAATAAATTCAGTTAAATCAACTTACTTTGATCATACGAAACTGTGGTAACTGCATGCACACGCAATATTGGAACACCCTGTATGACAATGATAATAGATGTTAATTTTCAATATTTGCTTTATTATTTTTTTAAAGGCATCACTTGCGCTGTTTTAATGATACTGGGAAAGATTTCAGATTCCCATAAATGAAATTGGGATTGAACACTAAATCAAATTTAAGAAACAATATGCATTGAAATAAAAACAAATCGCGAGTTATTATTATTATTATTTAAGACATTTAAAAAGGTCACAATCATATCAAGTATTTGCCTCTCTCATTAAAACGTGCAATAAATAACAAAGGCAAACCTATATACGTTTACGATTTAATGTGAGAAATTCACATGTTGCTTTGTTGATTTTGCGGATTGTTAACACAGTTCTTGGTCTATGTGTGTGTGTGAAATTTCTAAAACAACCGAATAAATACACTGAGCATTATGAACGCAACATTTTATTTGAGATTAGAAATATTATCTGTTGACATACAAACTAAGTAAGAGTGTTTGAACATGGATTTAAGAGATGATGGAGAACTGTAGGATTTTAGAATATTAATGAGTACGGACACTAAATGGCAAATGTTCTGAAAAATTAGAAAATTATAAATGACAAGCTAGACATGTTCTTTAATTGTTTGGCATGTTTTTAATAGCCTAACACGTTTTTCGGTTGCCGACTCCAATTTTTCATAGAACGATTTGTTCTTTTACATTAAGAAAGGCATTACTCGAATATACAATATATGTAGAAAAAAATCTTCATTGATTCTCTCAGCGCTACGAGACTTTTATAAATAAATTATCTTACGAACTTAAGTTCTATTTTTACCGACACCAGACGTAAAGCTATTATTTGCACAATTTTTAGGATTTACAGATTTTGAGGTAAGTTTTCAGTCCTTAGCGATATATTATGATTCAAACAAAAATTTTAAAGAAATTTTATATTTTGATATCTGCAGAATATGACACAATTAATTAGACAAAAGATTAGTGTATTCTATATTTAAATAAAATAATTTGTGTTGTCCATATACTTACTGTAATGTCAATTTTTTCGTCCTCCAAAATATTAGAATCTCATGAAGTTGGGTTTAAGTTGAAGTGAACTAGTTTTGAGAATGATTTCGATTCTACGGATGTAGATGTATGTTATAAAATTCTTGAGCCATTATTTCTGTGAATGCCGGGAATACCTGTCGGTTGGTTTTTCAGTGACACTTGCTGTTAAGTGATTTAATATCGATGAAATATTTAGTCGTATTGTAATTATCAAGTTGATTGAATTTAATTTTTTCTAAAGGGGCCAGCAAGTGTTGTTGTTTTTTACTTAATAGAAAAATGAGTACATTTCTCTTAATAATACCAGATACGTTGAGAAAACAATTTTCCTTATATTACCTTGACATATACAAATAAATACATACGTAGGTACTATTAATTACATAATAAATAATATAGAACATAATGCATAATATATATCAAAATTTCTGGCGATGTCACACGTCATACTTAGCTCCGTTATATGCCGTATATTTCAAGCTCGAATCCTCGATCTCGCTGATTACCAAGGAACTGATCTAGGGCTGAATAGGTTTTAGGTGTACTAATCAACTTGTTTCTACTCCAAAGGAACAGGAAATATTTATCTGTTACAATTTTTGACAGACGTTAACTTAAACTTTTGAATCTGTAGATCGTGTATGTGTGCGAAAGGTTAAATCTATACGTTAATTATATAGATCACTTTTTATTCCCTTGTCAACTATTGGTTGTAGCGACGACATACTGCAGAAATTCAAATGAACCAAAGTTACTAGTTAACATATAAATTACTATAAGTTACCGTTTAACACATATAATTTTATGGCTAATATTTGTGTATTAAGTTAGTTAATTAAATATCTCCATTTTAAATAACAATAAGGATTGTTCAATTAGATCAATGATTTATAATACATAGTTATGAGATTTTGTTATTTGTACAGCCCGAGGCGAGACTTGAGGTGAATAATTCGACAATTGTTTTTTTTTATGGTAACTTTGTAAAGAAATATACTTAGTCACCTGTATAACGATAATCTATAGGCAGTTATTTCGCCAAATGAAATTATACGATGAACTTTTGGCTTAGGAGTTCGAGAGTTTAAGAAATATTTATCAGAAAAAATGTATACTCCATGGCACAGAAAACAAAAAGCTGGACAATACTTAAAGGAAATAAACCCTGTGGAGTGGAAATGTATACATTTAATTATAGTAAATAGTGTGACAGAAGTGAAAACATACAATAGAGACGCTCCTATCCGGTTCCTGTATTTTGGCTCATCCCAGTTCGAGTCCATACAATGCAATGAAACAGGCACAGATGTCGGGAACTCGTTAACTTTAGTATGTGTTTTAACACAACATTCAACTTTATTTGCAGGTCATCGACGTATCGTGTTGCTTTATTATCTTTTTTTATACAGAATTAATGGAAATGTATAGAGGAAACACATGCCAATTTTGTAAAATAAAATTTATAGCAGCTGAACACTGTATTTATTGCTAATATGTATAGTTCTCCACATATATTTAAGGAACATAAAAAACCTCAAAACTTTGCCGCTTATGTATAGATGGGAGAGCGGCACATGCTATATATTCGTAGAAAATGGTAAATCATTAATATAATGTATTGCTTAATACATACAACATTGATTTATTTACCAAGGACAATAATTCTAAATTTCTCCTGTTATTGTGCACAAAAACTTTAAGTTAAAATACTTTTTTATGTGCCTTAAATATATGTAGAGAACTATAACAATCAAATCGAAGTCCTGCTTATCAAAAAGAGAGAAAAGTATATATAGACTAGTAAGTAATGTCGTAAATGTTACATTCTCTAATAACTTTACAGGAGGGGTCGGCCAATTTAAAAAAAAGTCAACTTTCATTAAATTTCTTCATTCGAATTGATCGACGAAGAGAGGTAGAAATCGTACTGTATTGGACAGGTCACTATTATATAATTGTAATGCGAAAAAAGAAACCACCGGTTTATGTTGCTAATACAAATCGTTAACAATAATAAAGCCACAATTTACTCCCCAATTTGCTTACTAGAACACAGTTCGCTTGCTCCATACGAGTAGAAACTGGCACCTCTTTTTCAAATCTTGCTTAAGGCAATGGTCTTTCCTCAGGATATTGTGAACATTTTCAAATCTGTGGAAAATTAATACCGTTTTTACAGTTCTTATTCACCGATTTGTGAATGTAAATGAAAATAGCCCAATACTTCTTTAGCGCCCTGGGATGAGACACCACTTAATTATTTGCACTTTTTAATATTTAAAATACGTATAAGTATAGACACAATTCTGTATCATTTTGAAATGGAAAATCCATGCACCGAAATAAATTTGGAGGTTGCCATTAAAAATTTTATATATTCCAGATCGTACGTTTATTGATATTTTTTATCGCCCTGTATAATCATTTTGCTTCTGTTTATATTTACTTCAATCTCTGCCATACTAACCGAAAACGTCTCTTTACAATTTGGCCATCTAAACAGTTTTTAATACAGAGTATGTGACATTAGAATTTATCGTAGAATCTAAGATTTAATAATATACAGAATGTTCTATTTAAAACAATTAAGTTCGTCGCATCTTTCGCTATAACAGGAAATGGTAGAAAATTGTTTTAGTTGGAAAACCTGTCTGTACTCTTACAATTTCGAAAATGCAGACATTTTTAGGATTCTGGTGACACACCCTGTACAAATATGCACACATATGTACTCAATTTTTTCCCAATATTTAACTGCCCTTAAATGAATTTATTTGCAAAAATATAACATTCTAATCCCGTTTATCTCGTCATAATATACATTGACTGCGCCAAATAAATATAAGAAATCAGATTCAGGTAATTCCAACACCCTAGGGAGGCCGCGTTTACCTTTGCTGTATTTGGGGGCTTATTATTAGAAATAAATAAGGCACGTTTGTTACACTGGCGGCACCACGCACCAGCCATCCAGACACGTGCAAGTTCGCGAGCGTTGTCGGAATCAATGTTTTCTACACGTGTACACGAAAGAAAGTGCCATTATCCGAATAAAATATAAATATAATGATGTAAATAAGTACTTAGCTCATTAAAATTTTCGTCAAATTATCTTTTTATTATTGAGAGACAGTGATTTGCTTATTGCTCTTAATATAATCAAATTTAAACAATGTATTATGTTCTCCATTTCGGTTGACAAGATTAGTCCCGTTCCAATTTCTCGATTTAGAAACAAAACAAATTCGTGAAGATTTACACAAAACTTCCCCCTCTACTTAATACCTTTTAGTTATTAACTATATTTTCTGTTGAATATACTTTCTTTTTGCTAAATATGTATATCAGACTTAATTGTCTTTTAGGATGACAACTATGTATATTTGTCATTAAAAGAATAACAGACTTCTTCCATGGCAGTAGTGTTAAACTACATGCGAAATACTGTTCCCCTTCATTCTTAATTCATTGTTTAATGGTGTCCATAATGTATATTTTCACTAAAATTACAGCAAGTTTATTCATTGAGAATTATTTTAACTACATGCCAATTGTTATTGTGCCTCGTTGCATTTTTTCAGAACGACAGATTGATGAAACGGAGAGATCGTGTAAAACATGAAACCCCTAAGGACCCCACTCATTTCTTATCCAAAGTTCTCAACGACACAAGGTCAGAAAATGGACAGTTTTCCAGACATCGGGGGTTGCAAAATCGACTTTCACCCCCGATATCTCCAGAGGAATAACATATCTCGATTCCCGCGAATATCACCGGGGGCCACTTCCCATAAGAAACGAGTACCCTCTTTGCACCTCTGATATCTGCAAAACTGTCCATTTTTCGACCTTGTGCCCATGAGAACTTTTGATCCGGAGGTCGAAGAGAACAACCTATATCACAGTCTCCTACTGTAGGAGGCTGTGCCTATATCCATTCCAGCCTCCTTTCGGAGTTTTTGTCATGATTACAATAAAAATATATACAATATAAATAAACAGCTTCGTAACCTTAGGTCATACTGTTGCACATAAAACTAGAAATGTATGGTATTTACGAACTCAATTCGAACAGCACGGAACTAGAGGATCTTACGGGGTATTGTCAATATATCGCTTCACATTGGATGAAAGAGCACATAATTTTACAGAATATATTCACCACTCCTCGTCTATAGTTCACGTGGACTTAATCCGCCTGACATAGAAATAGAGGTGGAATTAGATGCTTAGCGAATTTGATTTGTCAACACCAACCTCGTTGAGCATGCCATAATACATAAAACAAAAAATACGTATGAACTATTTGTATCGTATGATCTGTACGAGGCAGTGCAGTACAGCCAGGCAGCGTTATAAAAATTACTTAATTCTAGTGAATATTAGAACAAATTATTAGTTTTATTTCTGTGTTTGAGTGATTGTTTGCAATTAATTGTTTAAAATGGCATTTTGGAGGCTTTTCGATAATAATGGCAACGAAACGAACGATTTTGATACTGAGCTTATACAAGCGGAATTTGAAAATAAAGACTTACACGTTCAAACTCAAAGGGTTATCTTGAATATTTACTCGTGTTTAAAAGACGAAAATATTGATTCCTCATATAATCAAATTGTGAAGAGGATTTGTGAATTAACCAAATTTAGCCGTACTACAATTTATAGAGTTATTAGAGCCGGGGATATAGTTGATCATTCTAGTAAACGGAAAAGAGTTGAACAAAAACTTATTAGATACTTTGCGAAACGTTTTGCATGTAGTTCCATACGGTTGGGTAGATAACACCAAAAAGTATAATTTAAGTGCTCCACCTTCTAGGGGAACAAGAATTGTAATTCTACATGCTGGAAGTATGGAATTAAGGTTTTATTCCAAATGCGTTGTTGTTGTCTGCTAAAAATATCAAGCAATCCTCTGCCGACTTCCACGATATGACAGCCGAATTATTTGAAAAGTGGGCAAAGGTACAGCTGTTACCAAATATCCCACCAAATTCTGTAATTGTTATGGACAATGCGTCATACCATTCGAGGCAACACACAAAAATTTCGAACACCAACACAAGGAAAGGCAAGCGATATCATTGAATTTATGAAAGCTAAAACCTTGGAAATACCATAAAAAACACAAAAAATATTTGAAACACACGATCATTCTATTTTACGCCTGCCCTCCATATTGTTACATTTGAATTTATATACTCTGTTTTCTTAGGTTTCCAAACGATCCTGAGAAACGAAAATGGTTAGAAAATATGAAATTAGTAGACTGAGCTCCAACACCAAGTTATGATAGGCTTATTTGTAGTATTCATTTTGAAATGAAATGGTTCTACCAGAGGGAAATAAAATGAAATTATTAAATGAAGCTGTGTGCCAGCAATTTTCCTAGAACTACCTTACTTGCAAGTAAAGAAGGTGAGCATCGTTTCTTTAATAAGAAATCTTTTTTTAACAATGTACGCCAACAGGCAATCAGTCGTGATATGATTTTTCTTTTATTTGCAGATAATATTTTTTTCTTGTTTCAGAAAACAAAAAGATGCCATCATATGACATCAAATATTAAATGTATATTTGAAAATGTTCCTAAGAAATAATGTAGGAAAATTATTTGTATTTGTGTTTTTGAAATAAATGTTTTGTGATATTTGCATCTAGCTGGGTGTTATCTTCTATAAATATACTTACCAATTCATTATGTATTATTTTTTATCACACAGGTAATTGAAAAACAAGTAAAAAGTTTACGTATATTTTATGTAGCACTAATAATAATCAAGGTATGTTTTCTAAATAAATTAACTGAATTTCAGTAGGTCTACATTCAGTCTCAGAAATATTCAAGTGATAACTTCATTAACAGTGAAAGGAAAAGTATTTGACTGACACGTTAATTTTTGTTTTTTTTTTAATTATCACATCACCCTCGAATTGTTTATAATAAATGACACTAGTTTGGATAACCAAAAATATATATCCACAATGATGAGAGCTGCCAAATAAAAAAGATCGACGTGCCCAATAGTTTTCCAAAACACTTCATTTATTTCATACTTTCCACACTCACTGTATGCACAATTTGTCAAAATAATATCCATTGCATCCATTAATTGTATTATGAAGCTGTTTTTGGAAAAATACCAGTTTTGCATCGTTTTATTCCTTTGACGTGACAAACTTGACACCTACATATTGTACATATGTTCCGCCACTGGCGCTTGCTCTCTAGTGGCAGGTGGCTTCACCATTGGCAGTAACGTTACGACTCCTTACAATATATATCTTTCCTACTCTAAGCTACTGTCAGTAAAATTCAAAACAACCATCAAGAAGCACTTAATTGAAAATGTGTTTTATGCAGCTGAAGATTTTTTAAATACCAACTAGTGTCCCATATATTTTTTTATCCATATATCCTTACATGTGTTTATTTTGTGTTTTATTAACACATAAAACGCTCATTTTTTTGTTACTATGTAATGAAATGTACTCTTTTATATATTAGGTTTTAAAGCTATTTTAACCTGTAAAAAGCAATTTTGTTGACTTATGATATATCCGTATAAGATCTACTTGACTAATAAATTATTATTATTACTATTATTATTTTTATTATTAATACTCATCTTCGTCGGTAAGCCAAGGAAATAAAACATACATTCAGGTCGAACTGAGATCTTTTCAAAATATTTTTAAATAGTTCAAAAATTTTATATTTGTTAATACGATTTGGGACAGAAAAAGCCACATTTTACTTTTTATAGGTAAGAAACTTTTCACTTCCAAACTAATCGGTTTTTTGTTTTTAAATAGTCTGAAAATACTGCGATAGCTGAGAAAATCAGTTTTCACTGTTTCGGTGCTTTCTTGATAAAAATACGTCATAAAAAATGTACATATTTTTATTATTTATAAAGTTTGTTATGTATAAGCAGTGGACAAAATAGAGAAGAAACTTGAAAATTATTTTCTATTAGTTGTTTTCAGAAAAAAATTGACGATATAAAATCTGTATACAAACAGAATTGAAAACGTTTAACTTTAAAAATTAAAAATCACAACGATGGTGCATCTTCTGTATTTCGGAACAGAAATCAATATCTAGAACCTACTCTAAAGAATGATCAGGCGTTTACAGAAAACTGCATCAAAAATGGTGCATTTGCTTTAAGGTGGCCATTCCCTAGAAAAAGACATCCGATAGGGAAATATTTATTATTTTTAGCTTTAACTTTTTTTTCTTAGTACGTATATTTAAAAAAATTATAAGAGTACCTAAGTAGAACCATAACAAGACTATTATTATAAATTTTCACTCAATAATTTTAGTGGTTTGCAAAATAGCTCGATTTAAATTTAAAAATTATGTTAATCTTCCTATTTCGTAGTTTTAAATCGAGCTATTTTGCAAACCACTGAAATTATTGAGTGAAAGTTCATAGTAATAGTCTTGTTATAGTTCTACTTAGGTACTCTTATATTTTTTTTAAATATACGTACTAAGAAAAAAAAGTTATGGGCAAAAATAATAAATATTTCCCTATCGGATGTCTCTTTCTAGGGAATGGCCACCTTAAAGTAATGAGGGAACATCATTATCGGATTGGTGCACCTTTAAGGATTTACGATCGATTTGCAGCTCCCCTAGTGGTTCAGTGAGATGATTAGTATCTAAGTATCTGTATTGAAGATTATCTAACGATTTAAAGCCACTTTCAAACAATATAAAATTATGAAATGGGTAAATATTCTTCTGTACTATGCAAAAAATCTCTCATAACAATCTGAACATAATATTAAATGTTTTCATCGGACAACTGAACGGAATGCAACACAATAAAAACAAGTATTTCCTGCTGGCGAGTAAGTAGATAGTTATTTACTTATGGTTTACAAACTATTTATGTGGATAAACATACAACTTAATACACATCTGTTAAAAATTGTTGCCTGTCACAATATGTTTCTGTCGAGTGTCCAATAACAGTGCAGACCACGTTTAAGCCCGTTGTATGTTAAAACTAAATACACTCAAACTAGGTTGTATTTATAAAACGTCTATGAGATTAATACCTCGGAAGAACGTAAACGCTGCTAAATTTATGACAACTGAGGTTAACTTTTGAAAGTGTCAGAAAAGGTGTGTGAGTGGTGGTAATAGTAACAGGTAAAGAAATTTTAAGGTAGATTTAGTGGAAGTGAATGAAATGACAGTTGGGTGTAAATATAGCGTGGAAAAAATTAGATAATCCATTATTTAGACAACCTTTGAAAAAGTATCTTAGTGAACAGTACACCAATTTTCAGATGTCAACGGAAACGTCACTAAGAAAAAATATGTATTATTAAAATATGACAGTATTAAACAAAACAACATTTTGAATTGAATTAGCGTGGATGAAACCCACATAAAACATAGAATTGCTGTGACTATTAGCGGGTGCTACCATAATGTTGATAAATTAATATCTATACTCCATTTAATTTAAGACTGAAGTGATTTAATAGGAAGCTATTTTCCATCTTCTTATTGGTCAAAGCGCGATGCAAGTTCGAACAGTAACCGTTTTAAATTCTAATTGTGGTGCGTGTAGCTATGTAAGTAAACCAGTGTCTGGATTACTTTATTCTGAAACTAAACAGACTATAGTGTAAAGAAAGTTTTTCTTAAAGTACGACTATTTCATGAAATTCTTCCAAATATACCATTAAACCCAGACCCCATTTTAACCCAATGAGGAACTTGGCTATAGGCAGTAATCGTCCTACTATTGTTACTTTGATGCAGTCAAATCAGTATTGCAGCAGTTAAATCCAGATGACCAACTTGCTAGTTCACAAACTCAGCAGGCATTTCTGGATCCAACTATCAAAGGAAATTTAAAGGCATATACGAAAATTTTTCACGAGTTTCTCTAGCTCGTACATGACCTAAACGTAGGCCAGAAACATATGTTGCTATAGGTAATGAAATTAATATTGCATTCGATTTTCGAGAATACATTTTTCAATTATAAGGAAACATCGCTGAGAAAATAAAGTAAAAATCGAAACTGTTTTGAAAGACAATCTGGGAATTCTTACGATATCAGGTATCACGGATTTTCTTAACGGCTAGAAAGTGAACTTCACAAGACACAAATGTAGAGTCTCTGTAACTTTGTATTACTGAATTCGTCAAAAACCATAGGTAAGTTGTGGTCTTATATATGCATGAATATATTTACACGGTTACACATTATCTAGAGACAAATGAAACACTTCAGAGTGCTGCATTACCATCAGAAAAACTCGTTACCATGTGCGTCAGCAATGGAATAACATTAACATATTGATACTATTGTTGACTTGTACACCTATATGACAGAGCGAGCACTACAATCGATCAAAGACGTTAAACCTTGGTGACACAGTCAATCTTTCACAATAATAACTGATGCTTGCAATAACCTGCCAACTCTCTACTCGGATGAGGTTCAATGCAGTCCGTAGTGCTGTAATCTATGATAAAAAGAACTATTTTCTTTAAGCTACTAAAGTTATACACCTGTCATTTTAAGTTACCAATATTATCCATCTTTAATCATAAGTTTCTACTGCACCTGTAAAATACTAGAAACTAATGTAATTTAAAAATTTATTCAACTTATTATGTATTAGTCATGTTTATGCTATTTCAACTGATTTTGGAAAGACTAATACAACATCTCCTCTATTTTGTTTATATAATTTTATTCTCTTTGGTCCGTTATTGTTATAACAATATTATATTCTTTGGAGTAACCTCGCTTAAAAAAATAATAAGATATTTCAAAGAAGGCCTAGGGAGGCAATTATTAGTTTTACAACTTTAACACTTAAATGTTTATGACCGTATTCTGTAACGATAGCTTCAGAGTTCAGAGGGGGAAAATAGAAGTAGTTATACACGGAACATCCTATATACATGTCAACACTTCTAAATTTAATTATCTTTGTTGTAACAGTAAAATTCAGAGTTGTTAGGACGATGAACTTTTCCATAGGAAAACGAAAAAGTTTTTCTCTAAATTCTCCAGGAGTTAACTCAATATCCTCCGAATCGGCACCTACATAGTAAAACTTTACATGCAAATTCACGATGCATATAAACTACGAGGAAAAGTCGGTAAGGTAAAATATATTGGACATGCATAAGTACGTCGTAGATACCTACCTATTCAGTTGTAGTAGTACATTTTGCTATTAAATTGTTCATAAATGAAATTGTTAAAATTCAAATAACTTGTTGGAAAAGACCAATTTTGTACTCTCCATTATGTTTTTTACGTTTACATAAAAGAAGTAGAGGCTATATATTCTTTTATTGCCCTTTTGTAATTTCATTATATTATAATGGAGTATTTCTGTCTGTTTATTTTATTTATTTATTTATTTATTTACTCATTTATTTATTTATTTATTTAATAATACACTGCCCAACGGAGCATTCCAATTACAGGGTAGGAGATGATAAGTACATACAGATATATTAAAAAATATTAAAAGAATATAAACAGAAATGTGGTAACGTGTTTTAATTTATACAGTTAATTTCTTTATCTCAGCTACATTGCAGTGGAATATATCAAACTGGTCTTGAAGACTCTTATAGTTCTCACACATTTTGTACAATGGCGAAAATTGCTGGGGGGTCGTCAGATAGAATAAAGAGTTTTGTCTGGAACCTGGTCTAGGTGTTCGAAAATTTAGTAAACTTAAAATAGCACAACAATCTGTTATATTATGTATTACTTTAAAAATAAATATTCGTTGTGAAATAGTTCGGCGAGTCTCCAAACTCGAAAGCGAAAAATCTGTTTAAAAGTGCAGTCTGGGGAAAACCAATAGCAGGATAGACACCGTCCTCCTTGTAACTTAAAGTCTTTTAGAAACGTCTCTGAATTCTCTCTATATTCAAATAATTGACGAGTATTCTAATTTTGATGGAACAAAAGACTGATATATTAGTTTCAGCGTGTTACTGTCGTTAAAATCATGAGAACATCGTGTTATAAATCCCAGTGTTCGAAAACTTTCATTGGCTATGGTGTTTATATGACAATTAAAGTTTAGTTTACTATCAAATGTTACACCGAGATCGCGGAAGGTTGATGGACATATAAGCACTGAATCTTCTAAACAATAATTAAATTACACCAGCTGATGTTTATTGGTAAAAGTTAGAACATTGCACTTCCTTGCATTCAACTGTAGTTTGTTCAAATTACTTTATCAAGGACCGTTTGTAGAGCGACACAATAACATCATTTACTTGATTGTACAACTTCATATAGTCTGCGTATAAGAGACAATTGACACCCAGTTCTACTGTAATGTCATTAATGAAAATATTGAAAAATAAAGGCCCTAACACTGAACCCTGGGATACGCCTGAAGTGGATATAAATTCTAGAGACCGCTGACCACAGAATTCAATGTGGTGGTGTCTGTTTTCAAGATATGATTTAAAGAATGATAGCAGATTTTTTGCGAAACCAAATTGTTGAAATTTTGAAAATAAAATACTGTGGTCAAGTCCGTCAAATGCTTTAGTGAAGTCTGTATAAATTACGTCAACTTGTGAGTTTGCGTCGATAGCATCAGTTATATATTGGGTAATACAAAAAACATTGGTTGAGGTAGATCGTCCCTTGAACAAACCGAGCTGGTATTTAGTAATGCGATCCTTTGCATAAGAAAATGTTGGCTCATACAGTAAAGTTTCGAAAGCTTTGGAGATATTGTTAATAATCGTTATGGGTCTGTAATTCTCAATATGGTTTTTTTCACCTTTTTTTATATACCGGAATTATCTTAGAACATCTGAGTGAATCGGGGAATATGTTAGATTTAATGGCCAGATTGAATAAAAAAATGAGAGGAATTGCAAACACGCTAGCACAATCATGTAATAGAAAGGCGGGAATTTTGTCAGGGCCCATGTAGATAAATACATAAAATTTAAAAATGGGGAAACAAATAGCTCCATATTTTTTCTTATTCAAATAATTACTATTTTCGCTATAATTACATGAGTTAAGAGAGTAGAATGGAGGGGTAGTGAAAATCATGACGTAGGCAAATTCACTACCTTGCGTCATCAATTTACAATTAAAATATTGTATTTTCATAAATCCACGGGAACGGTAGCTCAGTGGTTTAGCGCGTCTAGCTTGCATACTGGCATACCTAGCGAAGCAGGTTCAAACCTTGCTCACCGCGAAATAATTGTAATTATAAAATTATCCCCAAGATGTGGTTCGAACTCCACTATAAACTGTAGGGCCTCGTTTCTCTTTACCTAGCACAAAATCATTCTGGATTTTCAAGGAGTTACCTCGATTACTTGAGAAGCGGTTAAGAAAACATTTAAAACATTTGAAATAATAGAATTATTTATGTTAGTACCAGAAATGCATACATAGATGTCGTGCTATGTAATGGCAATACAATACATGAGGAGTAGACTGGGAAGGAAATTTAGTGTACATCCGGAAGGAAATACGAGGAAATCTTCAAAGAGGAAATCTCTTATAGAAAATTCTTGGGGTACGGTTGCCTCTCGTTAATAAACAAATTCACAAATCTCACTATGCTGTAGATTATCTACGGCTACGGGCATTAGTAGAAAAAGTGTTCTGTGAAACAATACTACATAAAATGCAGATAGAATTTTGTTCAAACTTTTTACATCTCTTTCTAATAAGATTGGATTCTAAGTGCCTGTTAGAACCTTGTCGCCTTGAGTTTTGAGAGCACATTTAATTATTTTACCAGATCATTATTTCTAGACACCTCATAGAAACTAAACATGATTAAGTTCGATTTGATTTACTAGCCGCGACTTTTCAGGTTTCAGAAAAGTGTTACTAATACAGTTTATGATTTCATGATAGTATAGTATTTCTATTATTAATTTGGAAATTCAGTCTAAAGCGTTGCTACCAGGATAAATCATTTCAAAGCCTGAGGTGATAGAATAAGAGCCGAGGCTGTGTTTGAATATTGCAAACCATATTCGTATAAAAATATAGTTTACCAGATACGTTATGCGTTTACCTCAAACGAAAGGATCGATTGTTTACCTTTCTCACCATTACAGGCCCTCTGCCTGATTTGATTCATGCCGGTCGCATAGCCGTAAGTTAAATGAAATTTATTTACTTTTATTGAATTAGTTATGGAGTTGTTCATTAAACTAACATTATTTACTATAAATGAATAATGTATTATAAATAAATCATTTACACCATGTCTATCAATTAATATAGAGTAGTGAAATAATATTTTCAATAATTATAAAGTGATTCTAAAATTCAATCATTAAAAATTGTGCGTCGACGCTCATATCCATCATTATGAAGTATTCATTTGTCATTATGAGTTCCAAACTGACTTTGGATATCCTATAATATATTACACTAGTTAGAATAATGCTACACACACATGTCCGCCAATATCATGAAAGTTATTCACGATACAAAGTTCAGATTTTAGTCAAAATGATTTTTTCTACAAATTGAGGTATAGACGGAATTGTGATGCAAAGAAATTTCTCGATCGCAGGAACCTTGAAAAGAGATGCTTATGGTAACATTATATTCTAAGCAAATTTTGTAATATGAGCAATTTTTAAGGAATCACCGGTATTTGAGCTAGTTTAACTTCAATAAAAAAAAATTAAGTAACAAAAATCGTCCATGACTTCCTTAAAATTAAGTGAACTTAAAAAAATATGTATACATATTTTTCACAATATTTTAATTGTTTGGTATTTAAAAGCTTTTATTTATTTTATAATATTATTTAACCTAATATTTATGTGTCTATTGTGTCACTCTTTTTGTTTTTGTTTAAATTTTTTTATGTATTGATATTAATACATTATATTAATATTACTATTATTATTATTATTATCGGTGTTAGTGAGCATTCAATTGTTATATTATATTACTCTTTCTTTTGTTTTCTTTTTAATTGTTTCTTTTACAAACCTGAACTAAACATTTTAAGACAACAATATACATGATTAGCTACCGTTATCGTTCATAAATTTCTATAAATTCTAAAAGCACTAATCTTTTATTTATTGCAATAAAATCGTGCTCTTCCATAAATCATCTTAACTAAAATTAGGTTATCTATTCGGCTGAACTTCGAAATGTTCCTCGCTATTATAAAAGTTAAAAATAATATCAGTCAGCTAGTTTTAATTTGAAAACACGAGCGTTGTAGACAATTTGGTTAGAACCAAATAATGTACAAAGGATGATTGTGTGTTTTCTAACTACCTTTTTATCGTGTGGTCTTTCCCATTTGAGAACACTTAAAAAAATATATAAATTGGAAGTAAATACAAAATTAAAACTAGTTCCTGAGCATTGCTAACACTTCAATCTATTTTCATGTAGAGTGTAAACTAAATCAGTACCCTACCTTCTTACATTTGTTTTTTAAATATAAATTTGAAATTTTCGTAAATTAAAAATGGTCAAAATTTAAAAAAATGCGAAAAAAGTTTAGCTCAAAACATGTTTGCAGAAAATTGTGTTTTAACCTTAAGTAGTCACGATCATTGAAAAATGTTATTTAGAAAATCAACTGCCGAGATTTATTAGCATCCGATTGAAGGACAGGAAACATAGAAGTAAATGTACATTTACACAATATAAACAACAAAAAATTGTACAAGTAAATATAAACATATAATTAAAGCATATTAAAGATGAGATAATGGATAATCATACAATGAAAAAGAAACGAAAATGAAGAAAATAATAAGTCAACAGTTTCTATATACTAAATATGTACCAATGGGAGTTAAAATACATAATTTATATTAATACTTAACTGAAAACATCAAAGTTTGACTGATAGCCGAAATAATTTTAATGCCTCACTCTAGCCGAGCTGCCTCGTCAAATGTCTCTGCAAGACAATATATATAATAGGCGAGGCAAGGAATCCCGAGCGCTATCATCCACACTCTCGAATAAACGCAGTACCTAGGTGTTAAACAGTATAGGTATTCCACAATTAATAAACCCATTCCCAAAAATTTTACAGACTTGGAATTTTCCTCCAGAGTGTCATGTCTTAGTGAAGATGTCATCGTTACGGTTTTAATTTTATTTAGTGTTAACAAATTTGTTGAGAACCATTTTCTGCACTTAACTGTGCATCAGCAAGTTTTATCCCTAGTTCGTTAATATTAGACGTTGTCTACAGCAGTTGGTAGATCGGTTATGTAGATTAAAAATAACACCGGGCCCAAAATGGAGCCCTGTGGTACACCTGCTCTTACATTTAACATGTTGGCATTCCTGTTATGGAAGCAGACATATCTGTTTTCTGTATTTAAATAAAATTTAAGTAATTGTATAGCTTCTAGACAGAAATTATTTTTGATACATTTTTTTAATAATAATTCACTTGAGACACAGTCAAAAGCTTTGCCGAGGTCACAAAATATCGAGGCAGAGTACCAACCTCTGTCAAAATAGTCTAGTGTGTGTGTAGTGTAGTTAGTTCTATTCGTAAGTAGTCATATACTAACATCTGAAGAAGCCAACGTTAAGCAAAATAATTGGCATCTGGGCATAATATATTTGTGAAAATTTAAAAAACATTGTTTTATTTGTTTATCTAATAGAAGATGAATATTATGAGTTATATACAAATATAATAAATATATAAAAAAGTGAACACTTTGCCATTTAAATCATGCACAAAGGTATACTCAAATTTCATTGAGGAACATTAAGCAATCATCAGTACAAAGTGAGGATCCAGTTGAAAGGCTGATACAAAATACTAAGATTTTACATTAAATAAAAATACGAACATTACAGGTGCATTATTTTTTAAATTAAATTCTGAGACACCCTGTATACCTCTATCGGTTTGAAACGCAAATTTTAGCCATTTGGTGTATACAAATACTTAAGTATATAAACAGGCGAACAATAATCCTGTTTTCTTGAGTATTAATCATCTAAAGACAGAGACCACTGTTTCTATAAATACCTTTTTAAAGAATGGTATGATATAACAAGCATTGTTACATAACGGTGCTTCTAATATGAGCCACTGTAATAAGCTGTAATCATACATTAACTGAACGTCCTTGAGTCGTAATTACTCACGATCATCATTATGCCCATGCAAAGTCATATAGCTTTATGGGAAATGAACAATGTTAAAATTATTACTGTCTTGAAAATTCGCAGATTATATAATGTAAAATAATAAGTAAAAACAATATTAGGTATAGTTTCTATGTGGGCTTTAAATTACTGTTGTGATCAAGTTAATTAACTAGATTTCAGTATGTTTATTTGGCAATGGTAGGCCTGGGAAATGGAGCAAAAACGCCCTCTACACAAACACAATTTTTTAAGTTTATTTCAAACAGACTGGATATTTCCTTTTTTATTTAAGAATGAGCAAAGCACTAGATCATTTATATTGTTTGAGCATGATTTGCGGATATCATCGTGAAGCGTTTATCAGTTTTTTTAAAGCATTTTACCATACTCAATGCGTACGAATAACGTTAGTACGAATGAAGTCTACGGGAAGCGGGACGGTGGCTCCATTTACTAAAAGATCATTATACTAAAATGGAACTCAGTAATAAGCTGTTTTTGGCAAATTTTATTAAACTGAATATAACATTTCCTAAGTAAATGAATAACACAGGATTGTTAAAGAAAACTTTTAATTAAAAGTTGCTTATTATGAAGATACCTTTATTATCATATAAATTAGAATATGTCGGAGTGCGAGCTAAACATGATAAAATAGATCGAGTTGTTTTCAATCAACAGATAATTTAAAGTGAAGGTTGGAGATACTTCCTCTGAGGTACGTGATGTTCTGAGCGGGATCCCGCAAGGAACTGTACTTGGCCCCATTTGTTTTCAGTATGCATTATCCAAATTCAGTCTAAGTTGCTCCTTAAGCGTTTTCTTTTATGCAGATGACGGAAAGATCAAGATACTGGTACTAGCCGGCACACTTTGTTCGTAACAACGCGTCGACGGATAAAACAGTCCGAAAATCGTTACATCAAATTAGCCAAAACATCGGCATTCGTTCTTAATGTTCCCCGACTATCATAAATGGCCCGATCTCGTGTTTTGTTATTGACTTCTATTGGTATAAATTAAAGTGGCATTAAAATTTTTTCGTAATAAGAATGCCATACAAAAATCTAAAATCGATGTGAAAAGTTGTCCAATAGTTGTAGTATAATAGGAGTCAGCGAGCAACTGACACACGATTAGTCCTACGCCTTAGCCCAGAGCAAACAACAAAAATGATATGAAAATATTTCTTAGTGGCGCAAACTTAATTTATAAATGGAATTAATTATTTTAAAAAAATCAGCGTAATAATTACTAACCATCAAGTACAATTTTTTCTACAAAAATCTCTTCATTTCTGTCTTTATACCAAATTTGATCTCAATAGGTATAAAAACGAGTGTTACGTATCCGTAAATATTTCATAGTAATTACCCGTTCTAATAGATTAAGTAGGCTCTGCATTGTGCTGTTCTCTGGTGTCGAAGTAGGTAAAATACTTTAGGATTCAAAAATAAAGAAAGAAGGGAGAAAGAAAGGAATATCAGTTAATCCGATATATGGCAATGGCGACTCGTAACGATTAAAAGTATGCAATTGAAATAAATCACGTCATTTACGGATATAATTCATACTAATTAATCATTAGATGGTATTGTTGTTTGGTGTTGACCAAGTTGTGTACATATCATCGAAGTTCTCCCCTGAGAGGTTAAAAGTACTAGTTGCCAAGCTGAAAGATAACGTCTCCATATCATTTAGAGTTTCGTAATGATTGGAGGCGTTTCAGTTTCAGTTTTAGTTTAACTTCATCTTAGAGCTTAAGTAACTTGATAGATTACGTAGTCTGAGAGGACACCCTCCCTTATAGTATTGTTGGTACCTGTTTGACAATCCTAAGACGTTATTCTTTGGTATAAGGATAACATACATCATGTAAGCAGTGAATATTGTACGCGGGGAACAAAATACAGATTCCAGTTTCGCCGCCGGAACCCTTATGGTCATAGGTGTCCACGGGAAATTATATTACTCCAAGGGAAAAGGATAAGTACCGCCTAGCGGGTTCTGATAATCTATTTGTTTGTGACTATTTGTTTTTGGTATATGGCCAATGTCATATTTCATATTTCATGTCATATTTCACATTTAACATTTTGTATTTGTAATAATGTATTTGAAATCTAGTAAGATTTAGCTATCCCTTTAGTATAAGTCTCATAGAGAAATAGAATTTTTCTATATAATCTTTAGGCAATAAGAATATTGTCAATTCGTAACTTTGTGTAAGACATTGGGTGTTGTTCTGGGGTGTATTTCGGAGTAATTAAAATTAATTCTGACACGTCCAAAAGTCTTCACTCTCGCGAGAGCTCTATAGTGCAGCACGAACCTCGAGTTGTCCTTTTAAATGCTAGTACAACATTTTGTAATCAACCCCTGTGTAAAGTAGACATAAGTATTCGCAATATACCTTTTTACATTTTAAGAATAATTAGTGTTTTATTAAGGACCTCCATTAGAGTCAATTTTAGGGATTCAATTGCTCTTATATAACATTCGTTTGGGGTTAGATTTCAGAATTCCTTGCCGCCCATTCCTTTTGTTAAAGTTGTAACATTTAAACATTTAATATAATGAACCCGCTCCCGTCTCCATTGTAAGCTAAGTTGAGAGCCTAAGCCCAAATTTCTTCCAGTTACTTAGGGACATAAATAAAACACGTAACACGAGATAATGAGAGGGCCGTAACAAACAGATGGACGGACGGATATACCGAAACTATAATTTCCGATAGTTATAAAATTGAAAACAAATTTGTATTTTAGCACTTCAAACGGAATACAATGTCAACAAATAATTGACTGATTGTCGTGCGTCTCCTGTCACCGTTACGATAAAATGCTTCATTTGACATTTTGTGAATTTCCTCCCTGCCTAAGTGCATCATGCTTTATGTATACGAGCTCTTGTTGAAAACACGGCTTATAACTCTTCTCAGAGTCAAACTGAAAACTCGCTATTATTATCGCAGTAAATGAGCTAAGCGACTCATATAGCTCAAATGTTCTGGATAGAAGGAGGAGGAGCTGACTTTACATTTTTTGTAATATTTGTGTATTTTATAATTTATAAAGTTTTGATTTCAAATGCTCGCAAATGACGAAAGAATAACTTTGACACAAAACAAAATGGAAACTAAAGCCAAGAGCATCTATCTACTTTTAATAAGCTATTCACATTCAATAGGAATAGTGCACGTATCTTAAAATTGGAAATTTTTTATGTCAATTTTCAATTAGGTGCTTCAGTGAGTCGCCAGAAGTGGCGCTCGCAGTGAATGTTTAAATTACTTTATAATTCGATCATTTCTACAAAAGTTATTAAGATTTTTGTGCCGATACGCACGAAAAAAGCTAATTTTTGGCATTCGCGCGTTGGTCAGCCAGCAACTCCATAAATTTGATCCTTATTTTACAAAACGGTTAAATATGCAAAAAATTTTGTAAGTACATTTTTTATACGATTTTGTGATTTTCATCCCCATGACAGTTTTTTGTAAGTATTTTCCGTATTTCAAAAAAAAATTAAGTTTGAAGCCATCTTGTTTTCTGTTCTGCCAGCGGTTTGATAACTTCTCCACTACTAAAAATAGTTTTGGTAAGGATATTTATTTAATCCTAGCTTAAATCTCTTGAGGAGTGGGCTAATAGTAAAGTTATGGTGAAAAAATTTAAAGTTTATATTGAGCTAATAACATGTTCAACAATTATGCACAATTATAAAGTATAAAACTATACAACGGTTTGCTTTGAAATCTTACAATCTTTAAAAAAGTGTAACAAGGCGTTGTTCCATAACATTGTAGAAAATTTCCTCAAGCAATTTCTCTGTGTGTATGTAGGCTAACGAGTCAATAAACATCAAATGACAATTTCCGCAATTTCCAACTACAACACTCGCAAATCCACAACTTTTTAGAATTGATCTATTTCGTAATTATTGTACACTTTTGTTAGATATTGCTCCTCGTGTGCCGCTATCACTCCTGTGTATTTTATGAATTGACAATAAAGAAGTCATCTATCTCACCGTTCGAATGACTGATGTGTAACAGCTAGCTAATGATTGGATGTAACCTTGAATTCTACTTATACATTGTTGGCAGTGGCAATAAATTCTAATTTTAGTTAGAAGCACTTAAGTATACATTAGAAAAAACATGCAATCTCTTCCACCAATTTTACTCCTAGAAATTATTTTTCTGTATGTACAGGGTTATTCATCATATTTTGTAAAAATATACGGGGTTTTCCATTTAAAAAAACAACTTTCATTGTCGTATGACGTGACCTATGCAAGGAATTGTTTTTTAATTGTGTTTAAAAAATATGTATATATAACCCTACAACTTTTATACGAAACTATTTTTTATCTCCAATAATAACAGAAGGTACATTATTATTCATGTAATATAAATAAATGTTTTTCAACTATAGTTATTGGTGTTAATGAATAAATAAGGAGTACGATAAGTACACCAGTTGGCATATGTTCAGATTACATATCTCAGGAGTTGAGAAAAAGTTTCATTAAAAGCAGCGACAGGAAATAAACCAAAACTGATGTAATCTAATGATTACTAATAGAATCCGACTCCAGTATTAATGAGCACATAAAGTCGCTCATGGGCTGCAATAGTGGCACAACTCAAAAAATCATGTATTGAGATAATTATTTTAAAGCTTTCATTACCAAAGCATGCGGTAGATTTCTTAAATAAAGATTAAGTACATATTAATGATTTCTTCCCTGGGGGTTGAGTTAACAATTTTAGACACCATTATATATTTTTTTAAATTTTATTTTATTACCCTTCCATACGACAGCCAATATTAATGACCAAGTCGAAAATGAGATACTGACATTTCTGCCACCTAGCGATCCAGAATTATATTAAGGGATGTGCCAGTGTTGCTACTGGAGAGATTATGATTTTTCACATGTCGACCTGCACTTACTCAAAAAATCGTATTTTTTTAGATGTACCACTATTGCAGTCCATGAGCGAAGTGGCAACGATATAAGGAAGAGAATTATATTTCCGTGGTTAGTTTATTTGAGGGATCGTTAAAAGTTATTTTAAATATAACAAATATGTCATTTTGATATAAACTACTGATAGAAAGTGTACAATGATACATTATTAAACAGGGTAAGTCACTAGTGTATAGAGGGTAAATATCTCCTCTACCGTTTGAACGTTGAAAACATGTTTCACATAAAAATTGTGAGGAATAAGGAGCCGACACGTTTTTTAATTCTGCAAGGTGCTCCACGAGGTGTATCACATAGCGGTGACCAGTTGATACATGGCTTTTTATAGAACACCAACAATTTTTATAATTTATATTTGACTGTTAATTCTCTATCCAGGCATTTGTCATTTTTGAACTTATAATGCGGCCGATGCCAGGTGATATTCCACGTTTTCCAATAAACAGCGGTAAGAACGTATTTTCATAAATTTGACCGTTGCTTTACTGTGAATATTGGTTAAGTCCATGTACTCTAATTTCCTCTCAAAGTGGAATCTAATTCTCCAGGGTGTTCTCCACTTCACGATGAATTTATACATCTTCAAACTGTCGTAACTATTTTCTTTCAAATGAAACAGTCTGTACGTTCTTACTTAACATGTATCAGCAATCAGCTACTTACATGCTGATACCCCATAGTGACCACTTTTATTCGGTTTGTTTTTCAACTCGGGAAAACTTTACACTATACGGTATCGTGGTATTGGTAATTGAATTTCGAAACATTTTAAGTAAAAACATACAGGATGTTCCATTTGAAAAAAATTAGTTTAACAATGTAAAAATTTGAAACATCGTGGAGAACGCCCTGCAAAATAGAGCTACGGGACGTCTAGAAATTAGTAGGTATATGACTTTTAAAGTAAAATAACGGTAAAGTTTATGAAAATACGCTTTTTTACAGACTTTACTCTTGACCGCTGTAGATGCAAGTTTTGTAGAAATCAAATCAAATATGCAAAAAAATGTAGGGTGCTCTGTTTGAAAAATTCATATACTTATTAGCCGGCGATCACGATGTGAAACACTGTATATTTAAAAATAATTTTAAAATATGCCGCTCTGGATTTGCTACAATTTTTAAATCGATTTATTTTAAACTTGGTTAAGTTATACACAACTTGAAGGTAACTAAAAGCGCATATACCTATTTAATTTATTCCATCGACGTGCGGACTACGGGGGTGAAAATGGGATAAATTTTCTAGTAAGTTTTATTAGGGATTTTTTTTAAAGATTACCACCATCATGAAGGGTATCCTTTAAAACCCCCTTGTGCCAAATTTTGTTTAAATATCTCTAGTAGTTTTAGCGGTATAAACTGGTACATATGAATGGACTTTAGCGCTTTTGGCGAGTACGAAGATATTTTTCATTATTAATTCAAATTTGTAACAAAAAATGCGAAATAACTTTGTTTCTAAATGGCCATTAATTCTTGACAAAACGTCATGTGTACCTGTCTATACCTCTAAAACTACTAGAGATATTTTAACAAATTTTGACACAAAGGGGTTTTTAAGGATGCCCTATGAGATGGTGGTAATCTTTAAAAAAAAATTCCTAATACAATTTACCTGAAAATTTCACACGTCACCTTTTTAGCCAATCAGAAGTTTGTTTTTGTGTCGTTACCATGGCAACCCAAAAAATTTCCGGAAATATTCATCCTCCAGGGTACCCTGAACGAAATCAATAAGTGGAATTTTTTCTGTCAAATTATTGGTATATGATCATATTTGACATTTTTGATATTACATAAAAATGGAATTTTATTTTTCATATTAAACGAGAAACACTATGTTGTTTTTCCATACTCTATAATCTTATACTTTTAAAACCTCGAAAATAACTTCAACAGTAAGAAATATTGAGCTTAAACTGGTTAAACTGTCAATGAAATAATGATAAATAACTAATGACGCTTTCTTGCAACGCCATCTCTATTAAGTTATACTGTGCTGAAACTGTGCTACTATATGTGAATAAAACATGAAAATATATAAAGAACACAACGTTCCACCTATTTTAGTGAATAAAACTTTTTCCATAACACACAAATAGAGTTGTCCTAAACAATTTTCAGTAATTTCTTGGAACTAAAATGAGTGATGTGTCTTAGAATAATCTTAATGTCAGTTGAAATTAGAGTTTATTTATTTTCGTGTGAAATTTTCTTACCGAATCCCCCGTGTGTTTGAATCAATTGCAGAAATTTTTTTTTGTACATGAATTTTTTAGGAAAATTACCCTCGTCACTGCGCGACTCGGGATAATTTTCAAAAAATTCATGTACTCGAAAAACTTCTGGCAATAATTCAAGCACTTGGGAGATTACAAGTGAAAATTTACCCCCATTTTCACCCCTTTAGTCCGCACGTCTATGGAATCAATTAAATAGGTATATGCGCTTCTAGTTACCTTCAAGAGGTGTGAAACTTAACCAAGCTTAAAAAAAATCGATTTATTAATAACTAGGTGTTATCATTAAAAGTGGGACACGCTGTATATATATTTTAGATTTTTTAGGGGTCGCCGGCACCTTACAGCTGTAAACTTTTTTTATCGTCTTCTACACCAAAATAAATACTTATCCTGAAAAATTCAGCAATATTTAGTGACGCCTTAAAACCCCTGACGACTGGGCTACTACCTAATTTAGTATAAACATTTGAAACTATCAAGACTCTATATGAATCTGCTACACCAACATGACTATTTGACTATTAAAATGTTAAAAAACTCTGGATTGCAACGTATCTCTTATGCAATTAATGCAAATTGTATATTATAATTACTATACTCGAAATACTAGTAATAGAGTAAAATTCATTTCAAATGTCATTTAAATAATTTGACTACTCTAATTTTGTACGTATTTAAATTGAATTTAATTTAAATTTGTACTAAAATTAAATTCTGCAAAACGAGTTTTGTAGATTCTGTGAAACTAGTAATTATTTGCTCATTTTGAACGAATGAGGCAGTTTGCGAATTAGAATTTTCTAATTTCAAGATCACAATACTTTGAAGAAAAATGTGTAATTGTCTATGCAAAAGTCCTTGATGCATATTTTTGTGAATATCAGTGCTCTTGATGTAAAACATTAATTTTCTTATTTTTAACGCCAGGCAGTTTGAGAAACATATTTGATAAGAATTAAGATAAGCCGACAGAATTGTATTAAGTAAATAAATAAATAAAGGTTTATATTTGACAACAGTGAGTGAGTGAATCATTATGTTTATTCACAATCATACAGAAATAATCAAATTGTCTAAAGGCCCTTGTACACGTTTGGCCAACTAGTTGGGCCAACGTTAACAAGACCACTTGGCGTCACTTGGTTGTTGGCGTCCAGCGTTGGCCGGCCAGCCGAATGTTGTCGCTTTTTCGTGCACACATCAAAATATCTTGACACAATCCGCCAACAGCGTTCACACGTTAGCCTCTTCTTCAGTCCGTAGTGGCCGTTAAAGCGGAAACGGTAGTGTTGCAGCGTAGAAATTGTATTTACGAGCTACGATGGCGGTATGGAACAGGTGACGAAGTTTTGAAGTTTATAGATTTATACCAAAATTGCCGCGGCTGCGATAGCTTCCACATCCATCCTCGTCAAATGGCCAATGCAGAATGAGCAACGCCAACGTGTAAACAGTGTCCTTATTTTTGACCCAACTCACTGGCCCAACTAGTTGGCCAAACGTGTACAAGGGCAAATTACATGTCAAAAGTTGGCAAGTATGAGATTTCAACTTCATTCGACAACTGGACTGAAATGTGACATTTCAGGTTGGAGAATTTCATTTTCTTACCAATTTTCGGAATAAATATTTATATATTAAAAACGACGCGACGCTACTTTGACATTTGCCCTTTGACACAAAACTTTAACATTGGAAATGTTTATGTTCGTACATGGGAGTCGAGTTACCAATTTTCGTTCAAGGTCAAATGACAGCGGTGTCGCGGTCGAGTGAGACTGTCGTATATGCAACGGCTGATATAGCCAATGTAATATGGGTTGCATATATCACAGGAGGTCAAGTTACCAGTTTTCATTTAAAGTCGAAATACAGCGGTGTCGCAATCGAGAGTGGATCGTAGCTGTTTCCGGATGAGGCGAAGCCGAGTCCAAAAAAAGTTTATGTTTTATGTATGATGTTAACATTTCCAATGTCCGGATGGTTGAAAGAATTGCGAAATCTGTGAATTTTTTTGTTTATTGCCTACTTAATAAAAACATAAAATGCTATTTAGTAAACGGTTTATTGGCTTTTTATTTATTAAGGAGGATGACTGTGAATAAAATAGTATACAAGCCTTGGTGAAAAGTTTCATTGCTGTCTCGAGAATTAGACTTAGAACTATATTATCTCTCGACAACAATGAAACTCTTTCCACCTCGGTATGTAATATACTATTATCTGCTCCTGTTAGATTATTTATTAATTAATGAACTGCTTTTGAACAATTCAAGTATCCATAAACAAATAGCGTGAGTTATAATAATTCACTTGTGAGTTACTATAACTCACTAGGTACAGTCAATCGTACCTTCATAGTACGGTAGATACAGGGTGTAATTAGTTTCATGTAATTAAAAACTGGTGGTAGGGAACGACAAGACAAACAAAAAAACCTTATAGAACATGGGGTCTAAAGCTCATAGTTTTGGAGAAAAAAATAAACAAAATGTTCGCAAATTTTCAATAAAATCTTTTGAGAACTGCTGGAATATTGAGGTAGGTTTACATCGTCGCGCGTGTGTTTGCATATGATACTTAATATTTGTGTAGATAGCTATAAAATGTCGGCGGTCTTTAGCGATGCGATAAAGATGAAAGACATCGACGTTTTCTGAGTGTTTAGTACATCTGATCTGAAGAAAACTATACTCTGACTCTCCCTTGTGAAATATTTTAGTTACTGTGGGTGCTTCGTTATGTACACACGTCCAACCCGCCGTTCGTTGTTTTTGTTATTTTTGAATTTCGGGTCACTGTGTATTTATAGTTAAGATTGATTTTATTGACTTTACCGTTCAAGTCGTTAAATTCTTGATTACATACAGACACAACTTACTTGTTCGTTCTTTTTGTATTCCGTTTTGGATTTTGGACCAAGTTTTTCTTTTATTTTTCTTTATTGACAACGTTAGTTGATAGTTTATTGTTTAGTAATGAACGGAATACGTGTGTCCTTAATTCGACGCACCGAACTGTGTATTGATGCAGATGCAGAGATTTGGAATAATTTACTTAGGTGGTAAGCTTTTAACCCAGGACATTGACTTATATTACAAACGTTAATAAATCACATTTAAATATTCTAAATTATAAACATTATTTTTAATATTTTGTTCCAAATTAAAAGACACACATGTAAAGAAATGCTCTGTTTAAACTTCTATGGCCATTATTTTCTTGCAGTTGTGCAGGAAAAGATAACGAATTATTCACCTCTTTATAATTGCCTCAATTTGGTTGAGGCGGACCGTCAAAGGCGGTTGCCTTTGCTTTGACACCGCGTGTGACTGCACTTTTTTATGACAATTTAAAAGTTGTATAAGTAATTGGGAACTACAAGTCTATTGACCAAGAAAAGCAGTGGTTCTCAATTATTTTCTACATTAATATTAAAAAAAATATTTAAAATGTTGACCTAGAGGGAAAAGTCATACAGGTTTTTTGTTTGGCTAGTCAGTCCCCATTACCAGTTTTCTTTAATGACATGAAACTGATTACACCCGTATATGCAAGACATACGTGATACTAATTCCTAGTTTTAGCTCGTTGTTGTTATTTTCTTGAAATACTAAAAGTCTAAGAAAATATGAGTGTGCAAAATGCGACTTTTTGGCCGCCATCTTGAAATTTTTTAAAATAATCATAACAAATTGTGTGTGGTGTCAAATTACAGTAAATTTCATGCTGAAAATGTTTGTGATATTGGTTTTAAAAAATTAAAATAAATAACACACTAAAACCCTATATGCCAGTCAAGGGTACGACCTTGCAAAAGGTAGTTCTAATTTTTTAACATGTTATTAGGACCTATGCCAATAGTAAGAAACCAAGTTTGCAGCTTCGGAAGATCCATCAAATGACATTGTTAAAATCGTCTTTGAAAGGGGAACCCAAGTAAGTAATAATTTACCTAGTGTTACAGGTTAAAAAACACACATATACGACATCGCTAATGGATCACCCTATATGTTCTAAAATGTTTTTAAACTATACCCAATTATACTCTCTACCACCTGATGTCTGAAAACTTTCGGTATATTTTATAGGAGAACCAGGATTTGTTTATGAAAAAATTTTCAGCACCCTGAAATTTGGCTTTATACACTAGTGCCTCTGCTTACTGGTAAATGCGGTCCTGGTCGAGAGCGACTGGTTAAAGGTTTTAATAATAAGAGAAGAGTAGTTCACTTCTCTGCTACGTCACAATAATTTTTGATGTATGTATCCGGTATGCAGCCACAGATGCTACTTATCAAAATGAATGTGCAACTACAAAAACCATAGCGAATGTGTTGCCATTTTTCAAGCAATTTTTACTTATTTCAGAGAACTCTATGTACATGATTGAATGGTTATCCCGAAACTTTATCTGTTATTTTGGGAGTTCGGCGGTGTTATTTAATTCCCTAATGCATTTGATGACTGGCATGGCAAGCAAGCAGATATTTCGATGCAGTTTTTATTTGATCCTGACCTATATTTAGGTTTAAATGTATTAAGGACGTGAGGGTTTGATTACTATGATTTGATTCTTAAATATTGTATGTTTTCTGCAAAAAAAAAAACAATTTATCTATAAAATATGCACGGGTATGATTTGTTGCGTAGAAAAATACAATCAATGAAAAAGTGAAAAATTTCAAAATAAACTTTCGGGGTGTAAACTGTTACATCCTAAAATAATTTCGGTAGGGGGGGAGTCAGGTATATCAAAATAATTTGAAATCGTAATTCAAACAGGTGTGTTTCCGTTTTAATCACTTACTTTACATGGGAACAATGTTGTTCTATGTATTAAGTAATACAATATATTTATGATTTACCATTATCTACGAAAATTGAGCATGTCCCGCTTTCCCATGTATACCTAAGCGGCAAAGCTTGTTTATGTGCATTAAATATATGTGTGGTGAACAATAATATAAATTTTTGACAATTTATTTACGGAATAGATTGTTTTTTAATTCGTTATTCGATTGAATCAGGCTGCATAATGATTTTTTTTTGCTTCAGATAAAAAAAAACCGCTGCTCAAGGAATCACTACTTCCACATCCAGATTTTTCATCCAAGTCACTTTAAAGGAAACATCTATATTTGCATTCTAGTATGTGGAAATTATTGGTCCTAGAATTTTAATAATATTTGGGGCAGATGTCAGAGAAATTTGAGGCGTTGGCTTCTACCATATAAGTATGTTAAAAATAAAGTTTCTAGCTTGTTCTACTTATTTTCCCCTATTCACAACCTACCACCTCCCACCCCCTCAACGGAATCATCTCAATCAGATGTCAGTAGAATACATACGTGTACTAACTTTCAAGTGAATATTTCAATTTTATGTTATCAATCCCCTTAATAATGTGGAGTGGAAACTGAAAAACAGAAAGAAATCTTAGGCCTTGGTTTCTAGTATATAAAGTCTTCATAATTCTAAGGCATGTAAAAAATGCGGTAAGTACAAACCCTAATAGCACATGGACGTCCCGAAAACGTCCCAAAAACGTACTCACAGGACATGAAAACGTCCCGAGGACGTACTCTACCGACGTAAGACGTACCGAGGACGTTTGAGGGACGTTCCGTGTCAGCAAAACGGGGTGTCCCGAGGACGTCCCACCCAGGACTTATGTGGGACGAATGTAGGTCTAGAGAGGACGTCCTGAAAACGTTGTTGGGACATATGCACAACATATAGGTACCTCCCCCTCCACCACTTTTAAGGTGTATTCACAGCAGAGGGTATTTATGTTCCTTTTTGAGTTTTCTAACCACATGCATTTCTTTCGAAATAGAATCCAGTGATTGGATTCTATTTCGAAGGGAATAAATGTGGTTAGAAAAGCCAAAAAGATAAAAAAATGACAATATATATGTAATTACCATGTAGAAAAATTATTCAATTAGATTGGTTTTAAAACTTAGTACTTTTATTTATCAACACCAAATGACAAATTTATGCGAACATTTTATTTCTATTGTGCTATTGAAAAATAAGTTATGGCATTTGTATTTTTTTTAAATTAACTTCTTACTCTACAAATTCAAGTGTCAAATGTCAAAAATACAATTTTTATGGGATTTAAAAGTTATATATTATAATACCTAGTACAGTACAATATAGTTATATATACATTAAGTCATATTGAATATTATAAGAAATAAGCCAAGTATGCAATAAAATGTAAGATAAATGTATATCTCACCTTTTCTTAACTTTTTGCACACTTCGTCTTTTTATAATTATCTTAGTTTATATTATTTTCTAATATTCTCTCTTTCTTGACACCCTCTCTGTTCTTTCTTTTGCCCTCTTCAATCACGATGTAATAGCCATTTCGGTGTCCTTCCAAGACTTTGAAGCGTTAGCGACTGCAGCAGCCCCTGTGCAAATAAAAGAAAAATTAACATTTCAGATGAAATCTTGGCAAAAAACATTAAGACTAATATATGCCATTTTATGGCAAGCTCATATTTAAAATAAATTGTTATAATTTTCTTGGTGCCCTATTTAAAAAAAAATCACAGTTTAAATGTGAACATTTTTTTGTTTAACTGACTTTTGCATTTGAAAGGTTCCCTTGTTCATTTAAAAATTTTAAGAACACCTCTTTATATGAATGATTGATTCTACAAATAATACCAAAGACCGAGAGAAGCAGAAATATATGTTGACTAATGCTACCGCAGATTAATAACATTATTATAAGTTTAACGTTATATTTTTTGGCAATATTATTACAGAATTCAAGTAAAGAAAATGGCTATGGGTTAAGATGCATTAGGATTTACGGTTAGAAGCAGGTTTATTAGGTTGAACATTGATGATGTATAAAAGTTTTTGTACGTACGTACAGCATAATTTCAGAAAAATATAACAAATAGGGCATATATAAGTTACAAATTTGTAAATTTTCCTCAAAAAGTACCTTTATTAGTTTTTTCCTTATATTAGTTTACTGAAATCCCTAAATATACTTTACAAGTTTGTTGATGTTTTCTGGCGAATGTTTTTATTACTCGATGTATCAAACCTTACCTATTAAAAGTTTCATCACCTCCACTTGTTCATCAGAGATGTCGAACCATATATAACACTTCGTTTAACACACTGCATGAGTAGGTACTTCTTTCCAATTTTTACTTCCCTCACATACCGAAGGGAAGTATTGTATTTATAATGTTTAACCAACAATCTTCTTTTAAGAGTGGGTATGCCGTCTAAAAATCAGAAATAAATTACTCTCAAACGCCGCCCCGTCCGCGACAAATTATAATTAGACCATTGCAGTTACGAAATTTGTACAGGCGAAAAATAGAAGAAAACATATCAATCTAGGTTTGTATCTTTTTAATATTTTGAGAAAAAATGGTATTAATTAATAAGATTTGTTTTAATTAGCAGCAAATTGCTGATTTTTTTTTAAATATTTAGAATCAAAATATGAGAAAAAGGACTCGATACAAACCTTCATTCATGTTTTCTGTGTATCGTACTATTTTTATTTTTCCAAAAAACATAATACTTTTTGCAAAAACATGTATAGCACGGAACCGTGCAAAGGCACATTTTGCAACAAATGTTACACTGATACGAGCTCCCTCTGGATTTATTATTGTTTAAGCTCCGCCCTTCACCCAGAATTATTTTATGAATGAGAAAATATAACGAGGGAACGAAATAAGAAATTAAACCAAATCATTTCTAATAATACGGGACGCCCAATAAAATACCAAATTCCATTAATTTACTATTATACTTAACAGGTACTCTACTCTTTGATTATACTACAAGTACGGAATTATAACAATATAGTAACTAGTTATATGTAGCCACCCATGCACTAACAATAATGTGTAATTGTGTTTCAATTCTTCTTTATAAACTGGTGGTATGCCGGTATATTTGAAAACATTTATTGGACAATACAATTGATACTAAATTTTAAAGATGTGTTCTTGTCGTAAAACATGAATATAGAATTATAAGGGGCGATGCGATTTGCAATGAAAGGAGTTAGAAACACAAAAGTAAAGCGCACATTTTCCCATTTTCTCATCAAGTCATACGCATCAGTTTGTTGCATTAGACCAAGTAACAGGATTTTTTTCATAATAACTTTTATTTCTGGGAAAAATAGAAAGAAATGTTTGGGATAAAAACTGTCGGCAGTAAAGTTATCTATCGATCTGTCAAAATAATGAAATCTAGGCTCAAAATGTAAAAAGAAACAGAGAAACCAACTTACTTCTTTAAACCCGAAAATATTTTCCAGAAAAAAGCAACTTCGTGAAAATTTAACAAATCAGAGCTAAAAGTATTGTCCAGAAGGTGATATGGACCGATGTTGAAAATATTTTCTTGTTGAGATCGCGCACCAATGTAGACGTTCTAAGACTCAAGTTGCAGGTTTTTATCTCTGCTTTAAAAATTTGTAGAGAAAACATTTTTGAATACAAATTTTAGCCATCTTTTTTACTTTCAAAATTTTGCAAATTTTTAGAATCGCTCTGACATTCGTATTTAAAAAAAATGCACTATTAAATTTCATTGATACAAATAATTGATGCTTTGGATTTTTAAAATCTAACCAGTAAAACCAGAGATATCCATATTTTTGAGAAATAACCTACTATGTCTAAAGTTATTAATGATATTTTGATGCGGGGTTTAGTTTAAAACATCTATCATTAAACTTTTGTCTACTATAAAAGCAAATTTGTAAGTTCTCCCCATCCATATATTTTTTAAGAAAATATGGATAATAATTCGTAAAACTAAGTGTACACCAGGCAAGTTATTTTATATAATATGTGCTAATATGTGATATGTGCTAAGTATATAACACTAGTTCCTTGGTCAAATCGAGACTACTACTCCTAGAAAGTAAAATTTCAAATAATAGGTTGCCTCTATCCTTAATCTTTATTTATTCTCGATATATTTACTTGTTACTGACTTCGAAAAATTGGCATTTGCTTGCTACATTTACGTCTGCAAATTTCAGGTTAGGGTTGTAAAGAAATTCTTATTTTATACTATATACTATCAAAACAGTACCTGAGAGGTCAACCACTTGTAGAAATTACACGAACTGCCGAGACAGCCTTGCCTGCGGCGCCTGCGTAACTCCAACCAGCCGCACTTGCGGGGCTTTCAATTATATGACCGCCACTGCCATGGCTGCCGACAGCCTGCCTAAAATTCGGAGAACGAGTGCCGACGGTGGTTTACCTCTCGATAGACAACTAGTGAATTTCATAATGATCCGTTGAATAGTTTAATGCTTATAAATAATTACTTATCACTGATTTTCTGCGAATCATTTCTCTTATTCTCGGCGTCTATTGGATGTATAACAATAATAATTAAAATTATGTTTTTGTTTAACTTGCCATAATTCAAAAAACGAAAACATTAATGGATCTCAATTTTACTATGTCATCACTACATATTTATTAATGAACTGTGGTAACATGAAGGACAAATTTTAATAATTGTAAAAAATACGTTTCTTTTTTTCAAAAACCATGTCGATAAAATGTGAGTATTTGCAAGGATCAGTTAACGAACGGAAACCCCTTTAAGTCTATGCTGAGAAGAAATAAAGATGGAGACACCTTTTTTATTTGAAACTTTTTTTCTGTTTAACAGTTTCTAAGAATATCGCGTATAGACAAATTAGACCAATAAATAACTAAATACTATACGCATAACACTTATTGGATAAAACAACTTGCGTGGTGTATATTTTTGATTTTAACAATGGTTGCTAATTTTTGTTTGTTGGTAAACTACCATTATTTGAGGGAGACTACAAAATAAAAATTTAAGAAGTCCTGAGGAATCCCCTGAGGATCCAAGAGTTTAAATTTTGATTTGTTGAATGATATGACAGCTAAAGCTTTACACATACGAAACTAAACAACATTAAAATGTTAAGTTTTCCATTTAGTTATAAACAAGAATTAGTACTATAATAACAAACAAGACTGCAGCTACGGACACGTATTTCGGAGTTATTGCTCTTCATATATGAAGGTACAAAATAGAGTACCTACCTACAATATACTGTGCTTTCCTATCTATGTTGGTCTTGCTTTTAACAATATAACAATATTATTTATGCCATGCTACGCTGATGAGGAGCAATAACTCTGAAACGTGTGTCCGTAGCTGCAATATTGCATACCAGTAATTTTTGTTTATAATTTTTATCGGACCTCATCAACTCTTATTCTTTTTATTTAATATTATTATTTCCTTATTGACGATTATTATTAATTAATGCAGATTACTAATTATTGAATATCTTTTCCATTATGCAAAAATATAGATATACTCGTATACTCCATATTACAAGTTAAAATTCTAGGGAAGCATAATACCTAGCCGTCTAAATTATAAATACTGTATTTATTGAAGGAATAATATGTTAAAAACGCATTTAGGTTAGAATGATAGGATAGATGTGTCGGGTGTCGGCATAACCTTTGAGCTTTGGCAGGTAGAATTTATATACAATCATGAACTAATTTCGAGCTTATACGTAAGTGGAATCGCGGTCATTCATTTCTATTTACTACTACATAGTACTATAAACACATAAAATAATATTTTATCGTTTTTAAAGGACCGCCCACTGGAGTTTCCCTTTCACCTCCCCTGTTGCAAATTTTAGCAGCTTGTCGAGGTATACCAACTCTTAAGTGAATAAGTTCGCTCCATGATAAACAACTAAAAACTACATACTCAGGTTCACAGGTGATCTCCATAGAATTTTAACAGATCCAAATAAGGTGGGTGGTAGAATAGTATATTTATTATAACCTACAAATAAGCCGCACCAAATTTATCTAGAATAAAATATCGATCTAAATACTTATATATTAATAAATCAATTAAATAGACTTACCTGTTTTTGGTACTTTCTTTTGTAGCCGTTAAAAGTGACTAGTGCCAGTGTGTGGAAGAAATAAAAATGCAAAGAATTTATATAAATTCTTTGTAAAAATGACGCAATGCCTGCCAAATTGAATTTCCCAGTTTGACAGCAACTGAGTAACATTACATAAGCTCTGCTTAAATATTGCGGTGAAAATGGCTGTAATATAACCGAAACTCATGAAAAAAATATTTGAAACGAATATATAAGAATTCTGAAATCAGAAAAATCAAATTGACAAAATTTAAATGGACCATGAAATATGAAAATATTTTGTGTTCAAAAGAAATTTTGTTAGTAAAACTTTTTAAGGATTGTAATTTCATTTTTACAGTTTTTAATTTCCTTTTTTAATCATATCCTCATCTGCTCAAAAAAAACATTACTCCTAGAGGTTATTTCACAAATGTGTTTAGGTTTGTCTTGACTAGACTCTAGCAGGATGTCCTCAAAACGTTTTATTCAGAACGTTTTAGGGACGATAGCAAACGGACGTCCTTGGGACGTACCATGTAAACCCGGGACGTTCAGACCAAACGAGGACCTAAGTGAACGTCCTGGGGACGTTTGGTGTTATCAGGGAAGCGGGCAGGCGGCATCTTTACATATTCAATGATACCGCCACGCGGACTCGTTCGACGGGAATTTGTATGTGACTTAGAAATATGAAGGCAACTTTACACCAAATCCCAAGTTTCTGTACTCTTACCAGTTTGCTTTACTTATTTTTCCCTGTTTAACCCTATTTACCTCCCAACCCTTCACCGGATATGTTCAAAGAACAATCCAGTTCCAGATCTCGTTATAATATACAGTGTGTCCCTGGATAGATGTAACAGGTGTAATAGACCAAACATTTTGGAATTTTGGAATGGTATTTGGGGATTGAGTCCTGTTTGTTGTAAAACTAAAGTATACCAAAAATGACTTGATTTGGTGTTCTACAGGGTGTTTTATAAGCAAAGTTGTAAAAATCACCACTAATAAAGTACCTTTATTTTTCAAAATATGAATAAATTCCACTAAGAAAAGTTATTTAGAATGCAGTTTTATACCTCTGTACCAAGTTTTAGGAACATAAAATTATTTTTTTGAAACTTCCCATTTTTTGCGAATTAAGAGTTGAATTCATATTTAAAGTTGTGTAGGAGCAACTGTTAATCATCTCAAAAAGTAGGCTATTTAGCTTTTACATACATAACGTTAAATATTAATTCACAAAAAATAATTTCTATGCAGTTTTAATTGAATGATTCAAAACAAAATACTAATTTATTGAAAAAATGGGAAGTTTCAAAAAAATTATTTTATAATCCTGAAATTTGGTACAGATGTATAAAATTGCATTTTAAATAACTTTTCTTAGTGGAATTTTTTCATATTTTGAAAAATAAAGGTACTTTATTAGTGGTGATTTTTACAACTTTGCTTATAAAACACCCTGTAGAACACCAAATCAAATCATTTTTGGTATACTTTAGTTCTACAACAAGCAGGACTCAATCCCCAAATACCATTTCAAAATTCCAAAATTTTTGGTCCATTACACCTCTTGTTACATCTATCCTGGGACACACTGTATACGCGTAGAAAATTTCAAGTCAATATCTTAAATCGTTCCGGAGAAAACGTCCGGACAAAAAAAGTTACAGACAGACAGACCTACCGACAGAAAGACCTACCGACCGACAGAGAGACAGAACATTTTTCTTCGCTCAAATTTAAAATCTCGACGTTTTATGACATTCTAAAACTATCTGAGGAAAAAAAAATTTGAAATTTTACATAAAAAAAATTTTGAATTTTTTACATAAAAAAAAATTTGAATTTTTTTTTATGATTACTATACTTCCAATCCACTACGTGGATGTGGAGGTAACTGACATAGTCGTAGATAATTTCAACGGATAATTTTAATTTTAAAACAGAAAAACAAGTTAGGGAAGTAAAAAATGTATCGAAAAATGATAGGCATACATAATAGCTATTTAGACAATAAGTGACAAAAAGTAGATGTTTTTTTCACCAATCGTATGTGTTTGATAATTACGACCTGTGAAAAAACCTATTTTTGTAACCTATTGCACACAAGATAATTCGCAATTATGTAATAAAATAATTGATGGGGCAAGGGTCGACTATTTGTACATTGCTTTCTTTAAGATTTAATAATGATCATTCCGACATTTCTGACGAAAGGAGACATCTTTATGTACGCTGATGACACTTCGGTAGCCATAAATACTAAAAGTTTGCATGAATTACAATTTAACACCGTTAAAACAATTAGTTTAAAGACGGGTGTCGTAAAAATTTACTTGTAGTTAATACCAGAAAGACAGTTTTTTTAATCTATTTTTCTACTACATTATTTAACTCAGTTCCGGTCTTAAACTGTGTAGAAACTATGTAATAAAAAATCAAATTTTTAGGAACTACTATAGACTATAGTAGTTCCTAAAAATTTGATTAGTCTCTCTAATCACATAACCCTGTATTGGACGTCTGGCTAAGAGTACATGCTATAATATATAAATCTTAAAAAAGAAACATATGAACATTGTGTACTCGAATCGAATACAAGAAATCAATTGAGATGTAAAAACATGTAAACAGAATAATGTTCAATCTTTCTAATAGACAATTATGTCGTGACACTTCCAGAAGGAGGAAAATTATAACTAAGTAACCTTGTATATATTTATTTAAAATTCTATGGATCAGGTACAAGGATCAAAAAAACTTTTGATCTATCACAGACTTACATCAGCATGTTCAATACGTGGTACAAAATCTGTAGAGAGCGCCAGTTCTTAAGACAATACTTTCTTTATACCAGATAATCCTGTCTCAAAAAATAATTGCTTACATTTTGCAAAAACGTTTGTTTGTAAAACTTATTTATTTAATATTTGAAATCTTACAAAATTAAAACAAAATAATAAAACAGTGAACCAACTGACAGATACGTTGATTATTATTATTGATACATTGAATTAAGGGTAGACCTTGTACAACATCATAAAAATGAATATTCCTTTTTTCAAAAATTCGGCTTTTAGACCTTTCAAAGCAATATATTTAGAACACTCCACATGTGTTTTAGCTTATTAGATCGTTATCAAGAGCATTACAAGCTAGTACATATCCATTTTGTAATGCTTTAAAGCCAAAACATATGTATTCTACATAATATATGTTTTTTTGAAAGATTTATAATCCAATGTTATCTTAAAAAAAAAAAGTAGATCATTGTTTGGTTTGCCTTTGTTATCAAATAATTTTGTTAATTTTTACAAAAAGATGATTTGAAGTGTAAATGCTAGAGAACCATTATTTTTCAGAAGAAGCACTCAGTTCAGTGCCCTGAATGTAATAAAATTATATCTAAATACCTGATTAGTTCAAATAGCTACGTAATATTGTACAAAATAAATCCATGCCTTTTAATCTACGGGATACGCTAAACAAATTTTCAGCAATATTGCGCAATATTTTTTTTTCATCGCTAATTTAATGTTATTCAAGTTAACTATTATAATTATAATTATTTAATTTCAAAATATCACTGTTCATGTTTATCCGTGTGTACATGATAGGGATTAGCAATTTTATAATGATAGAAAACTTTTATCTAACAATAATATAACTATATCTCGAATATTCCTACACAAACCGCCAACACGTGATGGTTGTAATTGTAACGCGTAAAACCTTATCACTGTAAATCGTGGATCAGTAGTTTAATGATAATGATCAATGAATAAATACTCAGAGCCATTGATTATTGCCGCAGCCTAACAGGGGTGGCCTTCCACGATCACTTAAGACATCAAAACTGTTTATTTGTGGTGGCACAATAATAAACTACAACATATAGTTTACCTATAAGTAATAAATAAAAAAAATCTTTAATAAATTGCTTGAGAATAAACTACTGAATCATGCCATCTTTAGACAAAATATTTTCGACCTGAAGGGCACCAATTAAAGCACTTTACAGATTTTAAATATCTCAAGTCGTTCTTGAAGAATACGATGTGACATCACATCTTAAGCTGGACAAGAATGTCTCGACCAGAACAGCATTAGCATTAGTTACAGGGTTGCCTCCCATACCACGGGATCGTCACCGATGAGGAGTCAATCAAATCTTTCCAGAGTTATATGGAGAAATATAGGGTGTGACGTCCCTTGGTAGCTATACAATAATTTTTCGACCATATAGACAAATGTAATGTGATGATGTCCACTTCTTAATTCCATATTTTATTTTATTTAATCGTCTTATTTTTATTAACGTCCTGGCGGAGTTTAGCTAATGCTATTCCACCACCCAACCAGAACACGTACACATAGACATCAACACAACAACCATTCCCCACGAAATTGTCATCTACCGCAGCTGAGACTCGAACTCAGGATAGATAACAGCGACTAGACATGTTGTGTCAGCCATCAGCTGTCTAGTCCACTGCTACCATCTCGGCAACACATTAAAAACGCTACTAAACATCCGTACCCTGGCCAGGATTCGAACCCAGGACTCCGTGATCGCAAGCCAAGCGCCTTAGCATTGCGCCACCGAGCCGACTAAATTATTATATCTATTCTAAAGTTTTTGAAAACATTTTTTGTTTTTCGTCCAACGACCGGGCCGCATATTTGTATCGAGCGTGTAGCAAGACTAGAGGAGCGAATCACTGAAAGTCAGTAGGTGATATCCGAGGAGGGCAAGGAACATTTGCGCCGTTTTTGCAATTTATAATAAATTGCGAAAACAGCGTAAATGCTCCTTGCCCTTCTCAGATACCACCTATTTTCAACGGACGACATTGATCTAAGTACCTCAAAATTTTGCAAACAAAAAGTGAGAATACAGCATTAGAAATTGCAATAAAAAGCATTAGCGAGCACTCGATCTGAGTCAACAGATCGTGCATCATCGGTTACTTCCGACTCTGTCATAGCATACGCTCGATGCGAATATGGGACTGAGCCTCGCTCCGATCTCCCTTCGAAGCCCCAAGCCGCTGTGTATAACCTCACGTTAATATAAAAAATTCACAGATCTTGCATCTTTCACAAGTATCTTAAGCGTATTGAAAATACCAGATGCAACTATACTGCTCTAGGTCGAAGTCCTATAGGATCGTCCTATTGATATGCCTGCTAAATTACACCAAATTATTTTCTGGATTTAATTTTTTATAAATATTATTTTTATTAATCATACTACGAAAAACTGAATAATTATATATTAAATACCTTCGATAATATATCTCTATAATATAGGTAAAACCGTTGAGAGAAAGAATTAGAAAGAAAACAGTCTCAGAAGGTAACGATTAAACAGTTATCGGACGAAAATCGACTGTATGCGTGCTCAATAGCATAAGGACCAAAGTAAAATCTTTGATAAGGACGAGTATAGCAGGGGCATTCGGTAATTATGAACCTTCCTCGCATGTCCGTGGTCGGGTAGGCAAGATTCGACAACGGTCCACAAAAAAATTCCCACAAATCAAACGGTAAAACCTATTACAGATTTGAAAAAACCCACTAAATACTCGATAACAAGCGTACAACGTTAACTTCAGGGGTATTTTTCGAAAAATGAGCACGCTTCGAGTTATGATGAGTTAAAGGATTTATGAATTGATACGTTTCAGGGCAAGCGTTAATTAATTAAGGCGCTCCATAAGAAAGCATAGCGCAGACAATATTGAATAATTAGAAAAAAATATTAAGTATTAAGATATGTACGTAATATTACTTAAAAACAAAGCTGACGTGCTGTAAATTACAAATATACATTTATTTTTTTTTACTTTTTTGGAAAATCGCCCCTTGCAACTCTCTGTACAGGGCGATTTTTCCACGACCAAGTCAAATCTTCTTCTCTTTTGATGGGGCATCGTTTAAAATAGGTAGTAGCTTTTAGCAACACATTGCAAACGGAATGACACAGCTTGTTACTCTACTACAAGGCCGACGCAGCGGCCTAGACAGATCTGTCGCTCTCGATACGTTTTTCGTAAGATCGGTCCTATATCATGCGCCCAGTAGTATTTTCAATATTAAAAAATAAATCGAGAAATTCCCCACGCGTCCACTGTCGACCCTGACAGGATCCTATCCTCTGTCAAAGTCATAAGCTCGTTGAACGAAAGACGGGAGTAAGACGTATCACATGAGATGACACCACCTTAGTCGCAGTAAGTGAAGACGCTCTACAATCTTCAAACAATATGCCCAGATTATGGTATAGGTGTAAGTATTGAACAAATATTTACCTATCGCTTACTATAATCATATATTCTATCTAGTGTCTTTTTTAATGTTGATGTTCAAAATAACTAATCAAATTATTACTTACTGACTGTATCCACCATGTCTCTGAATGTAATTATCGCCATCTTACCTGAAAATAAAGAAAACAACATTAGTGATAATATGTCACACACACATTTGTATATTTCTAGCCGTAATGGACTGGATTTGGGTATATGCAGTATACAGGAAAATTATTGTTTATTTAGAAAGTTTCCATATGTTAATTCGATCTAGATATCTATTAATTATACAAAATTTGTTTTCATTGTCGTATAAGCAAATACTTTACGACTGCCGTGGACTTTTAATATTTTAGTCGCCAGACACATCATTTAACTTTAATATAAGTTCATTTTCAAGTGGATGTATGGAAAGTAATGTTCCCCAAAATAAATCACGTCTGTATCTCCATACCTACTCATTCATTTAATTTGTATTCCTCGACTTGCATCGGCAAAATTGTCTCTGACAGTCTTCTTCTTCTTCTTCTTCTGGTCTTATGATTTCAGGTACACCAAGTTTGTAGATGCATTGGTTATGAGGTTATGTTGAAGTATTAAAAATGTAAATAAATTTTATTGCACAGACACTACAGTACTAGAACCACTCAAAACAAATTAAAATGATATTCCCACTGATTATTGCCTGTATTTTTTCAAATGTGTAATCTCCCTCCCGAACATCCTAGGCATTGGATTAGTTGTCTACTATGTGTGGTGTGTTTATGTTTATGATAGTCGCAAAACAATTGCAAACTGTCAGTGATTCTCACAGCTCTGTTCATTTATATCCTTAAAGATGGACAGTGCCGTTTGCATGTGAGGCTTATAGTACTAGTGGTACTACATATTCTTCTATAGTTCTGTACTTAACAATGAAAGAAAGAAGTTCTACACAGTGACTCTTCAGACCACTTGGAGAGATTCAGCCCGCAGCACCCAATGCTATTCAAAATGACGGCCAAAATTTTTACCTTCCTTTTCATCGATTTATATGAACGCGATTTCTGTTAATTCCTGGTTACTGATCACGAATTTACTAATAAAAATAATTTGAACAATAAAGATAGTTTAAAATCTAGATGACATGAAGATCAAGAATTTGGCTTTCATCAGGTACTACCAAATGTAAAACTACCTCCAAACTGGTTAGATTGAAGGAGTAAATTTAATGACACTGCCAGGTTTCTCGTGCACCTAGCACAATGGAAAATTATGCGCTGCGACGAACGAACTAGGTAGTAGGATAGTGCAAAAGATATGACTGAAAATGAAGCAAAGTTCATCTTAATCAGATGTTCTGGTACAAATGTTTTGGTTCATGCATTATCTTCTTCAGTGTGTTTAAACGAAAGGCGTAGAAGAATTATGGCTTTTGACTGGAGCGAAGAGCAAACGACAATACGTCGCCATGCATTGGAGAGCCGGTTGTATTGAAGAAAAAAAAATAGAAATTTTGGGGAATTTTGTCATTACAAGCTGCTGCTGCTTTCTCTCCTTCTAAGATTAAGAAAAGTGGAAGGAAGGAATGAACTTCTGAAATCTCGACAAAAACTTGGATTTACTGCTCTGCTTTACGAACCAGAAACAGATTGCGTCACAACTGATGCTGCCAGCAAGGAAATATTTGCCAGCAAGAACAAACTTGTATAATTTCTGCCTCTAATATCGGCAGCTTTAGAGCAACATGCTTATATCACCGTGTTAACCTCCTTTATACAATAAAATATACTTGTCAAGGTAGCTGCAGTAACTATTGGGTAATACTACTATTTACCAAATATACCACTATATATTATTTGTCAGTATTTCATCTTCAGCTCTTCCATTATAATAAGATGAAGGATGGATAACTTTGACAGCAAAAACTGTAACGTAAACTTTTTCCTAAATAAATAAATCCCTGTATGTAGCATTTAATTATTATGTTTATACATAGCTTGATAAATAAATGGTTTTAAATTTATTAACCAAAATTGATTAAATCCGAATATATTGTATGTAATCATCCCAAACCGTTTCGTCTTCTTAAGTAATACAAATGAGTTTTAAGTTTTAGTACCTAATGTTATTTTGCGTAAATTATTTTTATTACTCTAAATTACTCAATAATGGTAGTAATTTCCATATCTCCCAATAATAATATACAAGAAACTATACAATTTCTAGATAGAATATTACTAGCATGTACAGTTGATGGTTCTATTCTCCTGGGTGAGATTTTAGACAAAATTTCCATGATCCTGGGTGGTGACTACAATATTAACTTGGCTAAGCAAGGAGCACAACCTCGAATCAATTTTCTCAGAGAAGTTAAGATTAGAAATAGATAATAATCCTAACGAAGCAACAAGATCGGTAGCTACAAGTGATATAGTATTTTCAAAATACCTCTGGATCAACTTCAGTCTAGAGTTTTTATATCATATTTTACGTATCACGTAGCTATCGTGTCATTTTTAAATTAGCTATAAATGCCGTGTACCTGTTGAATGTGTAGCAAATAAATAACAAATGATATTATTTATTGTATAAGTGTTTTAGATAGCGTTTTATCCACGCAAGAAAGTTTAAACTCGAGAACGAAGTTCGAGAGTGGATAAAACGCGACTAAAACACGAATGCTATACAACGTGTTATCCATAATCACGGACATTCAGAATCGGATTTCATCAAAAAATGATTTGACATTTCGCTCTGTCAGCGGCTGTAACGTCAAAAATTATTGAAATTAATTTTAAAAAACTTGCAAGGTTGCTATTTAGTTTTGATTGTTTTTAAAATCCATTTGTAAAAAATTGTGAAGTTGGTGAAAAATGCAAGAAAACGATTTTGTTCCTGAGAGAATCCTTCGGGAAGCTGAAGAAGCAATTATGGCTTGCGAAGTCCAGGGAACATTATGAAAAAGTAATTTCCGAATTGATGAATGGAAAGAAACACGGGGGGTAATGACAATAAGTGAGGAAGTTCTGCTACCGTATTTCTTAAATTTGAAGAAGAGGTATGCAATTTCATCTATTTGGTCGAAGTATTCGATGCTGAAGGCCGCTATAAAGGTCCATAAAAACATAGACATTGAAAAATATAGTAAGCTCACTGCCTATCTGAATAGTGAGATGGTACAAAGCGAAGAAACCTGCGATATTGGAAGAATTTTTGACAAGGGCTTGCGATAAAGAATATTTGCTGATTAAGGTAATATCTCTTAACCTTTTTGACATTGTAGATAATAAACTTTGAAATATTTTAGGTTGCACTCGATGCTGTGAATTGACTACGACATGGTGGGTGGAGAAGTTCCGCTATAGCAGAAAGTTATATCGAGGATTCTATATCCAATAAGCCTGATATCGCAAGGAAAATCCAAGGTACCCCTGGTACTAGTCGTTCCTTACAAGAGGAGACATTCATTGTTTCTACAGATTTATCAAAAACTTCGGTAAGCACTATGCGTTCTGAAACGGATGACAACTACAAGTTTGTTTATCAATGGAAACGAAGTGAAATATGATAAAACAAATAAAGAAATGCCTATTACTATAAATGTTAATATTAATATTAATAAAAATTAAATAAAATGTAATTGATTTAAGATTGAATTTTCATTATTCCACTAGTGGATAAAGTGGTACTTTATATGCTTCATAAGTGTGGATAAAACTCCAATTATAATGTGATTTTGGATAAACTTTCTTTATTACCTCCTACTTATTGATACGTAGTTACAAATCATCCCACTCGTGAGAAATTTAGAACAGAGTAACTGATAGAAGTATTACAAATGTTGAGAGATATACGCTAACCCGGCCCTGGCAACTCATAATGATAACGTATTTGTCTTGCAAAGAAAATGTTCTAAAATGTAACTCGTTATTTCCGGACATAGAGATGAATTAGTGTGTTCGACGGAGTACGCGGTGCGAATGACGCAACGTCGGCCACGTGACAAGAGATATGTCCACGATGTCGTTTATTATTTATCACGTCGCGTCATATGTAACGTAACCAGGCGGTTATAGTCGCTAGGTATTTTGTTTAATGAATGTTCGTCTTGTTTGAGTTGTTTGCCAAAACTACTATAATATATGTTATATGAAAAATACCCCATATTCTTTAGAATATTATAAGTCCAAATAAATACGCAATAAACCCTTACTAAGACGTAATTCATGCATGAGATCATCATGATTTCATTGTTATTGTATGACACTATTGTTTATACTCTAAATTGCCACTAATGGAACCTTTTATAAACTATCTTTATTTTGTAAACTTTGAAACTGCTGATGATTGAAATTTTTGGTTGTTATTGCCTTAATGTGATTTATTACCTTATTTTTCTCAAACGCATTATTCCAAAACATTACACAATCTTGAATCAGCAGATTCAAAACATATAAAAAGCAAACTCATGTCAAAATGATCATTCTATTTTATTCGGTTGCAAGAGTAACATTCTATTTTATTCACTTAACCTAGTTACATCTAAGATTAATTTGTAAACTGAGAATACCAAGCTTGGATTCTCATGTTATAAAGTTATACTAACCAAACGAAATAAAGTTTTTAAAAAGTAAAGTTTGTAATCAGTGATATAACAATTTTGGCGCAGTCGGTAGGATCCTCACAACATTAATAAAAAATTAATGGTGGATTCCAATCCTTCAAAGGAAGAAGAACCAACGTTCAAAATTTTTGAAGAGAAGGAAACAAGTTTTAAGAAGACAATTATTGAAGAAACAATTACTAAAGAAACAATTGAAGAAAAAGAAGAAAGAAAAGAAATAATAATTGAAGAAAACAATTGCATGAAAGCAATTAAAGTAAGCATATTCATCAAAACGGTGAAAATCGAAAAACAATCAAGAAAAATCAGAATCTTCAATATTCGAGGACAATATCCTGTGGAAGGAACACCTAGTGACACCCCTGGCAGAGATAGCCCTGTGGAAGGAACACCTAGTGACACCCCTGGCAGAGCTCACTCGATATCTGAAGATAATTGATCCTCATCAAAGAGAACAACCCTGTGGAAGGAACACCTAGTGACACCCCTGGCAGTGGAACTCCCTGATAGAAGATCAAACGCTGGACCTCATCAACGAGAACAACCCTGTGGAAGGAACACCTAGTGACGCCCCTGGCAGCGGAACTCCTTGCTTGAGAACCAACGGAAGAACTCAACGGAAAATCCAAGAAAAGAAAACATGAAATCAACATTTTCAATGTAAGTAAACATTTTTGAATTGTCATCCTTTTTATATCACCAAGAAAAGAATTCATTTAGAAACGTAACTAGAATAATATAGAATCTAGTAAATACAAATATATTTACTATACAAAATCAAATCAAACAATTGTCACAATTTTTAAAATAAAACAAGAAAAAGAAATTAAAATGTCAACTGAACCAGAAACGGAAGTAGACACTACAATTGAACCTTACAAACTTTCAGAAATTTTCTCACTAATTCCTGAATTTGACGGTGACCAAATCTTGCTAAATACTTTTATTAATGCTTGCAACCATGCATGTCAAATGTGTGTTGAAGAACAAGTGACTCTTCTAACAATACACATAAAAAATAAATTAAAAGGTAAAGCTGCTCAGTTAATAAATTCAAGAGATTCACAAACGTGGTCTGAAATTAAGCAACTATTATCAATTCATTTCGGAGATTCTCGCGATTTAACATCATTAATCCAAGATTTACAAAGATTACATCAGTTACCAAACGAGTCACCCCTAACTTTCGTGTCACGGTTACAAACGCACAACGCAAAAATGCACGCCTGTATACAACAACAAAACATGTATCAGGATCAAAAAAATGCTCAGCAACAACTAATTGAACAAATGACATTAAATACGCTTTTGACCGGACTAGAACCTCGATTAGGACAAATAATTCGTGCTGGAAATCCTCCAGATATTCTCACGGCATCAATGAGAATTCGCAGAGAGTTACAACTTTCATATTTTGAAAAACAAAAATTCCAAAATTCAAATCAAAACAAAAGACCCAATAATTCATTTAATCAACAACACACAAAAGTATGTTCATATTGCAAAAAGAAAGGACATATTTATAGCGAGTGCAGGTCTCGACCAACTCAAAACCAAAATCAACATTTTCAAAATCAAAATCCCCAAAGCCAAAACTATCAAAGTCAAGCAAGAAATTTTTATCCTCAACAACAATTTCAAACGCGACAAAATTTTCCAAATCAACAAAGTAATCAAAATCAATTTTATAGACCACAAAATCAAAATCAAAATCAGAATCAAAATCAAAATCGACACCCAAACCAATTTCAAAAACGACCCCCAACGCAGCATAATCAAAGTAATTATGCACCACAACAGAAACAATATCACGTAAATGATTTGGAAAATAATTATCAAAATGATAGTTATTTCAATGAATTTCAAAGCGAATTTCAGAATGAATTTCAAAATGAAACGACAAATTTGAATTTTCAATCAAGCCCTTATCTAGACAACCCTCCTCCAGATTTGCAACAACGAATTTCTCAACTGGAGAATCAACTCCAAACACTCAATTTGAGCCACCCCACAGAACAGAATTTCATGTAAAAAATTTACTAACTGTCAGTGCAAGAGATTTATATTACATAAAAGACATTACAAACACATTCAAAATTTTAATAGACACGGGTGCAGGACTCTCAATATTTAAGCCAAAAACAGTTGAAAAATATCCCCAAAGATGTACAGAAAATTTAGTTATTCAAGGTATAACTGGTCAATCAATTTTAATAAATCAATCAACGTACATACCTTTTAATTCGAGTGACCCACATAAAGTTTACATTTGCAACCTAGATATTGATTTTGACGGACTTTTAGGCGCAGATTTTCTCGAACACTACGATTGTGTAGTCGACATAAAAAATCGAAAGTTAGTCACAAATTTTAAAACTGTTCCCTTGTTTAAAGCCGGTGAAGAAACAAATCAAATTGAAACTACCAATCAAACAAAAAATTTCACAAACAAAATTCTAATTGAACCTCGAACAGAAAAAGTCGTTAAATTAAAATGTAATTTAGCAAACACTGAAAAAATTTTATTGGCACAAGAAAAAGAAAAAGTCTACATACCAAACGCTCTAGTCAAAATAGATGGAAACGGAGAATTTTTGACCACCATTGTAAATGCAAATGCAATTGCAAAACTAATTGATTTTTCGGACGTACAGTTTGAAAACATTCCAAATTCAAATCAAATTTTAAATTTTAATGAAGAAAATTTTTCAAATCAAATTACTGACCCATACGACAGAAAAATTAAAATTGCAAATTTATTAAGACTTGAACATTTAAACGACGAAGAACGAGAACTAATAACTGATATTTGTTTAAAGTTCCCAGATATTTTTTATTTAGAAGGCGACGCATTAACATTTACAAATGAAATAAAACATTCAATCAACACGGGCGAGGCGAAACCCACTTATACAAAATCATATCGTTACCCGTACGTACATAAACATGAAATAAAAAAACAAATCGCAGAAATGCTTGATCAAGGAATTATTCAACATTCTATCTCACCATGGTCGTCCCCAGTGTGGGTAGTACCGAAAAAATTAGACGCTTCTGGAAAACAAAAGTGGCGTGTTGTAATTGATTACAGAAAACTAAATGAAGTAACTGTCGATGATAAATATCCTTTACCAAATATATCCGATTTATTAGACCAGTTAGGACATTGTCAATATTTTTCGACTTTAGATTTAGCTTCAGGATTTCATCAAATTGAAGTAGATCCAAAAGACGTACCAAAAACTGCTTTTTCGGTAGAAAACGGACATTACGAGTTTTTGAGAATGCCGTTTGGTTTAAAAAATTCACCTTCAACATTTCAAAGAGTAATGGATCATATATTGGTAGGACTACAAAATGAAAGATGTCTTGTGTATATGGATGATATTATTATCTATTCAGCAACCATACATGAGCATATTTCTAGACTAAATGAAATTTTTACCAGATTGCAACAAGCTAACTTAAAATTACAGCCAGACAAATGTGAATTTTTACGAAAAGAAGTAGCTTATCTCGGACATATCATAACCAAAGATGGTGTAAAACCAAACCCAGACAAAATAGATTGTATTCAAAATTTCCCTCAACCTAGGAATCAAAAAGAAATAAAATCATTTTTAGGTTTAGCAGGTTATTATAGACGATTCATACCAAATTTTGCAAAGATATCAAAACCACTTACCACATTGTTACAAAAAGATATCCCATTTAATTTTAACAAAGAGTGTGAAAAATCTTTCAATGATCTTAAACATGCATTAATAACTTCTCCAATTTTGATTTACCCAAATTTTGAAGAACCTTTCTTATTGACAACCGATGCAAGTGCATTCGCCATTGGTGCAGTACTTTCCCAAGGTCCTATAGGCAAAGATCTACCAATAGCTTTTGCATCTAGAACTCTATGCCCTGCAGAATCACGATATTCGACGATTGAACGTGAACTATTAAGTTTAGTATGGTCAGTGAAGCATTTTCGTCCATATCTCTTCGGAAGGAAGTTTAAACTCATCACCGATCATCGACCTCTAACTTGGCTATTTTCCATAAAAGATCCAGGTAGCAGATTGGCTCGATGGAGGCTCAAATTGGAAGAATATGATTACGAAATCATATATAAACCCGGAAGAATCAATAAGAACGCTGATGCACTCTCAAGAATCAAGATAAACCATTTAACACACAATCAGAACGGAGAAACGGAAGAATCAGATCAAGAAAGTGAAAACAACGAGGAAGAAGAAGAACCTCAAAATGGCACTCAAAATCAAGACGAAGAAACTGAGAATGAAAATGGAAATTCAGAAGAAGAAGAAGTAGAAGTTTCACCAGAAGAAATTTCTCAAGAATTTGACACTTTTCAAAATTTGTACAAAACAACATCATTAATTGACTATTCGAAAATAACATTTTCAAATACCCAGTTATTAGACAAAGATCACAAAAATATAATAACGTTTTTCCAACAAAACAATTTGACAGATTTTCATTACGAAATAATTGATGACATATTCGAAGAAAATTCCAATTTCGAAAACAACAAAATTAACATCTGTTCAAGTAAAAGAGTAAAAAACCGAAAATATTACATAATTCCATTACCATCGAATAATGAAGAGGCAATATTACGCTTATTTGTCACTGTTTACAAAAGTCAAAATCAAATAAATCCCTCGAAAACATATCATGTTGAAAATAATATAAATTTACCAATACTAGAAATACTATCCTTTATTTTAGCAGAAAAGGAACTAAAACTAGTAATTTGTCAAAATATAGTGCAAATTCCCGACGAAGACCAAAGACCTATAATTTTAGATCAATATCATAACGGAAAAAGTCAATTGCATCGAGGAATAAATGAAACAATTCGAAGAATAAAAGAAAAATATAATTGGCCCGGAATAACTAAAGATGTAGAAAATTTCATTAAAAAGTGTGAAACTTGTCAAAAAATAAAAATATGCCGTAAAAATCTCGATAGACCTTTCGTAATAACAGAAACACCTAAAACACCTTTTGAAAGAATTAACATCGATGTTCTTGAAATACCAATAAAAAATTACGTTCTAACCATTCGGGATGAATTAACAAAATTCACACAGGCATACCCTATGCAAAATAAATCAGCCAAGTCAATTGTAAACACCCTGTTACTCTATTTTCAGCATTATGGCACTCCTCTCCGAATACACTGTGATTCCGGAAGAGAATTCGAAAATTCATTACTAAAAGACCTTTGTAAATTATATGACATTAAAATCACACATTCCAGTGTAAATCATCCACAATCAAATGGCTCTTTAGAAAGATTCCACGCAACACTAACGGAAATGATAAGAGCACATAAAACAGAAAACCCAAATGAACACCCTCTAACGATTTTGCCATATGCGACTATTTGTTATAATAACTCTATGAATAAAACACATGGGTTTACCCCGTATGAATTAATTTTTGGGCACACCTCTGGTAGACCTCCTGAAACATTATACAATCAACAAGAATTAATTACGAAGTACATTAGAGATCTAAACAACCGAATATCATATTATTATAAACTGGCACGTTCACGAACAGATTTACAGAAAGAAAAATCTAAAATACGCTTTGACAAACATGTCTCTGAAAATATTCCAGAATATCAAGTAGGTGATAAAGTGTACATTAAGGAAAGTCAAATAAAGAGTAAATTACAAAACAAATTTAATGGTCCTTATGAAATAACGCAAATACTTAAGAACTCAGCAATTGTTTATAACCCTAGAACAAAACATAGCACTAAAGTAAATTTTGACAAGATGAAACTATACACCGAAGATTAATTAAAAGCATAAACAAATTTAATTTATTTATTTTCAGGCTCGTTGCGGCTATCGCAATAATAACAACTAAATGCTCCTCATTACCGGACCGATACGTTCTTAAAACAATAAATAATACACTTGGAATTTATTACCATGAAGAGGAACATCTCAAAGTGTCGAATGACAAATGGACTTTGTTGGTTTATAAAGACATGTTTACTTTAAAACAAAATCTCGATCATAATGACAAAATATTAGATAGTCTGATTGATACTGTAAACAGTAGGGATACATTGCGCACACAAGTATTTTATTCTGAAGTTCAAACGCACATAAGTTTAATACAACAATTATCGAATTCTTTAGAATTGAAATATGAAGAAATTTTCGCAGACACAAAACGTTACAAACGTGGTATTTTAAACGGTATTGGAACTATTTTCAAAGCTATAACCGGAAATCTAGATTCATCGGATGGCGAATTTTATACCGAGTGTATCAATAAATTACTGAATGATGAACATCAATTAGAAAACTTAATGAAAAATCAGATTTCTGTAACAACTTCTGTTATTAAAAATTTCAACGAAACAATTCAAAAATTGCAAGTAGATGAGCAGACTTTTAATAAAGACATTCAAATTATTCAAAAAGCAATCTTCAATATATCTGACACAATAGGACTTTTAGAATCAAAATTAAAAGTACTTGAAATTTGTGAAAACCTAATGGAAAGTTATATGTACTTGGAAAGCGAGTTGAATGATATTTTAAATGCCATTACTTTTGCTAGACTAAAAATAATACACAGTTCAATTATAACCCCAAGAGATTTGGTTCTGTCATTGCAGCAAATTTCTCAGAGTTTGCAAAGGAATAACTTACCTTTAACTGTATCTAGTACAAAAATTGCTCAGTATCTTGACATAATCGAACTTCAAGCCTTTCAGACGGAAACAAGAATAGTTTTTGTTTTGAAAATTCCTCTTGTAGAACCAGAACTATATGAAATTTATAAATTATACCCTATACCAATTTTAGACAACAGAACCGGACTTCATCATATTTTAAGTATATCACAAAAATATATAGCAAAGGATGATGACTCACTAATGTTTATACCGATGTCAAATTTAGATAATTGTAAAGATTTAGACTTTCGTACAAAACTTTGTTCAAATATATTACCCTATCCAATTGATAGTGATTCGATATGTGAAGCTCAAATTTTGAAAAATCCTGTTATCTTACCTAAAACATGTCAATCAAATTTAATTCTTGCAACAAATTATAATATACAAGAACTAGAAGAAAACACATGGTTAATTTTAGTATCAGATCCATTAACTGTTACCATTAAATGTCAAAATTTAGATGTTATCACTAAAATAATTCAAAGAACTTCAATTTTGCAACTCACTATAACTTGCAGTGCATACATAGGAAATACAAAGGTACAACCAAAAGCAAAACAAATGACAGATTTAAAAATCAATTATCATGCCGTAACTGTACCTTATGATTGTTGTAATCATTTACCCAATAGTGTAAAAGAGCTAGAATTAAAGCCCCTAAAATTAAACAATTTTAATACTGAAGATTTAGATATTGCTAAACATAAACTTGAGCAATACTCCAGAGACATTGATGACATAATTAATGAACCTTTTGTATCTAAACACATATCGTGGTTTACCTATTTCATTATTGTTTTAATTATAGCTCTTGTGTTATTGTATATTTTCTGTAAATGTAAAAATCGACGAAATATTAAGATTGGTATACAAACTGCAAATGATCAACCACCAAAACCACCTAGGGATAATAAAGCTTTTAGACAGATAATTAAATACTTCCCAAGGAGAAGACCTAGTGTGGGTATTCAAGAAGATGTCGAAGAAGAAATTGAACTTAACACAAATTTTAATAAAACCTATGCTTAAAAGTTGCTGCACATATAGCACCAACTTTTTCAATAAAAGGGGAGTTGTTATATGAAAAATACCCCATATTCTTTAGAATATTATAAGTCCAAATAAATACGCAATAAACCCTTACTAAGACGTAATTCATGCATGAGATCATCATGATTTCATTGTTATTGTATGACACTATTGTTTATACTCTAAATTGCCACTAATGGAACCTTTTATAAACTATCTTTATTTTGTAAACTTTGAAACTGCTGATGATTGAAATTTTTGGTTGTTATTGCCTTAATGTGATTTATTACCTTATTTTTCTCAAACGCATTATTCCAAAACATTACACAATCTTGAATCAGCAGATTCAAAACATATAAAAAGCAAACTCATGTCAAAATGATCATTCTATTTTATTCGGTTGCAAGAGTAACATTCTATTTTATTCACTTAACCTAGTTACATCTAAGATTAATTTGTAAACTGAGAATACCAAGCTTGGATTCTCATGTTATAAAGTTATACTAACCAAACGAAATAAAGTTTTTAAAAAGTAAAGTTTGTAATCAGTGATATAACATATATATCCACATTTAAAATTAGATAAGAACGTTTATTTTTACTTGAAAAATAACAAAATAAATATAATAATTTATGGGTACATAGGCAGGATCCACCTTTTTTTCTTAAGCGGTTTACATTTTTGTTTTATGATTAATACCTCCTTGTTTTTTTTAGTATTTAAGTGCGTTTTACAATTCCGTAATTTGGCAGTGCTGTGAAAAATTAAATGTTTAAGTATCAAAATTAAACACTTTTTAGATGCTACTAGACGTCAAATTATAATTTTACTTCTCTTCTGGGTTACCTGAAACTCAGAAGAGAAATACCAGGAGCGTAACGCAGTCTTAGTGACAGAACACTACAAATACACTTTGGGCACGATAATGTAGGATGGTAATGTTGCAAGAAATAGTTGTCTGCGTGTGGTGTCCTAGTTGAGTGGTAAAGTAACTAGGTATAAACTTCACCAGAGCGTGATTCGATACTATTTCACAGAAAATGGATTCCTACAATCCAGAAAAAACTGAAAAAACACACAGACAATTACAAAACATCCATTTCCTGCAACATTGCCATCTATTGAAGTTGAGACTCGAACATAAGAGAGATAACGACGAATAGCCATCTTGTCTCATTCAACCATGGTCTACCTCACCGAACCTGTTGAGATAACAATACAGAGACAAAAAAAAATTTCTGTGTGCTCAGGCTAGTATCTTTTCTATTAATTTAATGAATGGTCACAAAAATACTCATTAGTTGGCAGTTTAAGGAAATTACAGGATATCTCAGAAGTATTGAGCAATACATCGGGAGCGTATAACTTGAGTCAAGGTAACATTCAAAGAACCTGTTGTCGAAGATGGCATGAGAATGCGTCACAGAATATGCCAAAAAATATGTGAGACAGGAATCTGACCTAATGGGTTTCCTCTTTGACACTCTACGCAGAAGACACGGTCATAATCGCACGATCATGGAGCACAAGCCTTGCCACCCACAACCTTCAGGAAGTAGCATCCCTGGAAGAGTGGCGCAACAAGTGGAAAGTCATAGTGAACGCGGAGAAGAGCAAAGCCATCCTCGTCAAGAGAGTCAGGAAGCAAACTCCCACAGGACACGTCTCCATGAACGGCGAGCACGATACCGTCAAGTACCTTGGCGTTATCATGGATCGAAGCCAGACGAGGAGACCGAACACGGAAGCGATAATACAGAAAGCGAGGACGAGGAGGACTCTACTCTATTATGGGTAGACAGAGCCAACTCAAGCTGAGGAACAAGCTCACGCTTATCAGGGCCCTCATTGCACCTATTCTGACCTACGCCTCTGTTGGCTGGGGATACCAAGCAGTCACCCAAATGAAAAGCATACAAGCCGTGAAAAACGTCGCACTTAGGTGCGCCGTAGATGCACTATAGTTTATCAGAAACGCCGACATCATCAGAGACCTGGAATACACCCCGATAACTGAAGTTATCCGGCACAGAGCGAAGAATTTGCAGCAGAGCATGGGGATTCGCTTCAAGTAAACACCCAAATCATCCGATCCCAGGGGTAGCAAGTAAACAACCAGCTGGGTACCCTTACCCTAGCCCGTGCCAGCCTCTGACGTTAAAATAAGCGTCTTTGGCCGAACACAATCCTTGATGGAGCTACACAGTTCACACTTCCTTCCGACGAAATCGGAGCACATGATTCCAATTGGCACCCTAGGTTTCCGACTAATCAACAGCCCCCAAGCCCCGAGAGGGATCACCAACAGCTGTTCCCTCTCACTACAGACGAAATACGCTCCCCGGAGCCGACACGTCAGCGAAGAAAGAAGACCAAGACAGAAGAGCGCCAGAAGAAACGACCCAGCTGGCAGGGTCCAACAGCCAGGACCAAGGGAGGTCTGCTAACATCGCTTACACCGTCCATTACGGAGGGGGGGTAGGCGAAAAAGCAGGCCCACCCCTTACGAGGCCGATCCAGGTCTACAGCGATGATTGGGGCAGAGAGCTCAAGCTCGAACCCTAATCATCCGAGACCGCCATCTTTAGTCAAGAATATTAGCGTATAATGGGTAAGAGAACCTCAATATTCGTACTACTACATAGGAAGAGGGCGACAGATGTCTGATAACAACAGATTACTTGCAATAATACTATACGGTAGTAAAATATTGCTGTATATATTCTTAAATCCAGACTTCATCATTATGAGCCTTGGCAAATACCTCATGAGCAAGCCGGTTTTGTTAATAGACGCGGTACCCTATAGAAAACAAATACAGCATTTGTGACAAGCAAGGGAATAAATATTACGTGTCCCTGGATCTTTGTTTCGTATACTACCGTAAGGGTTTTGACAATGTGGAACGGTACAAACTGTGAGCTGTATTATAGGGTATGGCAACATTTAAACAATGACGTCTTACCACGCCTCTTAGACGTCCACAGTGAACATGTGATGTGATCTGTGTTGGCAGGGTGGAAAAGCTAACGGCGGAACCAAGGTATAAATATCTTAATTTTGGGATGGTACCACCATTGTTACCGCAAGCGAGGATGAGCTTCATACACTTGCTGAACAAGTTTCCGACAATAACCTCTGTAGGTCTGGAGACACTGGATACGAATTTTCTCAAGATATTGTGAATTAATATATGTCCTGCAGCTTTTTTATTATTAAACTCACACCTTGCATATCCAGCACATCTCATCCTCTCTACTTCTTATGGTATGGTGTTCAATGTACCGAGTTTTTAGTGCTTGATCATGTGCTCCGATCAGATTATGATTTAGGATGGTCATTTTTAAGTCATGCAAAAGCGATGTGTTTATCTTAAGATTGTATATCTCTTTTCTTCTCATTATTATTATCTAAGCTACACGCTACCGGCGTATTACCTTATATTCACGGGCAGGGAACACTCTTCATGTATTTGTTCCAAACACCCCTCAAGTCAAACTAAGCAATATTGAGTCTATAAAATTATTCATTTACTACTATTAAGTACATGAAATTAACAAAAACTTGAACAAAATCAGGAAAAAGGTATTCATTTTTTCAAATATCAACTATATGTAGAATTTGGCAAACAAGAACACAGCTGATTATAATAACCCAGTCAGCTCAATCTGTCACTCATTTGGTCAACCTTTGATCAAATTTCAATGACGCTTAGTTATAACGATTTAGCGTTATGTATATAGCAGTTTGCATTTAAATACAGAACAGAGTAAAGTTGGAAAATGTATATATTAAAACACCTAAATCCATTTAGAATTTAAAATCCAAATGAAACATTGCCTGTAATTTGCATATTTCAATCAATCCGCAATAATTTAGAGCAATTTTCCCAATCACTAACACATAAATATTTGCAGTAAAACCGTTGAATTTTTATCTCTCAATAAAAATTCCGATATCAAAGTCATACAGGATGTTTTAGCATAAAGATTCGGAAACTAGTTTCTGATTTACGAGGTATGTCGTACTAAATTTACGTCTCTGTTTTGAACATGGATAAATAAATAAATACATAAACGGTCCGACACGAATTTTCAATATGATATACTAGTCTAATGCATTTAGACAGAAAACACTATAAAGTTTTTGGAAAAATGCACGATTCAAGATTTTTGTCCAAAGTAGAAGGAGGATATGGATAAAGTCTAAAACCAAAAAGTCGGGACTGTACCTGCTGGCTTCCGGTCGCCATCTTGGAAAACGCGAATGACGTATCTCGTTCCTATTCGTTTTTTCGGAAAATTTGTTAGAGCCAAAGTTGTAGACAATAATTTTATCATTCATTTTTAATTTAGGAGTGATATTGTAAAAGTTACAGACAGCTGTTTGAAAAAAACATTATTTATTAATTTTTCAACTACTACTTAAATTACTCTTCCGGGTGTAAAACTCTAAATAAAAATTATAGAAGACGTAATTACCTTTAGTTTAAATGCCCAATGAAGTTTTTGTGACTAATCGTTTTAAAGCTGTGGAGCGCGAATTCGGCTTCCCAAATTTTTGTGTCTCGTATCTTGCTCCGCCTGGTCAATGTATGATTGCTCACGGTAACGTGAACTCAATTTCAACTCGAAAATTGCCAGTATTATTATTCTTTATTGAGATGTATTATAATACGCATGTAATTCTAACGAGCAAAAATCTCGATTCGCGCATTTTTTTCAAAAACTAAATCCAAAATGCATTAGGCTATACAATATAGTGTAGCTTATTAAATTTTATTTGGGCATACACGAATACTTTAACTTATTTGAAGTATTTCTTGAACTTCTTATATTTTTGAGTTAATCAGTTATCTAGTGATTTCATGGAAATCAAGAACAGCAGCAGCAGTCTTTTTCGATCGTGAATATCATAGAACTGTAACGTAAATTAGGAGGTCTCGGAGGAGTTTCTTACCAAGCGGTTATTCTGTAATATCTCCCTGATGATGAAATCTATGGTATCGTTTCAGTTAGGAATATCCACTATAACTTTACATCTAGCATATTTTATGAACTGTATAATTTTATTTAGATACATATTAACTTCAGTAAATTTCACATACTTAGAGTAATATCAAATAAATTAAATAAATAACACATTTTTACCTTACTTTCTATTTTTATTTTTGGGGTCTATCCATAACACATTTCTATTTTAATATCGTTGTGGGTGGCGCCCTTTAAGAAATTCCCTTCTTTTGGTTGTCTTGCTTGGTCACGTGACAGATCCGTTCAGAAAAACATTATGAAAATCGTAAGTTCTACACCTATGTCTCATTCAAAATAGAACTCACAATCCCCTTGCACATCAAATTAGCTAGCCCGAAGCATTTATTTTTCTTTCTTGGTATCCACTTTTCTCCACGAATTCTATCTGTCCTTGCGACCAACAGACATTCCTCTCCTAACAGTAGACGCCTTACCAATATGTTGATGATAACCACCTCGGTGAGGATGCTCGACGGAGTTCATACCAACACCACGTACCTTAGGTCTGCATTTACGTTTAACCTTGTATTTGTGGTAGATACTAGCTTACGTGTTACAAACATTCACCCAAGTGAAGTAATTTTAGAGTAATCGTTTTTTCACTTGTACGCGCGCATAGTAAAAAAATCGAGATTTCTGAAATTGGATGCTCATAACTTCAATTTCCACCATAAACGGAAGTCAATCGGAAAGATAAAACATTATTTCTCTATATAAGATTGTTCAAGTTCAATATCTTTCTACTTCGAATTAATTCTCCAACAGTCGTCCAGACCTCGAAATTCCTCTTCACTTCACTACTGGCAAAGCACTACTTCTCTTAGTAAGTCTCAATTCGATATTTATTTTCATTCATAATCCATACAAACTTTTCTTTTAATTTCTTGTACTTCCCTCGTTTACCATAGGGAAGCATTTTGAAAAAATCACGTCATGTAGACTACGAAAATGAAGGTCTTTCAACGCCGTCAGTATGCCTGTCTGTCTGTCCGTCCGTCACGTTTCTTGTAAGCACGATAACTTAAGAACGAAAAGTCGGATTATAGTGGAATTTGAACAGTAAATTAGTGTTAGCTAGGGGAAGAACCCTATTGCTTTTGAACAATTGATCAATAAGTAAAATTATTAAATTATTAGATTTATGTTATACAATATTTTTACAATGCAGAACCGGCTAATTAGGCAAAAGTTCCTAATGTTTATCAACTTAACGACAATAAGTCTCTCACAAATGCGATAAGATTATGGATCAGGCTTCGGCGGCTTTCATTCGTTTCTCAGTTAGACATGGTCGTCACTTATTTAACTGCGAAGAGTATCCTATAGAATGTGCAACAATTTCGCAGAGTGACCGCCCTGTCTAAATAAAGAGGGAAGTAATGTGTAAATACCTTTACCCATTTTTTATGGTTGTTTAGTTCTCCCCAGACAGGTAAAAAGCCACATTGCAACATAGAACACAACTCAAACTAAATATTGCTTGATTAATAAGAAACAAATCATAATGATTTATTATATTTTTGACATGGATCTGTGAAACGAGATAACAAAATAATGTTTACTTTGCGACGTAACAAACATGTATCTATCAGAAGATTCTATAAATAATTTAGAATAGCTATTGAAATAAGTAAATTAAGTTTCATTGTCATTTTCATTATGCAATTTAGACCTTTGTTCGTAATAGCCACTGATGTTGCGTAATATGTGACTATAGCTGGAGATTGACCACAAAGCGACTCGATTTGCTTAGTTACTATATTTTATTCATATATATTGATGCTTAATGTATTTCTGTATAAGAAGCAACTTTAGACACTCCTATGACATCGTTGATGAAGACATTTTAATGCCAGTAAATACTTTTGGTGATTTTTCCTTTTAGTTGTTTTCTAATTAAACAACTATTTAGCAGTTTGTGAAAATATTTTTTTTTACATTATGCTCTACGTAATGTGACACTCTAAAAATTATAATAGTTGGTACTTGTTTCATTTTAAGCATTTAGCATTTTTCTAGGGAAATATTTAGAAACTATGACAGCTGTATTTATCACATCAATTTCATTAATATTTTGCTAGAATACGGCACAATTAAGTTTTAAATGGTGCCATTGAGATTAAGTAAACAGTCAATATTTTTTTATTTTTATTCAAATACCCATTAGCAGTCGCAATTCCCAATTACAACCTACACTGGTAATAATCTTGTTAAAAACATCTTAATAATATTTTACGAGAAAACTGATGGTAAATAATTTATATTATAATTAACTTTCAATCAATAGATCTATACCGGGCGCCCACGAGATCACGCACACCCCATTTGTTTCTTAAATTTTTCAAGATAAAAATTTGAAATGGAGATGGGAAAAAATCAGTCATAATTTCTTTTTACTCAGATCATGTTTGAAGTGCTGAAGTACATAGTTAGCTTGGCTTTGCCCCTGCTAAAACGCTGCAGGAGAGTGGAGTGAACGTGTCTTTCAAATACATTTTTGTTTGGCATCGCAGCGTTTTCTAGCAAATTAAGTATGAAATTCCGTGTGGTCTGACCGCTGGTATATAGATTGAAAAAAATAGTTTTTAATGCATTTTTGGCCGCGGCGTTTTCGATTCTCGATTTTGCCATTGTGACCGATCGAAGGTAACTTTTATTCTAACATGGTGCAAATGTTTGAACGTGTCCTAAATAAACACGAAATAGTAGTTAAGGTCGTTTTTACGGTGACTAAAGGTTTAAATATGCAATATACATTTGCCAATCCCATAAAAAATTACGCTTTTCTTTAAAATGTCATATTTTGTAAAGTAAATGGTATTTAAAGGTTCTTTTCGCTAAAATTGGGATATTCTCAAATATACGTATGAATGCGTAATACAATTTTGAACCAGTGGAATTACCCCATTCGCCCCTTAAATTCACCCATATATTTAACTCCTGCTTTCACGTAATATTTCGGTAAAATTCAGTTTTAAGGTGTCTACTGGTTCATATCATTCCGTAATAACAGCAATTATCAATAACTTGCTACCACCTTCACCCCTAAATATTAATATTATTATTATTTTCACGATTGTCACAAATTCATTTCCGATTTAACTCCATTATATCCCTACTTCGGGCATATATAGGTCTTATCGAAAATAAAAGCCGGATTCTGAAAGGACAGAATGTTTTTGAGGCGGTGTTTTTCTAACTCCTCTATTAGATTTTTTTTTCCGAGTGTATAAAATTAGCCAGTTATGAGCTTAAAAGTTAGAATCAGATTATTATTAATTATTTGAAAAAGAGCCACGGATTTGTGATCAGCGACCGAAAAAACTCATTGTGGAGAGTTTTGTGTAATAAACCTTAAATATCAGAAAAGGGGGTTGTTTTTCAAGAAAGGGGTTATTTTTGAGGGTTATTAGTCATGTATTAAAAACAGAAAATGACAAAATCGTAATTGGAGTTGAGAGTTCTTGGAGTGGAATCGCTTAGATCTTGCATATATACAGGGTGTCCCAGAATTGAATTCCCGGACGGAAGGAAACCTGCGATTCCTGGGTTCATATTGAGCCCATATAACCCAAATTATCTTAGTCAGAAAACATTTTTTTCTAATAATTTAAGTTACCTATATTGAAAGTTTGATGGGAGTTGTATCTCTATAAGCACTCTATGCAAACTTGATAACACCCAAATATCTTTTGTTTCTCTATTTTTTTTCATAATAATTAATATTTGACTGGCTATATTTTTTTATCAATCTGTAAAATAACGAAATACTTGAATACTTCTGCAGATCATTGAAAGGGCTGCAAAAAAGGTACACTTCAAATTTTTTGTAATATTTACCAAAATACAAGAAATTATCGTTTTTCCTCTATTTGTATTTAATATTTATATACAATTCCAGAACAACATTTTGTAATAACAGAGAAGTAGTTTATTTAACAAAAACTAGATTCATAACAAATACTCCACATGATGTCCAAGTGTTTTAGTACAGAAATTAATACTTTTAAAATTTTGTGTAATGTCAACCAAAAATCAAGAATTATCGTTCTTTTCCTATTGGTGACAGGTGCTAGTGAAACAGAAAACTTGTCGTGTCGTCATGACAATACAAAACTGCATTCATTAGTAACGTCAAAAAATAGCAAGTATATGTTTAATTTAAATGTATCTACGATATAACGGAAATTATTGGAAACAAAATTTTTCTTCTGTTCCACTTTAAGAGGATGTACTTACTTCCTCAGGGATGCATTTTTGGACTAAGGTAATTTGGGTTATATGGGGCCAAAATGACCTCAGGAATTACAGGTTGCCGCCCGGGAACTTAATTCTGGGACACCCTGTATAATAAATGCAAAATTCGAAAAAATTATGACCAAAGAGAAAAGGGACCAAAAACCGACCGTACGGGCTCTCCTCCTGTGTATTTATTTAGTTGTTTTAATATAATAATAATTATATTAAATACATAAATAAGTAAAATATAAGTTGCTTATCCACTACACTATGGCTAATGCTCGCACTAGCTTATGCTCGAGTCTGCACTCGCATAAATCAACTATCTTCTTCCCACCTTCTGTCCATTTCCATCCTACCATTTTCCCCTAGTTTTTACAACACATTCCCTCATCTACTATTACCTTTAACTTTCAACTTATATACCATCTTACGTTTCCAATATCTTCCTCTAACGTTCTTACGATGTTCCCTCATTCCCTTCCTCCACCATCTTCTCCTTTCCTACTACTTCCCATACAAAGTACCTCAGTTTCTATTACCAAAATGTGTTGAATCTTTTGCAAGTTATGTTGGAACAAATTTCGGACAGATAGACAAACAAAAATTCTGAAAATATAGTTTCTGGCTTTGCTAACAATTTACCCGAAAAAATCGCAAATTCTAAGAAAAAACAAAATTATAAAAATACTATTTATATAAATTTTGAGACACTATTAAACTTAACAATGGCTACAATAATAACAATATTCTTCTCGTATGCCTTATTAAAGATTTATGATTGTGACGAATTTCCGTTCACTGAATTTTCCCGTTTAATTTTTTAAACTTACTCCATGTATGATAATGATTATTTGTTCATTATCTATGTGCTATATGGTTTACTCTATGTGTTATTTATTTGTTTTATTTATCGCGTATTTTTTAAAATTTAAGACAACCACTATTTTCTTGCATTTTTGCTATATTTTGCATTTATTTGACGTATCAAAGCATAATGTTTGTATATATGACCAATAAAGATGTATCTATGTGCAACACCATAATAGGAATAAATTTCTTAAGGTATATTAAAGTTTTGTCTGGAGTAAAAGTTCGTATTTGGTAAACTATCGATTTTGCAGTATCTGACCATCCCATCACTAGTTTCAAGAAACTAAAGAATAGTAAAAATAATAAACTGTTTATATAGCTCAGTGAAATAAATTTGATGGATTTTGTTAGAGTCGTGTCAGATAAATCAACTTTGATTACCTCGTGTGTTTTACTTTATACTTTATTGTTTATGTTCACCTTTCACCCATTTCTTAAAACAATCGAGATGTATCTGTAAATTCCTCGAGGCAAGTTTATCCGAAATATGAGTTTAAACTTGTTCAAAACCCATTTGTTAAGGCTTCGAAACTTTAGAGCTTTCCCTGATACGGTAATAAAAAGTAAAGATAACACTACGCGCAACCAAATATGCACAAGTTTGTTGCTTTTTCATGCAAAGAACCAGATTAGATAAGAAAAAACATACACAATACGTAGTAAAGAAGTCTCCGGAACTATTCACATTTACTGAATGCTGTTTACATAATATACACAAATCAGTCTGACTGACAAATGCTGTTTTATTTATGATTTCTTTTGTTATTTGTACAATTTGTGAAGTTTACTTTTCAAATATTGCGAGCAACTTTTAAATTTATGCATATGCTTTTATACGGATGAAGCACCTACATACAAACTTTTAAAACTAGTTTGCCATTCCGGAATGTTTTATAAATTAAAACATTTCTGTACATTAAATGTAACCCACAGTAGATCTGGAAGACACATGTATCAAAGTTAATCAACGAAGTATTTCGTAATGAGTGCAAATACTTATTAAACAATTTATCCACTTTCCACTGCATGTTTCCAATCATTTAATACAATTGCTAAATAGTTCATATTATAGTCAACGAGATATATATCGCAGGTAATAATTGTACATTAAAAATTATAATTTAATTTATACAAAAAAACCCAAAAAAAAAACAGAAGAAAAAAGTTAACATGCACAGACAGACAGACAGACAATAAATCAAGTTAAATAAAAGCCTAAAATGGCATAAAATCTAACGAAACCAGGATAAATACCCTGTTACTTGTTTCCCCCCTTAGGGAATACCCTTAATTTTCGTGGGTTCAATAATTATTATAACAAGAGATAAACACTAACCCTTTATTGATTAACTTCACAATACTTTTAATAACTAAAATACACTTTAACCGACTGAACATAACCTCTAATAATATTTATTAGTAGATATTTACACCTTGTATTCACTTCCCATTCTAACCTTACTTTTTATTTAGAACTTCCTTTCCGCGTGTTTACATTCGGCATTATGTACTCTACAAATTGTCTCTAGAACTATCTAGCAGAAACCATAACCTTCTCGGCGGCAATCCAGAACAATGTAGAAAATGCGATCTTCTTCTATAAATTTTTAGAAAACCAGTGTCTCAGAGATGCCATGCATAGATAGTACATTTCAGATATGCAGTTTCCTGCATGTTGCTACCTAATTTCCAGCTTCCACTTATGAGCTATCAGGTTCAGCCCCTAGGGGGTTGTAAGCGCGTAACAACAAAATACATTATACCATGGTAATATTGTGGCAGTAATAAATATTAAATTTGTTGATTTATAAGTAGATCTATTTTACAAAAAAACACTTATGTGCTACACATGATGTGTTAAATATAAGGTAAATTAACAATATCACGACAATTGGTAAATTGGCCAATGTAACTATTATAGAATAATAAATAATAATTGGGAAAATATTTCTTATGACTAAAAGTTTATATAATGTAATGCTACAAAGGCTACAAGAACTTGAAATGGTTCAATTACCAACTATTTTGTGCCAAATTACCTAATTAATTTTTCATACTAGTTTAAAAGTATTTTATTAAAATTATTATTATTTATTTTTGGTCCATTATTAATTTGAAATATTAATCGATTGATTGTATTTGTTACGATTTGGAACATGACAATTTTAAAACAAAACAAAAATTGTTTTCATTTGGGTATCCTAATTTTTTTTTTCCTTCTTCAATTCTTTGGGAATTTCACTGCCACATGTATGTTTTCTTTCTAAGCGGTGCTAGGGGAATCTACAAAATATATCACAATTAACCAGTATGTTACTGGTAAAAAACCTCTACGCCCGTGACGTTTACGTCAAAGGATCAGTTAAAGGTTGGTTTTGATATATAAACAACACAAATAAATATAAAAACTTGAAATTAAATATTTCGCCGACGTTTCGGAAATCTAATCTGTTTCCTTTCTCAAGGCTTTTTTTGAAAAATCTTTTTTGCTGTGTATGACAAATACACAGCTCTAAGAATGTTTGTTATATTCAATATCCATAGATACTTACTATTTACATAGAACTGTTGATATAGTTAACAGTTTTTTAGTTTCTATACAATGTTAAGTTTGTGAAGTTCTTCTTTTAACATTGGCAGCCAAGTTGTACAGACATCTACGGAACAATTCGACACGCAATTATCCTCATTCAATAATATTATCGCGGATTCTTTTATTTTTCTTTTTTTGCTATCTGCCTCTTTTGTTAAAATTTTTGCCGAGTCCCAGTTTATTCTATGTCCTTTTTCCCACGCGTGTTCGCAGATCTTGGACCTCTGAATTTCATTTTTTCTGATATAATTTTGATGTTCGCCCAATCTTACACTAAAAGGTCTGGATGACTCACCCACGTATTGTTTGTTGCACTCACACGTTGTTTATATATCAAAACCAACCTTTAACTGATCCTTTGACGTAAACGTCACGGGCGTAGAGGTTTTTTACCAGTAACATACTGGTTAATTGTGATATATTTTGTAGATTCCCCTAGCACCGCTTAGAAAGAAAACATACATGTGGCAGTGAAATTCCCAAAGAATTGAAGAAGGAAAAAAAAAATTAAGATAATGCCACAAATAACATTTAGACAATATTTGGGTATCCTGTTACATATTCGAATACAAGCTATTAGAGTAAAGGGTGTCCTATTATTTTTTGTCCACAACTGTACATATTATTTAAGAAAAATATTGAACACACTGTATTAGTGCAATTAATCATTTTAAGACATATATTTATCAAGTAGATCGTCACAATTTTTACTCAGAACTGTACATCACGCACAAGTGTTGAATATATACCATGTGCGTATTTAACTATTCTCTCGACCTTAATGAAGGTTAATCAACAGAGGTAGTATAATTTACCGGTTGTCTATTACCGTACGAACTGATCTTAAATTGTTTATTAACAATACGAATATCGTTTATAAATTTACGCAATATTACAAAAATGGGAAACGAGATAGCCACCAATATTTTGCTTTAACATGGCTATCCCAACAGTTTAAATCTGGATATTTTCAAAAACTAAAAAATCTTTTTCTTGAAAACATTAGGAATTTAAATGTTGTCTAAATGTTATTTGTGGCATTATCTTCATTTTTTTCCAATTCTTTGGGACTTCCTGCCACATCTATTTGCTCGGGAAATCTACAAAATATCACAATTAACAAGTATGTTAGGTACTGGTAAATAACCTCTACACCTGTGACTTTTACGTCAAAGGATCAGTTAGAAGTTGCTTTTTTTTAAATAAATAACACAAATAAGTACAAAAACTTGAAATTAAATATTTCGCCGACGTCTCGGAAATCTAATGTGTCCTTTTTCAAGGCTCTTTTGAAAAATCTTTTTTGCTGTGTATGATAAAAACACAGCTCTAAGAATGTTTGTTATATTCAATATCTATAGATACTTACAATTTACATAGAATTAAAGAATCCGCGATAATATTGAATAAGGATAGATGCGTGTCAAATTGTTCCGTAGATGTCTGTACAACTTGGTTGCCAATGTTAAATTAACCATATCAACAATTCTATATAAATAGTAAGTATCTATGGATATTGAATATAACAAACATTCTTAGAGCTGTGTATTTATCACACAGCAAAAAAGATTTTCAAAAAAACCTTGAAAGGGGGAACAGGTTAGATTTTCGAAACGTAGGCGAAATATTTAATTTCAAGTTTTTTTATACCTATTTGTGTTATTTATTTAAAAAAGTAGCCTCTAACTGATCCTTTGACGTAAAAGTCACAGGCGTAGAGGTTATTTACCAGTAACATACTGATTAATTGTGATAATTTGTAGATTCCCCGAGCACCGCTTAAAAAGAAAAAATACATGTGGCAGGAAGTCCCAAAGAATTGAAAAAAAAATAAGAATTTCTTTTGTGTACTTTTCTTTTCAGGTTATGGTTTTGTAAAAAACTTTTCTTCCTCAAGGTTAACTAACACTGTCACTTACATATACGCCAATGCGAGCACAATAAAACTACAACATAGTATTTTACGCAAATAACAAGTAATTTTTTGCTACATTTCATAATTCTCTGTTCATGACTGTTGTAAAAGCACAACATAACAGAACAGCCAACGCTTCGAAGATCCTTTACTTACATTCAAGAATACAATTCATTTATTATTAAAAAATGAAATAAAGAAAATTGGCAGCTACTGGAAGCGGCCGGAACCTCCCCGCCAAAATGTTTTCGAACATACCTTGATTTGGTTAATAATCGGGCTCGTTACCGTTGAGCTGTGCCATGCGGGCCTCCGTTCAGCGGGTGCAAGAATCTATACTTAAAGAGCAGCCATTGTGGGACTCCGAACTTCTGTGCCCAGATAGAATTAGGATTTCAATAATAATTTAATAATTACAAGGGCATTTGCAATTTTAACTACATTATAAAAAAAATCTCAGGCTTTATCTGTAGTACATACACCAAATTCAAAATTTTTGTACTCTTACCAGCTTGCTTTACTTATTTTCCCCTATTTACTCCCAACCCTTCAGCGGATAAGATCAAAAACAATCCAGTTCCAGATCTCGCAATAATACATGTGTATAAAATTTCAAGTCAATATCTTAAACCGTTCCAGAGAAAACGTACGCACAAAAAAAGTTACAGATAGACAGACCGATAGACAGATTTTTTTTTTCGCTCAAATTTAAAATATCGACGTTATAACAAACTGAACAAATACGCTGAATAAATATTTATATATTAAAAACGATGCGACGTCACTTTGACAGTTGCCCTTTAACATAAAAACACAAAATGTCATTTAAAAATTTGTAAACGGTTTATTGGCTTTTTGTTCATTATGGAGGATGACTATGAATAAAATAGTATAGTCAACTTTCTTATCTCTCGACAGCAATGAAACTCTTTCCACCTCGGTATATTAATTTCTTCCACAAATGGGAGAAATGTTTTTTTCACATTATGTATGCAGTCCTGCCACTCCATAAAAAGGAAATGGACAGACGTCTGCGACAACTAGAGATTGTTGGCATTAATATCACACGCCAGGCCAGTAAAATATATTATTCAATCCAGACTGCAGCATCATCTAATCTATCTATCCTGACAAATGTACCCTGACAGGGTACTTACTGCTCTTACAAAATTAAATCTCGGCGTTCTCCAGGTTTTCAAGGCGAGTTTATGAAATGTCCAGTCCTTACTTTGAGAAATTTATTTTCGATTGCATAAAGAAAGTTGTGTGATTATTATCTTTAACCACTGACATTATTAACTAACAATAAAATTACATGACCACATCAACGTTTCATTTGAGAATAGCCATCTTGATTTTTATTTAATTAGAAACAAAAACGAGAGAAGTATTGAAAAATTTGAAAGTAGGAGTTCTTGTGGTAATACTTTATTACTTCCTGCGCATACCGAAGGGAAGTATTGTATTCGAGAAAAAATCACCTCCCGAGATTACGAAAATATAGGTTTTTCAATTTCGCCAGTCTGTCTGTCTCTCTGTCGGTCTGTCTGTCTGTCTATCGGTCCGTTGGTGTATTAACTAAAAAACTACTTGACGGAAGACAGTCAAATTTGGTAGGTAGCTAACGCCACTACCGCCGAAAAAGTGGTTAGACTTTCACTGGAAAATATACAGGGTGGACCGTCTAAAGGGAATAAATAGATAATGGAAGAAATATTTCGTTCAAATTTTACATTTCCACGTTTCATGACATTCTAAACCCATCTCAAAAAAAAAAGAAAAAGATTTTGAAAATTGGGCGATGGAAAAAAATGTTTTACGCAAATTTAAAATATCCACGTTTCATGACATTCTAAACATATTTAAAAAAAAATTTTTTTTGAAAATTTCAAAAAACAATTTTATAAAATGGGTGATGGAATTTTTTTTTTTTTGCTCAAATGACCCCGCACGGAACATATGGAAATTGGCCCCCGGTTAAAGTGTTTGATACTCGGGGATATTATCCAAATATTGATGTTGATCAAAAGTCTCTATGTGCTCAAGGTCGGAAATTGGACGGTTTTCCAGATATTGGGGGTGTAAAGGGGGATGCTCATTTCTTGTGGGAAGTGGCCCCCGCTCCAGTAAAATTCTCTGGAATCGATATATGTCATTCCTCTCGACCTCCTGATTAAAAATTCTCAGGGGCACAAGTATGGAAAATAAACAGTTTTCTAGATATGGGAGGTGCAAAGGGGGTGCTCATTTTCTATAGGAAGTGACCGCCAGTGAATTTCACTGGAATCGACATATGTTGTTCCTCTCGACCTCCTGATCAAAAGTTCTCATAGACACAAGGTCGGTAAATGCACATTTTTTTCGATATCGGGGGTTCAAAGTCGACTTTGCAACCCCCGATATCTGGAAAACTGTGCATCTACCGGCCTTGTGCCCATGAGAAATTTTTATCAGGAGGTCGAGAGGAACAACATATGTCGATTCCAGTGAATTTCACTGGGGGTCACTTCCTATAAAGGAACTGAGCGCCCCGCTTTACACCCCCCATATCTAGAAAACTGTCCATTTTTCAAACTTGTGCCCCTGAGAATTTTTATTAGGTCAAGAGGAATAACATATATCGATTCCAGCGAATTTTACTGGAGTGGGGGCCACTTCCCACAAGAAATGAGCATCCCTCTTTACACCCCCGATATCTGGAAAACCGTCCAATTTCCGACCTTGAGCCCATCTAGACTTTTGATCAACATCGATATTTGGATAATATCCCCGAGTATCAAACACTTTAACCGGGGGCCAATTTCCATATGTTCCGTGCGGGGTCCTTTAAAATTTCCACATTTCATGATATTCTAAACATATTTCAAGAAAGAAATTTGTTTTGAAAATTTAAAAAATATATTTATTTTTTATTATTTTACCACTACAATAGAATAGACGAAGGAAAACATATTTTTCTTCAATTCTGAAATTTCCACGTTTCATTATATTCTTAACCTATTCCAACAAAAAAATGTTTTGAAAATTTTAAAAAAATCCCACCACTATACAGTGGAAAAAAGTTGTCAGGTTTTCTCTGTAATAATAGGGCTAACTACATGGCGATTATAATTCTTATGTCATCTCTTAATTAATAATTTCTTAGAGTGACCGTCTTGTATGAATAAAGAGGGAAGTTTTGTGTAAATACCTTTACCGATTTTTTTGTATTACTATACATTAAAATATTAAAAACAAAACTGATTGACAAATTATAAAAACAGAAAATGAAAATGTCTAATAAAAAATATTCTAGTTCATTTGAAAATGAAAGAGAGTACCCCTATACTTCGGTTGAATCGCTGATTACCTGTCCTAGTCTCTACCGTTGCGATCTCTGGGTCGAACGCTTTCGTAACCAGTTCTTTTCTGCAAGTTCAATTGCAGACTTACAGAATTTTCGTCACAATTCTAACCGTCCATGTCCAAATTTGAATTTTAAAATATTGAAAGAGTCAAACCGACATAATTTTGATTCTAACAGTAATTCCCAATTGACTTTCCTTGGTTGGACAAAATGAAACATTTTTCCCATAGTTAATACAATATGTAGCAGTTTATTTATTTATATATATATAGGAGGTTGGTTTTGATATTGGGAGATACTATTTTTAATGCGGTTAGAATATTCAATTTTATTATTTATTTCTGAGTTCTGTAAGGCTGACAAAGGAGAAATGTTGTATTACAATACTAATAAATCGACTTGTACTTTTGCAACGCCCTGTATATTTTGCACAATTGAATTATGTATTTTTTATCTAATTCCACCAGATGGTGCTCCTCCACATAAGGTCGTATTGTTTCGGATTATTTAAATTTAGACATGGTATCTAAAAGTGGATAGATTATTCCGGACCTTTGCGATGGCCAGCGAGATCGCCAGATTTAAATCCGCTGGATGTCTTTTTGGGGGGTTACCTTAAGACTATAGTGCATCAAACCCAATCTCATGATGTAGAGGATTTGAAAAACATAATAAGAAATGGATACATTTCTTATTCGACGGAATACTCTCTTGCGAACAGTGAATGTTGAAGTAGTATAAAGGTTTAATTACTGTGTATTCGTGTTTGTGGACAAAATTGTATACAATATTTGCAAAAAAAAACTGGTTATCTTTATTCCATAAGCTGGAATGTGTTTTGGAATCCACAACAGCAGGGCCTAGTTTCTCTTTATCTATTTAGTATTTTAAGCAAACGTTAAACGTTTTTTGTGAAATGTTAAATGAAACATTATTTTATTTTTGCTTCCAGTTAATATAATAATAACTAATTTTTTAGGAACTTTCAATATTATCTTGTACAATAATAGACACCTATTTGTAATAAAAAAAACTCCATCAGCACCCACAATATTTGTGACGTTTTTCCAAATGAAGTATCAAATGTTTAATATTATTATTAACTGAAAGTGAGAGCATAATTTTGGACGACCTGTGAAATTGTGCACGTTTAAATATAGAGCAGGCGGTATGGGCGCATGAGTCGCAGTTTCTTTTAGGGAATTAATTCAGGAGGCACTATAGATTATGAAAATTCATGTTACCAGACGGTAACCTGGTCTGATATTGTTTAAAACAAATTTGTTTATGACAAAAGGAAATAAACAACTTCTTTAAATATTTCCAACAAAAATGTTCTATAACTTTTTTTCATAAAGTTGATATTTTCAATGTTATTAACTTTTAATTAAAAAATCGCCAGTTTCTCGTTCTTCGACGCTCTAAAAGTGTAACAAAAAATTGTTAATTTACAATAATTGACTTTTTATACATTTAGATCTTGCACATAAACTTCCCAAAAAATGGAATTCACAAGTTTTCACTTTATACCTCTACTTTCCTTCGATGGTTTTTAAAAAATTCATGTCGAAGAAAAGTTGTCAAGTGGATTTCAGCTGGTAGGCAATCGATTCTCGAAGCATTTTATGTCAAAACATACAGAGTGTTCCATTTGAAAAAATTGAATTATGACAGTTTAAAAATATAATAATTTGAATTATTTATTTATTTATTGTGACAAGTCTACAGCTTTCTCAAGCCAATTACAGACTCTACCTACATACTTAACCTCGCTTGAACTAAATTAAAATATCTAAAGATAACATGAATCGGAACATGAAGAAGATAAGAACATGACTAAGAACGAGAGAATAAATAAATAAATAAAAAAATTATAAAAACAGTGGAAAACACTCTGTAGAACTAGGTTCAATTTTGTACTCCTGTATGCTTTGACTTAAAATGTTTCAGGAATCAACCTATACGCTGAAATCCATATGACAACTTTTCTTCGACATGAATTTTTCAAAAACCGTCGAAAAAAGTGGTCGCTATGTGGTATAAAATTAAAAATCGTCAGTTTCACTTTTTGGAAGTTCGTAAGGTCTAAATATATTACAAAAAATTATTATTGTAAAAAAAAATATATTTTCCTTTTAAAGCGTCAAAAAACGAGAAGTTGGTAATTTTTCAATGTTTAAAAATTAATAACATTAAAAATATCTACTTTACCGAAATAAGCTATCAAACATTTTTTGTTGGAAATCCGTCAAAAAATATTTAAAAAATGTGTTTGATTGAAAAAATGTAATATTTCCTTTTGTTATAAATAAAATTGTTTTAAACAATATCAGATCCGGATACCGTCTGGTAACACGGATTTTCATAATCGGTAAGTATCATGAACTGATTGGTGAAAACAATTTAATTTTATCAACTCTTTTAATAAGGGAGTGGGGGGATGGAAAATATTATAAAACAACCTGAGGCCTTCGCTTCTAGTATATACACCAAATCCCAAATTTCTGTACTCTTACCAGCTTGCTTTACTTATTTTTCTCTATTTACCCCCACCCCTTCAACGGAATAATTCCACAATATAATTTGGTTCCAGATGTCATTCTAATATAAACATTAAACATATACCAAATTTCAAGTGAATATCTCAATTTTATTTTATCAATCCCTTTAATAATAGAGTGGGGGGTGATAGGGAGATGGAAAATATTATAAAAAAAATTGAGGCCTTGGCTTCTAGTCTATACATAAAATTTCAAGTTTATGTACTCTTACCAGCTTGCTTTACTTATTACCCCCCATCCCTTCACCGGATATGTTCAAAAGACAATCCAGTTCCAGATCTCGTTATAATATACGTGTACAATATTTCAAGTCAATACCTTAAACCGTTTCGGAGGAAACGTGCGGACAAAAAAAAAGTTACAGACCGACAGACAAACAGAATTTTTTTTTCGCTCAAATTTAAAATCTCGGCGTTCCATGACATACTAAACATATTTCAAGAAAAAAAAATTGAAAATCTTTTTACGATTACTATATTTCCAATCCACTAAGTGGATGTGGAAGTAATAAGGTCGGGTCTGAAAAGTTTTAAGTTGAGGACTCTGTGTAGTTCTTTACCTCACTTCCTTACCTTTCAAGATATTAAAAAAACGTAATGAAGCTATTTCTGTTAACGAAATTATTAATTAAGTTGTTATTTGTAAGTTATGTTGTTATTATTGTTTACCACTTATTTTTATTTTGATAAGAGTTTTAGTAAACATCATAATAACTATTGTTAAAAACATCCTTGTAAAGAATAACAAAATTTATCAAATGACCACAAGTCCGATAAGCAAACATATAAATACCAATATCGAACTTGTAGCCATCAGAAAGTGTTATAAGTCGTTCTAATAAAGAAGTTAACTGTACAACGATATTTTCTTCTACCAAGAAAATCCCCGTAATTTATTTGGCGCAGTCGGTAGGATAGTGCCCTTTTGGCAAGTCAGTCGGTGCATCGAGTCACCCTCGAGAAAATTCCTGCATCGAGCAAAGAAGTCTCAGAGGTCCGACACCAGAAGTCTATTTCAATAGTTGAGGCCTATCCAAAACAACCTACGTGGAGAAGGAGAAGAAAAAACGTAAGTCAATACTCAATCCTTAGAACGCTTCCTTTCTCACCCCCTAATTGAAAGTCACTTACTTTGTGTGATCCTTTCAATTATCAACGTTTTTTTTTCAACCTCACTTACTATTCAACTAAGAATTTGTGTGATATTTGAAAAAGCAAACCACTAATTTTAAGCCAGTCTATTATTGAGACAATATTAGATATAAGTTGCTGTTCATTATACTTTATAATTTACAGACAGGGAAGAGTCAGATTCTCAACCCTATAGTTAAGTTAACTCACTCATGTCATTCAACGATTTACTTGAAAGCTAATAGCTTTATCGACTATTAATTAATACACCCCTTAGTACAGATAACGAACCTGAAAATATTACCCGTGTACGTGCTCAAATTTTGCTTGGTTTTAACTAAACTATCCCTAATAAGCAAATTAACCCCTATTCAAACTTCTAATTTCCAAAATCAAAAAATGGCTCAAGTCAATTATCAATTACTCAAAATGTACATCGACGCCATAAGACCATTCGATGGCAACGTCTTCGCCCTAAACGATTTCATTTCTGCTTGTAATGCTCTAGAAACTAATTACGCGAAACCAATGGACACCCCAGACAATATTCATTTAAATAACTTTCTACTCCAATCAATTAAGTCAAAATTACACGGACAAGCACTTACTATAGTCGGATGTCGCTTCGATTTAAATTCATGGGCAGACATTCGCAAAACATTTCTCAGACCCTAGATCAATCGAAAATCTCGAACATGACTTAAGACAGACAACTCGACGCAATAACGAATCATTGCACGATTTCGGACTAAGACTACAAAATTTACAAAGCTTACTACTTACAAAACTCTCACAATCAAACGATGACGCTGCACAAAAAACAGCTTATACCAAAATTTATCAAAAACTGACACTCGACACATACACCCATTCCTTACCCCAAAATTATCAGATCATGATACGATTAAGCCCCTTCAAAACTCTGGAAGAAGCTATAAATCTCGTATCGCAAGAAGAACAATTTAATAAAACTTCAAGACAAACACAGCCACAAAACCTTAACCAAAATAATTCTTACATTCATCAAAATCACAATCTTAAAACGCAATTCCCTTCTCAACCAATAAATCTACCACCACGTCGTACCGTCCAACAAAATTTCCCCACAAACCAACAAGTATTTGGACGACAAAATACAAATCAAAATCAAAACGTCTTCAAACCAAGACCACAAAACAGTCAACCGTTTAAACCCACTCCAATGTCCGGCATATCAGTCCAACATCGACAAAATTATGTTCAAAACCCTCCAATAAACAAATCCAGTTTTTCACCACAATTTCAACAAAAAACGAATTCTCAAATCAAACAACAATTCCCTTGGTTCAAACAATCAAACCCTCAAAAATTCGTAGCTCAAGAATTGCATACAGCTGAGCTTGACCCAACGTCTAGTTACGACTATCATCCTGACGAATCAGATAACCCTAGATTAGCAGACTTAAATATCTCTGGAAATGACGATCTCACTTTTGAAGAACCAGATGAATCCCCTATTTTAGACGAAGAATATGATGAAATCATAAATTTTCCCAGAGAGCCTCGGAACAACGAATCGATGAGTTAAACTCAGTTATCACCCCTTGTAGTTTACCATATATCCAAATTCAAAACCCCCCTATGAAACTTCTTATTGATACAGGTTGCTCAAAAACTATTCTCAGACCCCATATCATTGAAACTTTCTACCCTGAATGTATGTACACCAATACTACGAAAATTAAAACATGTCACGGAGAGACAGACATACAATTTCACGCTGAAATTCCCGCTTTCGATGAACTTTGTTCAGATAAAACACTCGACGTTCTAGTCTATAACTTTCACGATTTCTACGATGGTTTACTAGGATTCGAAGATATATGCAAATTTAATCTTAAGCTAGATTTCGAGACTATGACCATCTTTAACCAAGATGTTTGTCTACCTCTATTCCTAAGAACCCCCAACGATACATCACGTACCTCCGATTTAAACTCACGTGAAATAATAAAAAGAAAAATACCTGTAAACATTCACGACAGAAATAATCCAATTACCTCATTCTCGAATGATATAGTTACCATCCCTGAAACCTTGACCATTGCAGAAAATAATTTGGCCATTGTTGAACTTCAAAACATCAACGAAAAGTCCACACAAGCCACATTTGATCACCCCTTACTCATTTCACCATTCCAAGACTTTGAAATCTCTACCCCTTATATACATCTCTTGGAAGAACCTAAACAAAAAGCCGACCTAAAGAAAAACATAAGCACAGACCACTTAAAATTCAAACACAAAAAAAGTAAACATAACGTCGAACTTCACAACATTAATGAATTTTCTACACAAGTCACATCTGATCAACCCTTACAGGTTTTATCATCTCAGGGCTATGAAAACTTTACCCCTTATATACGTCCCCTGGAAAAACCCGAACATAAAACCAACCCAAAGAAAATTATACGCAGAGAATATTTAAAATTTAAATACAAAAAAGGCAAACATAATGTAAATGCCGATTGCCTATCACGACCCCCCATACAAGAACTTAACGCCATCGACAATGACGACACAAATTCTATGATTGTAAACCCATCAGATATACAATCAATCCTAGACGCACTACCCGAAGTAGACCCCCAAATTGCAAATGACTTAATAAATGATATAGACGAACAAACTTTCGACAACAATACTGTACATACAGCGCTCTCAAACCCCACGTTTACAATGCCCTATTCGAAATCAGCCATCAACATTTATAAAAATCAAATCTTTATAAAAGAAAACGATAATGCTGTCACTAACACCCACATCTTAGAAACACCTTTCCCAGGTTATAAAAGACATAGAATCGTCTTAAAATCAAGAACATCCGATGATGAAATATTCAACTTCATAAAACCATTTTTACGTCCTACCCAAAATACTCAAAATTGTTTCAACTTTGATGACGAAAGCATTAAGCATAAGATAATTAGAATTTTCCAAAGATTCATAGACTCTAACAACTCCATGAGTTGTATAATTTCAAATAAGGTACTCGAAGATGTCTCCCAAGAAGACAAACAAAATCAAATAATAAAATATATGCACGAAGGAAAAACTGTTTACCGTGGAACTAAAGTCACCACGAACTTAATAATGAGAACATATTATTGGCCCAATATCAATTACCAAGTTGCCAAGTATATAAAGAATTGCCACACGTGTAACACCTGCAAATACGACAGACACCCTCAAAAGATTAAGTTTCAAAATACACCAATTCCGAAAAAACCCTTAGACGTCATTCACATAGATCTCTTCCATTTCTCAAATGAATGTTATCTCACTGTCTTTGACCCATTTTCAAAAATTGGACAAAGCTATCCCTTAAAATCCAAAACAGGAATAGAAGTGCAACAAAATCTCCTAACTTTCATACAACATTATGGAAAACCGTACAAGATAATCTGCGACAAAGGAAAAGAATTTAATAACACCATGATTATCGACTACTGTGACTTACATAAAATATCTCTACATTTCACTAGTACTGATAGTCATACGTCCAACAGCCCTGTCGAACGTTTCCATAGCTCTCTAATAGATAGTATGAGATGCTTAATTTCAGAAAACCCTAATTTGCCCAATCAATACCTAATGAAATTAGCGACTATAGGATACAATGAATCAATACACTCCCTTACTAAACATACCCCTTTTGAAGTTCTTTTCGGACATTTAGACAAACCCTCACCATTCGAGATATCCGACGAAATCATTACTTCAGATTATATACAAGAACATAAAAATCTAACCCAAAACCTTTACGAACAGCTCAAAATCAATCAAACCCTTGATAAGGAACATATAATGTCAAAAGTCAACGAAAAACGTAAAGAACCCGATACCTACAAACCAAACGACACCGTCTATGTCAGAAATTCCCAAGCTACACGCGCAAAGAATTTACCTAAATTCATACCCGCGAAAGTAATCAAAGACGACGGACCCGTTGTCTCGACCAACCGAGGACGATTTACAAAAAATCAAATACGTAACAATACCATTAGACAAACTCAATACACAGACTCTGACGATGAACCTTTGTTTCAGGTAAAACAAAGACTAATTAAAGAGAAAACCAACAAACATGACACCACTCCTGCTATTACTACTCCTGGTCTTAAAAACACACTGCTTAAAAGTTAAAACTATTTCCAACCCCATCTATATAATGACGTATCAACCAACTAGACTCATTAATAATTACCACTCCTTTTCTTACATAATTGACCTAGACTTAATCGAAAACGTTATCCAAGAGACCACCGAAAATATGTTAGGATTCTCACATAAATGTACCAACCACTCGAATGACCACTTACTCTATCTCTCAAGACTAACTCACTCAAAATTCGCAAATTTCCAACCTTTAGATCGAAACCGACGAGGACTAATTAACGTTATCGGTAAAATTGATAAATTCCTTTTTGGCACTGCTGATGCAGATGATCTAGAAGACATATACTCCAAATTAAATACCCTTATGAAAAATCAACACTCCATAGCAACTCAAGTAAATCTGAGAATGTCTCTCTATACACAATTAATGGATAAAATGAACAACACCTTTAAAATTATTAAAAGAAACGAGAGATCAATTATGCACCATTTGAATGCAACACTAAGTCAACTTAATAACTTAGGACTAAATATGTATTGTCAAGGTTTATCCAATCAAATATCACAGAACTTTCTACTCCTGTTAAATCATTTAGAAAATCTGGAAAATGCTCTAGTAAATTCCTATTCGGGAATCATACATCATTTTTTCATGTCTCACTCAGATCTATTACATATCTTGGAAACTTTAACAAAACTTTACGATACTAGAAATCTTCTAAAACTAGAAACCGATGAATACTATAGATTGTTTCATATCCAGACCAAAATCAAAAAGAATCTAATTTATATTCAATTAACTATTCCACTCTTTGACATCAGAGACTTTCAATTAGTCCACCTAATCCCTATTCCTTTTAACGATACAATCCTTATACCTCCAAAACCCTACCTTATAACGAGTATTGATCACACGGCTCATTTATGGAAAGACACCACCTGCCAGACGATCAACAAATACCACATATGCGATGGAGAACCTTTGCCTTGGACTTCCAGCTGCCTGCTTGACTTGCTAGAAGGAAAACAGACTACACACTGCACCTTACAAAAGATCACAGTTAATTCAGATATTTTATTACGGGTTTCAAACGACAAGATTATCTGCTTCCCACGAGAAGAAATTTTAACCAGAACTTCGTGCCCAGACCAAGAAATAGTTCGAATAAATACCCTCAGCGAAGTGACGCTCGAACACAATTGTAGTATAATCATTAAAAATACTACCTATTCCAAAGATGATACAAAACTTAGAGGACGTCCATTCTATTTGCCGAAGATTATAGAATACGACCTGTCTCCTCTACCAAATCTTCCACTTGAAGAATTTCCTTCGGACTTAAGTGAACTATCCGATTCACTAAAACATCTACAACCATTAAGCATAGAAGATTTTGGAACAACTGGTCACCATACCTGGATTCTTTATTCTCTTGTATTTATAATTATCCTTGCTATTTTAAGTTATCTCTTCTTTAAATATTACCAAACAAAACTATTTAATATAAAGATTGTAAATAAAGGCAAACCGCCCTCTGAGTCTATTGAACTCCCAGATTCAAACCTTCCTATAAAGGATATGAATCCATTTTAAGAAGGGAGGAGTTATGTTGTTATTATTGTTTACCACTTATTTTTATTTTGATAAGAGTTTTAGTAAACATCATAATAACTATTGTTAAAAACATCCTTGTAAAGAATAACAAAATTTATCAAATGACCACAAGTCCGATAAGCAAACATATAAATACCAATATCGAACTTGTAGCCATCAGAAAGTGTTATAAGTCGTTCTAATAAAGAAGTTAACTGTACAACGTTATTTTCTTCTACCAAGAAAATCCCCGTAATTTATTTTGTAATTAAAAAAATTGGTATATTAATTTTTCCCAATAATATTGCACTAGTCTCGATTTATTCATGGAGATGGCAGCCTGTTGGCACTCATTGGAATGCAAATTCTCCCCTTGCATTGGTGACGCTCATGATCAACTAAAATTTCGTCCTATTTGACAATCGACTGTAATTTATTTATACTATCCAAATATTAAATATTTATTTGTTTAGACGTTCATTATTATTATTAGTATTATACATTTTCATCACACTCACTGATAATTAGTAATTGTAAATCCGTACCGACTTCTCCGAATCCATCTGTATCTCGTTACGACGGCTGAAAATAAAAACAACAAATCTGCCATTCTATTGATGAATTTCGCAGACATAATGGCGTGTGTCTCCGTCGCGTATATTTGCTTGACAGACTACACGGATAAAAAACATTTTCGTTCATACGAGAACGCACAAAAGCTAGGAAACTCGGGGGTTGTAAACAAACAAAAATTTAGATTACTTATGCCAGTACAGACACAAGACAAGAGGCGGTAGACGGGGAACGACGGGGCAGGGGTGGAAGCGAGCCGTAGTCATCACAGCTTCTCCAAGGGCTTTCATGTCTACATATTCCAAGCAAAAACCATTGAAGATAAAGGGAGCTGAGGCCTCATCTATAATCATCTCATTTTCAGAATCTTTTGTTCTTAATAATGATCCTATAGAAATAGCGAGCAAGCAGCTTAAGTACGTCAAACACTGTTTCGAGAGTGAGATTCATTCAAAAGTTGCTAGACCCCTTTGTTATCATCACGTTGCATTCTGTGCAACGTTGATGAAAATTACTGGGAATTAAACATGCAGAACTCATTACAATTATCTGAGAAGTTTTTCTATATCAGAGGCACCGTCAATAGACCAGAAACAGCACTGAAAGACATTAAGTAAAACTACGAACTCGTTATTTAAAACTGAAAATGCCGAAATTTATTTCACGCGTATACGGGGGCAAGAAATGCTTAACGATTTTTATGTTGGTTGATTATTATTATATAGGGTGTAATCAGTTTCACGTCATTAAAAAAAACTGGTAATGGGGACTGACTAGACAAGCAAAAAACCTTTATGACTTTTCTCTCTAGGGGCACTTTGAAAAAAACTGATCTAGGTCAACATTTTTAATATTATAGTAGACAACAATTGAGAACCACTGCTTTTCTTGGTCAATGGACTTGTAGTTCCCAATTACACAACTTTTAAATTGCCATAAAAAAGTGCTCGCCGGCACACGCGGTGGTCTGCGGTGTCAAAGCAAAGGCCTTCGATCATCGACTGCCTTTGATGGACCGCCTCAACTGAACTGAGAAAATTATAAAGAGGTAAATAATTCGTTCTCTCTTCGTGCACAATTGCAAGCAAATAATGGCCATAGAGGTTTAAACAGCATTTCTTTACATGTGTGTTTTTTAATTTGGAACAAAATATTGGATTGTTTATAATTTAGAAAATTTAAATATGGTTTATTAACATTTGTAACATAAATGAGTGTCCTGGGTTAAAAGCTTACTACTTACCTAAATGATTCAAAATCTCTGCATCTGCATCAATACACAGTTCGGTACATCGAATTAAGGACATACGCACTTTGTTCAACACTAAACACTAAACTATCAACTAACGTTGTCAATAAAGAAAAATAAAATAAAAACTTGGTACAAAAGCCAAAAAGGAATACAAAAAGAACGAACAAGTAAGTTGTGTCTGTACGTAATCAATAATTTGACAACTTGAACGGTAAGTCAATAAAATAGATCTTCACTATAAATATACAATGACGCGAAATTCAAAAATAACAAAAACAACGAACGTGTGTACACAACGAAACACCCACAGTAACTAAAATATTGCACAAGGGAGAGTTAGAGTATAGTTTTCTTCAGATCAGATCTATTAAACACTCTGAAAATGTCTTTCATCTTTACCGCATCGCTAAAGACCGCCGACATTTTAGAGTTATCTACACAAATATTTAGTATCATAGGCAAAGACACGCGCGACGATCTAAACCTACCTCAACATTCCAGCAGTACTCAAAAAATTTTATTGAAAATTTGCGAATTTTGTTTATTTTTTTTCTCCAAAACTATGAGCTTTAGACACCATGTTACATAGGTTTTTTTTGTTTGTCTTGTCGTTCCCTACCACCAGTTTTTTTTAATGACATGAAACTAATTACACCCTGTATTTTCAGAGAGATGTCATTGACTGGTCTAATTAATATATTGGAGCGATAGGAATTAGTGTCAAAAGTATACTTAAAACCGCATGTTAAAACGGCCGGTTTTGTATTTTGTTTCGAGATTTTTCATTCTTAGTGTAATACAACTAGAAATTTTCAAATTAGTGTCTTCGATGTACATATTTATGGTGAGTAAATGTGTATATTATTTTTTAGTTTCGACATAAGCTAGATGAGCTAGGCAGTTTAGTTTCGTTGCGTATACCCTCGTGTACCATGAAACAAAACTACATCTTGTACCTTGGAACAATCTGTTAAGGTAAAGAATGCTACGAAATTGCTGTTTTTTTTTATGGGTTCGCAATGCCACGAAGTAACGTAGGCCTGAAAAGTGCTTCAGTGGATTCCGAAAGTTTATGTAAAGCTATACCTGCTGCTTTGTGTGATAATGACAGAAAAAATTCTTTGCGCGGGCTCGTAATGTTCTTGATGTGAAACTCGTCACTATCTCGACATTTAAATCGCTTTAAGGAAAGTGGAGGTAAAAATTTCACTTATAAAGCAAAAATGGATGTTAATAAAGTTTTGAATAAGGAAGAATAAGAATCAGATTTATCAAAATACATTATTCATATTGCATACGACATGGTCTGAGTAAAAAGGGAGTTCTAAAACTTATATATGCCAAAGCAAACGGAAAATAAATCCAAAACATGGGAAGAAAATCGCATTGCTGGAGAAAAATGGATGCGTCTTTTTATGAAGAGGCATCGCCCGTTATCCATCACTTTTTTTAAATTTCATATTTGAAACTTTTAATAATTTTGATATATCACTAAAGTTATATTTTCAAAGTAATAGCATTTGTCTAATTTATCTTACCTTACCAACTATTTTCTCAGGTTTTATTGAGAAAAGCGCAAATGTTCCAAGGTACATGATGATGTGTTCTAAGGTACGCCAATATTCTTGACTAAAGATGACGGTCTCGGATGATTAGGGGTCGAGCTTGGCTCTTTGCCCTAATCATCGCTGTAGACCTGGACCGGCCTCGTAAGGGGTGGGCCTGCTTTTCCGCCCATCCCCCCCCCCCGCAAATGCGGACGGTATTGGCGATGTTAGCAAACCTCCCCTGGTCCTGGGTGTTGGACCCTGCCAGCTGGATCGTTTCTTCTGGCGCTCTTCTGTCTTGGTCTTCTTTCTTTGCTGGCATGTATAGGCTCCCGGGAGCGTCTTTCGTCTGTCGTGAAAGGGAACGGCTGTTACCGAGCCCTCCCGGAGTTCTAAGATACATGAGCATAATGTGCCATGGAACGATTCTCCTTAAAATTTCAAAATTGTGTGAAATTGACATTTTGACACCAATGGCCCTCAAAAAATTTGGATGAGTGTCCAAATGTGTACTATTTAATGTCTGCTTTATGCAGTGCTGACAAATTAAATTTTATGTTAAAAAAAATTAAAAATCAAAAAGTGTTCCAAGGTACAACAGTCTCCCCTAATGTCTGTTTTTCCACATAATATGAAAAACAGACTCTGTGTCCTAAATCGACGTCTGATTTTCGTCCCATATATGTATATTTTCTATTCTTATTATTTGTATACGAATTGTATTTTCTCTTTTTGTTTGGGAAATAAAAACCATTTATTATTATCATTACTATTATTACTGAGAGGTCATAAATAATTTCATCATTAACGATTTGTTATTGTAAAAAATGTGTTCCACTATTCAGTTGAAGCCAAAAATGACTTAACAGTAACAGTTACTTCTGATTCTCTCCACTTCACCGATTCATTCATTCACGAAAATAAAACAACCAGAACTACTTTACATAATTATACTCTACGCTACACAGTAGCCATTCTTACTAATCAAAATAACTTGTGGATCTCATTAAAACCAACATTAACATTACGACTGCATACAAAAACTCTCCCAAGTACCTTTTGTGTAATAACGGCTCGTAGCAGTGAATGACAACTAGCAATTTGCTACGTTTTCGCGATGGGAGGTTTGAAAATTTCATGTAGTTATTTATTACGATGACTAATATATTCACACTTAACATTCATTAATAAATTGTCGGGTTTGTTAACTTGTATCTATAAACTCCACCTACGTGACGTGTGTTGAGGATTTTATGGTCTATATGGAAAATTTTAATACTAAATAAATTGTAATGTTACTATTGACTCATATTAAGTAAGCTTTAAGGTGGCTCATTAAAAATTAACTTTAAAACTTTTGTGTCTCATTCTTGGATTGGTGCACTGTTCGAAACGCCAAAAAAATTACATACAAAATTGAGCAAAATCAGTTAACATTAACACGTCCCTCAGAGACCATAAAGATTCCCATTAGGCATTTCTTATTTGAAACAGACATTTCTTCGTAAATATTGGTCCGGGAGCTAGGTGGCTATTTGGAAACTCATCGTTACGTAAACTTTATGTGAATTAATTAATTCTATCGATTGTAAATCACTTTTTTAACATGAATTATTTTAAAAGCTTCCATTTAACTTGCTTTGTTGTCTGTCTGCTACAAATCTTGCAACCAAAATTTCGGCTTCTTCTAATTAAGCTATAGTTTTGAAATTTTGCACACGTATGCAGGTCCGGTGATAATGCAATACAGTATATCTAATATCGTTCTAAATCCGATATGGAGGACTGCCTTATCGTCATAATTTCCTTGTATCAAATGAAAGGGTTTGACGCGTAAAGTATGATAAACAATGTGACATCATTCTAAATCTAATATGGCGGCTGCACAAGGATGGCCGATTTTCTTTTTCTTCGCAACCCCCTTGACATGGGTCTCAAATGAGGGGGTTTGACGAGTAAACTACGATAAACTATGTAACGTCATTATAAATCCAATATGGCGGACGCCAGCTTTGAGGGCGGTCAACTGAGCAAAGTAACTGTACAATACTGTTTAAATGTTATTTGTGGCATTATCTTTTTTTTTATCACTTATTTAACGTCGGCCTATTTCCGCTACCAAGGCCAATCGCCGACGCCAGGAGACGAGCTACCCCCAACCTGGAAATTTTGCCGAACCTCTTCTCTATCGAAGAGTAGGGATCTTTTACTTGCCTAACATTTAATAGACAAGGGACCGACTGCTTTACATCCCCTCCGAAGGATGGTATATCCGCTATGTAACCCCCGCCTAAAGTTACATACCTTCTACGCATGCGCTGATATACAAGCCGTTAGAAGATGGAGCGAGAACGCTGTGTTTCCCTGGAGAGGCACCCATCCAAGTACTAACCGCGCCCGACGTTGCTGCATTTGCGTATCGAAATACGAGTATTATCTTAATTTTCTTTTTCCTTCTTCAATTCTTTGGGACTTCCTGCACCGCTTAAAAAGAAAACATACATGTGGCAGGAAGTCTCAAAGAATTGAAGAAGGAAAAAGATAACTGTACAATAGTGTTATATGACCACCTTTAGGAATTTACAGGTAGTTTTGGTGTTATGTTGACCCAAACTACAAGCTGTATTACCCCTTACTCCTGGACAAATTGTATACGTATGTTGACCAGTGTAAACTGACGTACTAGCATCAATAAATATACTCTACTTTACATAAGGCCCAAGGGCGCAGTTGAACTTCGTCTTGTTGAGCGGGCAGTATATGATATCCAAAGTCAGTTTGAAATTCATAAAAAGCCCGACAACAGAATAGTTCATAATCATAAGACAGCACCAGCGCGCCGACCGACAATTTTTACTACCACTTTTTAAATAATGCAAATATTATTTTACAACTTTGTATTAATTAATAAGCATGATGTAAACTATTTATTTATAATAAATAATATTAGTTTAATGAACAACTCCATAAATGATTCAATAAAAGTAAATAAATATGCTTTAACCTACGGCTATGCTACCGGCAATTATATGAATAAATCAAATTAGGCAGCGGCCCTGTAATAGTGAGTCAGGTAAATAATCGTCTACTTTCGTTTGAGGTAAGCGCATAACATATCTGGTGAACTGTATTCGTATACGGATATCGTTTGCAATATTCAAGTACGCGATCTCGAGGCTTATTGCAAATAGCCTTCCCAATGAGTAGTAATGACTTATCCTGGCAGCAACGCTTTAGACTGAATTTTCACAATAATAGAAATAATATAACCTGGTCTGATTTTAAACAATGTTTAATAATTTAAATATACAGGAAATTATGCTTTTTAATGTTTCAAAAAGTTTTATTAAAATTCTGCACGTGTTTCGGCTTATTAGGCCTTTATCAAGAGTACAAGGTATTATATCTTGTACTCTTGACAAAGGCCTAATAAGCCGAAACTTTTTGAAACGCTAAAAAGCATAATTTTCTGTATATTTAAATTATTGAAGAATGTTTCACAAGAAACCAACCGTAAAATCAACACAATGTTTAAAACAATTTTGTTTGCAACAAAAGGAAATATGACATTTTTTTCAATCAATCAAACAAATTTTTCCAATATTTGTTGACCGATTTTTAACAAGAAATGCTCGATAACATTTCTTCGTTAAGATGATATTTTCAATGTCACTAATTTTTAAAAGTTGAAAAAGCGCCAATTTCTCGTTTTTTTAATTTCTAAAAATTTTATAAAAAATTGTTTTTTTACAATACATATTTTTTACATATTTTTAGACTTTGCATATGAACTCCCAAAAAATGGAAATAACGATTTTTTATTTTATACGTCATAGCAACTACCTTTCTTCGACAGTTCTTTAAAAATTCATGTTGAAAAAAAGTTCTCAAATGGATTTCAGTGCGTAGGTAATTGATTGATTGCAGCAAAGCAAGTTGGTAAAAGTTTAGAAACTAAGGATTTGGTGTACATACATAACCTTGGTGAAACGTTTCATTACTGTATCGAGAATCAGTTGACCTCGCTACTTCGCGCCTCGGTCAACTATCTTATCCCTCGACAACAATGAAATTTTTTCCACCTCGGTACATAATATACTATTAACTACTGATAAATTACGTACAATAGAGAGTTTCATTGTTGTCGAGAGATAATTGATTGAAATTTAGGATATACTACATAATAAGCGGCACTTTTTGATATAAAATTGATTTTTTTTCACTTCCGGTTTCGCCGAAAGTGACGCTGACTTTCGATTTTTAAATGGAACACCCTATATATTATTGCACTTTTGAATTCTGCATAATTTTCCGAATCCAACGATGTCAAATAAGTGTCATTTCAAACATCAATTTTTTTTATGATATAATTTTTAGTTTTCCATTTAAGTGTGCCATGACGGTTCCGATTTATTTTAAATGACCCGTGTAATGCTACAAAAATCGAAATCCCGTTAAAAACACTAAATTACGTGTTTTATGAGCAAATAAAATTCACCAAAACTGTTTTTGGGGCAAAACTCAATTTTTTCAAATGAAACCATATCAGTACCGTGGTACCATTTATTAGTACTATTAATAAGGAATTTATTCAGATGTCGTATTAAAATGTGAGATAAATACAAACAAAATTACAGATAAAAGAAGATAAGAAAATACAATTTTATTCTAATTACCTTGTTATACATAAGCTGGTTTGGGAATACAAAAAATTAACATAAAACATTACAACAGTTGTTCAAAATGCTGTCTATTAACGTCAATGCACTTCTGAACTCGCACTGCTGTTTCTCGAAGAACGTTCGCCAATTGCTGGGCCATTATGCTATTAATTACTCGTCTTACTCGTAGCTCCAGACCCCAAACAAATAAATCAAGGGTCGTTAAATCAGGTGACTTTTGAGGCCACCTCCCAGGACCACTCGTCGAAATTACGTTTTCTCCGAATCTCCGTTCAAGGTAATCGATTACTATCCTTGAATTATGGAGAGGAGCGCCATCTTGGAAATACATTCCATGTCCTAAATCTAAACGTAACTCATCTAAAATGTCCTCAATCTCATTTTCCAGGAATCTCAAGTATCTGACACCAGTCAGAGGTCCTTCAAATATTATTGGACCAATAATTCTACTACCAATTATTCCAAGCCAAACATTGAAATCGAACCGCACCTGAAAGTTACCCTCCCGTAATAAATTTTTATTTTCTTGTGACCAATATTTTGTATTTTGTCGGTTAAATAATTTGTAAACCTTGGCTCGTCCGAAAATAAAATCAGTGCCAAAAAATCATTGTTTGGCTGCACGTTATTATACAAAATACAATTGCAATATTCCATCCTACGGTCGTAATCACGTTCGTACAAATGCTGGTGCAACTGGCATTTAAAATATTTATACTGGTATTTGTGCAAAATTCGGCTTACTGTTTGGTGACCGATGTTCAATTCAAACCCAACTTGCCTTATAGAAACAGTCTTATCAACTTCTATTCGAGCCAACACATTAATTTCCGTTCCTTCGTTAATAATGAAGTTTTCTTCGGTATCATTGTTGGGCTCTCTTCGGAATTGGTTATCAACACGTTTAAAATAATTTTTCGCTGGACATTGGACGTCAAGATATCGTCGGCCATAAAGGTCCATAGCTGCAATTGCATTTTTTACTATCCCCATAAATAATTAATATGTCCGCTTTTTCATCTCTTGTATAAATTTCCTGCATTTTGAACACAATTAACAAGAACAATTTTTAAAGACACAATAAAAACACCGTTAAACCGACAAATGTTTGACAAGCTAAATATTTCATTGTTTTCAAAGCCACCTTAGTTACTGTTGGGTTGTTTGTGGAATTAATTTGGTCAATGTAAAGTTGAAATGAGTACTTTATTTAGATTACATAAACATAAACATTGTTACATATCCGCCTTATACAGCAGGCGGTGCTCGACTACTCTCTATATAAGCTTATTCATATAGCTCAAGTAAGGATACGTCTGAAGTATAAACAATATCGCTCGAAGCATAAGACAATAAAATATTGAATTTATTTCTATTTATATTCTAACACTCCCACTAATTCATTATTTTAATTAAGCTCAATAAACGATTTAAGATTACACTTGTTAACGATTTTGTCAACATATCTGCAACTTGATTTTTAGAATCAACATACACAATTTTAATTTCACCTTCGGAGCACATGTCACGCACAAAATGAAATTTTATATCGATGTGTTTTGTCCTCTTGTGAAATTCTGGGTTCTTTGCCAGTTTTATCGCTGATTGATTGTCCACGCTGATTTCTACAGGGCGCTGGTCGAAATCTAGTTCATGCAGTAATGATTTTAGCCACATTGCTTCTTTCGCTCCCATAGCTAAAGCAATATATTCAGCTTCTATTGTTGACTGTGCTACGACACTTTGTTTTTGACTTGACTTTAAACTTCATCACCCACAGATTGTTTTCACGATTTCCAACACATGACACGTTTCCTTCTGTGTCATGAAATTCACAAGTATGCTTCAAGGCTCGAAATGTGAATTGTTTATCCGTCATTGCTCCCACTGAAAATAAACTTCTATTCAGTTCGGGAATGTACAACACGTTCTGGATTTCTCGATCATGCCATTGACCTTGAACATTTGCTTGAATTTCAATGTTACCAATACCGGTGGCTGAGATTACTTTGTCGTTTGCAATCTTTACGGAAATTGGCTCCTGCAATTCTTCAATTTTTGTAAACCAATCTCGCTGATGGGTCATGTGAACACTTGCACCTGAATCACAAATCCATTTGTTGCTGTCGCTATTCAGGCTGGCTGGATAAAGTTGTGAAATGTCGCTGACATAAACGTTGTTGGATTTTGATTTTTGTTCTGTGTCACTCTTTTCTGCATCTGCTATGCGTTTTCTACATTCACGTGCCCAGTGACCTTCCTTCTTGCAATAATTGCATGTTGTTTTCTTTTTTAACTCAGCAATTTTGCTGTTTTTCTTTTCTTCTGGGCGTGATTTACTCTCGAGTTTTGCTTGTAGCGCTTCAACTTGCAGGGCTAATCGTGATGTTTCATCATCTTGCGTTGACATTCTTACTTCCACTTTTAGAAGCCGCGCTGTGAGATTTTCGAGATTCTGTTCAGTCGATGCAACTGAATCCCATGCAGTTCGGAAATTGTTGTACTTTGGTGGTAGACCGTTGATTATTTTCGAACGTATTGCACTGTCACTTATGTTTTCATTCATGTCCCGAAGCTGTTTTACTATCGATTCAACGTTTGCTAAGTGGCTAGAAATTGACTCACCATCTGCCATGCGAAGTTCGTAGAATTTTTGCCATACCAGTTCTCTCGATAGTTCCGTTTTTTGTTCATGTGTTATTGTTAGCTTTTCCACATTTCAGCTGCTGTCTTGCAATTGACGAGGCACTGAATCATCTGGGGCGTAATTGTTGTCAGAAAGATTACTTGAGCTTTCGAGTCTTTCGAATCCCAGGTAGTCCATTCAGGTGATTCTTTGTTGTCTGGTTCTTTTTCTTGTCCGTTGACAATAGACATTAGTTTTTCTGCTTTGAACACAATTGACACACTGAATTTCCACAATTGAAAGTTCGAACCATCAAATTTTACGATCTGTGCGAGATCGTTTTGCGACGCGGTTGCCATTTTTACTTTCGTGCGGGAATACTGACACTTTTTACACTTACTGTACTCACTTTACTGTTATCAGGCTGATTACTGATTTTTGACCTTTGTGCCTGGACACATAACCTGTTGGGTTGTTTGTGGAATTAATTTGGTCAATGTAAAGTTGAAATGACTTTATTTAGATTACATAAACATAAACATTGTTACATATCCGCCTTATACAGCAGGCGGTGCTCGGCTACTCTCTATATAAGCCTATTCATATAGCTCAAATAAGGATACGTGTCTGAAGTATAAACAATATCGCTCGAAGCATAAGACAATAAAATATTGAATTTATTTCTATTTATATTCTAACAGTTACTTCTTAACATTTAATTGGAACGAAATTGGATTTTCTTTTAGCTGTAATTTTGTTTGTATTTATCGCACATTTTAATACGACATATGAATAAATTCCTTATTAATAGTACTAATAAACGGGACCACGGTACCGATATGGTTCCATTTGAAAAAATAGAGTTTTGCCCTAAAAACAATTTTGGTGAATTTTATTTGCTCATAAATCACATCATTTGATGTTTTTAAGAGGATTTCGATTTTTGTAGCATTACACCGGTTATTTAGATTAAATCGGAGCCGTCATGGCACACTTAAATGGAAAACTAAAAATTATATTATAAAAAAAATTTTTGGCATCATTGGGTTCACAGAATTATGCAGAATTCAAAAATGCAATAATATCTAGGGTGTTCCGTTTGAAAATCGAAGGTTAGTGTCACTTCTGGCGAAACCGGAAGTGAAAAAAAAACAATTTTATGTCAAAAAGTGCCGCTTATTATGTATGTAGTATATTCTAAATTTCAATCAATTATCTTCAAAACTAAAGGAGAAAAGGGGGGGTATACCATGATCTTGTTACACCCGGTATATTATTTATTCACAATCATACTCCTTAATGAGCAAAAAGCCAATAAACCGTTGATTAAATTTTAAAATAGCATTTTATGTTTTTATTAAGTAGGCAATAAACAAAAATTCTTATGTCAAAGGACAAAAATATGTGAAATTGACGTCGCGTCGTTTTTAATATGTAAATATTTATTCAGATTATTTGTTCAGCTAGTATTTGCAGAATTAATTGCTCAGTGTCTAGGTTTGTGTTAATAAATAAACATGCTCTATGTCATAATTTATATTTTCTACAACTGAAATAAAACCAATAAAAAACATAGGTTGGTATATGCCCACTTTCCAACCAGAAAACTGGTAAGAAGGTGACCACTTTCCAACCTGAAATGTCACATTTCACTTCAATTGTCGAATGAAGTTGAAATGTCATACTTTCCAACTTTTGACATGCAAGACAATTTGATTATTTCTGTATGATTGTGGTATAAAAATATTATGCCACTACTTTAATATTGATTCTGAGTTATCAAATCGTATTATCTTCTATTGCTCCCAGTATCTCGAACTAAAATTTAATTTCAAAATTCCAGAGCTTCTTCCATAATAAATTTTTAACAGTTCAAGTTCAGTACAATTGAAATAGATTTGGATCCTGAATATAAACAAACCTGTTTGCAGAAGAGAATTTTAAATATTAAAATAAACATGGCTAAGTTTCTGTTATATATTATATCTGTCCCTTGTGTGTAGTTTCTTCGTCGCCGTCGTTTTAAATGTAAGTCAACATTCCCACAACGTTTCCTCGAAGGCATTTGTTTCCTGAGAGCTATTTATTTAAATTGTGACATAATTTAACAAAACCAAACCTGTCTAAAGTGATCTTTTATGTGAATATACAACTCTGTGAAGCAATATTGCATTTTTAACTTTACCTAAGAACATTTTGTTTTTCCAAATTACTATTTATTTATTTATTTATTTAGATACAGCCACACAACAGATAACCAATTAAAGGGTGGGAATGTTACACTAGTAAGCACCAATAGTATAAGTATTGTATATACTAAATTCACAGTACGTTACAGAAGAAACAAAATACAAATATCATACTAAGAAAAAGTTGACTTAAAATATATATATACACATCACATAACTCTAAAATACATATAAACGATAATAAGGGAAATGGGGTTATACGAATAGTAATCTTCTAATTGACGCAGGACTACAATAAATATATCAAGCTCATTTTGCACCGAATTATAATTTTTACACATAAGATGTATAAGTGAAAGTTTTAGTAAATTTGTTCGGAGGGTAGCAAGATAGAATGTTTCACGATTTCTGCTTCCTATACGAAGTACACGAAAACACTGCATATCCCGGGGACCATACCAGTGAGCAACATTCTAATTTTGATCGCACAAAGTAATAGCACAATAATTTCATAATGTCCGTAATATTAAAACCCTTACAATTCCTTATTACAAATCCTAGGCTTTTTAAAGCTGATGATACAGTTAAATTTATATGTTCATTGAAACTTAGACTTCTGTCAAAGGTCACCCATCAGATCTTTAATTGTATGAGGTCTTTGTAACTCGTGATTATTTAAATGATAATTAAAATTAATATAATTGCGGGCTCTACAAAATGTAAATGCGCTACATTTGGATACATTGAGAGGTAGCTGATTTAGTAGATACCAATCATTTATCTTATTCAAGTTATTTTGAAGCTTGTCACAATCTTCCTCAGTTTCAATTAAGATATTAAGGAAAAATGGTCCCAGTACAGATCCTTCAGGGACACCTAAGCTAGGCAAGACGTCGAATGACCTGAAACCATGGTATTCTACATACTGCCGCCTATTTCATAAATATGAGGTAATTAAATCTAATAGTGCCACTGATAGTCCGAATTTGCTAAGCTCTTGTATCAGAATACCATGGTCCAGGCGCCTTGGAAAAATCCGTATAGATAATATCAACCTGTTTGTTATTATCCAATTTTTCAGAAACGTATTGCGTGACACAGGTGAGGTTAGTCTCAGTGGATCTGCCGGATACATCTCCATGTTGGTTTCTTACAATCTGACCTTGCACGTGCCTTGTTCGTAGCACATTCAAGGTAAACTCAAAAACTTTCGCAAAATTGCAGATGATTATTATTGGCCTATAATTCTCCGCGTTAATTTTGTTGTCTTTTTTGTACACGGGACATAAACGAGAATATTTCCATACTTCAGGAAATATCTATTAACGTAGTTGTTTTATTGTAAAACTATCACTCTAGATACAGTACTGTTGCTGAAACTAAACATTGTCTTGTCTCGCTATTCATCAGCCAATATTATAAAGTGATGCAAAATGCAACCACCAACCATTACTACTATGTCCGACTGCGCGAGGAGGAAGCTCTTCGCTGCAATTGATCGTTTTCATTTCAATTTCCATGTCTATTTATTTGTCAGTTAACCATGAAAATTGATACCTGAAAAAACCCTGGACTGAAATTTTGAAGGTATAGGAGAGAGAAGGGGATTTTTTATCAAATTGAAAATTTTGAAAAAGTTCAAAGTGTGTCGAATTCGGTGGCAGACGCGTGTTTCGTGGCTCCTACAAGACCTCGAGATAAATCCGGATAAATTCTGCATTGATTGATATAAATTAGCACGAGTCTGGCCATTTCATACAGTTGATGATATTTGATTAAATTACGTTGGTTGAATAAAGCAACACAAAATAGTGTATATAAACAACCCGAGAATGTGTACTGCTTGACCGTAAAAACTATAGGTGGATTCAATCCCTTCTCAAGTGGGCGAAATAAAATAAGCAACAGCCAACCAGGTGTGAATTAAACAGATAAGTTTGTTTACTTTATTTTAATTTAGTTTAGCTCATTAATTAATGAAGACTATTTCCTGAAAAATTAGAAACAAAAAAAATTGAAAAGATATTTCTTTATTGGTTTATTAATCCTTGTCGCAGGACAGTTTATTACACAACAGAGAAAAAAATAGGTAATGGAATAGAAAATGCCCGGAATTGGAAGGCGGCAGCTGAAAATAATTACTATAAATTGAAGCCGATTGTTTCAAAGAAACGACATTCTACAGGGTGAGCAAACTATCCCTTCGGACCTTTTTTCTCATAACGCGCAAAAATATTGTTACCGCGAGATAGGACCTTTCCCAGCAACTCCACCGTAAATGGATATTTATCTATGGAACGGTTAATAAATAAAAACAAAAAAAATAAAAAAATAAAAGCTGCCAGATTCAGAAACAGAAGAAACAGAAAACTTAGAAGAAGACAAGTAAGGAAGTGACGATAGATGGAAACTTAAAAGAAGCATGGAAACTGAAAAGAAGCAGCTCGCAAACACCTGCACACCCCAGTCGGTGATGACAGATGGAAACTTAATAGAAGCATGGAAACTTAAAAGAAGCATCTCACAAACATCTACACTTCTCATCCTGTATTCCCACCCCATGCGTCATGCGGCTCTCGCTGCTGACAACAAGCATGTCTAATGTCCAATCCGACGTATGCAGACCGTCTGGCGGTATATAAAACATTCGAAATTTGGTTCCGGCTCGCGGTTTGGCCGTCCTTCGTTGGGCGTGTTCGACGGACGACTAAGCTGCGTGTTGGAACGAACCTCCATGAATGCCCGGAACCGGCAGCAATGCCCACGTTACGCTGGCAAATCAATCAATCACTCAATCCAATTGAAAATTTTGGAAAAAGTTCATCATGCTCAATAAATTAAAATGTTAGTTAGACGTTAGTTCGGAAAATTCTCAATTAACCGAAACTGGAAAAAACGAATTTTTATGCGTACATCGAAAGCATTTTAACTTTGGTACGGTATTAATAGACCAAGACTACTTCATTGCTAAATTTGTCTTGGTAAATTAGCCTGCAGGCTCAATGGCACAAAGTGCCATTTTTTGTCAATATACTAGAAACTGAGAGATACCAAAAAACGTTAAGACAGCAATAAATTATTTACAACGATTTTATCTTTAAATGTTAACCAATCCCATTGATGGCAAAAACATATATTTAAATCTCAAATTTTTAAAAAACTTTTTACCCTCGCGTAAAATTAATTGAAGCTCTTAAAATGTCCTTCAAAACGTTTTTTTCTATTCGCTGAAGCATTAAAATTATTCGAGTTAAAACCGAAATAAAATGGGCCAAAAAAATACAAAATCCTTAAACACATTAAGATACAAATTTGCCATTAAAGCTGCAGCTACAAATACTTGTTTGCAGCTAACTTAATTAGTTTCCACACGATGCAGTATTAGATAATATAAAAGACTTTACTACAGAAACAATTAAGGATGACAAACTGTCTATCACCAGAAAACTCGAATTGAAAGAGTGGTTGTGATCCACGCTAATTTCAGTAAATATGAATCAAGCACTAGCCCCAGTAATGTGTTAAAAATAATTTTCTGCGCCTGCAAAATGAGTTGGAGGTCGGCTTACGATTGCAGAAAAAGCGAGTTACATTATGCTTCAACTTACTCGATATGCAATGCAAATAGTTGTATGATCACTTCACCTATTCAAGCCAGACATTCATATCGAAAATGACAATAATAATGACAATGATAAATCATAATGATGTTATGTAAAAAGTTAATAATTACTTCTCGGCAGAAAACGTCAGCATTACTACAGGGGAAAACAATTACACAGTCACACAAAAAAGGAAAAAAGTTCAGAACCAGAAACTAGAGCTACCAATCTTTATCTATTTTGACCTGAATTCGATGGGGCCATCAGATTTCATTTTTTATCTTTGAAATAGCATTTTTATACTTCAAAATCTAAGAGAAAAAAATCCAACGATAAAACGAAATTCATCGAATTCAAGAAGTCAAAATACATAAAGATTATTGATAGGCTTAGTTTCTGGGTCTGAAATTTTTTCTTGTGTGGCTGTGTAATCAAAAGAATAGAATCATACGCAATGAAACACTTGAGACACGGCCAAAGACGAGACATGACACACCTATTAAAAAAAGCGCTAAGACTGAACAGCAACAAACTGAAAATAGGGAGGCCATACTACACATGGAAAACAACAATCGAGAGGATTATGAATAAACTAAAAAAGAATTATACACACTGGGAAAGAATGTCAAAGTAAAAAACGGAATACAATAAAGAAATATCAAGGATATGCACATACATACACACTACCAGATTCAGAAACAGAAGACTCGGAAGAAGAAAAGGTGAGAAGATGATCACAGACGGAAACTAAAAAGTATGTTCCATATCCAATCCGGTGTACGTAGCTGGTCCTGCGGTATATAAAAATATCCACATTGGATATCCGGATGTGGCAGCCTACCATACACTAGCTAATCAATCAATCAATCAACAAATACTTTTCTATTTTGTCTTATTTATAAAATACATATGCCAATTACTGCACATTTTGCCCCTTTGTTAGAAGATTTTACATATATGCTTTCGTGCGGCAATTTTGAATCCGCTATTTTTTTCCACACGTTTGAACCTTATATTCATAATCAGTAACCTTAGAAGTATCGACAGTCTCACCGACTAATACTTAATATTGCATCAATTATTAATTTTCTTGAATGAAGGAGTGGTTTCAACCTCTGGGAGGCAAATGATAACATTCTTTGTTTTTTATCATAATTCTACACAGTTTTCAAAAGCCATCATGGAAAGTTTCTTGCCAATTCAGTCATTGGACGAGAATTTCAAGGTTTTAGCGTTTTTACGGCTTCATTGACTACACCAAAAGTATTCAGTTCTTATACAAGTAAACTCCCACAGTTGCACATCAAGATGTAGTTATGGTTTTTTTGCAAGTTCAACCAATAAAAAGTCATTTCATCATAAATATCCTCAGTACATTTTGGAATTCCCCGTATTTAGTATTTTCAACAAAAGTTGCGTGTTGCTGGAAACTATTAGTTTCTATTCCACTAGACAATAACAAGACAGAAATAGTTTCTCTACTTTACAGAAGTAACACTCAGCTAAATGACTGTCTGTTAAAACACGTAGCACGGAATAATAAGATTAAAAGATGAGTGACTCCTCGCTTGGCCGAATATTCAAGGAAACAAATTGGAAGCAAACTGAGTAATCCGTCAGTCTATGCTAGACTAGAGGACACAATACCGAACTGCAGAAGAAACAACACCCTTGGTCTTAACCAGATTACAAACCAGATTGCCACGATAGATTCCTAGCATCCTTGGTACAGCTCTCTTTATCACTACACTTAATCTTATGAGCAAAGTTCAACAGTATCGAGGCATAACCACAACAGTGGCGTACTATTTCATTGTAAGAACATCAACTATTTTAGGGCGCGTCAATATTTATGATTTATAGTTATCAAAAATAGCATATGGGGTAAGTGAATAGTTATTTGTAGTACAGGGAAACAGAATAAAAAAAAACTCACTCAAGATAATTTTGAAAAATTATATATATTAGTATAACAAATAGGTAAATGAAGAGTAACCGAACATCCTCTTTGAAGAATTTTTGTCGGTGTTTTATTATACTCTCCCTTCAGCATATATTTATTAATTATTTCATACTAATTTTTAACACGCAGATATTAGAATTAAGGTAAGTGTACAGTAAATAATCAAGTACGTCTAATGATAAACTAACACAAAATATAACACAAATATAAATGCAAAAATATAAAAAATTCCAGTATCAAAAAATCTGAAAAAAGAAATCTAAATGTAGCTTTTAGTCAGTTCTTTCAAAGAGAAGTATAACGGATGCTGTAGCAAAAGTACTGTCTAAAAAGCATTATCAAACAGCTTTGTAGAATGTATCATTCTTATCTAAAAAGGTGGCTTATTATGTAAGTGTGAGAGGGGGTGGCATTGTGGGTGGTTGTGCCGTGAAACACCCAGAAAAAAACGCAAAAAGAATCGATTAAAACTCGATTAAACATTAAACGTGTTAAAATTTAACTCATCGATGGGTTAGAAATTCTGCGTAATAATAGAACAAAAGCACACACCGAATTAATAATTGAAAATTACTGGTAAAGTGTTTATTAGTATCAAAAATAAAGTAAACACGTGTCTATTGCAGTACCTAGCTGGGCCGTCGTAGAGGTAAACAGGCCGACCCATACATTTATATCTGGAACCCTTTCAAGTGGATGGTTATTGCTATGAGCAACATGTGTTTATAAAGCAATATAGACATACTAGTTGTGGACGAAAAATATAAGTTCTAATTAGTAGTATTAGTTTATTACTTTATTAAAATTGAAAATGTATTAAACATAGGCAATAAAATAGAAAAATGCCCGGAACTGGAGAACGGCAATTGAAACTAATTACCACAAAAACCAACCAATATACAGGATATACAAAATATTCTACTTTCCTGCCTCTTTCTCATAACCCGCTGTAAAAAGCTCTTTTACCGCGAGATAGAAATATAAAAATTCTCTTACAGAAAGGAAACAAAGGTGTGGAAAAAGGGATAGGATGGACATACCAATGCAAGACGTTGAAACGAGAACATACCAATTATTGATGTTTCTTACAGTGAGCTGATGTATGCCTTGGCAAAGAAACAAAATGGACGTTGAAGCGAAAACACAAGTTTCTGGGGAGCATGAAACCATATCTGGGCGCAAGCGGGCGGAAGGGAATGCACACTGCTAGAAGCAGAAATAGAAGAAGAAAGTAAAGAAGCATGGAAACTCAAAAGAAGCATCTCACAAACACCTACACTCCCCATCCCATGCTGATAGATGAAAACTTAAAATAAGAATGGAAACTTTAAAAAGAAGCATTTCGCGTCATGTGGTTCTCACTGGCAACAAACATGCCCCTTATCCAAATCTGGCATACGGCTGGTCCCGCGAGATATAAAAATATCCAGATTGGATATCACGGAGCGGCAGTAATGCCGCTGGCTAATCAATCAATCAATCAGTCAATCAAAAAGGTGGCTTATATGAGAGACCAAATAAATAGAAACGGTTAAGGTTTTCTTGATTTGGATATTACTAACAAGATGCCTTATGCCGCGTATCATGCCAGGACCTTTTTCGTTATTAACCCCTTGAGGCTCAGAGACTGATTTGTCACAGATTTTACGTCAAATCATTAATTTTACTTGTTTTTATGAAGTTTTTAATTACCGGTAATTTTAAGTCAAAATTTTTACAGTTTTCGGGGAATAACATTTTGCGGCCCTCGGAGTTTTTCCTTCGATACTTCAATTACCTATTTTCGTTTAAAAATACTTCAGAAAAACTATGACTTGAATGGTTCCTCATCGCTCCAAAATTTGGGAAATTTGTACCCAATCAAACTGCTACCAGCGCAGAGTAGGCTAAAGATTGAGGAAGGACCCTCTTACCAAGAGGGAGATCCTCATCCGGACAATTTTTGAAAATCACATGCCTAAAAACAACATTTTCCGCTATTTTGGCACTTGGACAGTATTTGAGTAAAGGCAGGATCTTTATCAAAAGTTTAGCTATTCTGTTGTAGTTTATATACTTACGTTTGCAATACATTTTTATATTATTTTTATTATATTTCATCTTATGCTTCGAGAAAAAATAGCAATCAATTATAACTGGTTTATTACTTGAAAATGAGTGTCCAACATTTTTATATTTAGGCAACTTAACCTGTGCCAAAGCCACCATCTAAATCCTAATGCAATACCTCAATGAAAAAATAAAAAATAATTATGGAAAACACTAATAAGTAAGACATATGCGTAAGTAAAGAAAAAAGTTGTATTTTACAACGATTCCGTTTTTAAAATGAAAGGAAAAAATGATAGATGATACAAATGAATTATTTGCGAGTTAAATTAAGAAGTAACCTAATCTAATAGCTTTTTGGCCAGTTCTTCACTAGTCCTGGCTATTTCATCTATAATTAAATTTTCATCTAGATTATAAAATAACTCTCTTTCTATATTAAATAGGAAATTACACATCTTGGCTTAAAGTAGACCTAAGTCGATATTTAAACACCATCTCATAAATAACTTGTGCACAAGGTATAGTTAGAACTTTGAAAGCTATATACAGGTTGGTAAACAGTCCAGATTGTGAGAGTTGGAAAAGAATAAAAATGGCGCACGACAAACACTGAAAATATTGTTTCGTGTCAGAGTATCTAATATCCATAAAGGTCTTCTTCAGATTCAGATTCTAAATCGTCTTATTCACAGTTTTTTTAGCTTCATTCTTGTTCTTTTTCTCTCTCTCATAAAACTTTTGTATTGATCTGCAAACTGTTTCAGCTCAACTAATAATATAATTAATTAACTTCTTTCAATTTTACAGAGCTTAGAAATGCTGCAAAGGACATCCGTAGGAAAACTATCAAGATTTTCGGTTACATGAAATTTCTTTGGGTCTAACCAGGAACAATATCTCAAAATATCTTTGTCTGGACTGAATCTATCTTCGATATTCGTCTTAGCACAATCTAAAATATTGAAAAAGACTTGTTGAAGCACCGCCTGTACCAAGTTCCAGGCGGTAGAATAGTCAATGGTTTTACTTTGCAAACATTTTGAAACAGGAGATATAACCAGAAATAAATCTAGTAAAACAATAGACATAAATAGGTTTTCAAAGGACCATTGACTGACTAAATTTCTTCGAACTTTGATTTACAGTCAAAATTTCCAATTGTTATTTCTTCTAAAACGGTAATAAAACTGAAAAGTTTCCCTGGATTTACACTTTCCTCACTCCTTAACAACTCTTCGTCAATAATAATATAATGAAAGAAAGAGCTTTGTGTTTGCCCCAACCCCTTGTGGCTCCTATATTTTGCAACCTATACAGTTTTTCATGAGCAATATGTTATCTTTTTGTTTCTCTATCTCATACGGCCATTATTTTGTAAACAGCAAATTCTTCCATCAATCTAAATAAGTTTTCTGCTTGGAGCAACTTTCTTGTTGAACCAGCCACTACTATGTTAAGTGTGTGTATCATAAAGTGAGTGTAAATAAGATCTTCGTTTTCCTTTTCCAAGAGCCTTTCATATTGTTAGCTCCATTAAATGAATTCTTATTTTTCCGTTCCGAGATTAAAAACAACAACTAGGTACAATAAAGTTAACTTTTGTTTGCGTTTTTAAATGTTTTAAATGTTTTCTTAACCGCTTCTCAAGTCACCGAGGTAACTCCTTGAAAATACAGAATGATTTTGTGTTAGGTATTAGGTAGAGAAACGAGGCCCTACAGCTTATAGTGGAGTCCGAACCACAATACAATAGAGCAGAAAATGGACTAGATTGGGTACCGAGTCTGGACTTCCAGTTTCTTCTTTTCGTCAAGTTGTTTTTCTTAACAGTTTTTCCAGACAGTTGTTGCAATTCAACAAACAGTTCGTTTGGATTTTGTAAATACACCGATGCGTCAGTCGCTTCCCTTCACCAGCGACAGGCCGCCACACGTCAGTGGCAATACTATGCAGACTAACTGTTCTGCCTCACTGCTGTGCTGGGTAAACATTAACTGGCGTTTTAACAACAGCCCCGCCGGGGCCCCAAGTGTAAACTAGTTTTTCTGAGACCCCTTCGTCCCCTTGGGTCGGGGGCCCTCGGCGATCGCCGACCAGCCGACTTAGCCAGTCCGTTCCTGGAAACAGACTTAAAATATTAAAACTAGTGTTGAAAAATTTGATAATGATGATTGTAATACATTCGGTAGTACATATTCGATGTCATAAAAGTACATAAAAAGTGTTTGTTTTTATAAACATTGTCGTCCTCTGATGACGGCGAATAAACCGAAACGTAAGAAAATACAATTCTCATTTAACTGACTAAAAAATCAGATACACCAAGTCAAGCTAATAAAACTAATACCTAAAAAATGAAACCTGATTAAGTGATCAAATTTTACTACTCTACTACTGTATAATTTTATTTAATAATCTTGAATTATTCCGATAAAGAAACTAAATTAGTCGGCTTGTCATAATAAGTTTTGAAGCTGCGCGCGTGGTTTCCATATAAATTAAAAGCATTTACATAATACCAGATGTTTACGTTCTTATTTATTGATCAGCTGAACAAGTCTGACGGAATCCAGCTGATTCCGTGACCTTGATCGCCAGTTTAGAATTTGTTTTTATGATCTTTTTATGAGTTAATTTTCTCTGGTTTGTAATTGTAATGCTTCTTTCTTGTTTATTGTGGTAGTTCGACGTGAGAGTGCGATGATAGTTTCATACCGGTTACTCCCAAACGGATTTAGAAATATTACCAGTTTGCTTTTCTTAGTAAATAATATTTTGAGGAATGTTTTATATCATATAGGAGTAAAATAATTTATAACATATTTCTGGTAAATATTTTATATTTGAATGCAATAATTTCTATTTATTTTGACATTTTCTACACAATATTGGACATAAAACATTTGAATTAAATTGAATATAACAAAATTTTAATTCATATTCATATATTGTTAAATATTAATAAATAAACACGTTTTGTTATGTAAATTTAAATGCTATTTCCTCTGCGAAGTTTAGTTCGGTAGTTGCATTAATTAATTTATTACATGTTATTATGTTTATTGTAATGAAATTATGAATAAATATAAATATTGTGGACATTATCCAAATTCCGCTCTTTGGTCGTAAATATGTTAATATGATATACAGGATGAAATTGAAACATATGGATACATTTAAACCTATAATCATAGATCTTCCAAAATAGGTAAAGGCATTTCATTCAAGTTGCAAATAAATAGACAATTTCGACAATTTTATTATGATATCTGAACACATGTATACTACTGAACACTATACAGGGTAATGAAACATATTCTTCATAGGAGTTTGCAAACAGCACAGAAAACTATCTATGAGAACGAAAAGAAAAACTATTTGTAAAATTATTGATTTACAATCTTTGCATTTTTTCGATAAACCGAATTCTGGTTACGCTAGCAATTGAAATCCTAAAATGAATTTGTCTTTCTTATTGGACAATTCTCATTCTAACACTAGTTTCCACACAGTCTCCTACGGCTACGCAGAGTAAACTAGTATCCACATAACTAACCCCCTACGGCCATGAAGATTCAGTTAAAATGAGAACAAAGGCCCAAAATGAATTTATTTACATACCTCGTCTTTTGGAAAATTTTTCATTCAGATGGATTACATTTACATGAAATCATTTTGTTTCTTGGAATTGCTTAGTCTTTGTAACGTCCTTATTCTGGAGCTCAAAGCCACTCACACGATGTTTCAAGCAAAAACCAAGACAATTACCAATTGACTTAACTAGTTAGGTAACACATAGGTGAAAATTTGTTTTTTCATTCTATCAATGTCAAAAAACTTGTTAATTAATTGTCTTGGTTTTTGCACGAAACATCTTGTGAGTGGCTTTGTGCCTTTCTGATGAATTCCAGAATAAAGGCGAAAAACGTTTGAAATGCTAAGCATTTCCAAGAAACAGAATGATAGATTTCATAAATATGTAATCCATTTGAATGAAAAATTTTCCAAATGGCGAGGTATGTAAATAAATTCATTTTAGGCCTTTGTTCTCATTTTAACTGAATCTTCGTGGCCGTAGGGGGTTATGTGGATACTAGATTACCCTGCATAGACGTAGGGGACTGTATGAAAACTAGTGTTAGAAAGAGAATTGTCCAATAAGAAAGACAAATTCATTTCAGGATTTTAATTGCTAGCGTAACCAGAATTCAGCTTATCGAAAGAATAAATTTCATTGCAATTATAAGCAAACAAAAAATAATTCACTTTTAAGCTATACAGGGTGTTTGGGAGGTCGATGAAAAGCCTTGTTGAGTAACAGGGCAGATTATTTAGGCTGCATTATGACAAACATATCTTAATATAAAATCTTACGGTTGTTGAGATTTTCGCGTTAAAAAAAAAAACACACATTTTTCACATTCTCACCCTAGTAACACACTAGTGGAACATTACACCTTGATTATTTTATAATAGCAAATTACATTTTCGAGGAAATATCATTAAAAATGGAGCTGTCTCAGATGTTAAAATACATTTAAAAACATTTTAAGAAAAAATATTTTTTAACATTAAATGGGATCCATTACTTGTTTGGTCAATGGTTGTTTGTTGTGTAAATCACAGAACAGGTACACACTCTAGGATTTAAGAAAATAAAAATAACCAAGGTGTACCTAATGTTCCAGTGGTGTGTTATTAGGGTGAAAAAAATTATATTTTTTTAAAAACGCGAAAATCTCGAAACCCTCAAAAATCGTAAAACTGTGTACCAAGGTGTGTTTGGCTTAATGTAACTATAAATGATCTCCCCTGTCGCATTCGCAAGGCTTTGCGTCCACCTTCCAAACACCCTGTATACATAGGGAAATGTGCGTAAAATTGAATCTCGCGCAGGTCCGGTCTTATCTTATTGCAAGTGTTCTTAATTCGCCTTTGAAAGGGATGCACCGGGTAATTGTTTTTTTAAATTCCGAATAGGTACCGGGTATCATCTGAAATTTACACACCGGGCACCGGGTCTCATTAGGCCAGATAATCGATACCAATAAAAAATGCATCTACAGCGGTCAAATTTGACCGTCATTTAATCAAGTTATGACAGTTTAAACATGTAAAAATTTTAATTATCGTGGAGAACACCTACGGTCTATAAGAATTACGTTCGTCTTGGACTAACGTTGAAAGTGAAACTAGCCAAGTTTATGAAAATTGCTTTTCTTTTCAAATGTTACTCTTGAAATCTACATTTTTTTTTTTTTTTTAGGGAAAATGGAACAACGTGGCAACGCCGCAGTGTAAGTACATAATTGATATATCCCTGGATAGGGAATTAAGTGTCAAATATAAATATACCCGGTGTCAACGGATTCATTAGACAAGCCATAGTTTTCATAGTTTTCAAAATATGTCTTCGATTTGGCTGGGGTAATATATATCAACAATGGAAAATTTTTCATAATTTCATAGTCTTCCACAGTGGCGGATCTACAGCAGGGTTGGCAATTTTAAAACAAAATGTTTTAAACAAATGTTTTTTAAGTGTTTAAAACACACTAACCTGTTTTAAACACATTTGTTTTAAACATGTTTAAAACAATTGTTTTAAACATGATTTTTTTCAATGCGTTTTTTGGTTTTTTCAGTGTGTTTGATGGATAATTTTTGGAACATCGTTGTATTTGATAAGGTAAAAAAAAATATAATAAAATAAAAAAATATGAACTTTTATGTAAATAAAACTAGTTATAATAATACAGTAGTATAAGTACAACGAACGAAACATATTACTGTTATATAGAAGATATACCTGTTATTATTTATTTCCTCAAGTGTTAATTTTAAAGCGATTAATAGCACAGGTACACACAAAAAAAGTACGGGAAGGTAGACCTATGTATTCCCATGCATTTTGACCTGCTGAACACGAATCCGATGTCCGCTTTGCCCGATTGGCTCTTGTATTTTTCCTAACCTCAAAAAAAAACGCTGTAAGAATGCCTGAGAAAATGAAAGTGTAGCTAAAAATCTGAAAAAATTCAGAGGTAAGTAGAATGGCAAGAGAAATCGAATGGTGCAAACTAGAATTCTATAGATGTTTTGGTTTCCGATATAGAGCCTCGAGGAGTGCGAAAAAAACAAATTTTTTCCTTCCGGTGACTTTGAGCTGCTCTATCTCGAAAACGAAGGACCGCAGGGATGTCTATCGCCATCCTATGTACCCCTGAATTTTTTTAGCTACATTTTCATTTTTTCGGGCATTCTTACGGTGTTTTTTGAAGTTAGGAAGAATGCAAGAGCCAATCGGGAAAAACGGACATCGGATTCATGTTCAGCTGGTCAGAATTCATGAGAATACTTAGGTCTGCCTTCTCCCACTCGACTTTTTTTTTATGTGCCTGTGTAGTCAATACCCATTCACCAAACAATTATTACACTGTTGCACAACTTGACGTATTTATTACACCGAATTGGCCGAGCCATTGTCAAGTATCGTCCTCGTCTTGTTATGATGCAATATGGGCATGGCTTATAGAATAAACAATGTATTGAGTCGACGCGCCCGTATAAATTTAAGTTTAAAAACATATCTTTTATTTTTTAAAACATGTTTTTTTTTTTCAACAATTAAAAATCCATGTTTAAAACACATTGAATTGTTTTAAATTAAAAAAAAAAACGTGTTTTTTCATTAAAATAAAAAAAAACACAATTTTTGCCAACCCTGATCTACAGGGGTTTCGGAGGTTCCGTGAAACCCGGACCCGGGACCTTTATGGGCCCGGAATGGACCAGCCCAGATAGTTCAACACCTCACACTTCACAAAACGAAAGTCAAGTCAAATTAATCGCAAAATAAAGAAAAACGTTATTAAATCTTAGTTAACAATTTTTTTCTGAGTACTATCCTGTTTAGTTATACTTTGATATGGGCCGCGGCCGCGTTGTGTTATTGCATGTTCATACTATGAATCAAGAAAGATATCAAAAGCTTTATTTTCAATAGAATACTCAATAGCACGAAATTTTAATTTATTTGACATAGTAACTAATTTTGCTAATGCTAAAGCAAGAAAAAAATCGTTTTCTTGGTAAAGTTTTTTTGTCTATGAAGAATGTTATTTTGGTTTATTTCTGTATGTGAATATTTATATTCTGTTTTTTATATAAGTCAACTGATATTAAATAAGTACCATTGACAAGTGTGTTTTTGTTCAAATATAAAGTTCCATAAAATACATATATTTAGTAGTCAAACAAGCAAAAAACATGTTTTAAAGGGGCTCCTCAAACGGCCTGAAAGAAAAGTCTGATTGAGGGCCCGCGGAAAGCCATTCGAACCCAGGTCCGTAACAGCAACGCTCCGCCACTGGTCTTCCATCAGTTCTGGTTTCGCCGGAAATGACCAAAACTTTGAGATTTTAAATAGAACACCCTGTATATTTTTATACTTTTTGATTCCGGCGATAATCTTAAGTACGTCTAGACTGCGTAGTTTTAAAAAATGTTTGAGACTGCTTGATTTTTTAGGGCTATTTATATTTTTTGCATCTAGACTGCAGTGGATGCCATGCACTCAAATCAATCAAAAAATGGACCTAAACAGTAAGAGAAAAATGTAAACATGAGATTTTTTTATTTCGTTTAGTAGCTACGACAAACCAAAATTTCTGAAATCACTAATTTGTAATTACGTCAACGTTTTCAAATGGCACATCTTTTAGACAGTAGCTAAATACCAATTTTCCCGACAAATCCATTGATACCTTCAAATCGAAAATCGGTTTGTATATTAACCCTAATACACAAGTTCCTTGGTGCATAATGATTAAAATATCGAGAAAATACGCTTATCAAGCATGCCGTGGAAACTGAATAAAACTAGATTCAAAACATTCATTTTGTCAACAAAACAACGCTGTCCGAAATGATTCATTTTAACAATAAAACATTAAACCTTTTGTTTCAAAAATTTAAAAAAATATAGGTATGGAATGTTCGTATCTCGGAACTTTAACAAGATCACTAAAAATCCAACGGCTAATTTTACCTAACGATATACTTATAAAAAGGGAAAACCAACCTAACCCGAAGAACTAACCTAAACTAATCTAAAAGCCGACACCTCCTTCTTAAAGACGATTTTGTTCGCTTTCTTAGGTATTTGACACAGATAATATGTCACTGTTTATGAAGTAGCCTCTATGAAATTTCAAATCTTTTAGCTTTCCGCGCAGTACAAAATCAAACGCAATTTTAATTCATTTTACACAAAAACTACTTATATCCTATGAAAAAAAATCATATTCTCTTTTCTCTCAAAACATCCTATTTTATTATTTCGATTACCCGATATTTCTCGAAATATTTAAGAAAAGCGGAATTAACATTCAAGTTCAATTTTTTTTATGGAGCGCCTTCTGTATACTTTATCCCAAGCTTGTTGTTATAGATTATATGTAAATCTACATTTAAAAATAATATACTTAAAAAATATCGTACGCAGAACAATGAATGTCAGTTGGTTTTTATTCTGCTTCGTATGTTAAAAATTCGTACTCCTTTTTTAAACGTTTTCTGTACATTATAGCTTCGTTGGCCTCAGCGAGATATAGAGTTCCCACCATGGCACATCAGTAGTAATTCTTCAAATTTGGCACCATCTTTTATTTTCGAAGTAGAAGTCATCTTCAAATGATATGAGAGATAAAAGAAAAAGAGGACGCCGATTTAAAAGCAATTCCTTTAAACGCTCCCAGAAGCGAAAAAGAAACTGTCAGTGGTGTATACTTTCCCAAGGAGACTCTACTTTCGAGGGGATCATATTAAATTTACAATATTAAACTGATTTTGATCTAGTATCACTAGACTAAACTTCTCAACTACATAACGAGGCATATATTCTACTGTTTGTAGTAATCGAAGGATTAGAGGGTATTTGTGAGACTTGGACGTACTTTTACTTTTTCTCGGCTTAAATTTAAAATTAGGTTGGATAACATTTGCATCTAACAAGGATAAATATGTATGTATACGAAATTTACTTATAAAGGGTGTCTGATAAGCTTGGCTAAAATCCAACGTTTTATACTCATCAATTTAGGGTACCATCTCCGATAGCCGAATATTTATTATTTTTGTCCGCAACTTTTTTCTTAATACAGTCAATAACAATACATACATATAGCTATATATTTTCCGTATAATTCAACAGAAGTGTATTTTAAAAACTAAACGACTCTATCTAATATAGATTGGTTCTTTCTTATTGAATTAAATTATGCTAACACTTCGGATACTGGCATTTAACTCTAAACTAGCAGACATTTTTGAAAAAAGTGGGACATATATGTTCCTAGACAATTCAAAAAATAATATACTACCTAAAGACTATATGCAACTATTTTTTTTTAAACTTGAGACGCGAGAGACAGAGATAGGGACAGACGAACTGGACGTCCGCTTGGAGAGAAAAAACGCGCGAGCTAGCACGTAGCAAATTTTACATTGAGGCCGCTTTATCAATGCGATATTCTTACTCCTGCTATATATACTGAAACCGAAATCTGAGGGGAGGGGCTTAAATATTTGTGAGTCTCGGACACAGGGGAGAGGGGGGGTATGAAAATTCTAGATTTTCTATGGACGTCATTTATGAATGGCCCCTAATTCAGAAATAATATATATATTGCCTGAAAACCTACAACCGTTTTGTCTTTTTTTATGTCACATTATATATATTATAGATTCTCTTTAATAAAACTATTATATATGCCTTATTCTATAGTTCAATACTTATCATAAAAATGTCATGCAGATCATGTAATTCTTCAGCATTTTATTATTATCCTGTTCGCCATTTAACACTTTCGAGTTGCTTACCTGGAAAAGAAAAGAAAAATAGGTATAGTAGGTATATTAACATAATGTTACATTGTTACAACACTGATTTATTAGATACTGATTATTAGATACTAGAGTCGGGTCCAGTTTAAAATGATCGATGTATGAATTAATGTTGCGCATACGTTATCACCATCTCTTGCACACAAACTTAAGCAGTAGCCTAAAGACATTGTCAATGTATGTCTACCAAGATTCTTTCCCACTTCCTTTGACACGGAAATATGAAATGTACACTGAGGATTAAGAAACATAGTCATAAGCTCAGCGATTCTCAAACTGTGTGATTTGACGACGAATATTAACGTGAACTAACACCACTCTAATTATGAAAAACGACTTTATATGAATTATTTAAGTTATTTTTAGTGGTAAATAGTGGATAATGATCCGTCAAACGAACAATGTCAAACCACTAAGTCTTACAATTTTCTAGTATGTACATATTACACGTTTTAGAATATAATGAACATAGGATCGCGTAGCTCAGTGGGTAAAATACTCGAGCAGCAATAAATATAAATGGGGTGGTTGCAAGTTTGATCCTCACTTCTACTTTTTTTTAAATTTGATTAAGCTCTATTAAAAGTTAATAATTTTCTTTCTAAAATTTTTATTTTATTAAACCGCGCCGCGAGTTTTAAAACTTTATTTTCCCCAAAAATGTGTCTTTTATTACTACTAGCGGGTGTTTATCTCTAATAAAATCGACTTTCTTACGTTATGTATTAATACACGAATGGTGAAACGTGCGTCGACTAGATAAATTGTCCAAGTGTAGTTTTCAAGTGTTTTAGTGTTTATGAAAATGTTGCGTTGTTCTCTCAGAATTGCTTTAATTTTTTTGTTTTAAAATTACTGTTAATTTTTTTAATATATATATTTTGTCAACCAGAATATTTATTTATTACTGCTAAAAGAAAAATAATTTATTTTCCTTATCCTCAGAGATTTCAGATTTTTTTTTTTTTTATTATATGAAATATTTTATTTTTACTAACATCATTTCCCCTACTCACACTACGATCCTATCCTTTTCTGGCAAGAAATACCCATACCTTCCAGTGGTTGTTGCTGTACGCAGTAAGTTACACTTAAAAATTTCATTCCTCTGGTATACATTTTAGACATGTCTTATGTAAAATTAATGTTAAAATATTATCAACCAATTTATATTATCAACAGGTAGCTTCTTACAAAATGTGAGGTTATGAAATAAGATTTCTATACTATATTCGAGAGAAACTGTTAAGAATCATCATTCCTCTGGCTCCTTGTAGGCCAGAGGGATGACTAATATCCAGAGGAAGGGACTGCTGATAAGCTTGTCGCCCAAGGGAACGATATAGCGTCTTTAGATACATTATTTCGTTGTCTTGGAGGAACTGTTCCTGGGGTGACTTTTTTAATGCAAGTTGTGAACAAATTGAAATTATGTCACAAAAAATTTGCCGATCTTAAATAAAGCCTTTTCGTGGAACCATGCAGGTCCATCAGATCTCTTGTGGATCTTTACATTTTCATAAGTTAAGCTTACCAGTCCAAAATACTTCGTCGAAGTACTTTCTTGGCTCGTTAGACTATCAAACCAATAATGAACCAAATTCTGACTATTCAGATAACGAAATAATAAATCTGCATCAGTTTAATGTTTCGAAAAAAAATAGTTATGAAGATATTTATTCAGATGACGAGGAAGCTGGGACAATCCGAATTGCATCAGATAATAATCTTGAGTAGACTCTCGATAATATTGTTAGTGGAATATATGTGCTTGTCGAATTGGCGACCAAAAAAAAAACAATTACAGATATGTGGCTGTCACACTGAATGATTTAACGGAACATCGCGAAGTCAAAGTTGCTTTTCTTCGTGTATTTGAACCTAAAGGTCTTTAAGCTTCTAGACTTGATGAAAATGATTTAGCATTCATCTCGTATGATCAGATTATGGAAATTTTGCCCCATTCAACAATTTCTATTATAAAGAACAAAACTTGTTACACATTTTCAAATGAAGTCAACGTTTTTGAAAAAGCGATATATGTATACATATTTTTTAGTTTTGGTACGGTGTTTGTTATGATTTCTTAAAATGTTGATTTTAGTTGTCTTCTCATAAGAACCTTGTATTATTTTTAAAATATAGACTATACGATATAAAATCTAATAAATAATGTCATTTCACTGCCATTAACATCATTCTTCTGGTCCGATTTTTAAGAAAACTGATCTAAAACCTGCGTAATCAAAAATTAAGTCTGATCCTTCTATGATTTCCGTCATTCGACATTAGTTCATTTAAAATATTCGAGGATTATCCCATACGATAATTTTTAATTTGCAATATTTTCATATTCCAAATAAAATAGTTTGAAAATTTTCGCCAATATGATTAGGAATAATCAGAGAGGTAAATTGGTATAAAATATTTATTTTCTACTTTTTGTTTCAAATTTGATTGAATGAGCATTGCCGGGCAAAAGTAAATTATTTTCAAGGGAGCAAAACCACCCCCTTCATTTAAGGGATGACAATATTTTATTTTTGCCTATGTATCCTAATTTGAAGCAAAAAGTAGCACTTAACAAAAATTATTTAATGTTTTTTTAAATTTTATTTCAATTTAAAATAATTTAAAAAAAATTAAATGAAAATGCAAAAAAATTACTAATTTTTCAAAGCCTACTTCAATTTAGGGGTAGTAGGTAGAAGTATCTCTTAATAATAATTTTGGATATCCTCTTGAATGAGCATGTCTTCTACCTCCTTTGACTACCTTGACATTGATGTCAAGATATGTTATCAATTTTTCTAACATAACTGCTAGAATAAATAAAAACTAATAACTTTTAAGCCAGCGTAAAAATACGTTTGCTTACAATTGAGTAGTGCATTTAACTTCTTAGCAAGACAGCATTTGAAATGAGCAAACTCTCGGTCAGATGTGCCACATGTGGTCTGTGGCTGTGTTGTTGGTTACGCCCTTTATTAATATTTTCTTAACTCACTGTTCGCCTCTGCATAACCAAATCATCATCAATCAAAGCATTTTGACATATTGAAACTTGTGAAGGAACAACGGACGCATCAATTATGTGCTGTATTGTCTGTGTTTTATTGTTTAACCTATTTTACAGAGAAAATGAAATTTTTGATTGAGACCCAAGTGATGAACTTTACTTTGTATAACTATAAGCCTAAACATGCCTATTATAAAAGACTTCTTGTATTAAAGGTACGCAGTATATAAATAAATAAACGAAATTATACATTTTTCAACAAGAGGCTTTAAATTAAATATTTTAGAATCTCTAAAAATTTACAAATACAGTAATAATAAAGATTATGATTTGTTAAACGATCAATTAGATCTTATATATTCACCTTTGTTTACAGCCGGAAGACCCAAAGTTATGTTTATTATTGTCATCTATCTGCCTACACAAATAAAAACTTAAATGCTTTTTAGATTTATTTAGGTTTTTATCAGTGTTTTATAATGGTCATCTCATAAACCGCTGATTTAGGCCAGATTTATTAAATGCCAAAAGCACTTAAAGATAGTTTTAAGAGGGTCTTCAAGAACTTACATTAAAACTAGATTGTCTTTATTGACTTATGATTGGCTTATCAAGGTATTTGTCAAGCCTTCAAGAAAACTTTATAGCTGTTAAGTTCAAGTTACGAGGATTAAGTTTTATAGAGATTAAGCAAATGTTGTGGTTTTATCATTGCTTTAGAAAATTAATTTGAGGTGGTTGTTAATGCTGGGCTAAATAAAATCAACTGCTTGCTAGAGTTTTAAAGAAGCACACAAACATCTGTAATAAATCGGTCTTACACAAAAGGATTTGGTTTACCTTTGCCCAGATATAATGTTTTAAAATAGGTAGTTTTGAACCTGTGATAAGATATATACATATTCGTCGGCATTTTGTTTGTGCATAACGTGCCTGTGGGTGGGTCTCGGCAAACTGACTTTTTAGGTTAAATTATCTGAGCACCATAAATTCTATAGGTTTTGAAGCGGTTGTGCTATGTTCTGAAATGGTTTAAAATTAGTTTTAAGATAAGCCCACAAGTTTAAAAAAATATATTAAGACCAATGAGGCTTAAAATATAATTTTATAAGATCTATCTGTAAAAAAGCCGCTGCCTAAGGAATCACTACTTCCACATCCAGATTTTCCATCCAAGTCTCTTTAAAGGAAAATATTTTTACTATATTTGCACTCTGGTATGTGGAAATAATTGATCATAAAATTTTAATAATATTTGAAGCAATGTCATAAAAAAATTTGAAACAATGGTTTGCATATACGCCAAAAATGAAGTCTTATTAACTTCCTCCACCTATTGTCCCCAATACACCCCCACCCCCTTATCGGAATCACCTCAATATATAATCTAGTTCCAGATGTCGTTATAATACATACGCGAACCAAATTTCAAGTGAATATGTCAATTATATTTTTGCCTGGGCTTCTAGTATATACACCAAATCCCAAGTTTCTGTACTCTTACCAGCTTGTTTTACTTATTTTGCCATATTCACCCCTATTTAACCTCCAACTCGGAATCATCTCAAAATATAACCTAGTTTCAGGTGTCGTTATAATACATATGTGTACTAAGTTTCTGGTGAATATTTCAATTTTATTGGGTGGTGGAAGTGTTTAAAATACTATAAAAAAATCTGTGGCCTTGGCTTCTGGTATATACACCAAGTTTCTGTACTCTTACCAACCTGCTTTACTTATTTTCCCTTATTTACCCCTATTTAACCCCCAACCCTCCAACGGAATCATGTCAAAATATAATCTAGTTCTAGGTATTCTTATAATATATTACCAAATTTCAAGTGAATATCTCAATATTATTTTATCTACCTCTTTTATAATGAAGTGGGGGTGGTGCTGGGAGGATGGAAAAAACTGCTTCTAGTATATACACCAAATCCCAAATTTTAGTACTCTTACCAGCTTGCTTTACTTATTTTCTTCTATTTACCCGCAACCCTTCGCTGGATAAGTTCAAAAAACAATCCAGTTCCAGATCTCGTTATACGTGTATAAAATTCAAGTCAATATCTTAAATCCGTCCTGAACATCGCGCACAAAAAAAAGTTACAGACCGACAGACAGATTTTTTTTTGTCTGTCAAATTTTAAAATCTCGACGTTTCATGATAATCTAAACCTATTTCAACAAAAAGTAAAAATTGAATTTTTTCTTTACAGTTACTATACTTCCACTCCACTATGTGGATGTGGAAGAAATATTAATTTATCAGTCTTTGCATTCAGTCAATAACCTGCATTTTGGTTATGCTAGCAATTATAATTCTAAAATGAATTTGTCTATTTCTTATTGGTAATTCTCATTACAACACTAGTAGCCCCTACGGGCATGCAGAGTAAACTAGTAACTACATAAACCCTTACGGCCATGAAGATTCAGTTAAAAATGAGAACAATAGCCTATCTATTCAATAAAGAATTAAAAGCTATTGAAAACAAGACATTATAATAATTCTCTGACAACCTACAATCTACATCTTGTTGTGCTAGAGACCAGAAGAGCCCTAAACTGAATTTGTTTACATACCTTGTAGTGCAGACAAATTAACAATTTAGGGTAACAAAAATTAATAAAAGGATCATATCTGGGATTTAAGTAGGTAATAACCTGGAGATGAGACGATGCATTCTTTGCACTTCCAAGTTCCGGGAAAATATAAAAAAATTTGGAAAAACTTTTTGATTTTCTGTTTTGTTGCTCTAGCGGCCAAAATAATGAAAATAGAGAAAGAAGTTCCCAACAAAAGTTGTAGCTCTCTACAAATTTTTGGCTTACTTAAGCCGTTTAGAAGATAAATCGAGTTTTCCACTTATAGTTTTAAGCCGCTTCGAAATGCGCGAAAAATGAGAATTCTCCAAGAGTTTCGTACGACCGGGCTCATCAATCGATAATTCTTACTATTCAGAGCCCCTAAAAAAAAAAATCAAAATAACATAAAATATAGAGAAGTCTCAGCTTTAATGTGGAACTAATCACAAAATTCATAAAAAAATGTATTAAGGAGAGAAAGTGTCAGAAGATGGCTTAGTGAACTTTGTACAGTCGATCCACAGATTTATTCATATCTTTGCCGGGAATCGTTAGAATGATAATTTATTTTTCTTATATATTCTTATATAATGATATATTAATCCAATTAACATTTTATTGCAATTACTTTTCTTGGAAAAATGTGCCTTGCGATAAAAGTAGAGGGTATATTTCTCATCGATCAATCACCTCCAAATTTTGGAGTTCAATTCGCTATATCTTAAGTAATAATAATAGCACAGTCTTAATTTTTGGATTATAAGTACAATAAAACATATTCTTTCGAATGACTTTAGAGTTTTTTAAATGGGCGCAGTACTTTTTGAATTTGTCTACATTATTCATACATGTTTAGAAAATACATATACAACTTATTTGTTTCTTAACATTCGCCAATGAAATTTTCATGAAATATAGATTAAAGTGCGTGGAATCGAATCCATGCAGTGAAAAAGCACCCATTGTTACAGGAGAAATAGGCAGGATGCATAAAACTCAAAGATGTGAATAAATCAACCGTATAAAGTTTACTAAGCCATCATTTAACACAATTTTCTCTATGATAAAAATTTGTATGAATTTTATGATTAGTTTCACATTAAAGCTGAGAGATTTCTCTACATTTTACGTTGCTTTATTTCTTTTTAACGGCTCTAAATAGTAATAATTATCGATCGATATCTCCGGTCGTACAAAACTCCCAGAGAATTCTCATTTTCCGCGCATTTCGGAGCGGCTCAAAACTATAAGTGGAAAACTGAATTTATCTCCTAATCGACTTAAGTAAGACAAAAATTGGTAAAGAACTATTTTGTAGAGAAAGAGACAAGCTACAAATTTTGTTGAAAACTATTTTCTGTATTTTCATTATTTTAGCCGTTAGAGCAAGAAAACCGAAAATCAAAAAGTTTTTCCAAATTTTTTAAAATTTTCCCTGAACTTGGAAGTGCAAAGAATGTATCATTCCTCTGTACAGGTTATTAACTACTTAAATCCCAGAGATGATTCTTTTATTAATTTTTGCGAGGTTTTGACAACATTTTGCCCTCATTGCCTGCACTATTGTCTTTATTTGTTTCATTCTGATGGAGGGGTGTTATAAAATGTTTGTATATGATAAGGCCAAAATCATTTCTTCTAATGATGAAATATTAAACAATGAGGAACGGTTTATCAAAGAGGTCCTTATAAACAATCAATATACTGAAGCCTTTGTTGATAAAACCCTTACAAATACTGAAAATAAGAATCCGACAGAAAAATTAAAAACGTTACACAGCCTTAATTCCTTATATTCACGAATTATCTGATCTATCTGACAAAGACAAAACCGAAAAACCATGAGTAAAATTCAAAAAACTGCATTTACAGTATTCCATGTGAGTGTAACAAACATTACGTGGGTAAATACTAATTAGGCTAAAATGCCGTCCCCAAAATTGTGCCGCCCTGTGAGACTGCATCCTGTTGCACCCCCGTCAGGAACGGCCCTGCTGAAAGTAGCAACTTATGATGGAGCTATGGAGCTTTGGTGCTCCATAGGAGTCAAAATACTGAATATGGATCATCGTGGCCATGGAGACATTTGTTCAGGATGACAAAAGCTACAATATACCAAAAATTCAGACGTTTCTATCGAAACCCAATATCAATAAGGTTTGTCAAATCAATATCTTCATTTTATTTTGTTAACGCCTTTAATAATGGACTGGGGGTGGCAGATGTCATAAAAATGTGATACCTTGCCTTCTAGTATACATACAAGTCTCAAGTTTCTGGACTCGTATCAACTTGCTTTACTTATACTCTTCGCAAATACAAAGCGAAGAGTATATTGCATTCTATCGGCACATTTCTAAAACCGGTAATATTGCTCGTAGAGAAAAATTGTTCATATCACTGTGTTGGTGATCGAATTCTGAACAACTTTCAAAATGTCCGTCCGTCTGTCTGTATGCCTGTCTGTCTGCCTGCCTGTCCATCCGTCTGTTTGTCCATCCGTCACGTTTCTTGTAAGCACGATAACTTAAGACCGAAAAGTCCGATAGTATTGAAATTTGGACAGTAATTCAGTGTTAGCTAGAGGAAGAACCCTATTGTTTTTGAACAAAATCGATCAATAAAAGAAGTTATTAATTTTTTAAATAAAAAAAAAATGTTTGTTTTGTAATTAAACAAAAAATGTTTGAAACTAATATAACTTACAAAAAAAACTGCGAAGAGTATCCTATAGAATCAGGGTGTCTACTAAATCTTAATCTTAAAATTCTCTGACTTTTCCAGGTTTTCCAGACATTATTTTATCTAAATTCCAGGTTTTTAACTTCTTACATTCGAACAAATATAAAAATATGTATTCACCTCAAAAAAATATAAACAAATTCTATGAAACAATTAGAAAGAATTCTTGCATTTTATTACTAAAACATTTATTTTCTAGAACCCAATTACGGGCTGAATTATTTCTACAAAAATTATCATTGTTTTTTTAGTCTTTAACGAAGTCTCCCTTTTTTAATCAGAATTAACAACAACAAAATATATAGAAATAGTGAAATAGTACAAATAAAAAAATCTATCTATAGTACAGGCAATGAAGGCGAAATATTGTAAAAACCTCGCAAAAATTAATAAAAGGATTATCTCTGGGGTTTTAGTAGGTACTAACCTGTAGAATGGAATGATGCATTCTTTGCACTTCCAAGTTCTGGGAAAATTCAAAAAAATTTGGAAACACTTATTGATTTTCAGTTATTTTGCTCCAGCGGCTAAAATAATGAAAATAGAGAAACAAGTTTTAAACAAAAGTTGTAGCTCGTCTCCTCTATCGCCGTTACACATTTTTATCTTACTTAAGCCGTTTAGGAGATAAATCCAGTTTTCCACGTATAGTTTTGAGCCGCTCAGAAATGCGCGTAAAATAAGAATTCTCCGGGAGTTTCGTATGACCAGACACATCAATCGATAATTCTTACTATTCAGAGCCGCTAAAAAATGATGTGGATCTGCTTTAATGTGGAACCAATCACAAAATTCATACAAATTTTTATCATAGAGAGAAAGTATTAGAAGATGGCTTAGTAAACTTTATACAGTTAATTTATTCATATCTTTGAATTTTATGCATCCTCCCTATTTCTTCCGTAACAATGGATGCTTCTTCACTGCATGAATTCGATTCCACGCACTTTAGTCTATATTTCGTGAAAATCTCATTGAAGAATGTTAAGAAACAAATAAGTTGTATATGTTTTACTCTATAATTGTGCATTTTCTGAACATGTATGAATAATGTAGACAAATTCAAAAAGTACTGCACGCATTTAAAAAACTCTAAAGTCATTCGAAAGAATATGTCTTATTGTACTTATAATCCAGAAATTAAGACTGTGCTATTATTAATTAAGATTTAGCGAATTAAACTCCAAAATTTGGAGATGACTGATCAATGAGAAATATACCATCTACTTAGATCGCAAGGCATATTTTTCCAACAAAAGTAATTGCAATAAAATGTAATTGAATTAATATATCATTATATAACAATATATTAGCAAAATAAATTATCATTCTAACGACTCCCGGCAAAGATATGATGATATGAATAAATCTGTGGTTCAGCTGTACAAGGTTTACTAAGCCATCTTCTAACACTTTTCCTCTATGATAAAATTTGTTAAGAATTTTGTGATTAGTTCCACATTAAAGCTGAGACTTTTCGCTACATTTTATATTATTTAAATTTTTTTGGGGGCTCTGAATAGTAAGAATTATCAATCGATGAGCCTGGTCGTACGAAACTCCTGGAGAATTTTAATTTTTCGCACATTTCGAAGCAGCTCAAAACTATAAGTGGAAAATTCGATTTATCTTCTAAACCGCTAAGTAAGACAAAAATTTGTAAAGACCATTTTTAGAAAAAGAGATGAGCTACAACTTTTGTTGAAAACTTTTTTCTCTATTTATTTTGGCCGCTAAAACAAAAAAAAACGAAAATCAAAAAGTTTATCCACATTTTTTTGAATTTTCCCGGAACTTGGAAGTGCAAAGAATGCATCATTTCATTCTCCAAGTTATTACCTACTTAAATCCCGGAGATGATCCTTTTATTAATTTTTGTTACGCTAAATGGGTAATTTTCCTGTACTACTATTCATATATTATATTTCAACGTAAACTATAATTAGTTATGCAGAAGCAGAGCCACAGCGGCGGCGCTGATTGCAGCCAGACTAACTGAACTACCATAGACAATCAACTTTGGAACTACTAGCAATAAATAATAACTGGAGAAGTGCGCTATGTAAGATTTGTATCAAGAAGTGTTCATAATCTTCATCTTCGAAACATTTCTAACAGATGATTCAATAGTTTGTATTAATAACTATCTGAATGTACAAATTCCAGGTTATACTGCTTATTTTAACAAATTTCCTGATATTTCCAGGTTTTCCCTGACTAAAATAAATTCCCTGACAATTCCAGGTTTTCCAGGTTTTCCAGATTAGTAGACACCCTGAGAATGTGCAACAATTATATAACAAGTGTAGTAAATCGGCGAAGAGTATAATGGTTAGCTTGTTTATTTATTGATTCCACAACCCTTCAACGGAATGAACTCGTTATAATTTACACGCGTACCAAATTTCAAGCTAATATCTTACACCTTGCTTAAATCGTGCGTACAAAAAAGTTAGTCAGACCGGCGCGCGATGCGACGGGCAGAAATATTTTTTCGCTCAAATTTAAAATTCCCGTGAAAAAAAAGCTTCACGACATTTTAAACCGAATGCAAGAATTGTTTTAATGATTACTACCACTCCACTACGTGGATGCGGAAGTAATATAACACAACCCCACAAAAAAGAAAAAGTTCAGACCCACAAACCAGACCTACCTATCTTTATGTATTTTGACCTCCTGTATTCGATGCCGCCATCAGAATTTCATTTTATCGTTGAGTTTTTTTTTATCTTGGACTTTATCTTAGACTTTATCTAATATAAAAGTGCTATTTCAATGACAAAATCTAAGATATAAAAAAGCCAACGATAGGCCAGAGGCCAAAATACATAAAGATTGGTAGGTCTAGTATCTGGGTCTGAACTTTTTTTTGTGGGGCCGTGTAATTAGCAGACGCCGGCTCAGAGGTAGTTATGACGTAAAAGTCAGAGTCGGCTTTGCGCAATATGAACTATATAAACATTTTCATGATGCGCAATAATACAATATTTTACCTTATGACTATGTCTAGTGAATTCAGTAATATTTAAAGGTAAATGGCCCCGAAACGGTTATGTCATATTTTGATGCACTTATTGTTGGATGCACAAACACAAACGCCTAGTAACTATACCTTATTAGAATAATAAAAATATATTTGCCCTTGTTCTAAATCGTCCAAAATAAAACTCCGGCGCCTGTCACTGAATATCCCACTTGTGTTGTGAAAAAGGATCGTTTAACCGTTCAACGTCTACCGATGTAATCGGCGCGTATTTAAAATAAGTATAGTTTCTTATAGATGGCAGATTTATGTCCGGCATTGAACAGTCCACTTCTTTGCCAGACACAAAAATGTTGAAAAACCGGGGTTGTTTCTTAACACTGTTTTGTATCCAATTTGTATTTCATTCAGCAATATCCCCTGAGACTCTAAAAATATATTGACGTAGATCAAATACCTGTAATGTTTATTGCATCAATTGCTGTATACTGATCTGTTTCTGGCTTATGTTGAACGTTGCGTATAGCTAGAGGAATCCGTGAGAAATATCCATGTAAATATGCTAAATTTTAGTTTTTATGACATTCAGATGAAACTTGTTTTAAAATGTTCGAATTGCATGTCCACGAAAGTGTTTTTTCACAGCTGGCACAGAAAAGTTCTACACCGTTAAACCGAAGTTCCAGAAAATCTTTAATCTACGAAAGTACTGTTTCATTTAATGGAAAGCCACTCGACGCCATATCAAACCACGACACATTTACTTCTATTAAATGTACTGACAAGTCTGTAGTGTTGACGAAATTAATAATAATTGTTGGGCCTTTTTTATTTCAAATGCTTTCTGTATGTTTGAAGTCTTCTGCAAAATATAACACGCAATCTGCTGTTTATTTTACTATTATTATTGTTTACCGTATCCAATTTGCTGTCGTAAAAAAGCAGAGAGTGACAAGCATGGCGGTGACTTCGTGGTGTCGAAAATGTTCCTTATATTTTTTAAATTATAGTGCCTTATATTATGTGCACAGAAAAAATATTTTAAATTGAAAATTGTTTAATACAGTTGGGAAGAAACATATGGGAGATGTTTACATTTCCTTAACTGATATAAAAAGTTGAAGTGGCGTATGCCGTTTAAAGTGCCGAGTTTTTTGTTTTCGATTAGACAATCAGACCGACGCGCGACGCTGCAGGTATATATAATGCGCGGCCGAAGTCTGATGTTTTTTATCCACCAGTTTCAGTAAACATCTCTTACATCTACTTGCTCAACAATACCAAATAAATAATTTCTCCAAACCAATAATAAATTACTTATTTATTATTTTATGAGTTTTATGCCATACTTTTTATTTCTTACCGCAAAAGTAGGTATTTGTTTTCTATAAATAATGTATTTATTTGCTTATGTGAATCATACAAAACATTATATTCATCTGTGTGTGAAGACCGTCTCTGGCATAAGTACTTTTGCGCCGGGCTCTGGTAATTAGTAAAAGAACGAAATTTCGTGTAAATGCTTTACAGCTTATTTTTTTGTGAACATGTCCAGCAAGTGTTAAATGGAGGGCTTACTATAACTACACAAACTACAAAGTGGATAATTTGATAATATGTAATAATACGCTAGCTCACTTTGCCCTCTTATTTCTTCAAGAAGGAAAATAATTATACTATAGGGCTGCCGGATATGTTTCGATTGATTTATGCCTGTCAACTTCCTTTAGGTAAACAACTTATGGGATACTTATACTTTCATTTATTCAAAAACATAAAATATGCATAAATGCCCGAGACGCAGACCCCACAGTCTCATTATACACTCATATAATAATGGTAGCGCCTAATTAGTGAAGTTTTAAAAAGCCGTTCTAAAAAATATCTCGGGGATTTAGCCTTAATGTGATTATGAGTCTCAGTAACAAAAACTGCACTTGTTAGGAATTACTCGCAAACTTTTCTCAATTTAAGTTAAATGCAGGTAAATTTTAATTTCTTGTTAAGACAATTAGCTGACAAGACCGTAAAAGCTCCGATATAAGTGAGTGCAGGGTTGAATCAGTTATATTCAACCGGAGTCGATTTAGAGACCAATGAAATTAAAAGAAAAAACCGCTCACAGTGATAAAGAGTGCTACTAATATGAAGAAAATTTTCTCAGCCAGCCAATTTTTATCGTTTTGTAACAAAAAAATATTTTTTTAATGCTCGTAAGAAATTGTAGGTACCTCAAAATGTATCTGCAAGTTTTTTGATTTCTTGATTCAGTTTTTTAGTAAAAATGGATTTTTCATAGAAAAATTATAAATTTTGTAAAATATAGGGTGTCTCTTAATGAGGTGATAATATTTTAGGGTGTGATTGCTTAGGTTATTTAATGAAGAGAAGTTCATATGAACATATGTCCGCAACGGCTTAAATTTTTTGCTACAGGGTGTTGAAAAACAGCAACAACAATTAATTAGGTGTTTTCACAAATTTTAAATTCACTTTCACTGTGAAGATAATGCTTTATTATAGCTAGAAACATTTAAATTTTGAGAAACAGTCGAATGCCTTAAAATAAGTCATTTTAATTTTGTATTGAAATTTTTTCGCCAAAAACACTACATCAATTCGCTACGCACTCACGACGCCATCAGTTATATTGTCAGTGTCATTTTGCGTTATAAACACGTTATTTTTCAGATAAATTTCCTAAAGTAGCTTTTACAAATGTCGTATTAGGAAGGCGTTACTTATTTAATCACATGTGAAACGTAAATAAAGTGAATAAAATGTTGTGTTTAACAATTTTTACACGCGATTTAAGAATATAACCGATGACGTCACCGCGTGTTTTGCATACTTGTTCAATTACTAAAACTTTATTCGTTGAAATTTTAATTTGATGGACGATGGAATGCTGTTTAAATATCAATAAGTGTTTTAGTATAATAAGTACTCCATTTTAATATTACCAAAAAAGCAAATCTGCACATAGTGAAAACACCTAATTGCGATTTTCTGTTTTTTTTTTTTGAGGATAGAAAAAAATAGTGACGTGATCAATAAAAGTTAGAGAAATGCAATTATAGGTCATTTATTACTGTTAGATTATCTCATGATGGTGGATTACATATAAAATGTTTCCAATAACATAGCCCCACTCACATATTGCTCAAGAAATATCAATTACTACAGGCACATGGCCAGTTCGATCACCAGACTTGACACCTACGAACTATTGTACTAATTGAACGAAAATTAGGTTTTCAGAAACAGAATTCTACTCCTGAGGAATTATAGCCTTTGCTACTGAAGAGTTGTGAAATTATTCTTTCACAGAATTGTTTAATTTAACATTGTGTATTTTTGTCACATGTCTCTTTGCACACATGAGTTACGAAAGTGATTTTCAAGGTTGATCAACACCGACGTACCATTACAAATACTTGTTGTCGAACAATAAAATTTGGTAGGACAAGAAAGTAGTATTATGTTCTTCTTTTTTGATAATCTGGTATTCTAGTTATGTTTAAAAGATACTCGACTTAACGCGATATTTTAATTAACCTCACAAAATTTCTATATACATTTTTTGCATTTAATATTCATCAGTTTTATCGATTTCTGAAACCCTATTCTAAATTTCTTACCATTCACAGGGTTGCCCAACTGACCCGAAAAGTAAATGCATAACATTTTTCATACAAATATTTTCAATAATATTTAACAACTACATAATTTCAGAAATTAGTACTTTATTCATCATTTTTCAATATACAATTTAATTTATTTATTGTATAAACATATTTGCATATGTGTACAATTAAATATATGCATTTCACTCTACATATTCAGTTATTTGTTTAAAGTTCAAATCAATTAATATCAATCAATATTTGTAAACAATAATGTGGTATTAGATACAGGGTGATTCAAAAGAAAGTACATTAAATTGAACTGTATATTGGGATACCAGAGAGATGAAGATTTTTCTAGTAAAATTTTCTCCTACCGCGCCTCATAACCTTGTTACAGCCCCTTAAAGTGGGTGTCTAGCAACCAATTTTCTCCTAATAACCCTCAACGATGATCAAATTGTGGATGAGGCTCTTTATGTTGATGGACTGCATGCTCATTAGAGCAAGGGCGTACTGATATGCAAGATGTTAAATTTTGATACTTTTTTTGCTCTTGTGATTTTTCATCCAGTTAGGCTGGTTTCGAGCAAATTGTAAAAAACCAGAGGCACGCTGTAGCAATTTTATTGAAAATTTCACACGTCACCTTGTTAGCCAATCAGAAGTTTGTTTTTGTGTCGTTACCATGGCAACCCAAAAAATTTCCGGAAATTTTCAACCTCAAGGGTACCCTGAACGAAATTAATAAGTGGAAATTTTTCTGTCAAATTATTGGCATATGATCATATTTGACATTTGCTATTACATAAAAATGGAATTTCATTTTTCCTATTAACAATAAGAAATATTAATTAATAAATTATTATTATTAAATATTAATAATGATAAATAACTAATGGCTTAGAATAATCTTAATGTTAGTTGAAATTAGAGTTTATTTAATTTATTTTCGTGTGAAATTTTCTTACCGAATAACCGCGTGCTTGAATTAATTGCAGAACATTTTTCTCGTACATGAATTTTTCCGTACATGAATTTTTCAAGAAAATTCGTGTACTCGATAAATTTCCGGCAAAAATTCAAGCACTTGGGAGATTACAAGTGTCAACTTTGTTTAAAAACAAAGGCGGAATTTGTCAAATTTTGAGTTGTCTAATCAAATTAGTGCAAATTTTTGAGAATTTTTTAGAACTTTTCCAAGGGTTGAAAGAAGGTTACCTGAAACCGGACAAGTATTAACATCGACGCCTAGGCTAGGAAGGTCAGGGAATATTCGAACCCCACAGGTTGAAGAGGCGGTATTAGAGGCAGTTGAGAAAGACCCCGAAATTAGCATTGAAGGTTGGGTCTACAACTGAGACTTCGAGTAGATTTTGCTCAATGGTTATTACAAAAACATCAAAGATGTCAAAGAAGATTTTCTCTAAATGTCTGGGCAGGAATCATAGATGACAACTTGATTGGTCCACTTTTTTAATTGGTAGAATCAATGGAGACCAATACCTACAGAAGAAAACCCGCCGGAGCTCCTAGATGATGTACCGTACGCGAGCCGAAGATTCGTGTAGTTCATGCATGATGGGGCTCCGATCCATAGTGTAATCTCAATAATAACATTATTTGGATAGAACATTTACCGGAAGATGGATCGGAAGAGCACCTCATGTTCCTGTACATTGTACAATGGCCACCCAGAACTCCAGATTCAGCATGCCTCTAGTTTTTTGCAATTTGTTCGAAACCGGTCTAACTGGATGAAGTCACAAAAGCAAAAAAGTTTCTAAATTTAATAAGATATTCACAATTAATGAAAATTCTTAATTTTGACACAAGATAAAAAAAATTGAAATTGAACTTTGCCAAACCACCTTGTATAGGACACATCACGCATATGCTCTAATGAGCATGTAGCTCACCAGAATAAAGAGCCGGATACACAATTTGATCATCGTACATCAAACCGCTTGAAGGTTATTAGGAGAAAACTGGTTGCCAGGCACCCACTTTAAGGGGCTGTTACTTGTTTATGAGGCCCAGCAGGAAAAATTTGTATTAAGAAAATCTCTATCTCTGGGGCACCCAATCAACTGTTGAATTTATGTACTTCCTTTTGAATCACTCTGATTTGGTATCCATCATTTTTTCGGTTGAATCAATCAAGGCACTAGACTTGCAAATCCAGCAAATATTCTTGTACAGAGTTCGAGTAAACTTATCTTGTGTGTAAGTTAATAAGTTGCGCGTACGACTTCATTTTCTCTTGCATACGAAGTTAAAGCAATAGCCTAAAAACTTGTTCACGTATGTCGACAAAGCTTAGTTCAGCTGACGAAGCAACCTTCGGACCGGCCAAGTTAAAGTATACTGGACTATAGTTTAAGTTCACAGTCAATATTTAGAAAAATCGACAATTTTTAAGTTTCCATAGGATAACTAATATAATATAATATATTTAACTGCAAAGTTTACAAAAAAGACAATACAATTTTTGCGTTTGGCAACATCAAAATAAAAAATTTAAAAAATCATGCACGCGATTTAGGGGCCACCCATTAATTAATACACTTTGGGGGGGAGTGTGACAAGAGGGGAGGAGGGGGTCAAGCTTTTGTGACATCACATTATTTCCACCTAGGCATACCGTTGTTTTAATTGTATGGAATTCAAAAAAGTAGAGATCAGAAAATTATACCTCAAAATTTAATGCCGTAAATTATGTGACGTCACAACAGGGGGGGGGTTGACTCGAAGGTGACAACCTGTGACACAGGGAGAGGGAGGGATAGAAAATCCATAAAATTTGGGTGACGTAATTAATGGATGGCCCCTTAGGCTCCGTGATTTTTTACAAATTCATGGGGAACTTTATTTTCGATTGTTAATTAAGTCGCCGCGCTCGGGGCGTTTGAAGAGCCACTTATACGCTTGCGCGCAGTAAAAATATGCTCTTGTGCACTGTTTTGTAGAAAATTTGACACTTTAAAGAAAACGGCAAGTATATTTTTGTCGTATCTATTACCGTTCTCGCTGAATAAGCAGTGAAAAACCAAAAACAACATGCTTGAAATTTCAACAATCTTTTTCTAATTGTCTAAACAATTTGGGTGGCCTCAAAAGTACATACAAATACTATCCCTATAGGGTTGAATGAATTAAATGCTAGCGGTACAGTGAGTCTTTGATCTTATTAATTAATGATTGCATTGTCTTCACATTAGGGTCAAGCTAGGGTATAAAATCAGGAACTTCCAGGTCAGTCAAATATGGGTTGCACTGTGGCACATTTGCTAGACAATATTTCTGCTTAACTGTTATGACCTACATAATTAAAGAAAATAATAGTGGACTCAAAATTACAATTTAAGATACCTACCTCAACCGCAAGACGGGAAATACGAATTTTCCCGTAATATAAAAATATGTGTCATTCTAAGCTCATTTGCAGGAAAATTTTAAAGTTTTACGAAAAAATTGTATATTGCTTATTTTAGATAGAATCTTAAAACAATGGAAAAATGCACTAGTTATTCCACTGTCGAGGGTTAGTAATCCTCAAACTGTTCTATCGAAAATTCTTGAGAAAATTGCACCACCATTTAATGACTATCTCGTATATCACAAAATTATTCCTCTATTTCTGTCAGGTTTCCGAAAGTGTCATAATGTAACATCTGCCTTAGTAAATGTGACCGACAATATTTTTAGAACCCTGGGTAATAAACAAGCTTTAGTTCTGCTTAATTTCACAAAAGATTTCGAAAAATTAAATCAACTTCTATGTGCACAACTCACTGTAAATTTTGTCAAATCTTATCTTACTGGTCGCTGTCAGGGAGTTTTTATCGAAAATAATTAATTTCGCCTACAGTTGATATTATCGGGTATGCCTCAATTCACGTACAGCTCTACATTTAATAAATATTGACTTACACGAGATTTAGTCTTGCTACAAAACATTTAAAAATTAACCCAAATAACTCGACAGTAACGATTTTTAGTTAAAATATATATAACACCACAATATTGTGTGACAATATAAAATATTTCACTACAAAATTTAAGGCTCCCAACAGCGGAAAACTCAAAAAATGCACTATCCTTGAACCCAAACTTATTAAAAAATTGGTATCAAAAAAATACGTTGTACTCAACTTCTTTACAATTCAATAAAAAACTGTGTGAATCTTTATATTTATCTATTCTTAATTATGGGACTATTGTGTATTTTTTATGTCTAGTCGAAAGTACATTAAATCGTTTACAAAAAAACCAGAAAACTTTTTTTCGGTAAGTATATTTTCGGACTAAAAAAATTTTCAGCATGTTTCACAAAAACATTTGTAACCTGGATAGCTTCGTTTTGAAAATAACTACAAAATTCTTGTTTTTTCAGTTCCGGATTGTCTTAAGCAAAGCTTATAAATGGAAGAAATATTCATAATATAAACATCATGCCAAAACATAATACCGCCATTTTTCTGCGCTCTTTCTCCTACACCATTATATCAAATTATAACCTGCTTGAAAATATTTGAAACACTTGTCCATAAATACCTCTAAGTGTAAAATTATAAAAATGTTATTCAACCAACAATGTGTGTGCTATATGTTAAACCGTGTAACATATACATATAAATGCCTCATGCCGATGTATACTTATGAATGTATGTATTATTCATTCTCATTTGCTTATTAGCACAATTTATTTTGTGATGTAACTGCCACATTGTTAAATATTATTAGTCAAATTTTATAATTGTTAATCTTGTTATTCTTATTTAAATAATCTCTATTAATTATTTTTATATAAGTATCTACTTATTATGAGCATTTTTTGTGAAATTATGTTTTTAAGGGTATAAGTAGTAGAACAGTTGTTGCCCTTCGCCCATTAAATGAAGGAAATTGTATTTCTTTTCTCTAATAAAGACGACTTATTATTATTACTAATTTTCAAATAACTTGATATTTCCAAACATTCTTGAGTTATAGTCAAGAAACCGTTTTGGAGTTTTCTCACCCCGACACCCCCCCCCCCCCCCCCCCCAACGCGAGCATCGTTTTCATGACTCGGAAAGTCAAAGCTTTTATTTGCGACGTCTAAATAAACAACTCCCAAACATTTCAAAACTCTCCGAATTATTTCTGCTAACTCGTCATTTAACGTTTAATTTTACTGAACTGTACTTTAATTTTGTAACAATTATTTTCTCCGTATTTCTCAGACCTCTTATGCTTTGATTCTTCGGTCCGCCCCTGTTAAGCACTACGAAAAATCTGTCGTCAGCTAAACTTTTGTAAAATCGGCCAAGCGTCCTCGACTTGGGAATCACTGAATGGTCCTTGGGGAATAGAACAACTCATCCTTAATGCCTAGGCCCTCTTGAGTGTTACCGCCGGGCCACTGGTGGGCCGTGGCCCACCAAACGTCTTCGCGGCACTCAGACTGAGTCAAACAACGGGTTGGGTTGCCTGGCAACGGGTCGGGGGCTCGTGCTTGTCGTGACTCCGCTTCCGGTATGGGTCGATGCCCTTGACCCACACATGACTAACCCCGACACTTAAGATAAAAGGGATTATTAGATAAAGAAAAAATTGCGAACTGGTTAGTCTGGTGCAGTATTTTATTATCACCACATATGGTATTCTGTTTCAAGATGTTAAACCTAGCAAGGTTCAATGTTATTAATAAAGTCACTTTGCTTCTCAACTGTCTGCCAGGGAATGTTAAACACGCACTAAATTTAACTTTAAGTCTATCTTTTAAATATACAGGGTGTTCGGAAATTCCCGCATTTCCTTTAAGATGCTGATTCTACCTGCAAAAATAATAAAAAACTTCCTGAAACCATGTCAGGAAATGATTTCTAATGGAGCTACGGCTCACAGATGATGGTGTCGTGATATGTTTTCACTGTTTATATGAGATATACTTTGTGACAACTTTATGAGACTTAGTTCTCGATTTTGCAAATTAAGGCTTACTTTTATGCAGTACTAACCAAAATTACTTTTACATATACGGAGAAACGAAGGAGACCCCTTTATCTCCATTTTATCTAGGTTAGATTTTTAGTAGTTAATCTTAATGATTTCCCGGCTACTAATATATAGATTGGTCTAGTCAAGTACGAACACGGTTATGTCCAGTTGACATTTGTCCGCACTGCCAAGCGCCGATTAGAGTTACAGCGATTTCCGACGCGCGCCGAATACCAACTTGTGTTCGTGTTCGGCATAACTACATTTCGTAGAAATCTACTTACTTTCTTGGTACATTATTAACAGTTTACATTGATTTTTAGTAGAAGAGAAATCTTTAATATTACAGCATACTAGCTGTTCGGGACATCTTTCGACAATTCTGCAAATTTAGTGGAAAATTGCGATTTATATACTCAAATAGCGTAACGATGCGATTCATAATAACCGAGGACGTCGCCTGGCAACGTCCGACATGGTTTAAATCTCTAATAATCGAATTACATTCGAAGCTTTGTCGTACCATTGACAATGATGATGTGAAAAAATCAACAACTTTGGTTGTCATTTTAGCGTGCCATAAAAATTAAGATTTATTACGACAAACTTTGGCGAAATCATGGATGATATTGATATTCCTGAAAATATACTTGCGGTTGCTAACACTGTAAGATTAGATTTGCTTCCGGATAAATCAAAAATCCATTACGAAAAAGAATACCTTCAGTTTTGTGATTGGCGAGATAGAGAACAAGTTAAACGGTACTCTTGCTTATTTTGTGAAACTCAAATCAATACTCCCAGTCATCTTTGCGGCCTAAATACTCTATGTTACGAGCTTGTTTGGAGTTGAAGGAAAGTATGGCGCTTTGATACAATTCATTAAGAAAAAAATTTGGAATATAGAGCTAAAAAATCGAAAGTATTCACAAACGGGCATGTTAGTGAATTTGTTTGTAACTGCCCCAGACGACACATTTTTAATGATGAAAGTAGCTTTTTTAATTGGAATTGGCGGAGCTTGTCGAACCAACGAATTAACGAAAATGTCCATGGAAAATGTTGAAATTCTAGAGAGCAAGCTAGTAATCACAATTCCTGACTCAAAAACCCACAAGAAAAGGTTTTTGCGGTGATATCTAACGGAGACGTTAATCCTGTGGCTTTATTTACAAAATATGTAGCATTACGTCCAACTGATATTCTGCATAGAAGATTGTTCGTATCATATAGAAACGAAAAATGCACCATTCAGCCTTGTGGTATCCATTTCTTTTCTAAAATACCTGAGAAAATTGCTATGTATCTCACACTTGAAAATCCATCTATGTATTCTGGTCATTGTATTAGATCTTCAGCAACTTTTCTTGTTAATGCTGGTGGAGACATTTTAGATTTACAAGAACTTGGTGGTTGGGAATCGAGCAATGTTGCAAGAGGGCATATTTAGAAGATAACTTAAGTAAGAAGGTTTCCATTGTGCGAAAAAATCAAGTTGGAGACATTTCTGTAAACACTGTATCATGTACTAAAGAGACCATCGAGCTGAAAAAGAATGTTGCTGGGCAAGATTCAGTAGACATGCCCATCATTTTGGACAATAATGGTGTATCAGGTGTATCTATCAAATTCGAACACTGTCAAAATATTTACGTCAGTGTTCATAAATAATACTTTTAAAATAAAATTGGTATCTAGGCTATTATATGGTATTTTAACTAACATATTATATATTGTAACTAATGTATTATGTGCTACCCAGTTATTCTGAAGTTGTTGTAATAGTGCGGGAGACCGTAACCAAAAAAGCCTGTTATTCCCTAATGGATATGACGAGGTTTAATGGGTAGTTTTTTACAAAACAAACAGAAAATCTCTCTTACTAAAAGCCCAAAAATGAGGCGATTAATTGGGAAACAATTTTCCGTCCGTAACAAATCATGTCATTTTTTTTCCATCGCCTAATGTCCGTTTTCAGTGGAATCTTGTAAAAAATATATAAAATAATAAGAATTCACACAGAACGGACATTTTGCATGGGGCGAAATCGGTAAAGCGAGAAAGGAGAATGTAAAGAAAATGCGTGTAAAAAAGTTACTCCCTAATGGCTACTTTTTGTTTTAAATTGAAGTATACACCGAATACACGAGAAAAAAATGCTAAACGGACATTTCTTATGGGGCGTATTCACATGAAATGAAATGTACAGGGATCTGTAATACAGCGCGGCGGCATCTGTATTTAGTGCTCTGCGCGTGCGCACTGGCACATGCCACTCCACCCGGCAGTTGATGCTTGGAAAGACGCTACACAGCCAATATCTGGCATCCCGCGTATTCGTTGCCAGATTTATCTAGCGCTCTGCGCGTGCGCGTCATTACATGCCACTCCAACCTGGACGTTTAAACTTGGAAAGACCCTACGCAGCTTCAACGTTTATTTTTACATGAAAATAAAAAATATTTTGTATTTTTTGTGCATGAAAAAATCCTCCTGTGTACTTCTTTTAAACCTACCCTTCGATTCCTATTTGGGACTGGGTGAAAATTGAGATTTTTTTCTAGTCCGAAGGAAATCGATTTTTTTTAGCCCAGCCTTGTTGAAAATGTCCGTTGTAAATTTTCTGGCCTTTTTTAAACAAAAAAAAACCGTTTCCGATAGAGAACGGACATTAGGGGGTAACAAAATTACATCGAGAAATTCTTCTTCAAAATTTAATTACAGACAAACGCCCCACTTCAAACGTCCGTTTGTATTTTTTTTTACTTAAAATATTATCAATTAAATAATAATTTTCTTAACGGACATTGGGCGATTAGACCCTAAAAAAAATTGTAATAAATTTTTTGTTCCGACCTCCAGTATTGTTCTGCCTCACTACAAATTTCCGTTACCATGTTCTGTGTATATTTTTCATGTAAATAAAGACACACAATACGCAAACGGACATTAGGGAATTACATGTTTGAGCTTGTATTTTTTACATTTTCAATAAATAATTAAATAGTTTTCGCCCCACTAAAAATTTCCGTCATCGGGGACTTTTTTGTTGGTCATGTCATAATCTATCAATCTATATGGTCGTGATTCATCAGGCGATCAGGCGAAGATCTTGGTTACGGCCTCCCGTACTATAATGTTTATGATATTAATAATTGTCGATAAAGAAGGAAACTTAATTTTCAATGATACGATAAAATTAATAATTATATTAAGTAAATATTTTTTGCCCTGAATTAAAAAAAAGGCGAAAAGCGGTGCTTTACAACGTGTTTTTAGATTTTATGTCTAATTATTATTGTCGACACCTTAGAGAAAAGGTCAATGTTTCCTATTATTAGAGTACAACTGAATGTTAATGACATCAAGATGATTGTTCAGCGGTTGTATTTTTTTTCTTAAACTACCTATTTAACATCGATTTGTTCAGCTAACCCTCGCTCCCCTAGCTTGGGAAATTTTCTGATTTCCAATTGTGTTATTGATGTCTTCCGCATGTCCACACTGCACATTCTCTGAGTTGCAAAGGAAACTTCTTTTCTGATGATATGTTGAAATGAGTACACTTACAAAGTGCAAACCAATATAACAACGAATACAAATTTGATTATTTTAAATCATCATGTTATGCAAGAACAAACAATGTAACAGCTGGACAATATTTGCAAGGCGAACATTGAACCCATAAGTGTACTTCGCTTGTATAAGATGAGAGTTTGTCGGATTTCTTAGAATCGGATTAGAAATACTTTTACTGTTATTTCAGACCTTCAACTGTCTTCAAAGTCACAAGCAATGCTTTACTATTATGATTTCACTAAAAACAGAAAGTCACATGGTAACTTATACTTGGTAGTTCACTTCAAAAGTCATTAAAACTACTATGCAAATGCTACTGATATGTAGTTTTCTTGTTGTTTCTAGTTAAAATATTTTGATTACAGCCCATACGTCATACAAGAAAAGTTCTAGAGACGTGCAACTATACCTTTGTGTACATACAGGATAGATACATTAATATTTTTTCATTTGACATGATTGTAATTCTTTATTCAGTTTCCTCCTTATGTATAAAATTTTGAAAAATATTCGTTTTATCACTATGCATATCTACACATTTTTACACATAGTGAAAATTGTCTTGCAATAGCAATTTCATCGTTCAAATTTGTTCTCGCATATTAAGAAATAAGAAAAAAAAAGTGTTTGACCTTTCCATCATACGATTCTCTGCTATTTTAACTCCACATAACTTTACAATGTAGAGGCCAAAATTAATGTTAGATACAATGTAGAGGTGTAGAACATCACTATTCAACTTAAAAATAAAACGGCAAATGGTTATGGTGGATTAACAGTTAAGTGAAATATAAAAAATAAAAGGTACGACTTTAGATCCAGAAAACCGATTGAAATGGCTTCCTGCCATCCACTAGAATATATTTTCTGTAATACTATTTCGGAAACTACAAGTTCCACAACTAAAAATTGTGTCGAAACAAGTATAAGGTCATTTGGGGTATTTGGGCCATGATTTTACAAACTGAGCGAGTATATTATACTTTGAACTTGCCTGAGAACCACTAATAAGTTATATTAATATCTAAAATTTTTTTTATATTTAATACAATACAGTCTTTAAATATATAATATTCAAATCCCGAGTCAAATTTAATTATCTTTATAATAATAATTAAATAATAGAATATCTGATGGTCCCAGTTACTCCTAGAAATTGCAACTGGACCATGCGGGTCTCGGTTTCATACAAACGATTGTTATTTGAACTGGGGTAAGTGGATCTGTTGGCAAAGATGTAAACTTCGTACACAAATTACCACAAGTCATTTAAACCACACCATAATCGAGTTGTCGACGATGTAAGAGAACTACATAACAATTAGGTGTGAAATTTATTCAAATTTAGGAATAACACAACTTCTGTTAAGGTACAAAAGCCAACATTAAACGTAAAAAACATCCAATTTCAAGTAAGCATAAATAACACAGGCCCACAAAAGAAAAGTGATTTGTACCCGGGACCCGACATAGTAATCCTATGCATTTTGACGTGCTGAACACGAATCCAATGTCCGTTTAGCTCCATTACCCACCAACTTTTAGTAAATAGCAAAAATAATCTAAAGAAATGGTGTTGCTTAGGCTATTTTCGCGATTTACAAAACATTGGTGGGTGACGGAGCTAAACGGACATCGGATTCGCATTCAACACGTCAAAAGACATAAGAATTACTATGTCGGATCCCGGGTTCAGATCACATTTTTTTTGTGTGACTGTGTACAGTTGCACAAAAAATGTGATCTACATCTACCTAATGAATAAAGACAATAACAACTTGCTTAATGTGCTTGGGGTAACTTGGTACCAGGCGTGTCCAGATGCCCCAATTGACTGGCCCACTTACCCCATTCTTGAAATATTATGGGAGCAACTGGGCCACCCACTCAAGCTTTTGACCTAACGGAGAACACGTGCTTGCAATAACATTTTAGGGATATATTATGCTTCTAATTTATGCTAAATTAACTGTGACGTTGATAATATATACAGTAAACCTGTAGATAATTCATAAATATCAAGATTACATCAAGTTGTTATGAAAATTTTGCACTACAAAATTTAAAAAATTGCTACATGAAAGCAACAACACTCAGAAACATGAGACTAATTGTTATAGTGAGATGCCATTGTCCTTCAGTGCTGCCAACTGTTTAAAGTGAAATTACCCCCACAAGTTTTACGGAAAAAAGCCATGGCCCAGTTACCCCCTGGGCCCAGATACTCCAACTGACCTTAATTCCAACACACTGCTATGGTATAATACCGCACGGCTTTCGACAAATCAGAAGCCGTTAAGCCACACTTAGTGGTTCGGTTGCTATGGTTACGCCTAGCTTCGCATTTGACGTTTTACAACGTTTTGATGTTTTTTTGCATAATTTTTAAAATCTTGTTAGAGAGAGTATAGTCTCAACACGTTTGGAATGGCATATTCACACTCGCGAACCGGGGTACTCGCCTTCTTCGGCTCGGACTACAAACTTTTCACTCGTGTGGAATATGGGCTATTCCAGAACTTGTTGTAGAATATAACTATATCAATGCTTAGTTGAGTGTAGGTATGTGGTTTCATTGTTATTTGATCTGTCCAAAGCATTTTTTAATACTGTCAATAAAGAAATATTAAATAGTAAATTAAATAGTGTCGGTATTAGCGGCAATATTTTACTAAATAAATGAAAGTTGTAGAGAAATATTTAATGAAAAATGTATCTTAGAGAGAGAAAAAAATTCCATGTCACTGTGTTGGTGATCGAATTTTGAATAACTTTCAAAATGTCCATCCGTCCGTCCATCACGTTTGCTGTAAGTACAATAAATTAAGAACGAAAAGTCCGATTGTATTGAAATTTGGACAGTATGTTATTAGCGTTAGCTAGAAGAAGAACCCCATTGTACAAAATAAAAAAGTTATCGATTATTAAAAGATTTTAAAAATCTTTTTTTTTTAGTTTGTAATTAAACAAAAAAAATTCAGTAAATCGGCAAAGAGTATAATGGTTAACTTGTTTTATACAATGCTCTTTTTAAAATTATTCGTAACATTTCAAACTATAAGAAATTTTAAATTAACTGGAAAAATTGCTATTATAGCATACCAGATTTCATTGGACGAAAATGATGCTCTTTCTATTTAAGAGTAGATATGCCTCGACAAGCTGCTAAAATTTGCAACAGGGGAGGTGAAAGGGAAACTCCAGTGGGCGGTCCTTTAAAAACGATAAAATATTATTTTATGTATTTATAGTACTATGTAGTAGTAAATAGAAATGAATGACCGCGATTCCACTTACGTATAAGCTCGAAATTAGTTCATGATTGTATATAAATTCTACCTGCCAAAGCTCAAAGGTTATGCCGACACATATATCCTCTCATTCTAACCTAAATGCGTTTTTAACATATTATTCCTTCAATAAATACAATATTTATAATTCAAACGGCTAGGTATTATCATCAATGGTATTATGCTTCCCTAGAATTTTAATTTGTAATATGGAGTATACGAGTATATCTATATTTTTGCATAATGGAAAAGATATTCAATAATTAGTAATCTGCATTAATTAATAATAATCGTCAATAAGGAAATAATAATATTAAATAAAAATAATAAGAGTTGATGAGGTCCGATAAAAATTATAAACAAAAATTAGTGGTATGCAATATTGCAGCTACGGACACACGTTTCAGAGTTATTGCTCCTCATCAGCGTAGCATGGCATAAATAATATTGTTATATTGTTAAAAGCAAGACAAAGGCCTAAAACGCACTAGGCGGTTTTCGCCGAATCGGCAGCCGACTCGACACATGCTGCAATAGAAACAAATGGAGCTATTCACACTGTTCGATTCATGTGCCGAATCGTTTTTATTGCTTCGAGCGGCGTATGCTCCAATGTAAACAAATGGACCTATTCACACATTCACTTATTTGTCGAGCGGTTTGAGCTTGCATTGAAGCCAAATTGCACGTTAAAAGTATTGTATTTACGCATCTAAAATAGATCCCATTACTGATACTGAACTATTAATAAATGTAATTCAAGAACGACCTGCTATATGGGATATGAGAAACAATAATTATGGTGACAGAAATAAAAGAAAAGAACTGGGAAGAAGTAGTTATTATACTGTTTTATTATATTGTTTCTCATTCGGGTATTCTTCTTTATTAAATCATTTTCCAAAATATACAGTCATTCGTAAAATGACGTTTTCAACATTCTAATGAAATTGAAAAATTTCATTAAATATAGTATTAAATAAACTTTTAGTTTCGAGTTCTTTAACAATAGGATGTTCCCCGATGCGCCTATGATTTCTTTTTTTTATTTTTGATGGACAGTATAATAAACCTAACAAAATTAATTCTTTCTTTGAGTCAGACAAATTCATTTTTGTCCCTGTATTATCAGCACTACTGAAAACAGTGACAACGTTGCCTTCCTACGACAAGTGGTTAACCGCTTAGTGTGTTTTGTAACAGGCGGCTGCCGATTCGGCGGCCGAATCGGCGAAATCCGCCTAGTGTGTTTTAGGTCCAACAAAGATAGGAAAGCACAGTATATTGTAGGTACTCTATTTTGTACCTTCGTACCTCATGTGCCATATATGAAGAGCAATAACTCCGAAATACGTGTCCGTAGCTGCAGTCTTGTTTGTTATTATAGTACTAATTCTTGTTTATATCTAAATGGAAAACTTAACATTTTAATGTTGTTTAGTTTTCGTATGCGTAAAGCTTTAGCTGTCACATCATTCAACAAATCAAAATTTAAACTCTTGGATCCTCAGGGGATTCCTCAGGACTTCTTGAATTTTTACTTTGTAGTCTCCCTCAAATAATGGTAGTTTACCAATAAACAAAAATTAGCAACCATTGTTAAAATCAAAAATATACACCACGCAAGTTGTTTTATCCAATAAGTGTTATGCGTATAGTATTAGTTATTTATTGGTCTAATTTGTCTATACGCGATATTCTTAGAAACTGTTAAACAGAAAAAAAGTTTGAAATAAAAAAGGTGTCTCCATCTTTATTTCTTCTCAGCATAGACTTAAAGGGTTTTCCGTTCGTTAACTGATCCTTGCAAATACTCACATTTTATCGACATGGTTTTTGAAAAAAAATGTATTTTTTACTTAAAATTTGACCTTCATATTACCACAGATCATTAATAAATATGTAGTGATGACATAGTAAAATTGAGATCCATTAATGTTTTCGTTTTTTGAATTATGGCAAGTTAAACAAAAAATAATTTTAATTATTATTGTTATACATCCAATAGACGCCGAGAATAAGAGAAATGATTCGCAGAAAGTCAGTGATAAGTAATTATTTATAAGAATTAAACTATTCAACGGATCATTATGAAATTCAGTAGTTGTCTATCGAGAGGTAAACCACCGTCGGCACTCGTTCTCCGAATTTTAGGCAGGCTGTCGGCAGCCATGGCAGTGGCGGTCATATAATTGAAAGCCCCGCAAGTGCGGCTGATTGGAGTTACGCAGGCGCCGCAGGCAAGGCAGTCTCGGCAGTTCGTGTAATTTCTACAAGTGGTTGACCTCTCAGGTACTGTTTTGATAGTATATAGTATAAAATAAGAACTTCTTTACAACCCTAACCTGAAATTTGCAGACGTAAATGTAGCAAGCAAATGCCAATTTTTCGAAGTCAGTAACAAGTAAATATATCGAGAATAAATAAAGATTAAGGATAGAGGTAACCTTTTATTTGAAATTTTACTTTCTAGGAGTAGTAGTTCTCGATTTGACCAAGGAACTAGTGTTATATACTTAGCACATATCACATATTAGCACATAGTGTATAAAATAACTTGCCTGATGTACACTTAGTTTTACGAATTATTATTCATATTTTCTTAAAAAATATATGGATGGGGAAAACTTACAAATTTGCTTTTATAGTAGACAACAGTTTAATGATAGATGTTTTAAACTAAACCCCGCATCAAAATATCATTAATAACTTTAGACATAGTAGGTTATTTCTCAAAAATATGGATATCTCTGGTTTTACTGGTTAGATTTTAAAAATCCAAAGCATCAATTATTTCCAACAATGAAATTTAATAGTGCATTTTTTAAAAATACGAATGTCAGAGCGATTCTAAAAATTTGCAAAATTTTGAAAGTAAAAAAGATGGCTAAAATTTGTATTCAAAAATGTTTTCTCTACAAATTTTGAAAGCAGAGATAAAAACCTGCAACTTGAGTCTTAGAACGTCTACATTGGTGCGCGATCTCAACAAGAAAATATTTTCAACATCGGTCCACATCACCTTCTGGACAATACTTTTAGCTCTGATTTGTTAAATTTTCACGAAAGTTGCTTTTTTCTATAAAATATTTTCGGGTTTAAAGGAGTAAGTTGGTTTCTCTGTTTCTTTTTACATTTTGAGCCTAGATTTCATTATTTTGACAGATCGATAGATAACTTTACTGCCGACAGTTTTTATCCCAAACATTTCTTTCTATTTTTCCCAGAAATAAAAGTTATTATGAAAAAAATCCTGTTGCTTGGTCTAATGCAACAAACTAATGCGTGTGACTTGATGAGAAAATGGGAAAATGTGCGCTTTACTTTTGTGTTTCTAACTACTTTCATTGCAAATCGCATCGTTCCTTATAATTCTATATTCATGTGTTTACGACAAGAATACATCTTTAAAATTTAGTATCAATTGTATTGTCCAATAAATGTTTTCAAATATACCAGCATACCACCATTTTATAAAGAAGAATTGAAACACAATTACACATTATTGTTAGTGCATGGGTGGCTACATATAACTAGTTACTTATATTACTACTATTACTATTACTACTATTATAATCCCGTACTTGAAGTATAATCAAAGAGTAGAGTACCTGTTAAGTATAGTAGTAAATTAATGGAATTTGGTATTTTATTGGGCGTCCCGTGTTATTAGAAATGATTTGGTTTAATTTCTTATTTCGTTCCCTCGTTATATTTTCTCATTCATAAAATAATTCTGGGTGAAGGGCGGAGCTTAAACAATAATAAATCCAGAGGGAGCTCGTATCAGTGTAACATTTGTTGCAAAATGTACCTTTGCACAGTTCCGTGCTATACATGTTTTTGCAAAAAGTATTATGTTTTTTGGAAAAATAAAAATAGTACGATACACAGAAAACATGAATGAAGGTTTGTATCAAGTCCTTTTTCTCATATTTTGATTCTAAATATTTTTAAAAAAATCATAAAATCTCTGCTAATTAAAACAAATCTTATTAATTAATACTATTTTTTTTCAAAATATTGAAAAGATACAAACCTAGATTGATATGTTTTCTTCTATTTTTCGCCTTTACAAATTTCGTAATTGCAATGGTCTAATTATAATTTGTCGCGGACGGGGCGGCGTTTGAGAGTAATTTATTTCTGATTTTTAGACGGCATACCCACTCTTAATTCATTGTATTTGCTAGGTATATTATATTATGGGGAAATGTAACACTTTAGGTAGTGCAGCACCATGTAAGATATAAATGTTGTATGCTATATATATTGTTTGTGTCATTTATCATTTTAATGTTATTTGTCTTTTAATCTTGTAAGCTGATACAAAATTATAATTTGTTTATATTCTTGCGATTAAAATGCAAAATATAAAAGAAATAATTCTCCTTCCTTGAGTAGTTTCAACTTAGATTTACACTATTAAAAGCTTAGGTCCTACGACTCAAAGAATCTACTTTGACATACAATTTGTCGGCACCAATAAAAGCTCCAAATCCTTGGTTACACCACAACTTATTCAAAATAAAGAATGCATTCATTAAGTTAAATGTGCTGTTTACGTTTATTTTTAACTACTGTTCCAACGGCGTGTTTCAATTAGATAATTAACAAATTAGGCGTGCATTTCCTGATTCTTCACAAACTTCTTATGTTACAGAGATATACTGGTTTGGCCTCTTGAGAAATATTCAGTTAGAACCTAAGACTATATGTATTAATACAAAACCAAGCTAATATTAATTAATTCATTGTAGTCAGCAAAACAATTCACCAGACTGAAATTATTTTTGCAGGACTTTTCCTTAGCAATTCTGAAAACGCGTAAAAAGTTTTAGTATGGCGTTTCCAACTGCTTATTACTAATATTTTACTCGGATAGTAATTCAGGATTAGGTACAATATTATGTCTGATATATCAGTGCACATTTTGACCACTTAGTTTTCCTAAATTATAAACTATAGTCTGTTTCCTTTAAGAACGCAGTTATTTATGTTATGACTTATGGACTTATGAGCGGTGCATAGTTTACAAAGGCACACGAGAATTCGCCAGGGCCGTCTCAAGCCCATTGGTACACAAAGTTTAAAGCAATGAGAAATTTAGAAGCTAGTTTTCTTATGACTAAATTGAAATCTTACAATTTATATTGCAACATAAATGTTCTTATTTTATTTCAGTAAAAATTAAAATAAACACGCATTATTTTTTACACATTTAATATTGTGATCGCTTCGGATTCAAGGGATGTAATGATTTATTACAGAATTATTACATTTAAATAAAAGGTTGCCTATATACAATTGTGTATTTAAATATTGTGGAAAAAATTTTTTCATATTAATCAGAAAAATGAGAATCTTGTATTTGTTACATATTTAATTTCCATCTGCTCTACCCGGGTATTTAATTTATGCATATTTTATTCCCATATTATGTGTTCTATAGATTTATTTCATCCCTTTTTGTGGTGTAACATTTTCCAAACCTTGGCGAATAAATATTAAATGCTATACTAGCTTTTAGCACTGTTTTCCTCGTACATTTCTTTCTGCTTTGAACAACCAGCTTGGTAGTCATCTATGTACAATATGTACATACACCTTCTGTTTTATGTATTTAATTTTTAGATCACTTTTTGTTATTAATGAAGTGAATATGCTCTACGAAAATATTTAACACCAAATATAGGAATAAACATTACAATAATTTGAATTGAATCTTATATGAGGGTTGGTATAACTTAAGTGTATTATTTTAGTAATTCTATACTTTTGGGGGCTGTTGCTACGATATGGGCTTCCTAAAAAAAAATTCAAGTTTTACCTATTCTGGAAATGATCAAGACATGAGAAGCTACCTTTAGTTTACGGCTGCCATACTGGAATATTTCTCATCAACCATAGATGCAAGTTAGAGATCGAAAAGTAGATAGATATGATAGTCAGCTTATAATGGAGATGTTTCGGGTTCAAATTTAGACGACTGCAAATTTTAGTATTCAAAATACTTACGGGCGCGTGAACATGGGGACCGTTTATCATACATGAAGCAAATGTGCGGCAGATCTGTTGGCAGGCCGGCAATACAGCGAAGGTCTATGTAAAATTGAAGCGAAATGCAACAGGAACAGATTTCTCGGTTCGCCGATTATAAAAGGATAGATCAAGGATAAGGATAAACATTCGACTAATAAACATAAATGTTGTAAACCGCAGTCATCGGCTGTTTATACTGTTGGTCCTAAGCACCTCAGGAAACAAGATATGAAGATATTTGCGGGATTACAATGATTAAAATGTTTATTAACTTTCAATTAGAAAACTACCTATCTTGTCGGGTATTTTCGATATGCTTTTGATACTTGCGTAAAATGCAAGATCTGTCAATTTTTTAAATTAAAATTAACAATATTAAAAATAACTATATAAATTAATTACAGTAAAAGTTTTAAAACGCTGTGTTCAGGAACTTAAGATTAATAGTTGAGATTGGGTTGGTCTTTCTTTTTTATGAGTGTTATTAGGTAAAATTAAAAGTTTGAAAATTTTATATATAGGCTTCAGGTTAGATTGGTTTTCCCTTTTTGCGAGTATATCATTAGGTGAAATTAGCTGTTGGATCTTTAGTGACTTTGTTAAAGTTCCAACTTTGTAGGCATTCCATAAATACATTTGGCACCGAATCATATTCCGTACCTGTATCTTGCACCCCATGCTACTGATTGGCTTGGAATATTAAAATGGCCAATAAAAACGACCTTTTTGCTAAATACATATACAGAATGTGTAATGTCTCCGATATATTGTACATAGTTTTGAGATCTGTTACACGGTTTTTTTGCGAGCATAATAATATTATGATTTGCCAACTATAAGAGACTCACCAGGTGAATGTCACACCATGTAAAAATGATACCTAAGACTTAAACCTACAAGTTTTATTAAACTCCTAATTCGTTTATTCAATTAAATTATTATTTTCAATGAAACGATGAAAAAGAGATTACTGCGCGGTGAACCTCGACTTTTGTTCGACTTGCTATAAAATTTATAGTTTATAGCATAGAAAATATACAAATTCACTAAAAGAGTCACAATCATCACATACTTCAACAATTAATTTCCCAAATATATTAAGCAGTAAGTGGCGCGTTCATTTCATCTTATTGTTCAAAAGTACAAAGGGTACAAAGTTAAACCTAGTTCTACAGAAAGTTTTCCTCGATTATTCAAATTATTATATTTTTAAACTGCCACAACTCAATTTTTTCAAATAGAACACCCTGTATATTTTGACTTACAATGCTTCAGGAATCAATTTCCTACACGCTGAAATCCATATGACATTTTTCTTCGACATGAATTTTTCAAAAACCATCGAAGAAAAGTGGCAAGCAACTATGAGATACAAAATAAAGAATCGTCAATTAAATTTTTTGAAACTTCATATGCAAGGTCTAAAAATCTTACTAAACATTATTTATTGCAAAAAGAAACATGTTTTTAAATTATACTTTTATAACGCGATTTTTCAGTTTTTAAAAACACATTGAAAACATCAACTTTACGAAATAAAGTTATTAACATTTCTTGTTGAAAGTCAGTCAAAAAGTATTTAAAAATTGTTTGATTAAAAAATTTAATATTTCCTTTTGATATAAACAAAATTGTTTGAAATAATATCAGACCAGGTTACAGCCTGGTAACATGGGTTTTTTCATACTCGGTAGTTTGATTACATGGATTTTCACAATTGGTACAGTCTTCTCAACTGATTTCAGCAGGAAAATTCCGAAATGTATTCGAAACGAATACTCCCACTCCCACACCATATTTATGGTATTATATCTACAAAACATGAGTTTTTGTTTTATTTAAAACATGTGAAGAACACCACTGTTCTACCTCCATTCTTAGCTGAATGCACGGTATTTATTTGTAGGTAACTAGCTTTTACCGAAGACATAGCAAGTGATATTTTAATAGTGCATTTTGTTCAAAGTTGGGATTTTTGGAAAATCCATAATGTTCTAGAGCCTATAATTTAAAAACCACTAAGGGAAAAATAGTGACAGCAAAAAGTGTTTATTTTTATGATTTACATCTTCTATTTGAGGACCTGGTCTATTATAATGGTTAAAGATATGTACATTGTACAAAACAAAAAATGATTCGGCCATTTTTCAATATAGCGGCAGTAGCACATATCAAGAAACTTTTAGTATGTTCAATGAGAAGGCAAACACAATATTTATGCCAAATTTGTTCATGTGCATATTTTTCAAGGTCGAAAAATTCTTTCCTGCACTTTTATTGTGTTAGAATCATTTATAAAACTGACAACACTATGAAAAGCAAAAATAATACAAAATTCCTGATTTTAGTTGATTTGTAGGTATGTTTTTTACAAGCTTAAATAGTCGAGTCGCTGTATCGAAATTTATAAAAAAAACCAAAAAATGTTTCAATACTTTACCGATTTTTTTTTAAACTTTGGAGATATCTTCTTGGGTTCATAACTCGAAAAGTTCAGAGTTTTTTTTTTGTCGGTCGAACCTCCGACATTGTTAAATAAACAAATTAAGTTAACAATTGAATAACTTCCTGAATAATTATTCAAAATGGCTGAAATTTTTTCAAGGGGGTTTTGGGGGTCGCTGATTACATATATAAATTTAAAAATTCATAAAAAGTATGTTTATTAACAAAAAATTTATTAAGATACAAAAATCCGCACGCATTTCCAAATAAACGATGATTTTTACGAAGTATAATATATTATCATAGGCATATATTTATGCGAATCTTATAGATACATCGTATGTAGATATATACCACCAAAAATAGAATTCCACATATATACCATATATTCTGGAAAATATATAAAAAATGTTTTCGTTGGAAAAGTGAACTTAAATAATTGAGTTGAGTTCTTTCAACGTGATTTTGGACTGTAACAACAACAAATGATAAAAATCGGCTAGAAACTAAGAATACTCGAAGGTGCCTTCATTAGAAACATTTTGTTTTTTGTTTCACTCAAAAAATCGAATCCGTTTTTAGTAGGGAATCTAAGACCTCCAATTCAGCAAGGGGGGGTCAACTGTGACATATACAAAAACCAAAAACTGATTCCCATGTAAAATTTCATGACGGATACGAATTTTGAGTTCACCCCTTCATCCAGAATTGCGAAATGGGAAAAAAATGCAATTTTGGGCAAATTTCTAAAAACTACGGGAAACATTAATTTTTTTCTTTCTCAGTCAATACCTCGTTAACTGTTCGAGATATCTGTTTCAAATTTTGACACCAATATCTTTGGAGATTGGCCTCACTTACAGTTTATATGAAACTTTTTTCGGCAACGTCGTTTTTTGTCAAAAAAAATAAAAATGTTCGCTTAACGCACAAAGACACCAAAATGCATTGCAAAATATAACATGCTAGAAACTTTTTTATTACTAAAGATACATGGGCATATGATCGAGAGAAAATAAAGCTTATGAATTATAGAAACTTTTTTACTTGAAGAATTTTTTTCTAGAATGCTTAGTTTGGCTGTTATGACTGTTGTAAATAAATAGTAGTGTAACGACTCATATATTGCGCGTTCTCCTCGGCCGGTGCGAGCGCTCTCTACTAGCAACTCGCAACCGTATTCAGTCATATCAGAGATACGTAGGTATTTTATTATTTAGTTCATGTATGTTTTATTTTAAAAATGGTACCAGTGGAAGTTTTTCAGTTACCAGTAGAACCGAAAAATACTGTTTTTTGGACGGGTCAAAGTAAGAAGAGTGTACTGTCTGTATAAGGTAAACGATGGGGTAGGTACACCGAATTGGAAAAATATTATTTCTCATTCTGATAATAAACGAGAACTCTTGAACTTTCTTGCTTGCAAGTTTGAGGAAAGTTATTTCAGAATAGATCAAAACGTTCAGATTGTTATTGCAGGTATGCAATAATTCTGTGGCATTCGCCGTGAATAAAAAATAAGTTTAAAATATCATTGTTTGAATATCCATTTCTATTATTCTCCATGACTGATAACCCTTTACCAAATTTATTTATAAAATCGCTATAAACACTGACGTAATAATTGCAACAAATGTCATTTCCACAGCCAACTATTGTAAGACATTAATACTTTGTTTGATAGACGCTATTAATTGCAACAAATGTCATTTTCACAGCCGCCTATTATAAGAGCAACACATACTTCGATGTATTTCGCACATTAAAATACAAAATTATCAATAACACAAAAACTATAAAAGATGAGTATAGGGAACCCTAATACAGATCGATGCAGAATAAAATTATACATCAGAAACAGTAAAAATATACAGGGTGTTCCATTAAAAAAACAATACTTTTCGACGTTTGAAGTTAGCTAAAATTAGCAGTAAATTCTGACCACCCTGTAAGCAATTAGGTTACTTTCAAAGCACGATTAGGAAGCTTAAGGGTTCCACTATTCGTGTTATATAAATGGTAACTTTCACTTTGATTATGTTAGAGACAGCAAATTTCAAACTACTCGGTGTCAAGACACAAATTTTCCGAAAAGTCAATATATCTCGAGTAGGGTTAGATTTAGGGATATGATAGTATGATTAAAGTCCCATTAAAATGACCAGTTGAATTCAAAAATGTAAGAAAATATATATCATTCCATTTAAAATAACGAAGTTGATGGTAACTTCCGGTATAAGCGGAAGTGCAATGACGTTGGAAACATTTTTAGTGAAAAGGGCATAAAAAACTATGTCAGTAACCAAATTTTCAAAATTAAATTATCTTTACAAGTCCCTAAACTTCTAATGAACTGTTTGCGTGAATCACCCTGTATATACTGTGGACAGTGATATTTTTGTTCTTTCATTGTATTATGCGACTATACTAAACACTGAAATATGGCTTCAACGGCAAAAATCTTTTATTTTTTGTCATGATGTGATTACCCAAATATCTAATACATTTGATTTCGACAAAAGAAATCTGAGCAACATTTTACTAGCTGTTTACTGCCCCTCTGGAAATGATACTGTTAGTTATCCCTTTAAGAAAGGCAAAAAGACAGTAGTAAAAATATTACGTGAAAGGTTAAATATGTTAGAAGAATTAACACATTTTGGCGCAGCGAACCGAGATGGAACTTACAAACTAACTGATAGTGTATTAGATTCCTGTAGGTTATTTTTTAAGGTTCTTTATGGCAGACCTTTATTTAGAAGAAATTTGGATGAGCTACGAACACATTTATTCACTTCATATAAAACAGATACGAGGTAATTGTTTTAATTATTTTATATAGACACTATACCGATAATGATGAGTAAACCACAAAAGCCAGAGAATATACACTTAAATTCATATTGCAAATGTAAAATGTACACTTGTACCAGTCGCTGTCGATGTCTAAGTGCAAAAGTAAAATGTGGTATAAGTTGTTTGTGCGAAGGCAAATGTTCCTCACTTTTAAATTAAACTAATTATAAAAATTAAATTGTTTTCTTTATTTACATAAAATACAAACATTTTTAATCGGACTGACACAATATAAATATGGTTCATTAAATCGCAGACCCTAAGCCTTTTTCTTACTAATATGGAAGCTTTTATCTTATAATAGATACACAATCGTTAGCAGAGCACGCAATGAAGTGTACACACCGAGCTAGACCAATTTGACCCGGCCCGTTCCAACATGTGCGCCAACACTGAACCAATATAATCTCCTTTTTTTCACTATTAAGCCAAAGTATAAAAATATATTCAAATGCAAAAACTTCTTTGGTCTTTTATCATCATTTTATGTCGATTAACTACACCTCTATCTCTACTTATAAAAAAGTTTCTCGCATACTATATTTTGCAATACATTTTTGAACTTTTGTGCGAGGTGTAGGACTATAGTTGTTTTTTATAAAAAAATTATATTGATACAATAATTTGGCTCTACACAGAGCCCAAGAAGAAAGTTAAAAGATTATTCTCCTAAAATTTCAGATCGATACTTTTACCAGTAAATGAGATATTGAGTGGGGAATGAGAATACTAATGTTTATTGTGTTTTTCTTACTTTTGGAAATAAACAACTTTTTCTCTAATTTCGCAATTCCGAATTTAGTGGTGAACTCGTAATTCGAATTCGGCAGACAATTTTACATAGAAAACTGTTTTTAGTTATTGTATACATATGAGTTGACCCCCCCACCTTTAAAACGCATCGTACGGCAAGCTAGATTCCCTACTATTTCCATAAATTAAAAAAAACGGAGCGGTTTTACAGCTGTACGCTGCGCTGGTGGGGTGGATGCTTATAAGTGGTCGCATTTGAAAACAATTACACGTATTGTATTGGCTCCAAACAAAGAACAGTCGAAAATTACGTTTATGGGCTTCCTTTTGCATTTTATTTCATTAAAAAATTCGAAACCGTTTTCTAGATATTGAAAGAAAAACTGAGCAATTTTCCGACCTCACGCCGGTGGGATAGGTGCTTGTGAGGGGTCACATTTGAAAACAATTATAGACATCGACTTCAAACAAAAAACAGTCGAAAGGTACGTTTATTAGCTTAACTTTGCATTTTATTTCTTTAAAAAATTTTTAACCGTTTTCCAGAAATTCGAAAAAAACGGCGCGATTTTCCGACCACACGCTGGTGTGATAGGTGTGAGGGGTCGCATTTGAAGAAAACAATTATAGATATCGATTTCAAACAAAAAACAGTCGAAATGTATGTTTATTGGCTTAACTTTGCAGTTTATTTCATTCAAAAATTCTAAACCGTTTTCCAGAAATTCAAAAAAAAAACGGAGCGACTCTCCGACCGTACGCTCGCGGAGTAGATGCTTATTAGTAACGGCTTTTGAATAGGTACAATAACTGATTTGGACTCCAAACCAATAACATTTGAAACGTAGGTTAAGTATGGTCACATTTAACATTTTGTTATACTTAAAAATTCGGTTTCTCTGAGAGTTATCATTTTTAGAATGACAGATTTACAAAAATATTTAAAACAATGGATGATATTCCGCCATTCAATTCTGACTTTTCCATGTTAAATTAATAAATCGCGACCTAAGAAGCTTTTGCGGAAATTTACCGATACAGTTATGGATATTCACAGAGAATATTCCAAACAATTAGTGTCACAACCGCCATTATGATTCTGGACTCTTTGATATTAAATCCCCCCCAAAAAAAGTTTGAGCAATTTTCAGTTATTTTTCTGGCAGTTATTCAATTGTTAGTTAAAAATATACGAAATAATTAATAACATATGCGCCATTTTGATTCCGTCATTTTGAATCTGAACTTTTTAATATCAAATTCGCAATCAGCAACCCCCAAAACCTCCCTAAACAAAATTCAGCCATTTTGAATAATTATTCAGGAAGTTATTCAAATGTTAACTTAATTTGTTTATTTAACAATTTCGGAGGTTCGACCGATAAAATAAAACTCTTAACTTTTCGATTTATGGACCCAAGAAGATATTCCCAAAGTTTCAAAAAAATCAGTAAAACATTAAACATTTTTTGGGTTTTTAAAAATTTCGATACAGTGACTCGACTAAAATACGACTACAGAAAATCAAGGGATCGTTCTCAGAATACGTCACGTGAAAATAATTATAAGTTTAATGTTTTGAAAATAATAGCAAATAAATACTACATATTATTTTTATATTTTTAAATAAATTTATCTGCCTCGAACAATTTTTTTACAATAATTGTAAAAGCCCCTGTAAGTAATTTATAAAATGTAAAGTCGAGTCTAATACGATCCCTAGAAACCATTATTAATATTTGGGTTATGTTCCAGTAAACGAGTATACAAACACTATAATTATAAACATTACACATCTTACCTTTATAGTTTCATGGATCCAAATTGTATTTTCCATCAAGACATCTCTTAACAGTCCACGCACTAATCACAAAATATGCACTTTGTTTCACATCACTAAAAATAGTTATTTATATAATAATTTACATTACCTAACACGATGGCACCCATATCACACGACACTAAACAATACATTATTGTATATTTTAGTCCCGAAATCATAATTATTCTCTTAAATATTATAAAATATATAGCTGCATTAGTACGTCTGCAGACAGAAGCAGCCGAATTCGCAACAATCACACTACTAACATGTACACGCACGTGTATGACGCACGCTCACTTGAGTTTTTCTGTCCTTTTATTTACTACAAAAACGAATAAAGTACTATTTATTGAAGGTTGTTTTGTTCTCGACAATTTAGTTTTTTTTGTCAATTTACTGTTATATCTATTTGATTAAATCTAAAAAGTGTATTATAAGTGTTATAACTTATTATAATCGAACACAAATTAGTAAATAATCATCGTAGAAAAAAAAATCATTTCTTATTGAAGTATTTTTAGTAAGACCATAACGACAAGAAGGAAAGTTACAATCGGTGTTGCCGAACCTCGCATATCCCACAGTAAAATTAAATAAAATCAATCATACTTTTAAAAGTGACCAAATCAACAACTTGAGCCTCGCACATCGCACAGCCTTCAGCACGGGCGATGCCGTGTTTTTAATGAAATTATGGAAGGAAATAGCCGAACAATATATTAACAATTAGTACAATAGGAATGTTTTCTATTTTTTAATTGTAATAATAAATGATAGTTCTAAGGCTACAGAAACACATAGTAACCATTAAAATGCATAAAAACTTTATTTCTTGAAAATAAACTGAAAATAAAAACTCCTAAATTAACGACGCTAGTAAGCTCTGCAGTGAGAGTAGCGCGCGTGATGTCATAATGCTCATAGCGGAACTCGTATAGCAACGTTATATGGATTGTTTGTTTCAGTATTGTTTTATCTCTGTTTTTGTAATGATGGGAGACTCAAAAAGTGTGAAAGTTAATAGAAACAAGTGTTGTTTTGTTCCTGGATGTACAAATACATCAGTAAATAACACAAAAAGATTTTTATGTCTGTGCCACAAAACGTAAAAAGAAAGAAGCTTTGGTCCTTTTTTAAACCAATGATTTTTTTTTTAACTTTTGTTGCCTTAAACGCATTTATCAAAATCGGTCTCCGATTATTAGGGATGGCAAACATGTATCTGTATAAAATAAATATCGATATATTAATCCTATGCCATGAATACATTCATATCGTTTTTTTGTTGCAATATATTGGATTGAAATACCGATATTTTTCTACATATATCGAAAACGGCCAACTTGCATATTACCCCCCACCCTCTTCGAAATTTCAATCGACAAATTTTATTGCGAGAATATCACCCTCCGCTATTCGAAATTTATTTCAATCGAGATAAATACTGTCCTATAAAGAATGCCACCCCCGCTTTCCGAAGTTATACCTTAAGCAATATTCATTAATTTTTTACATTAAATGTTAATCTACAAAATATATCGATACATAGAAATATCGATAATTTTTTGTTGCTATATCGATTATATTGATCTGAGCCTTGCGATGTATCAAATGATTCATATATCGATATATTACATTTTTTTGCCATCCCTAATTCTCATATGAAACGTGCATGAAAGCCTAGCCACTATATTCGCGCACGTTTAACATGAGGTCACACCAGTCTTGACTGGTGCGTTTCGCGCATTCAAATGAATATTCCTATTTCTTTAGGGATTTTCCCATAGAACGAATTTGTTGACTTTTGTAAAACTTTGTGGATATTATTATAAGACTATTTTTAACCATTTTATGATGTTTAAACAGGATTTTATTTCTTTTGTATGCAGACCAGACTAGCCGCTGTGCGATCTGCGATGTGCGCTATGCAGTGCGCCGACGTGGCCATGCACTTAGACTAAAAATGTTTCTTTCAAATTTGGTAAAATAACATAATAGAAAATGTCCTAATGATTAATGAAACTAGGTTATATCTGTTATACAGGGTGCTAGTCAAAAACTTATAAACAGCCAGGTCTTATATACAGACTGTCTATTTTACGAGGGCCACACCAAATATCTCGCTTAATATCTATTGTAGAAGAATAAAGTTTTAGAAACAGTTATCCCATTTTTTGTGAGCTATATTTCAGTAAAAAGAAATTTGAAATCCATAGCCTACTTTATGAGATATATTACAAAAACCTGAAAAATAGGAAAACCACAAACGGTTATAGCTTCCTTATTTGAGGAGATACGAAAAAAGTTAAAGGAATGAAAGTTGACGGCAAAGACAATAAGAATAATAACGTGTAACAAAAAAATCGAAAAATGCAGTTGGCTTTGACATACGCTATTGTGCAAAAATGAAAAATACATGTCTCAAAGTAGGCCATGACGCCATTAATTCCGTTATTTTTTTCTCATTCCAACGATATAAAACATGTCACAGAAATTTTAACCGATAGTGTCAATATTTAATATTTTACGAATACCACAATTCATATAATTGAATCGTAACAATCAGCTGTGCCATAATAGTAAAAATTCACTTTATAATAATTATAATTCCGTAATTATTTATTACAATTTAATACAAACCAATAAATATCTCATAAATAAAAATACAAGTACAAAACGAACATCCAAAGAAAAAAACGAAAAACTATGTATAACAGTACTACCTACTACTATATTGAAAAGAAATTGTGTGTATTTATTTTTCTAACTACAAATGCTCAAATTGTGCACCATGCATTCTGACACATAAACGTGCTCTACGAGACACATCACGCATTACATTTTGGAGCATTTCAGGAGTAATTGCCTCACATGCGTTTCGAATTCTGGTTTTGATGTCCTCAATATTTTCAGGGGCAGTTTGAAATACCTTGTCTTTAATGTAACCCCAGACGAAAAAATCCAAGGGAGTAATATCTGGTGATCGAGCTGGCCATAGAATGGGTCCATAGGTGCCTATCCAGCTATCTGGCATAACTTGATTTAAATAATTTGTACATATTACAGCAGTGTGAGGTGGAGCCCCATCTTGTTGAAAATATGAATAATTTAATCTTTCTGCCACTGTTAATTCATAAAGAAAATCTTGAAATTCGTTTTGCAGGAAATTAAGGTATCTACGAGCGGTTAATTTGCCATCATAAAAATAAGGTCCAATTACTTTAGTCCCTAAAAGACCCAACCAAACATTCGTAGAAAATCTTTCTTGGAAAGCAGTCTCTCTGCACCAATGTGTATTTTCTCGTGTCCACTTGTAATGCATATTTCTATTGAAAAATCCATTATTAGAAAAATTTGATTCGTCCGACCAAAGAATTTTGCTACATATCAGCGCGTCATTCCTTTTCTTATTTAATAACCATCTACAAAATCTTACTCTCCTTGGCTTATCTCCCTCATTTAAATGTTGAACTTTCCTCATTTTGTAGCATCGAAATCCGTTTTTTTTTCAATATTTTTCTTGCACTGTCTTTTTTTATGCGACAGTTTCTCTGAATTTGTCTCAAAGAGGTTTCCTCATTTTGGTTAACATAATTCATTACTCTATTCACTTTTCTTACATTATCCGCAACATGCGCCCGCCTTACTACTTTTTTTGAAAATGAACCGTGCTTTTCTAGATTTTGAACTAACTTCCTAAACATAGTTCGATTTGGCTGCGGAGCATCTGGAAATCTATCTCCGTAAACCGTGACTGCCATCTCAGCGTCAAAATTGCACTGACAATAAATGCTAATCATATCGAATTTGTTATTATTGGTGTACACCATAATTACTGATATAAAATTTGTCTTAGAACTCGACAACGCAACATACAACATACAACAGTGACAATCTGTCAAATTTATTAATAACTGTATACATTGTTTTTCACTAATTATGGCACAGCTGATTATTACGGTTCAATTATATGAATTGTGGTATTCGTAAAATATTAAATATTGACACTATCGGTTAAAATTTCTGTGACATGTTTTATATCGTTGGAATGAGAAAAAAATAACGGAATTAATGGCGTCATGGCCTACTTTGAGATATGTATTTTTCATTTTTGCACAATAGCGTATGTCAAAGCCAACTGCATTTTTCGATTTTTTTTTGTTACACGTTATTATTCTTATTGTCTTTGCCGTCAACTTTCATTCCTTTAACTTTTTTCGTATCTCCTCAAATAAGGAAGCCATAACCGTTTGTGGTTTTCCTATTTTTCAGGTTTTTGCAATATATCTCATAAAGTAGGCTATGGATTTCAAATTTCTTTTTACTGAAATATAGCTCACAAAAAATGGGATAACTGTTTCTAAAACTTTATTCTTCTACAATAGATATTAAGCGAGATATTTGGTGTGGCCCTCGTAAAATAGACAGTCTGTATACTAACTGAGAGATATTACTGTACTGTACTATACCGAGTGTAACACACCCCTTGACTTTCGAAGATAAATTATTGAAATTTGGAACATCCTATATATTTAATAAACGTCATCTTTTGGCATATAAAAGTATTTTTTTCTAACTCACTATGTCGTACTTTTCAACTGTCATTTTAGTGTGAAAAACGTCAATTTAACGCACCAGTGGACCAATGCGAAAACAATTGTCACTTCTCACACTGGTATAAAGAGAAATCACTCATATTTGCTTAATAGTAATAATAAAATCACAATAAATAAAGGTTGTTTAAACTTTGCAAAGTTTGAGCGTCGCCTGTAAACAATAATTAATAAAAACAAACTTTTATTACCTTAGAAACGGTAGTACGGTAATTTTTTAGATGGTTTAATTCGAAATATCGTACTGTGACATTTGATAGAATTGATTATTCAAAGAAACGTCAAGATGCAAATTCAAAATATTTTGACATTTTGAACGTCAAGATATTTAATATTTTTCAATAACTTTTTTTAAATATTTGTACGTTCGTAGAGAAAAAATCTTGTACGATACTCGTGTGAAAATGTGTTTAAGCTACTTGTATGAGTTAAGTAACTCTCATACGCGTGCCTTAAACATGAATTTTTCACACCCGTATCATAAATATCTATTTTCACTCAAAAAAAAATTTGCAATTTACAAAATTAATGTCGCGAAGCCATCGCCATCTAGTTGGCAGGTCAACGATTCCATAAACAGGTAAGGTATGAATACTATACGACTTCAACTACTAATGAACACCCTGAAGTAATTAAAAAAGTACTTTTAATCTAAAATCAAATGCTTGTGGTTCTGACAAAATTTCCCTAGTAATGTTAAAATTCAGTTTTCCAATAATTGGTGACTATCTCACTCATATTATGAACTGTTGCCTGGAACAAGGGTACCCTGAATAATGGAAAGGGGCACTAGTTAGTCCTTTGCCAAAGGTTAATAATCCTCAAAATGTATCTGACTTGCGTCCAGTAAGCATTTTCACTGTTCTGTCAAAAATTATTCAGAAAATTTTACATCACCAGTTAAATTATTATGTTAAAGAACACATAATTATTCCTTTATTTCAATCAGGTTTCCGAGAGGGTCATAGTGCAACATTTGCTTTAGTAAATGTGACCGACAATATATTTAGAGCCCTAGATAACAAGCAAGCTTTAGTTCTGCTTGATTTTAAAATAAAGCTTTAGATTAATTAAATCATCAACTTTTATGTGCAAAGCTGCATGCATTATTTTGTTTTTTCCGACATAGCTGTACATTTTATCCAATCTTATCTGACTACTCGTAGTCAGAGAGTTTTTATTGAAAATAATTATTCTCGTAGACAGTTAATATCATCCGGTGTGCCTCAAGGATCTGTATTGGGACCTCTTCTTTATCTACGCAGCAGATATGTTTGTAAACATTCAGTACTGTTCTGTGCATATGCCAATGATACACAACTCTATTTCTCGTTCAATCCTAGCAATTTACACAGCTACAAACTTAATAAATATTGACCTTCAAGAAATTTATTATTTTCCTACAAAACATAATTTAAAAATTAATCCAAATAAACCGACGTTAATGACTTTTAGTTAAAATATGTATCACCAAGTGCTGTGTGAAAATGTAAATATTTTATTAGATAATAGTAGGTTCCCAACAGCGGAAAGTTCAAAAAGTTTAGGTGTCATCTTTGAATTAAAACTCATATACATAACAAATGTTAACAAATTGGTTCAAAAAACATACGTTGTGCTGAAACTTCTTTATGCCAATATACATATAATTAATTATAAACTAAGGAAAAAACTGTATGAATCTTTAGTCTTATCTATTCTTAATTATGGTATTATTGTGTATTTTTATGTGTCGATAAAATTACACTAAATCGGTTACAAAAAACTCACAATACCTGTATCCGTTATATTTTTGGACTAAAGAAATTTCAACACATTTCACAGGAAAGTTGCAACTTGGATGGCTTAATCTTGAAAATACCTATAAATATCACCTGCTGATGTTTGTCCATGGAGTTCTTACTACTTCAGTATCGGATTATCTCAAGCAAAAACTTGTTAGTCGAAGAAATATCCATAATGCAAATATAAGATCTTTTGATATTTTGACCATGCCACAATATAGTACTGCCATTTTTCTGCGCTCTTTCTCCTACAACGCTATATCAAATGATAATCTGCTTGAAAATTATTTGAAACCTGGTAAAACATATTATTTATTTTCAATTGCTTATTTGCACAATTTGTTTTGTGTACACGTATAATTCTGCGTCAATTAGTTCTTAATCACACTTTATAATTATTATTTTTGTTTTGTTACTTGAAAGATTCTGTTAGTTTTATATAAGTATCATAAGTATCTACTAGCACGAGTATCTTATTCTCACGTTTTTAAGGGTATAAGTGGTGGAATAGCTGTTGAGCCAAATTGCGTCTTTCAGATTAAGAAACTGTATTTCTTTCTTCTAATAAAGACCATTTATTACTATTATTATTATTATATTACTAACTTTCAGCTTTTATCAAGTACCTTCTCCATATTTACCGCCAGCTCTTGGGCTATCATAACTTGTACTGTTGACTACAATTATTCGGAGCAGGCAGCACTTATTCTCTGTTTAACAAACTTCTCAAATTAAAAACAAAAATTAAATAAGCATGTTAATAAAATTGTAATCATTGCATCATTCACCGCCGTAAATACCGTCTGGATTATGTAGTATCTAGTAGCCTACACTGTAAAAAATGGGAGTAAATTTACCCTTGTTGTGTGTAATAATTACACATATTTTTAAGGTAACTTTACCAGCAAAAAAAGTGTAAAATTCTGTTTACCCAATATTTAGGGTAAACCTCCTCGGTAAATCAATTTAGAGGCAGTGTTCCACAAAATCACTGTACATTTACTTTGTGTGTTAGGAAAATTCCCATATTTTTAGTGTACAGTAACCTCTATGTATGGAGTTTTACACAGTGGCTTTGTATATTTACCACTTACGGTGCATTATTTCCTTGTATTTATGTAATATTCCCTTGCATTAATGTAATATTCCAGTTTTTGGTGAACACTGTAAGAAATTGAGGTAAATTTACCGTTGTTGCGTGTAATAATTACAAATAACTTTAATGTAACTTTACCAGCCAAAAGAGTGAAACATTTTGTTTACCCAATATTTTGGGTAAAGCTGCCTGGTAAATCAATTTAGAGGCAATGTTTCACAGAATCATTGTACATTTACCTTGTGTGTTAGTAAAATTCCTACATTTCTGGAGTACAGTATCATCTACGTGTATGGAATTTTACACAGTGGCATTTTATATTTACCATCTATGATGCATCATTTCCTTGCATTATCTTCCGCGAGGGGGCATTATCAATACTTTACCTTTATTTTATGTACACAGTAAAACACCATCAATAGATTGTATTAGGTACACTTCAATACGCGATTAGTTAGTTTTTGGTGTGTTGTATTTGGATCACGGTATAGTGCCAAATAGTCAAAATACACCCTAATTTTACAAATATCCCAGCACAATGTCATACCCTCAGTCATCACTGTCAAACAAAGGTAAGTAATTAGCAGAGTATTAGTTTCACTTCACTTTATTGGCGACAATGAATTCACTGTGATATGTACCTATTAGAAAATCATAGATAACATCAGTGTTTGCATTAAAATTTTAATAAAAGCTTAAGTGAAAAAAAAAGTTTAAAGTTTGCATTTGAGAATGAAAATTATCTATCCGCTGTAGATCTTTTGAAAATATTAAATACTACACAAGGATTAAAACAATTGACATACGTCACTCCGACTGGTAACTAATTGGCGGGAGTTCTAAATTTTTATTAAAAGTATTGCTTATTTCGTGTTATTTCTGGTTAGTTTTAATTCTCTATAGGTATACAGGTTTTTCCTTGGAACCCTCAAATAACATATTTTGCAATATTAATGTAAGGGATTTTCTACTTTTGTGTACACTGGACAAGTTCGATGTTTTATGGCAAATAAAAATGAATTGTACAAATGTTTTTCCTGAACGACATACCACAGAGTGGTTGAGAATCGTGTTTATCCCAAATGTTGTCCCCCTCATCAGTTGGTAGTCGATTTTTAAAAGTATTTTTTTAACTTTGCTACAATGGGCCTACTTAACGCTCATTAAATTTTAAAACCGGGTCATTGTTTAATAATAATTTAATAAAATATCTCAACTTTAGTTACTTCACATACGTTGTATAACATACTCATACAGTTGTATTAACAAATGTTCTAATATACTATATTTTTCCCTTAATGTGTTTAGTTATTATTTTGATATTAACATCTTTATTTCAGAAGAATATCCTAAGGATGCGATCAAGTGATAGTACCTTAAGTGTAAATATCTTTGGAATTATAGCAATTAATGTAAAGTAATTTTTCAATGCATCTAATTGTTTATGCTTAGCATTATGTCAATGGTTATTTATGCAACAAGTACCTATATAAAGTGACCCTTTTTATAAAATCTCGTGCAAAATACAAACTTTATATACAAATCGTATACATTATTGAAATAGGCATCTCACAAAACGTCGAAATTGTTTTTTCTAAAACCAGCATTACAAGTCTATAATTTATGTGTGGTATTGAGTCTCAAAAGTTGTTTATTTTTTAAAAACGTGCAAAAAAATCTTTCTAAATATTTGTTTTTATTTTCCTTGGCACGGTCGGTGTGCAAGAAAAATAACTTTTGACGCTCAGAACTAATGAAAAAGACGGTCGTTTTGATGTAAATAGGTAAGTATTAGATTTTTTCTTTGTGAAGATTTAATATAATTTGAAATATTTTTGATGGGGTCCACAATGCGCCAATATTTTTAAATAGGAGGCAATTCTTTTGCCTTCAATTTTTGGGATCATTTGCAATTTTCACATAAGTATTTAAAATTCTGAGTAAAATTTTAATTACACAGGGTTTAATAAGTTAATCATTAGGAAAGCGACTTATTTCAAATAAGGAATGTTTAATTTTCACTATTTCAATTCCTTGAAACATATTCAATTTGTTAGAATAAAAACTTTATCCCTTTATTAAATTTACGTAAATGTGTGCCTGTACTTAATTAATTATAGGTAGGTATATTTATATATAATAAATGCATGCTTACCTCTACGTAGCGACATTTGACATAGTTTTAACTGACATGTTTTCGGTTATTATTACATCTACATGTAATTCTGCTCTGTAATTTTTCCAGTAAATTTTACATTTTCGTTTGAATTTTACCGGTTTAATGCAAATTTCAACAGTGTTTTTACCGACATCATGTAAAATTAATCGGTATTTTTACAGGTCATTATTACCTCTAACATGTATTGCTCTATAATTTTACCCGAACTCCGTAATTTTCCTGGTAAATTTTACATTACCGTTTGAATTTTACCGGTTTAATGTAAATTTCATGGGTATTTTTACCAAATATTGTGTAAGATTCCTCGGTACTATTACACGTCTGTGTGTAACTTTTCACTTGAAATTAACTCAGAAATTTAAATTTACCTTTGACATGTAACTTTACATATGAAAGTAATTTCACCCCAAAAATAGGAGGTAGAAAAGTTGCCTCCTATTTTTGGGCTAAATTTACACCAAAATTTTTTGCAGTGTAGCATCTTCGTGTTTTATTGGGCGAGTAGCTTTGGAAATCCATCTTTATGTGGCATATATGATGGGATCACCAACTGTTTACTTCGAATTATATTTTGATACGTATTTCCTGTTGTTGATAGCATTAATTTTGTTTTCTTCAGGTACACTTTCAAACTTCTATTTATGTAATTTATGTAGATTTTAAAATTATTATTACTACAATACCACACAAGCAACTATTTCATTATCAAAATCAATAATAAGGGAGTGTACACATCCATTCATTATGGCGTCAAACATTATAATCCTCCAACGAACTAAATGCAATCATTATTCGATTGAGATATGTAAACCTGTTACACCGTTACCTATTTATTCATCTGTATCTATATAGACTTTCAGTTTCAGCTTCCAGCGTACATACTTTACTCACACTATTCGCTGGGAATGGCTTCCAGTCCAATTTATGGACGTCCACTACGTAATTAAATGAATACCATAAATAGCAGCAATACTTATGATTCCAACATTAATTTACTATATATTTTCTAAATTGCAGCGTTCAATAAATCACGGATCCCCATCGCATGGTGTAAAATATCTGATTGATATGTTATTGGATTTTTACTCTAGTCTAGGTATATATCGACTAAGCCATGCGCGGTTCAACGATCTCCACCCGCTTGTACAGCACAGTTTATGTCAGAGCCTTCACTCACTCCAGAAAGGCACAGTGGCGTTACAAAATCATAAGACAAAGTACAATAAAACAATCGGTATACACACCGTCAGTGTTAAAATCTATTGCCTGATTTTTACAATTCGAAGTTAAGGGATGCCTGATATCCCTGGTAAAATTGGAGCACCCTTGTTACCAACAAAAACGAAAAATCAACTAGTAGTTACTATAAAAATGCATTGACCTTTCTTGATATCCCATTAACATCTCCTATCATTTCTTTCTGGCTACATGCCTGGATTTTGCTATAGCGTTTGACACTAGTGAGCAAAACTAAAATTTCTTGACTTTTATAATCTTGATCTATTCTCACTTCCTATTTAAGTAATAGATGGCAAAGAGTAAGTTATAACGATAAATTTTCATTCAAATTGCTAATTTTATCAGAAGTGCCTCAAGGTTCTATCTCAGGTCCACTTTTTTATCACATAACCGTAAATATAGCAATGTGTACAAAAACTAATAATGTTCAAGCTTATACCGACGACACTTCAATTTCATTTTTAATTCCGTCTCATTGATGGCGAGTTAAGTAATATAAAATTACTATCCCTTGAACACAACTTAAAAGACAATTTGTAACAAACGTTTGACTGTATAAAAACATAGTAGATTTTGGAAGGTAATAAATTATAGTTGAGGAAATACATGTGTTTCCTCCGTCTCACTATAGCGGGTGTAACTGAATCATGGTACACCCTCCTTCCCAATAGATAATCTATTGAAAATTGGAAGGTTCTACATAAACGTCACTTATTGACATATAAATGATTTTATTTCCACTTCCGCTTTCACCGAAAGTAAAACTAACTTTTGATTTTCAAATAGAACACCCCATACATTATTGCATGCATTCTGCATAATACCACATAACTAACACTTCAAACGTCAACATTTGTTTTAGTTTAATTTTCACTATTCCATTTAAGTATGTCATAGCTGTTCCGATTTATTCTAATTGACCCGTGTAATGCTAACAGTAAATTATGTAATTTATGAGCAAATAAAGTTCACAATGGTTCTTGGGACAAACCATATTTTTAACATTGGAATGTTAAGCTTCGCGTGTAGCGTATAGGACAAAAGTTACGAGTTTTTTTCCAAGGCCGTCGACATGAAAGTATCAAGGTCAGATGATATAATGAGCGAGAATCTGTTAGTATGTGGAAAGCGAATGCGGAGTAGTCGGGCAGCACAGATCGATATTGTACCGCACTAGTGCTGTTGTGGCGGACGAATAAAAAAGTGCGATATCATTTGTCTCACTACTTATTCCTTGCCCTAGTGTTCATTATCAACCGTATGGTTGGCGCATAGGTAATGTTCTCGCTTACGGTGCATTTCGATTCGGGGTCGAGAAATTCCAATTAAAAGGTGCGTGAAGTATCTAGGGGTACATTTAGACAGACGGCTGACATTCAACATACATATAAACGAGACGATACGCAAGGTCTACTTCATGTCCAGGAGTCTGTATCCGCTCCTGGCAAGGGGTAGCGGACTACATCGAAACGACAAAAAATTACTGTACACGATGGTGATAAGGCCGGCCATCACATATGCGGCGCCGGTGTGGTGCAGCATCCCGGCCACGACAATGAAAAAGCTCCAAGTTCTTGAGCATAAATTTATGCGCCTCATCTCTGATTGGGGCAGATACACCTCCCTCAGAGAGCGGACTTCGTCCGGGACACATCGCAAAAATTCTATGCTTTTCGACTGGGCGACAGTCCGCTTACGCGCAACATTACCCAAATCACAATGCATAATGCCCCATTCCAAATCAAACACCCCTTACCATACCAGGCGTTGCCTATCTTTCGGCAACCTCTCTAGCCAAACTTCTTCTAACCAAAACTTCTTTCTATCACATACTTTTCACCACCATATTTTTATTCTGTACCTATCCTCTTTCTCTTTCTTATTGTTTGTCACCTGTTTGTATTTTTGTAAATTTTTATTTTGTCCTTTTATTGTAAAATTCCCTTTTGGCCAAGAAACTTTATAAAAATTCAAACTACTTTTAAAACTCAATTTTCCTTTCTACTAATCACAACTTCCCAACGACTGTTGGGGCACAATTGCCTCGAACGGGTCTTTTCCATTGAGTTTATTCCAGTCTCAGCAACCAAAATTAAATCAGTGTTTTTTATCCAAATTTTTCAGTGTTTTCTTAGTTTCAGTGTTCTTAAATTTAAGTTTTAAATATGTAAAATTTTAATGACGATTTTAAGCTGCTAGAGGCGGCAGGAGTTTTGTCTATTTTAATTAATTTTATTGAGCCGAACCGGTCGCGATCCGCCCAACCGCACTAACACCACGGTGCTGTGCGACGTGGTTGTACGGTTGACTTCGGATCACGATCCGGGGAGGCAATGTTTTATACGATTTTAATATTGAATAAATTTGTTATGTATGCTTACGGTGCGAAAGGTCCCGGGTTCAAACTCCGATACGTGCTGAATTTTTTTTCTTTAATTTTGTGACGATTAATATATTTTTTCACGAATTCTTTTCTATGATTTCTTTGGGTTAGGTTAGATTTTTATTCTGCTTAAAGTAAATTCATTCTTTCGCGTGATTTCCTTAGGTTAAATTAGTAGGATTTTATTCTGATGTCTGATTGTTAATAATTATTAGCGCCGCAGGCAGTATTAACGTCGCAGACAAGTTATTTTTGTAACAAGTACCTAAAATCATGTTTTTTAGGACGGATTGTAGCTGTTTTCGGACTCGGCTTCGCCTAGTCCGGAATTAGTTTATGTCTTATGTATGGTGTTATTATTTCCAATGTTCCGATGGTTGCAAGGATTGCGAAATATGTGAATTTCTTTGAAATGTAACTATATTAGTACCGTGGGATCATTTATTAGAACTAATAATAAGAAATTTAAGAGAAAAACGAAAATACAAATTATTTATGATTACCTCTGGATACATAAGGTAGCTTTGCAATACAAAAAAGGAACATAAAACGTTACTACAGTTACTCAAAATGCTGTCCATTAACGTCAACACACTTCTTAATTCGCATAGCTGTCTCTCGAAGAACAGTCGCCAATTGCTGGGCCGTTATGCTACTCACAGCGTGTCTCATTCGTAGCTTCAGGTTTCAACGGGTTGTAAGGGCGGTTTACGCAACCACAATGTTTTTTAAATGATCCCAAATAAAAAAATTTAGGAATCAAATCAGGTGACCTTGGAGGCCACCAGATAGACCATTTATCGAAATGACTTTTTGTCCAAGTTCTGTTCAAGGTAACCAGTTATTCTTGAATTATGGGGAGGAGCACCATCTTGTTGGAAATACATTTCCTGTAATGTAATTCATCTAAAATGTCCCAAATCTCATTTTGCAGGAATACCAAGTATCTAGGTCGATTCAAGGGTTCCTCAAATATTATTGGACCAGTGACTGCAGTACCGATTATTCCAAGCCAAACATTGAATCTGAACTGCTGTTGAAAATTACCCTCCCTTAATAAAGTTTGATTTTCTTGTGACCAATATCAACTGCAATATTCCACGTTCGTGATCATTTTCGTGCAAGTGCTGATGCAATTGACATTTAAAAGATTTATAATTGTATTTATACAAAATTCGGCTTACTGTTTGGTGACTGATGCCGTCTCTGCTCTGTGATTTAAAGGGCTTAAAGCTAGATACCGCCCGTTTCATTTTATTAGAATAATTTTCCGGTTATTTTTCATTTTGTGGTAGAGCGATATGCATCCCCTTGCAGACAGGTTTATATTAATTCACCTCCTATATTCTTCTGATGACTCTTTCAGTACTTGCCATCAGGGATTTTAGGAAGTTCTGATCTCTTGTAACAATTTCATGTAGATGTACTGCTGGGGCTAATTTATTTATACCTTTACAGAACCGTCGCCATGATCTTCCTTTTGACTTTCTCAATTCTTTGTTGTAATCCAGGGATTTCTTATAGCCCTACCCAGGCTCGACGGGTGGGGGGGGCGTTGGAAAAGTTGGAGATGCATATGTAAATTTTGATTGCTTTTGCATAGGTTAAATCAAGAGAGGCATACTTGCAACTTATAAGAGGCAATATATAGACTTCTTATTGTATAAAATCGTAATTTGTATTTTCTGAAACGATCACGATCATATTAATTTCTAAGTATTCTATCGTAAGGAATATCATCCCTCGCTCGTCGGAACGTCGAAATTTCAACCGTGATGAAATTGTTGCTGTAAGGAATATCACCTCCCTCTCTTCGAAATTCCAACCGAGATAAATATTGTATAGTAAGAAGATGCCAAAACCCCACCCACCCCGCTCCTCGAAATTATGCCTTGGAGCGGAAGGCCCATATGCACTACCCACGGGCCCCGATTTTCTCTCGATGGCCCTGGTCCTACCACTTTCCAGAGCTCTTAGCCCTATTGAAGGTTATTCTTATTTCAGCTCTAAGATGATTAACTACCCTACTTCACCAAGGCAGGACTACCTTTAGTTTAACAGGGTAACTTAGACCTCCAACATTAAGTGCTCTTTATAATTACTCCAGTCAGTCAGAATAGAATTAGTTCATGATTGAGGGCACCATTGCCACACGCCGGTTTTTTATTCAATGAATTGTAAATGGATCTGAAAGGGTTATTGATATTGTAATATTATTTGCAGACAATTACTGAAAGAGGTACGCACCTCTAGTATCAATATCCGAGCTGTCCCACATGGTGAATGTATTTGTAATTAGTTCAGTATAATATGTATGTAAAAGTAATTGTTTTCTGCTGTTTATATTCAAATAAAAAAAACTTCTAATAACTATTTTTATTCTTTATATATTATTCTTGATGTTACAATTATCCAGCGTTGCACTTGCCGGAAAGACTGCTTCCACTGCACTGGGTTGATTATCACGCTCGACATACAACAATCAAATACAGAAAAACAATGTAGTGCCCTTCTTCGGATGATGTTACAAGGCATTCATACAAGTGTTAGTTGATCTTTAAGTAAACTTGTAATGGCTTGCAGAATAATTACATGTGCACGACACACATGTGACATTAAATATAACCACATAGCATCACACTTATTATATCATTGCTTTGTCGGAAATGGTTTTTCAATGGACAATTTACCTCACAATTACAATTAGTGTGAATCCCCGTTTCTGCAATTGTCATTACGACTGTATTCATTTATTTTAAGGCTTAATGTATCGTTAAGACGTGGTAAATTATGCCTCGCAAGGGTTATTACTAAATAAGATATCGCGGTCAGGACAAAGCATTTAAAGAACATCAAAACATTTACGTCCAAGAGGATCGTTTACTACGGAAGTGGATTGAGGCTATGAAAAAAATAATTGAAAGGGTATAGCCGGATAAGCATATGAAAAGTGCTTCAGGGTCTTTTTTAGGTATTCTTGTCGACTGAATGTTGCTCCTCTCCTAGAGATCTCGTATGAGTAATTTCAAGCCTCTGCTATCTCTCTATTAGCGGATATATGGGGTGACAACATTTAATTTAAAAATTATGAGGAAACTGAATGAAACAAAAGTTAAATTAAATATTTTAAAAACCCTCGACACAAAAATAAACCTATAAAAATGAACAAATAACACAGCCCCACAAAAAAAACTGACCTAGGTTTAAAATTTGAATGTTAAAGTAGGAGACATTTGAGAACCATTGTTTTTCAGACTCAATGGATGTAATACCCGACTTGTGTTCCCGCCGGAAGAAGTGCGGCACTTTGATGGGATTACTTGTACCGAACTTTTTACACCACTAATTATGAAAATGTAAATAATTCCTTCTCTTTCGGCACAACGCAAGCATAGCATGGTCGCAGGGGTTTAAATAGGATTTGTTTACATGTGTTTTTTAATTTGGAACAAAGTTATTGTAGCTTTTATTGTCGTTTATAAGAATTTATAAAATTTAAGTGGTTTATTAACATTTGTAACATTGTGTTAAAAGCTTAAAAAATTCAACACATTTGGTAAAATTAGGATCTTTTTTTTTTTAATCACTTATTTAACGTCGGCCTATTTCCGCTACCAAGGCCAATCACCGACGCCAGGAGACAAGCTACCCCCAACCTGGAAATTTTGCCGAACCTCTTCTCTATCGAAGAGTAGGGATCTTTCACTTGCCTAACATTTAATAGACAAGGGACCGACTGCTTTACATCCCCTCCGAAGGATGGTATATCCACTATGTAACCCCCGCCTAAAGTTACATACCTTCTACGCATGCGCTGATATACAAGCCGTTAGAAGATGGAGCGAGAACAGTTTCTATGCACATTCAAATACGTTATTGCAATTGTTCTAAAGTGTCAATTGGATCGCGGTACACTAGAGATTTAAAATGCCTCCAAAAATAAAAGTCCATCGGATTTAAGTCAGTCGATCTAGCAGGCCATGGTACTAGTCCGCCACGTCGAGGAAACTTTCTGCTCAAAAAATTTCGAACGACCAAACTAAAATGGGCTGGCGCGCCATCGTGCAAATACCACATTCTTCTGCGCGTAGCCAAGGGTAAAAGAAAAAAAATCGGTAAAGGTATTTACACAGAACTTCCCTCGTTACTTGTGCATGGCGGTCACTAAAAAATTATTTAATATGAAATGACATTGAGAATAATAATGGAAATATAGTTATTGTAATTATTACAAAGAAGTCCTGACAACCCTTGGTCAAAAAAATAGTCATCCAACAGCAAAAGTTCAATACTAAATAACAGGTCTACCATGAATCATTTCTTGGGATGACCACCGTGTATATTTTCCAATAAAATTATAATAGCATATGCCAAATATTATTGCCATTAGACACATTTTTAGTTCCACTTTCACGCAGTGAAGTGGAAGTATAGTAGTGGTTAAAAATTTCAATTTTTTTTGAAATTTTTCAAAACTGTTGGTTAAAAATGTTCAGTCTTTTTTCTTCTGCAATAGGTTCAGAATGTCATGAAACACGGAAATTTTAAATTTGAGCAAAGAAAAATAATTTTCCATCTGTTTTAGTGTAATTTTTTTTTTAAAAATGTGTGAAAATAATTTTCAATTTTTTTTTTTCTGAAATAGGTTTAGAATGTTATGAAACGTGAACATTTTAAATTTCAGCTAAAACAAATTTTTCTGTCTATTCTAATGGTATTTTTTTTCCAAAATGGTAAAAAATGATGCATTTTTTTTCCGAAATAGGTTTGGAATGTTATGAAACGTGGAAATTTTAAATTTAACCAAAAAAAAATTTTTCATCTATTCCATAGTAAGTAGTGAAATAGATTTTATCAATTTTTTTTTAAATTTGTTTGAATAGGTTTAGAATGCCATGGAAACGTTGAAATTTTAAACTTGAACAAAGAAAAAAAACAATTTTTTTGAAATTTTTCCAATATGTTGGTTAAAAAATTTTCAAAATTTTTTCTTCTGAAATAGGTTTAGAATGTCATAAAACGTGTATATTTGAAATTTGAGCAAAAAAATGTTTCCATCTATTCTAGTGGTAATTTTTTTTCCAAAATGGTAAAAAAAATGTTACAATTTTTTTCTTCCGAAATAGGTTTGGAATGTCATGAAGCGTGGAAATCATAAATTTGAGCAAAAAAATGTTTTCTTCTATTCTATAGTAAGTACTTAGTGATGAATACATAAATTTTTTCAAGAAAATTTTTCAGAAAAATTTCTAAATTTGTTTTATACGTTTAGAATGCCATGGAAACGTGGAAATTTTAAATTTGAACAAAAAAAAAATCCACCTGTTTTAGTAGTAAAAATTTTTTCAAAAATGTTGGTAAAAAAATTTTCAAATTTTTTTTTTTTGAAATACCTACGTTTAGAATGCCATGAAACGCGAAAATTTTAAATTTGAAAAAAGAAAAAAAATTTCTTCCTATATTTTAGTGGTAAAATTTTTTTCAAAAATGTGAACAAAATTTTCAAAATTTCAAAAAATTTCAAAAAAAATTTTTTTGACTATTTATTCCGTTTAGACGGTGACGGTGAAAATTCTACCAGTTCTTCGCTGTCAGTAGGGTTAACTACCTACCAAATTTGACTGCTCTCCGTCAACTAGTTTTTTAGTTAATGCACCAACAGACAGACAGACAGACAGACAGACTGACGGAATTGAAAAACCTATATTTTCGGAATCTACGAGTTCTGAAACGTCAGAATCCGAAAAAATCTCGGAGGGTGATTTTTTCTCGAATACAATACTTCCCTTCGGTATGCGAGGGAAGTAATAAAAAATAAAGTAAATCTTAACATAAGTGGCACAAAATTCAAAAAGAACAAAAGCAACAGACAAAACAAAGGAACGGGTAGGTCGCATCGTGTGTACGTTGTTTACCAAGTAAGGACACAAACTGAAATTATTACTTGATAATATTACAAGGGAGAGTACAGCACGCGTAATAAGATGATTTGGCAGCGAAGAAGCAAAAAACATGGCGGTGTCCTCTGTCGGTCGCTTTTAACTGCTTTGTCGGCATGCTTTTCGATGACCCACGTCGCGGCCTAATTATCTCTTAGGTTCACCATCCTTATTTGCACAAATGTCAGAGTATAACGTGCGACAAGACGCGAGGCAATAAGGGCCTACCCCAATATGCCAGCAGTTCTCAAACTATGCTATTAAGTATTTTGGAAATTTTGCTTTATTTTTCTTCTCCAAAACTATGAGCTTTAGACCCCAAGTTATATAAGGTTTTTTGTTTGTCTTGTCGTTCTCTACCACCAGATTTTTTTAATGACATGAAACTAATTACACCCTGTATTTATAAATTTACCTTCTTGAGGGGATATGTTTGCCTTTACACGGAAATTTAAGGGGTACACGAATTTTTTTTGACCTCGGATTTGTCAAAAAATACATACCTAGGAGCACCATAGTCAGCCATCCGGATCAAAAACTTTTTTTTATGGGACTGTGTAATTTATATTGACTGGCTCGAAACACTGGTTATTTTCTTTTCTGCTTTATTATCGAGCCATGGATTGGTAGTTTTCAGATAGGTAGGTAGGTACATTATTTATTTTTCTACAGATATTACCATTACTTGCGAAAAATCATAAGAGCGCCGGGGACTGCTGCTGTCTACATCCACAGATAGAAACTTACATAATATAGGTAGATACATATTTGACTTTATGCTTATGTTACTTCTAGTAAGTATGAGAGTTGTTTATTTCAGCGGTCCCCGAGGAGCTATTAGTCAAGGAAAGTCGTAATTTCATCGATATTAAGACCTTCTTCGGCCAATATCTCGTAATCCTGTCATTAATATTTGTTATTGACCATGGACTTTTGATCAGCATGTCATGAACTACTTCTGCAAAAATTTAGCTCCCAGAAGTGAAACCATAATAACATTTAAAAACTGCGGGGTCCTTTAGAAGTGAGACAAAAAAATAGAAGTTTATTTTTCACATGTATGAAGTTATACCCTTCCAGTACCGTGCAGAGTGAGAACGAACTTACCTTAGAATTGAAAAGATTTAAAATAGTAGTATAAAATAGTGAATTTTATTTTTTAAAGTTTTATTGTATCATAAAACTGAAAATAATTTTAGAAATTGCAATTTTACTGACTTTCCGAGAATACTTAATGAGCATTTATTCACGTTTCGTTGGAATTTCGATAATCACCCAGTCAATTACCACAAAAACGAATTGGTATGACGGGATAACCTATTAAATAGATTGAAAATGAGCATTTAAGTTTCGTTAAAAACTAATATTTACTCGACGCTGCCATATCCATAAATATTTTTATTATAAAACCACATTAATATGGCATTTTCCTTTAATGCGCTATTGTTAACATAAAAATTTAATTAAAGGCAAGCAGATACGGTAATTAAAATTTTAACTGCGTAGTGTGAAATACCTATTTCTTATTGGAACAGATTTAAAGCTATCGAGACGCTTACCACAGTTTAAAAACCTTTTATATAAAAACAATTATTTTTTAATTGGAAGTATCGTGAGAAACATTAAGTAAAATCTTAATTACATTGTGCACAAAAAGTTAAGAATATTTAATACTTTCCTGAGAAGGGAGAGTAAAAATAAAAATTCGTTATTGTGTTATTATCAACTCTTTCATTAACTTTTTTACATAATTTTGTTATGAAAAAACGAGGAAAAACAATTTTAATTCAAGAGGTGTTTAGCGATGGGGAATCATCAGTGTACTAAACCTATTATAGTATATACGATCTCAGTTGGGACAGCATAAAAACGAAAACTTGGATATTCACCACTTCTTGTCTACAATCCAGGTGGACTTGATCCACCTGCCACTTAGAAATGTGAGCGAGATTACATGCCTAGAGTTTGGTTTGTCAGAGTTTTCATATTCTGGCACCTCATGCAAAGTAGACGCAATCGTCATTGTGGCTCGACGGGTGAGACGCAAGACGAGGTAAACGGCACAGCCATATTTAACTATATTGTCCGCTCGTTAACTTTCTCAATGCAGGTATTTGTTAGGGGCAGGTCGTGAAATTTAGATTGGTCATATCTTAGTATTGAGTAATGGGACCCAATCCAAATTTTATGGTTAGATAAAATAAAGCAGTTTTGCTGAGGGTGCGGGCAATTTCCATCGAACTTTGCGAAAAAAAATTTAAAAATGAGTTGGGTTTTGTAAAAAGACTTAGTTCAATAGTTGAAAGATTCGACCTTTGCTTGGTGAAAATTCATGTTAAAACTATAGTTTAACAAACAAAAGTCTGAAATCTTTTTTAATTTTTAGCAAGTCTTTTTATTATTTTTTTCCAGATTGGATGAAAATATTTTTTGCAAAACTGCTTTATTTTATCTTGGTAGTCGCTGCAATAAAATATGGCTTGGTTCCAATGATTCAATACTAAGATATAACCAATCTAAATTTCACAAGTCGCCGCTGGATATGTTTTCCGTCCACGTCTAAACGCACTCGTATTTTTCTTACCGAAAGCTTTGATTTTCTTCATCATTATAATCACCATCAATTTCATTTTTACAAACATGATCAGATGTAGACATAGAAGCCTCCCACAGTCGAAACATTTTGTACTAAATATAATATGCTGCTAAAATTATTTTCAAAAACAGAACAGCAAATAAACAGATATAAAATAATTAAAACTTGTAATATTAATATTGCACATTGGCAAATTAAATAATTATAAAATTAAATGTCTCCACACGCATTTAACAAAACGTGTGGTTGCGAAATAAGGCTCTGAGTTACGTTTATGCCGACATCCCATCTAGGTAGATGCTGTAGGTACAGCACGCGTCTCATCTTGTCTTCATACTCTATCGCTTTATAATGTGAAAGTATAATAAAGACAGAAGATGTTATTCCCGCCTTTTACCTCGTCTTGCGTCTCACCCGCCGAGCCACTATAACGATTGCGTCTACTATACTTCTAGTACACATTTGTGCGTGCTTCTGGCGATGTGATCGATCACACTTTGTGCGATTTGTATCTATAAAATGCAAAGGACATCTGAATAGTTTCCCAATGTTCCCTGCAGCCAGATGATGGTTTTAAAGTGCTATACCCAAAAAAATCCCATACATATTCAATGGGACTCAATCAGACGAACAAGGTGGAAAAGAATCATGATTAATTGTGTGTGGTACAAGGGTACTGAATACATTCTGAGTACGATGGGGAAAGCATTTTCATCATTAAATATAACATTTTAAGCTGAAAAGTGGTACAGTATTGTTAACAATATAACTGACATGCATTTGTCTAATCCTCCTGCAGATGTACAGGTCGGTAGACGCACCGTGTTGGAAGACATTCCAACACGTATTCTTTCCCATGCCGTATCACTTCCTCTAAACGCTACTGCGGATTGGATACATCTTCGGTTGTATCTGTCCACTAACATCTTCCAAACTCGTAGGCGTCTACTATCGCCTTTCAAGTGAAAAAGAAACTCATCGCCGAATAAAACCGAATCCCATTAAATATTCTCTATTTAATGATCCCTTTCCCACCTCAAACGGGCTGCATACTCCCTGAATCTATTGTGTACTGGATACTATACTTATTGCAACGTGTTGCACGTAAACCGCGGTGTTTTTTTCTTGAAAAGCGCAAAAAGAAGGTTTCCTTCTTATTTAACTTGAATAAAACAATCTTGTCGCGGTATTGTACACCGGGGTTGATAACTTCTGGGTCGCCCTTGTACAAAATCCTACTTCCAAAAACCGGCTCCAAAGCTAATGACGCTTTCGCTTACTCCTAATTCTGTAGCAATATCGTTTTGATGCAAGTCAGCTGGAACATTCCCTTTGATGCCAATAGGGGCCCTATAGCCCTATTGGCATCAAATCGGGATAAATGCCGCCTTGATCCACATTTGTTCAAGAACTCCACAATACACGTTCCAAATACACTTGAATGCAGTTAACTATAGAATGCGTACTGATTGTATATAGTTAATCGAAAAACAGGAATACAAAGAAGAAGGTACATTAGTTTTCATTTCGGACATCTAAAAAATGCAAGAGTACAGACGAAAAATATTGATGAAACCAGTTTAGTGAGCGAGACTCTCGTCAATATGCCATAGAGATTTTATTTATTTTGTAGCAACTAGGCATTTGACACCATCATGCCTCCACTCTATGTAGCAAACTAAAATATATTGGTCTAACGTTGGAAATAAGAAAAATAAAGGGAAGAATTTTTTAAATAACAAAAGCCTTCTAAAGATTAATGCGGCTAGACAACTCGTTTTGGGGATTACCTTAGTGTATTAAATCTGTCGTATCAATTCCTTGTAGAGAATTATAAGCAATGCGAAAATTTCATGTTTTATTTCCTTCTACTCGTTAAACTGTTGTCGAGAAATGACTCCTGATATATAATTCTCGTGAACAACGTGAGAAGTAGCAACATCCTAGGAAATTTCCACTACTGGTCTCCTCCCAGACATGGAGAATGTTTTAGAAGTTGCGGAATAGTAATATATGAAGGTATAATAAAATGGCATTCGTCATATTAAAATATTTAAATTATTGCGGAGGTGTTTCTCTTTCTGTGACGCCCAGTATATAAGTCTGAGTTCTGAGTTGCCCTGAAATGGTTTAAGTTCTTTTCACCCCCCCAGGTTCACGTGTAATATATAGTATTACAACCCACATGTGTTTCTACTATACTTAAGTAAAAATTATATGGCTTGAAGGTCTATAATATTGGATTTTTATACACATGACTAGAGAAGTATGTCAGTGAAGTTTTATGCAATTTAGATGTAATTATGTTTGCGAATGAAAGAAAAGGATATATTGTTTACGTTATATAGAATTACTTTTAGTTCTGCTATGAGTTTAATAGTTAATAAAATATATGGTTGAAATAAAATTATTTGTTATGGAGACATTGGCATTAAATCTTAAATTATGATGTATTTTTTTTTCTTTTTGGTTTTGACATAAACGAATAAAAGAAACTAAAAGTAATTTAAAGGGGGAGAGAAAAATGTAGTGTGTCATACAGGGCGGTGCATAAAAAAATATGAACATTGTCATACTAGAGATCAAAATATGACGATTGAGCTCAACATGTTGCTTCTAAATTTTAACAGGAGGGGTCAGAAACATTAACGGGTTATGTCGGATTGTTCATAATGAAAACAACTATTAAACTGAGAGTTACCCATAGGATAACTTTTATCCTCGCATTAATAAACCGGCTCTTAAGCAGTCAAACAAAATGCATGGTGAAATTAGTAACTATCCAAATAACGGAAGATAAGTTTTTTTTAAAACACTTATTTAACGTCGGCCTACTTCCGCTACTAAGGCCAATCACCGACGCCAGGAGACGAGCTACCTCCAACCTGGAGATATTGCCGTACCTCTTCTCTATCGAAGAGTAGGGATATTTCCTTGCCTAACATTTAATACACAAGGGACCGACTATACAAGCCGTTAGAAGATGGAGCAAGAACGCTGTGTTTCCCTGGAGAGGCTTACCCATCCAACTACTAACTACGTCCGACGTTGCTGCATTTGCGTATCGAAATACGAGTATATGCAGACGTCTCTACACTCGCTCCTGAAGATAACGTTTGAATATTTTAATAATGAAATAATAAAAAAACTGAACGTTAAAACATTTTTGGTATAATATGCGTAACCGGTAAAAGGTCCGGCGCAAGAGACGCAAGACGAGGTAAAAGGCGCCGACAACATCGTCTGTCTTTCACCTCTTACTTTATAAAGCGAGACAGAAGATCATGGGCTGTTCAAGTCGCGTGCCAAAGCGTGCAAAAAATAGTCAGGACCGTGGCAGCTGGCAGCAGTTAGTTTTTAGATGTGTTTTAATGCGCGTGTAGATATTTTTAATTCAACAATACCGGTAATCCGGCTCTGCCTTTTACCTCGTCTTGAGTCTTACCCGTCCAATAACAGTTGGCCTATTAGCAATTACGCATACTATACCTATAAATTAGAAAGGTATTACACAGAAAGCAAAAATAACAAATATATTTCAAATAACTATCTTACTACCAATACTATAAACATTCGCTACTATCATAGTAGTGCTATTTAAATTTTAAATTTTGAATTTTACTACTAAGCTTACTAAAATATAGGTTGGCTCATTAAAATCAACAAGTGCTACGTCACGTATAGACCTCGATGACAGCAGCGTGTGGCTGTTTCTTCCTCATTTTATAGAAAAAAGTTTCAAAATTATTCTTTCAATGTATAATTCTATCCTAACCAAATAGATACCTTACATATAAACATAGAAATACTTCATGTGACATATATTACAAAGCAACCTGTTTCTTTAGTGACCGGTCGTTCTGTCAGGACAGTGTTGTCTATTTTTCACTACTGGCCTCTCTTTCTAAAGTTACCTTCTCCGTCTGATTGTCACATTGTGGCAACTGCGCGAGAACTCCAATTTAAATGTCGAAGTCAATGGCGCCATTGCTAAATGATGAAAAGGTTTTCCGCCGGCCTATCTTGTTAATTCCCTAATCTTTGTCCAAATGGTGTAATTGCACAGCAATTGGTAACACTGCACACCACGATGCTTGGCTTGCAACCACAGAGTCGGGTGCATATTCGTATTGAGCGTATACTATGGCAGAGTTAGAAGTAACCGATAATGCACGATCTGTCGTTTTAAATAGGCCAAAGTCGTTCGTTGAAAGTCAGTAGGTGGTGCCCGAGACGGAACATTTGCGCCGTTTTTGCAATTAAAAATAAACTGCGAAAACGGTACAAATGCTCCTTGCCCTTCTCGATGCTAAAGTGTTAAAATGCAAAATTAAAGTGTCATTTTAAACAGTTCTAATGAGCCTCAAAACAAGCGTGCATTATTGCACACATGCTGAGATTACACACGCTCGATATGCACTAATATTCGGCTACTTCCGACTCTGCCACAGCATACGCTTGATACCAATATACGTCCCGGGCGCATATAAGCATTCTTTACAGTCGTACGGATTTTGGAAGTATTTGCGGGTATTTTATTGGCTGTTTCAAGGCTACGGCTTGACGTTCACGTAAAATGTTATACAGGGTGTCCCAGAATTGAGTTCCCGAACAAGAACCTGTGATTCCTGAGTTAATATTAGGCCCGTATAACCCCCAAATTACCTTAGTCCAAAAATGCATCCAAAGTACATCCTCTTCAAGTGTGACAAAAGGAAACATTTTTTCCAATAATTTCCGTTATATTGAAGATACAATTTTTAATTTTTGATGGGAGCTGTATCTCTATAATTACTCTATGTAAACTTGACAACAACCAAATATCTTTTGTTTCTATTTTTTTTTTCATAATAATTAATATTTAATTGGCTAAATTCTTTTAATCGCCCTGTAAAATTACCAAATACTTAAATATTTTTGCAGAGCACTGAAAGGGATGCAAACAGGTACTCTTAAAATTGTTTGTAATATTAAATCAAAATACGAGGAATTATCGTTTTTTCCTCCATTTGTTATTTACAATTATATAATAAAATGTTGTCATAACAGAAAAGTACAGTTCATTCTAAAAAATACATTAATAACAAATGCTCCACATTGACGTCCACCTGTTGCAGTACACAAATTAATACTTTTAAAATTTTGTGTAATATCAACGAAAAATCAAGAATTAACATTTTTTCTCTGTTAGTTATAGGTGCTTGTGAAACAGGAAATCTGTTTGAGAAACAAAAGATATTTAGTTCTTGTCAAGCTTACATAGAGTACTTATAGAGATACAGGTTCCATACAAATTTGAAAATTTTATCTTCAATATAACGGAAACTATTGGAAAAAAAATTTCTGTCTCACTTTAAGAAAATGTAGGTACTTCGTCAGGGATGCATATTTGGGCTAAGATAAGTTGGGTTATACAGGCCCAATATGAACTAAGGAAGCACAGGTTCCCCTCCGGGTACTCAATTCTGGGACACCCTCTACATATATAAAAACCAAGTTGACTCATTGTATATGAATCTACAGAATCTGAAATGTGATAGCAATTAGTTTTTGATTAACATTGACTACTTACTTGTAAATATGGTATATACAATTTTAATAACAATGCGCTATGTAAATTGCATACAATATAAATAGACTGTTAATAGAAAATGTCTGTTTCCCTTTTTTCGCTAATTTAGTTCCTACCCAGAGACTGCTTTAGTTTGTCAAATTCTTGATATATTTATTTCATGACCTCCTTGAAAAATTTAATTACGACACCCATGAGAGAATACCACATAACCATGAAAAATCTACTTAACAATAATAATATAATCCAATACAATCTTACCTTACGTTTTAAATCAGGGCTCAATAAGTGTTTTGTTCGCATAGTTCTTTCATACGGTCTATATTCATTATAATCTGAAATTTGGATTTTTGTGCAGTCCCAAATTCTTAACGAATAGATGAGATAGATGATTTTTATGATTTTAACTTCACTCTTGGATATTTTTTCTATCTACTAGTTAGAAATATTTCGTATTTACATCTTTTCCCACGGTCATGGTAAAAATGTTTAATATTTTTCAGAATTCTTTAGCACAGCGCTTGGTATATTTGACGATGACTCGTTTTTAACTGATTCTAATCTTCCACACACGTTTAGACATGAGTCTGCACATGTTTATCACCACAACTATCATCACTGAAATAATGTACTTATTTATAAAAACACAACACTATTACACCAGAATGAAATGGGAAGGAACACAAGAAGGGCCCAAAATATGAACTATTACATATAATATCGCATTAGGGGCCCTGATAGAGCACGTGGCCGTTACGTCTCTCTTTCAGATTTATGGGCCAATCAATGTTGTTATCTCTATTTACGCCGTGGTGCGTGAACAGATTACAGATACGTGTGTGTGTTCTCTTAATAGATTGGTTGTCTTTTATATGTGACAATGGGGAGTTTTGAACAAACCCTCTAAAATCGATCTGCATTATACAGAGTTGGGCAAAAACAGTGGCTGTAGTTTCAGTAAAATTTCTTATACGGAATATTAAAGTACATGAATAATCTTTTTCTGTCTAAAAGTACACTATTGATTTACTAGATTCCACTAATGAATGATATTCAAAATGCGTTGTGTGACACCATTTAACAAAAGCTTCATAAATCATGCAAATTGATATAAAAATATACCCAAAAAATTCCAATTACTGCAAATTTATTAAACAGAAATTAAAGAATGTTCCCTGGCACACAGGATTTAAACAACAAGAAAATAACGCAAAGCAAAAATGAGCGCCATATGATGTTAAAAACATTATCAGTGCTCAAATGAACATAATAGGCAGTTAGCTAGATCAGTTCCAAAACTGGTTATGTGATCCGCGCGGAAGAAAGGGACCTTACCACTAAAATCAAATTTTTGAGAAAAACGAATTACTTTTTATAGTGTTTAACGTCTTTCTTCCTTCCCCACTATTAGATTTTGTGATTCTCATACAGTCGTAGTACTAGTACACAAGCACGATAAAACATGCAAACGTCATATACTTATAATAATACTATCTAAGAAGAAGCTTGATATTTGATTTCTTAAAAAAATGTACTCGTGTTAAAGTTCATTTTATACTAAGGACACGATATTTCGCAATGTAGCAAATAAGAGAAGAAACATGAAGCTTTGAAAATACTGATTCCATCAAAAACTAAAAACCTTTCGTTTCGTGGGAGTCACATAGGTATACTAGTCTTTCTATACATTGTTGTAGTTCTCTTCATTTATGGGACTATTTTAAGTTATCCCTCTCCAACGCCTAATACAGTGAAAATAGGGCCAAATAAAGAACAGAATCCATAATTGAACACTTCTTACATAGACGTGTGTTAAAGTTCTAGTGAAGGTTATATAACAAATGAAATGAGTAGTTTACATCCTCTTCTTTTAAACATTTCTCATCATCATCAACGAGGAAGAGCAAGACATCGTCAAATTTCTTGGAAAGCTGAAACCACATCTGGACGCCTCTGGAATCAAGATAAACTAAAAGGAGGGACACGGCAAAGGAAAGAATCAAAACGAGGCAACGACAAAAGCGAATAGAAGAAGTCTGAGAAGAGCTGAAAGGGACGTCGTCCAACTACTTGCAAAAACAGGAATACCACAAAAACGACAGAAAACGTCAGCATTACTAGAAGGAAAACGATCATTAAAGTTATAGCAATTAAATACTGGGGCACGTCCAAAGGCATATTAAAGAAAGAGCTAAGACTGAACAGCAACAAACTGAAAATAAGGAGGCCATGCTACACTTGGATAGCAACAATCGAGAGTAAACTAGGACAGGATCATATACACTGGGAAAGAACAGTAGAGCAAAGGAAAGAATACAATAAAGTGATATCAAGGATATACACTCTGCCAAACAGAAGACAGAAGAAGAATAGGCAAGGAGATGATCATGGCTGGAAACTTAAAAGAGGCATCACACAAAAACCTACACTTCGCATCCTATATTCCTACATCATGCGTCATGTGACTCTCACTGCTAGCAACAAGCATGTCCCAAATCCAATCCGGCATACTAACGGCCCGGCGGGGAATCCGGAAGCGGCAATGCCTACTGTATACTTCTTCTCATTTATCTAGGCGACAAAAAACGTTTCGGCGCCTTTGACTTTGCGGTAAAGGTCAAAGACCCTGACATTTTTAATTTTTACGGACAATAAATCTGAGGTAAACTATACGTTGACTAATCGATCAAGCCTTACGACTACACTATCTAAGCCTAATATTAAAGTATGAAAGTTTCGATTATATTTTAAATTGAAAACATTACCTATATCTAATGGGTTATTCTTTTATTCTATTTGGCGTGAGTTTTAAATCTTTTTCAAACGTGGGTCAGTGGCTTACCTGAAACAAACAAATAATAATTAATACTTTACATAGTATCTATCAGAAAATATTAGTAATTCAAATCATATTACATGTTTATAAAATTTATCGAAACTTTTAATATATGTTGAACTCGAAAAGTTATGTTTCCCAACACTGTCAAAAAGATATAAATAAAAAGAGGAAGTTATTTCTATTTTGATAAATATTAGCATTTTGCCCTTTCACCTCCAATATCTTTATTTGTATTTTTACTACATGATATTGATAATACTATTAAACTACATATTGTAAACATGTGCCGTAAAATTTAGTTATTAATCATAATGAAGTGATTAAACTCGTAATTGATTATGACGGCATAAGATTTGATTTGTTAAAAATCTAACAAATAAATATTCCCTTTCAATGAAAATTTTAAACACGTTTAGTTCATACGTGTAAGAAGTCGTATAGTATTCAATAATTTCGTTATGATTTTCTTTAGGCATATTGACGACGGAAATAAGGTAGATATAGAAAATAAAGTATCTTATGATACAGTAAAAACAAGTATATTGGAATCCGATTTTCAACTTTTTTTGCTGCTAGTAGCAGGTTGAAATTTTGTCAGTGTGAGAAAAGCTGATGGATTAAAGTACAATGAATGTTGTGTAACACGATATGGAACTTCCTGCAAAATTTATAAAGGAAAAATACTACAGAGAATTTAAAAAACATGTGGATTATTCCACTGATGTCGCACGTGGCGCAAGAAATGAGAAGCAGGCTATTAAACGTATTCTTTATAGAATTTTGCAAACAGCAGAAAAAAATATTATCTATGAGAACTAAAAGAAAAACTAAAGCTTTGCATCCCTTCGATAACCTGAATACTGGTTATGCTAGCAAATTAAAATCTTATAATGAATTTGTATAATTTCTAATTTGAAAATTCCCATTGAACAACTAGCATCCACACAGTCCCCTACGGTAATGCAGATTAAACTAGTATCTACATAACCCCCTACGGTCATGAAGATTCAGTTATACAAATTCATTTTAGGATTTTAATTTGCTAGCATAACCAGAATTCAGGTTATCGAAAGAATGCAAAGGTATAATTTATATTTTTACACATAGTTTTTTTTTATAGATAGTTATTTTTTCTGCTGTTTGCAAAATCTTATAAAGAATATGTTTCAATACAAGTATAAGCAAACGAATTATACAGGGTGTAATTAGTTTCATGACATTCAAAAAAACTGGTGGTAGGGAACGACAAAACAAACAAAAAAACCTTATATAACATGGGGTCTAAAGCTCATAGTTTTGGAGAAAGAAAATAAACAAAAATTTCGCAAATTTTCAATAAAATTTTTTGAGAACTGCTGGAATATTGAGGTAGGTTTAGATCTAGATCTGATCTGAAGAAAACTATAGCTCTCCCTTGTGCAATATTTTAGTTACTGTGGGTATTTCGCTATGTACACACGTCCAACCCGCCCGCCGTTCGTTGCTTTTGTTATTTTTAAATTTTGCGTCATTGTGTATTTATAGTTAAGATTTATTTTATTGACTTACCGTTCAAGTTGTCAAATTCTTGATTACGTACAGACACAACTTACTTGTTCATTCTTTTTGTATTCCTTTTTGGCTTTTGTACCAAGTTTTTATTTTATTTTTCTTTATTGACAACGTTAGTTGATAGTTTAGTGTTTAGTGCTGAACGAAGTGCGTATGTCTTTAATTCGACGTACCGAACTGTGTATTGATGCAGATGCAGAGATTTTGAATCATTTAGGTAGGTAGTAAGCTTTTAACCCAGGACACTCATTTATGTTACAAATGTTAACAAACCACATTTAAATTTTCTAAATTATAAACAATCCAATATTTTGTTCCAAATTAAAAAACACTCTATGGCCATTATTTGCTTGCAATTGTGCACGAAGAGAGAACGAATTATTTACCTCTTTATACTTGTCTCAATTCGGTTGAGGCGTTCCATCAAAGGCGGTCGGTGATCCTTTGACACCGCGTGTGCCAGCGGGGCACATTTTTATGACAATTTAAATGTTGTATAATTGGAAACTACAAGTCCATTGCGAAGAAAAGCAGTGGTTCTCAATAGTTTTCTATCATAATATTAAATAAATTGACCTAGATCAGTTTTTTTCAAAGTGCCCCTAGAGGGAAAAGTCATAAAGGTTTTTTGTTTGTCTAGTCGGTCCCCATTACCAGTTTTTTTTAATGACATGAAACTGATTACACCCTGTATTTCACTTTTAAACAAGCAGGCTATATTATAAGGTACCTAATACAAATAAAGGGATAACAAGTCTTGAAGCATTACATCACTAAACAGATATGATAAAGAAACTCCTAAAGATTTACAAACAGTTTTTCAAATTGCCGCTTACGAGTTTATATAGAAAATACATGTTTAATTCTGAACCTTCTGAATCCACATAATACAATAATTCGTTTTAGTGAGAAGTCGGGTAAGTATTAAGCCCAATTGAAGTTAAGTAACTGCCGGCGCGGTTACTACATCGATGAGTAATCGGACTATCGAAATACATCATGTGCGATCTGTATGGGCTATGGAGAGTGACCAGCACGGTATAGATGAGATACGGCAGCGGCACAATAAGTCTTCATGGCTGCAGTGTCCTCGGAATCACCACGACCAACGGCCTAAGTAAAAAATAATAAATGATACGTTTTTATCATAAACCAATAAAAAAACTACAAAACAGTACTCTTCTGATCAATTATTTTAAAGTTCAAGTCGTCTTCGGAAGCATCCTGGTTGAAAGTGGTACAAATTATTACCAATAAGTCATACAAAATAACACTCAAAATTTAGATTAAAAAAAGTCTGCTCTATAAAACCTTCATTTATAGTCAACAACAATAAAACCGTTGCTGCCCTCTTCACTCCTAACTTGTTTCTCAATCATGAATAGACCAGTCCAAACAATGACAATATCCCTTTCAACTGTTGCTGATGATGCATAATCATTACATTGGAGTTGCGTTTTCTAATACTTCTTTAGCAGAAACAACAATTTCACATATTTCATTTAATTTATCCACTGTTTCTCTCGTGTAGTGTTAATTAGAATTTTCTTTTTGTAAGCTTTAAAAAGTATGTGATGTAAAGGAATGATATGTCTGCTCGTACGTAATCTAAAGAACATTATTTGTCACAATGTGAGGTCCTCAAAGTAGGTACTATTTCAGTTCTTTCCAGAGTTCTATAGCTGGGCCAAGTCATTATTTCTAAAATACTTCGCAATATAATCTACGACTTGTCCATTTATGTTTTTTATTTCCAAATCCTTAGAGTAAATTCTTTTACAAAACTTGAAATATTGCAATTGAATTCTTCGCACGACAAAGTTAATGATATGGGTAGATCCGATATTGGTATCAATGGGTTCGAATAAATAAGAATCTCCTTTGCCGTTGGTTACTGTGTACCAACTATTGGTTTGTTGTGGATATTGAACTATCCATCAATGGACATATTTAGTAAACTTTCGATGAAATTTTCAAGGTACCTACTTTTTTAACATTGAAAATGTTTGTTTTCGTATATTGGGTAGTTACCAGTTTTTGTTTAAGGTCAGAAGACAGCGGTGTCGCGACACAGTATAGGGAAGACCAGTAGGCTCACTTATTCTTGAGATTTGTTGTAATCGATTTTATTTTTTATGAATCCACTGCGCATCCGATATTTGTACGCTCATCTACATATACACTGCTCGAGCTAGAAAATAATAATAAACTGGCCAACACTTACAATGACACTAAATTATTTTTGTTCGAAGATATCCTTGGCAGATGATTTATTTTGCGATTGAATTTAATGTTTACTGATTAATCAATAAGTAGGGAATTAAAATTTAACCTGCCTTTACTTAAATTTATTACATAACATCCGCGTCTGACGTCACAGACTGAAAATGTATGACTTTATATTATTCAAGCAAAAATGTGTACACGGCTACCGAAAAGGGGCGCTACTATCGATTAGGCTGCTGCGCTTGCCAATCACATTACCGTGTCGGGAGATTACCTAAAAGTTGTACAGCGATGCTGACGGTAGAACACAAAAGTGTACAGCTTGCTACAAATAGGTGCCTGTTTGCAAATAAATGATGTGTTAGAATTGCAACTAACTGATATAGGTTGTCTGTTGTACAAATAGGCGGGTTCGGTAATTTTCAATTTTTGCTTAAATCAATAGAACCCATGGAAAAAAACAACCATATAAAATTTAAAAATTAAATGTCCAAATATAAAGGTATTATTGATACTTGAAAATCTTCCCGTCGCCGCGAGGCTAGAAACGTACCTATGCGTGAGGCTACTGCGGTGACGTCAGTGACCCGACAGCGCTGAGCGGTCTCCATAATCTTCTCTTCCTGATCTGTAAAAAGTGGGTAGATACGTAGTGTAAATTTATTTGCAATTATTCAAAGGTCTTTGGAAGCTCACACTATGTAATATATAATATACCTACTGTTAGCAATTAATGCTTTTCATATAAGTTTATCTTCAAAATTTTATTGAGTAGTTTTTAATATACACAATTCGGTATAGTTTACCTCATATTTACTTGTCACATAAAAAAATTCCCATTGATGTCCCTGCGACGCTGGCGGTTCCATTAAATCTGCTTTGTACATGCGGCAATTTTTATTTTTATATCTAGTAAATACACGGTAAACTTATATAAATACATATTAATTATAATTCTTAAACGTCGGAGCATGAAAGCGTCGACGTATATTTGTCAGTTGCTTATACCTCTGCCTATTTCCATTCTAATTGATATAAATAAATAAATAAATAAATATAAAATAATCATTTATTGCCAGGAAACAAAATAGTTTACAGACAAACGGTGAAAAGTTACTTGTCTAGCAGATTGCCTGTTTTATATACGTATTCAAATGTTAGTTTGTTTAAACTTTACCGAAACTTCACTAAATAATAAATACAAATACAATACAAATAAAAAATATGCCACAAGTTTGGTACCTACTTACAGTATTTAGCTCCATTGCTTTGAGCTTGATTTAGGTTCGCATTGCTTGTCAAAAAATCAAATACCTTCTGCACATTTCAATGTGGTGTGTTTCGGAAATCGGCTTTCTGGTACCCCGGTTGCATTGTACGACTAGGACTTTAAAAAACACCACCGATAAATGTCACAAAACTTAAATATTATAGTGATTCGCTGCTTGCACTATGCGGGATACGTGCGCGTAGGGTGGAGCCGGAGCTTATATCAGAGGCCACTGACGTCAATTCCGTTGTGTGGTCCACCATTATCACCGAACTTTAATTTGGCAATTGCAGGCGCTGCAATTTTTTTTTCTCATTTTTTTTTGCACATACGTGTTTTGTTGACTATTTAACTTCACATCCGCCAAGAAAAATGTTTTTTTCTTTTATGACCGAACCCGCCTATTGAGTGACAATAATAATATCTCTTTATTTCAAAGTAATGTGTCGCGGTCGACTGAGACTATCATATGCAACGGCTGATATACGCAAATGTAATATGGGTTGCATATATCACAGGGGGTCAAGTTACCAGTTTTCATTTAAGGTGGAAATACAGCGGTGCAGTGGATCGTGCTATTTGTTGACAAAAAGTTGAAAAACTTTATGTTTTATGTATGGTGTTATCATTTCCAATGTCCCGATGATTGCCAGGATTGCGAAATCTGTGAATTTTTTTCTGAGTAGACTTCTTTCAGTAAAGTTGATAACTATTCTTTTTGGATAGAAATTCATAACCAAGCCATAATAGCTCAATAACTTTTGAAATCTTACATTTTTACCAAATGCTAGTATTCGTAGTTCCTGCAATACACAATTTCTATAGTCTATTTATTTACCTTAGCGGCCTTTCAACAAATACGTTCGCTTGGCGGGGAGGGTCACCGAAAATGTGAAAAAGTGAACTATGAGGGGGGGGGGGGGTGTAGGATGTTTCCACAAAGCAAACGGTCTCAAAAATTCACCAAACTATTTTCTATTTAAACAATTAGATCATTTCTAGTTAATTTATTAAATGGAAAGGTATATATATTTATACCCATTTTTGTGACCCTGGTTTTACCATTAGCTAATGTTGAATTAAAATAATCTCACAACTAGTTTTCTTGTATCAAAAATTCAAGATGTTCCGTAACCATTGCATTCTGGATTAGACATGTACATATTTTATAACAACTATATAATAAAGCTAACAACTCTTAGCAAGTTTATGTTTCTAATGTTATAGGTACTAAATTCAATTTTACTTATTTATCTGTACCTAAAGCTTTATATTTTGCACTAAAAATCAATTTGGATTATGATAAAAGTTATACTTAGTGAAAATATCAACTAATCCTATAGATTTCTACACTTCAAACGGTTCTTTTATGATCCCATCTTTTCAGATTTTGTTGGTTTTGGGTTTAACTTTAGGCTCCTAGGCGCCTCTTTATCTTTCTGTGGTGATTGACGATTTATCAAATTTAAAAATATGTTTATGGCACATTATATTTACATAAATTCGTACATTTCGTTCATATTATCTACTGAAACACCTAAGTATAAACATAAGTTTAAAATGTATTGAAATCAATACAATATAAACTGATATGGTTGTCAGGCATAACGTTCTTTAGAGTAACTTGATGGGTATTGTGCGTCAAAACACTCAACCTAATATACTTAAAATGTACAACTAGTCTGGAAAAATTTAATAATAAAAACGTTGTAATACATATCCGTTTTTGTAGAGACATTATTTGTGTTTACGTTTTTTTAAGAAGATATTTCTATATTCAGTGAACTATAGGCAGGATTTTTCACCATAAAACAGTTCATTGCTATTTCTATTATAGCTGGAAGTGGCAGACAAATTAAAATAATTTTTCGCATTTTCACTGATAATATGCTATTTTACAAAATTCAAAATCGTTTAATAAAGTGCACTTTATCTCATGAAAATGTGTCTTTAATATATAGTAATGTCAGTATTAATAAAAACAGTTCGACTTATAAAATATTTCATATACCTCGTATTTTTCCTTGGATTTTAAAGTAAGTAAGCTCGAAAGTGCTTCTCGAGCGGTATTTAAAATCTCTTCAGAACAATTTTCTAAATTGTTTTCAGCAGCAAGACTCATTTTTAGAATTAATATATAACTTAGAATCAATTCGACTCACAAAAAATATATTTAACTGTTATTATATAGACAGCCGTCAGTTACTAGGTTACGTAAATCCTGCACAAGCAGCTAATATGAAATTTTTTAAATTTCAAACTTTATAATGCTTTTATATCTTTCACTATTTGCTTATAATTACCTACTAACACAAAATCCGAAAAAATAGTAAAAACAAATCTCGTAAGAAAAGCAGTTTTACCAAATTCATATAGTTTTTGAGTTACTCGCTCGCCAGTGTCGAACTGGGGCGCCGGGCAACCGGGCCAAAGCCCGGTAGGCACCTCTAAAGACTCAAAATGTGGCCCCCGTATAGACCCAAAATGTGACCCCCCCCCTTGCCCCATTTGATATTTGGACATTCTCAAAGAGTCCTCTAAATCACTGTTGATTGATATATGTTTTATCTTTACCCCAAGCCCCGGCTCGCGGAATATACATAAACACCTGTGCCCCTGCTCTAATGCTTAATAAGCTAGGCAAATGAAGGGAAAACAGACAGAATTTGTTAGATAAATTAGTAACCGCCATGTTATTGTAGAATGGCTTTGGGAGAGGTAATGGAAGAGGCTTGTTATTCGTGCAAAAATATTCGTTTTCATCAGCGGTAAAAAAGTTATTGCAAAAAAAATCTGCCATATAGTCATCATTTAATTATTAACATAACTTTTTATTTGTTAAAATTTTATAAACCTTACTTAAATAAGTGTGTTTTAGAGTGCTTTATAAGTGTGCAAAAGATAGGTGCTGTCGTTGTAGTAATTTTTGCACAATCCTATTTGTTTATCCCACCGAGAAAAAAAAGGGACAACTTTGACCTGCCAGAGAGTTCGCAATTTTGAATTAAAATTGATTTACAAAACATTCTTGCAATATTCAAGATCTAATTAATCTTTTTGCAAAGCATGGCTGTGAATTATTACCTTAAAGAAGGCTTGATTTTCGCTAATAAACAAAAGGCATAACGTTTTTATTTTTTAAGCTGCGTTCTTGCAAATCAGAGTCTAGATGTGTGTTTTTGTTACGCACTTTAAATTAATATTCATATTTTTTATTTTGTTATCCATTATTTGATATATTTTATTTTAATCGTGTTAAGTACCTAACAGAAGTTTATGTATTTATTTTTAAATACATTTAAATAACGATCTATTTTCTTCTCTAAGGGGATACCTAACTTAAAAATAGTGCTGATGAAATGGGTATGTAAAAAAATATATAAAAAAAATTGATATGTGGCCCTCAAAGCAATTTTGCCGCTAGGCCCTCTTGGTCCCACTCCGACGCTGTCGCTCGCTGCGCTCGCTCATACTCAAAGACTATATTCGTTTGGTAAAACTTTGCTTTTTTAAACTTGTTTAATGTACTATTTTATACGCCGATTTAATTATATAACAATTACAATTGTTACACAATTAAATAGGTGTAGAAAAATCTTTTAATTGGTCTGCCACTTCCAGCTATAATAGAAATAGCAATGAACTTTATTATGTTGAATGGATACCCTGTGTATTTTCACATTTATAGTATACGATAAATTCGAATGACATTTTATATAACATATTGTGTATGGAAAACTTACGATTTAGGCGGTACTCACTTATTTTTAATATTTTTGACAGTCGTGGATCTGCCAAAAACGTTTAGTAAATATCAGACAGATGTTAAATCAAATTGCAGACTGGAGTCCCTTGTAAAATGGAGTTCATGTATATGTAAGAAGCACAAATAATTATAAATATTATAAATACCGTTATATTTACGTTTCAAAAATATCTCAAAACTCTGTATTCTGTCAATGGCAACCCCCAATGTAGTCTCTGTTGCAGTATCGCAGTATCTGCATTTATCATTGTCTTGCCTATGTTGTTAAGGTCCCAAGGAGTAGTGGCCTGTTGGAAGGCCTATCATCAGCTTTAAGTTAGATTTTTCAAATTCTAAAAGTGTGGTATTCTTTGTTATGAATTATTTCACTTGACTTTGGCCTGGAGTATTCTTCCACCAAGACTTCTGTTCTTTTAACCATTTTTGGATCTCCGTTATGTGTACCTTAGATAAGCCACAAAACGGTTTGGACAAGAGAAATGGGGATTCAGCACCTGTTTTGCAAGGCTGTCTGTTAATTTATTCCCTTGTTGATTTGTGCCAATTGCTTATATGACTAAATTTCCAGGTAATTTCAAATTCAAAGCTCACCTGAGAGCCTTCACCTCTGCCTGGCTATCTGAAAGTATAATCTTTGCCATTTGAACGTCTTTGATTGTGCATCCTGGGCACATAGATCAACAGCATAAATGTCTGTCTTGAAGATGGTTGAGTTGCTGCATAGGGCTCTAGATAGCCTGCAATTAGGCTCACATCTACCCGTTCTGCTATCTTCATTTGTGTATCAGACGAGTAACATTTTCGTCAATCATAGTGCTTCGATCATGCTCGTTTGACAGCTCTTAACCAGCGTATTAAAAGGAAATCGATGTTCTGCTTACTTACTTCAGTCAGTAGATTAGATTTCAAAATCCTTAAATGACCAACCAAATCGCCTGAGTACCTGTTGCAGCCTTCGGGCACTAAAGGCTGCCTCATTTCTCACACACAGATATAGAGGAGGCAGATCAAGCATTGCTTCCATAACTGTTGTGAACAGGAACACATTGTCCCTATTATCGCTAAACAGGCAAGGCGTTGTGTTCTTTTCAGAAGTGAATTCCAGGTAAGTTTTTGATACAGAATTACACTGGAAAAGTTCAAGTTCAGTTGGTCAACTAATAGTCTGGAAATTTAGATTTTATGTTAGGTAATAAAAGACGGAGTCTTACATACTATGACATACACACGTTCCATATTTTAGTCTCATACTATGCCAATAATTAAAACGATTATTTTCTTTTGGACCTAAACGGCCAGTCGATACATCTGAGAACTACAAGGAAGAACAGCTCTAGCCGGCCGCCCCGACCCCTTTTTTGTTGGACATTGACAGACCACGGTGTAACGAAATTTTAACTAAAATAACATTTAAATTAATCGAGAAGTATATTAGAAGTACAAAAATATCTCGAAAATAGCAAGATTTAAACATTCATTTTCTTCTTCACATACCAGTTGTCACTCATGTTATTGAGAAGGCCATTTTAACATCTCATTTTTCTAAACGTGAAACACACTCTTTGGCTTCATCTTAGCTGACCAAAAAGAACACAACCCTCTCTTATAATATTGTATCTCACGACAAAAATATTTAGAATAGAAACTTTTTCAATTATTGCGATGTTCCTGAAAGTTATAAATAATTTAGAAACAACTGTATATTTATTTTCATTTAAATTCTACAAGTATTTATAGCATACCCGAATAAGAGATATAACTTATTTTAGGTTCCGACCGCAGGTAAGTGGTTTATAAATGATGAACCCAATTAAGGTAATTGCTTTATAGTAGTATCGTTGATTTAGATGGTTCTGGTGCAAGATTCAGTTAATAGAAAACCTGTAGTTGGAATCTGTTGAATGGTATTTAAGAGATGTTATCTCTGACTTGCTTTATACACATACTGCTAATTATTTAATTTTATGGTGTTTAAGTCTAATGAATTAATGACAAGCAACAATCATGTTTTTTATTATACGACTTTTTTAGTGTTGGATATCTCGACATAATGTAGAGTTTCTTCGGATATAATACCTATTAGGCTCTTTTATGTAATGTAATAAGTCAATATGTACCATTCTGTGTGTGCCTTTAATGAAACAAGTTTTGGTGTATTTTTTTATTTCGCTTTATGTGTATACTGTAATACTAAAACGATTTTTGGGCATTTGATGTGGCTCTCTAGGATTATGAATTTTGAAATTAACAAATTCATATCACCTATCTAGCGAGCATAGGTACATCAGCTTATAGGTACTGGTATCGACAAAAAGGCAGCAACGTCAAATGCGGTTACTCACTTGATGTAAAGTATGTAACTTTAGGCGGGGGGTTACACACCAGATATATTATCATCCTTCAGAGGGGATATAAAGCAGTCGGATTTCCACTCTTCGATAGAGAAGAGATTAGGCAAAACATAGCGGAAATAGGCCGATGTTAAACAAGTGAGAGAAAAAACCATCAACCTTTATATCGTATATACCCATTTCTATTTTCTACTGTGGGGTGTAAGTAGCTCTTGATAAAGTACTTTAATTTGATAAAAAAAACAGCAAAGGGCGTGTTAGGCACGCACATGATAGGGTTCCGCAGCCACTCACTAACATTCTTTTCAACTATGTCTCTCCGTATCGAGAGCTATTTCACCTTGACTTAGTGATATCAAAATTTTTCAAAAAGTATTTTTGCTACAGCGTCCGTTATAATTGTCAATGAGGGATAAAGACTTTAATAGATGAAACAGTACCGCCATAAATTAATATAGTACTCAACAATGGTGTCAAAAATAACACCAAAACTTCGCTAATATTTTCACAAAAATAAACATATTTGCATAAATGAAATAGGTTCACAATACATTTATTTTATATGAAACAAACATCTGTTGTTTAATTTATCTAAATATTTCCATAATAGTACCTAATAAATTTTATTAAACTACGAAAAATCTCTAAACCCGGCTATGTTTGAATTTGCTGATGATAACTGGTTAAGAAAGGGATCAACCGACAGATCACAGCGGCAGAGGTAAGCAGGTATAGTTGTCTCCATGTGTTTAATGGACATAAAAAGGCCATCAGAATACCAAAGCGGGGCTATTACCTACTGACAAGAGTACTACAGAGCCGTACTTCGAATTTTTACATATTAGAATGAACAAAATAATACCAGAGATTTAACTCTGTCTTGCGCATAGCCCGTCCTTCGTGACATTGACAGATGCATTCAAAGTACGGCTCTGTTTATTTGTCCCCTGGATATGGCTATCTAGTTAGGGGTAATTCGCGAAACTACATCACAAGAGTTGGAAATCATAATGGGCTTGTTCGGCATTTTTTTTTTATTTCATAAATCGAAAGTGCAAGTATAAATTAATGGATCTGCAAAAAATCAGAATCTTATTCGCACGTTTAGTATCTTAAAAAGTATTACAAATTTCCATCTCGCGAAAATGGGGCGTGGCTAGGCGCTACGTCACTATACGCATAGACTCGGCGATCTCAATAGACTTGATGCTCCTTATTGGTTATAATTATAAGTGTTTTCGAAGTATTGTTTGTTTTGCTTACTACTTGACAGTAGGGGAGTACAATTTGGTGAAATGTCAAAAAATTACAATTTTCTCTCGCTCCTGCCAGAACGAATTTTCGACTTCGACCCTGCAATTTACGATTTTAATTTATCGCCGACCTTCTCCTTTCCGTAGACACATAGAACGAACTTCCACTCGACGTATTTATTTGGTTACCAGCGTTTAGAAATTCCATGTTTTTCGACTGTTCAGGTTAAATTTGAAAGGTCCCAGAAAGCCATTTTTCTTACGTCACTTGCGTATAGTGACGTCACAAATGAGCGCTCGGTTTTTGCAACTATTACTAATTTCAACTCCTTATATCTCGAGAACGGGAAAAGTTAATAATACGAAATTTTAAGTGTATAATGAGAATATCGAGTACTATATGAAAAAGTATAAAAACAATATAAAAATAGTATCATGGAACAAGCCCATTAAAATAGGTGTGTTTCAGTTTATTTTTTGTCTTAATCATGCCAGAACACACTTTACATAAGAGCAATGATGCTTTATCTATTAAGTAATACATTAATGTATTATTTAATAGAGTGTAGAAAAATAAAGTTTTTATGTATAATATAAATGTGGAGTGAGTGTAGAAGCGTCGTAGTAAAGGTATTTCGAAACTTTCTAAAAAAATACACCTCAGCAATGTAATGTAATATATAATAAAAGTAAATAAATTATAATAAACACCCTGCCTATGTCTTATAGGACAGGATATTGCATTTATAATGAGTTTTCATTACTCTCTTTCATTTACAAATAGACTATAGTTACATTTTTCTATTACTACTTCACCTGAGTTTTAATGTACCAACGTACAGACAACTTTTATTAGGTGTGCACACACCGAAGTTTCTTAATAATTGTGCCTCTTCAGTAAGCTTTTACGAGTCGACTAGAAATAACTATGGCTTTGTTAAGTTAAAAATTGCAAAATTAGTATTACTTGCTTTAAATTAAATGGTTCATTTACAGTTATTCATTAAAATTTAAAAAAATCAATGATTCTAAAAAATGAGTAATAATTTGTTTTTTTTATATTGAGGTGTAGTGTATTAAATTGTTTAAATCTAAATCTTATCATTTTCAACAAATACTTTTTGTCTGTCCGTTTGCTGTAGAACATTTATTCTAGCAGTATTTAAGGCCTACAAGTCACAAGGTTTCTTGCAGTCATTACAGACTTTTTTTTGCAATTCCTTGGCTTTGGACTAAACCCATTCAGCCACGACTAGTCTATTATTTTACCTAACCTAACACAAAACCAAAAAACCAGACAGTACTTGAAACAACAAGGGACGAATAAGCTGGGACATACATTTCACGCCAAGGGCCGCTCAAGGCGATTTTTTTTCTTAAGGTAGGCAACGATAGACAGGTGAACCCAGAAAGGATTTGTGACATGAGGAAACTACAGCTACACTAAATAAAATAAACTAATTAAATTTTACGTTTAGTAAGTTTTAAAAATTCATAGAATATCGATCTTAGGTTATCATTCCTAGCGATGAGGTAACAAGGACATACGTTGCATTGTGGCAATGGAATATAATTATGATTATATTATTACACACTAGTTTTTGGTTGCTCGCAAACGACTTTCCGTCGTTTTCCGTTGGCCGCAGCTGCACGAAATAGAATGGAGTTTCATATATGCTGGATTAACAATGAACCCCATAGCAACTATTCCATGACCTTCCCAATTACAATTTTTACAAATTTAGAAAAATATTTTTCAAATAAAATGTTTGTCATTATTTCGGTCTTTGTAGAGAGAAGATCGGTTTCTCAAATGTTCAAGCTAGATTTGAACTTTATGGCAGGTAAAAACTTCCGTCACCATGAACTTATCTTCTCAGCTCCCCCAGAATTGATGAGAAACGCTAGAATTATCTTCGCTAAAGTAACTGGATAATCTTGGTAGCGGGCTGCTGTACTATAACTAGTTTATCTAAGATATTCGACGTTTAGTAACTCAAAAACGGTACATGTTAGGGGTAACATTTATTTATTTATATTTTTGAAATCAGGAAAAAAGGATAATTTCAAAAATTTGATAATTTACAGGGTATCCCATTTGATAGAATTTTAAAAAAATTCAGTCATACCACACACCTTTTGTTTCAAACTGTTTTTTCTATAGGCAGTGGTAACGATGATAAGGGGTGGGTAATTTATAATGAATAACCCTGTACCATGTTAGATCAGTCTGCACCATATGGAAAACTATTTTATTCAATTATTTTTTTTAAACGGGTTTCAGCATTATTTTCGACATAATACCCACAAAATTGTCAAAAATATGTGTTGTGTCACAACTATGACACGTCCAAGATCTCATTAGAAATTTTAAAAAGGCCTGAAGTGCCCTTACATATCAAAATATGGAAAAGCACCATAAGGAAAAGTTGTTTGTAATTATATTAAGAATCTAAATGTAAAGTTTGGTTTGATTTTTTTCAAAAATATGTACTTAACATTTAACTTTTTACTTCCCTCGCATACCGAAGGGAAGTATTGTATTCGAGAAAAAATCACCCTCCGAGATTTTTTCGGATTCTGACGTTTCAGAACACGTAGATTCCGAAAATATAGGTTTTTCAATTCCGTCAGTCTGTCTGTCTGTCTGTCTGTCGGTCTGTCTGTCTGTCTGTCTGTCTGTCTGTCTGTCTGTTGGTGTATTTACTAAAAAACTACTTGACGGAGAGCAGTCAAATTTGGTAGGTAGTTAACCCTACTGTCAGCGAAGAACTGGTAGAATTTTCACTGAAAAATATACAGGGTGGACCGTCTAAACGGAATAAATAGTGAAAAAAATTTTTTTTTGCTCAAATTTAAAATTTCCTCGTTTCATGACGCGCTAAACCTGTTTCAGGAAAAAAAATTTTTTGAAAATTTTTTTCAAACATTTTTGAAAAAATTTTTACCAAGATGAAAAAAATTTTTTTTTGCTCAAATTTAAAATTTCCACGTTTCATGACGCGCTAAACCTATTTCAGGAAAAAAAATTTTTTGAAAATTTTTTTCAAACATTTTTGAAAAAATTTTTACCAAGTTGAAAAAAATTTTTTTTTGCTCAAATTTAAAATTTCCACGTTTCATGACGCGCTAAACCTATTTCAGAAAAAAAAAATTTTGAAAATTTTTTTCAAACATTTTTGAAAAAATTTTTACCAAGATGAAAAAAATTTGTTTTTGCTCAAATTTAAAATTTCTACGTTTCATGACACGCTGAACCTATTTCAGGAAAAAAAAATTAAAAAATTTTTTTCACCAATATTTTTGAAAAAATTTTTACTACTAAAATGAATTTTTTTTTCTTTCTTCAAATTTAAAATTTTCACGTTTCATGGCATTCTAAGCCTGATTAAAAAAAAAAGTTTTTTGAAATTTTATCACTAAGATAGAATTTTTCTTTCTTTGTTCAGATTTTAACTATCCACGTTTCCATGACATTCTAAAACTATTCAAACAAATTTAAAAATGTTTTTGAAGAATTTTTTAAAAAATTTGAAAACATTTTTAATCCATTTATGTATCACTACTATAGAACAGACGAAAAATTTTTTTTTGCTCAAATTTAAAATTTCCACGTTTCATGATATTCCAAACCAATTTCGGAAAAAAAAATTTGCAACATTTTGTTACCAGTTTGGAAAAAAATTTAACACCAGAATGCTCAAATTTAAATGGCATTCTAAACCTAGGTATTTCAGAAAAAAAATTTTGAAAATTTTTTTCACCAACATTTTTCAAAAAGTTTTTACCACTAAAATAGATCGAATTTTTTTTTATTTGCTCAAATTTAAAATTTTCACGTTTCATAGCATTCTAAACCTATTTTAAAAATACATCATTTTTAATTTTTAAACTTTTTTTAGCACTACTATAGAACAGAAGGAAACTTTCCTTTTTGCTCTAATTTAAAATTTCTACCTTTGACATTTTAAACCTATTTCAGAAGAAAAAAATTTGAAAATTATTTTACCATCTTTTGAAAAATTTTAAAAAAATTAAATTTTTTAACCACCACTATACTTCCACTCCATTACGTGAATGTTGAATTGAAAATGTGACAGATGGCAATAACATCTGGCATATGCACCTATTATACTTTTATTGAAAAATGTACAGGGTGGTCATCCCAAGAAATAATTCAGTCATGGTGGACATTTGTAAAGGTATTTGCGCAAGCCTGCCATATGTGGCACCTGCTATTTAGTATTGAACTTTTGCTGTTGGATGAGCAATCTGTATATTTTTTTGACCAAAACTTATCAAGTTTTCTTTGTAATAATAGCAATAACTCTACTCCGATTATTATTCTCAATGTCATTTCGTAATTATTATTTTTTTAGAGAGACTGCCATGAACGAGGGAAGTTCTGTGTAAATACCTTTACCGATTTTTTATAATTTTTTTTACAGTTGAGTTAAATCGAAATATTTCAATGTAAAAAATATATAAATGTTGCATTTAAAACCGTTAAAAAACAATTTAATAAAAAAGTTTTTCATATGGTGCAAACTTTTTTGCGGATACTGTATATTCGCAGAGAGCCCCGCCCGACTGTAAATTTTACTCATTTAACATTAATACTATCTAAAATATTACTCCGTAGCTCAATAACATAAGCATTATTACATTTTTTCTTGGAATTAACTGGAACGTAATACCGCGATGTCTATTACTTACGAATTTTACATCAACCACCAACACCCACCAATTTAAGTTTTATTTTCATGTCTTAAATTATATTATATCGGGATATAACAGCAACCGAGATAGAAATGTTGCCTCGGGGGAGATAATATATTGAGGGAGAGATTGAGAATTTATGTCGAAGCCAGTGAAAAGTGCAGGAGATGTGAGAAGTTAACGGATATTGTATTAAAACATTTAAGCCATAATATTAACGTAATTATTTTGTCGAGTTTATGTTTCACTATAATATGTTGCAAGCGGTGCTCAAGAACATGTTACTTCTTTCGACTAAGTGAAAAACAAACAAAATTAGATGTTATTAATGTTATTACCTAGCTTGGTAAACATTACAATATTTAAAAGTGGGACGTTAAGTATATCTATATTTATGTTAACATACTGCATATTATTTGTCCAGGTTGAACGTTAATTATTGTTTGCCTACTACTAGTTAATCAGCAATAGTCATTTTATATTTCTAAAGTAGCTATTCAGGCAAAATTTACGTAAAAAATACACGTTTTTCAAATGGCGTTGTGACATTACAATCGTCTTTGTAACGTAAGTGTGTTTACTAGGAAAAGTAGCAGATTAGCGGAAACCAATGCTCTTGATAAACGATACCGACTTTAATTAACACTTTATCTGCCGGATATCCATAACCGCCAAATAACTAACAGTTTTTAGTACAAATTGATAAACCGGCCCTTAGAATTTTAATATGATTTTGGATAATTTATTATCTATTCGACGAAAATGCATCTGTCAGATAATCACTTGAAATGTGAAACCTTTCACTGCAAGCTTTAAATCTATTTGTTTGGCGTATAGTTTAAAAATGTACTCATTTTTATGAACGTATTATATTATAACTAAATGCGTCTGAGCACGAAAATTCGTAATTTAAATATATGTTTTTATGTTTACAATCGAAACAAATTGCCTCATTGTAATACCAGTAGCAAGCATTTTAAGTAGTAAGATCTTGAATTTTATTCGTAAAACAAAGCGGATCTTTCCATGAACTTGGACTCGACTAACCTTTAACCCAGCTCGGATGAAAATATATAAAACATCAGGGCAAAATAAAATGGAACATTGCTCTCTCTGGCATATTCAAGTGAAATTATCGACAAATACTGTTTAAATTCTTTTGTTCCCACTCTCTCTCTTTCTCTGCTTGCTTAAACCAAAAATGTTTTTATTTTATTTAAAACACTTTTAAATGCTTAAACTGCTGGGCAATTGAGGTAGATCACTGAATTACACCCACACATTTATAAATAGGTGGTATACGTCACAAAGGTAATATTTTTAAAATCCTATTTTAATTGATACACGTTTTACATTCAGGACGTATATACGTGCTGAAAATAAACACAAGTGATCCCGCGGTAGACTTCTTATATTAGAAACAAAAATTTGCTTTTAAATGGCTCAAAAATATTTATGTGTATTCTACACGTGTTTCGGCTTTTTAGAAATTTGTCATCGTACAAAGCATACAGAATAATACCTTGTGTTGGCTGCTTATTATGCAAGGTTGGTATGATTACATTACTTTTAGTAAAAACGTGGTTTTTTAGTACTAGGTGCTATTTTTAGGAACACTTTATTATAATTCTATTTTATACAGAGTGAGTCGTGACAAAAGTGCCAAATTCCAGGAGTTACATTAACATCACACATAAGTGTAGTGTAATCCAAAAAACCACGATTTTTACTTGCTCTGCTATTCTCGAATTACGATGTTTTCAACTTTTATTAACAAAATTTTTTTTGCGAATAGCTGGTATCCTGGTATCGCTCTTTATAAGTTTAATCAATAGCTAGCACTTTTGAATAGTCAAACATTAAACATTTTTAATTTGAGTTAATGTGTGGTGTGAGATCGTTGATAATTACGTTATTGATCGTTTTGAGAATCGTCTATTAGGTGAAATTTATCAGTTTGCTTTGAAAGATAATTTACAAGTAATATTAGATGCCATTTCTTTAACACATATAGCGACACGTGCCCACCGGTGGTCATTTCTGTTAGATAAGATTAGAGTGAAGGAGCTGACTGATTGGCCTTGAACACCGCGGCCTCTATGGGTCTATTGTGGTACTCCTGTTTCTTTTTCATTGTGGCGAGTTCTGGAACTAGTTTACATCTTGCGCCAATTTCGGTGAAGGCTTGGGGGGTTAAATAGGAGTAAATAAGCGGAAATAAGTAAAGCAAGCTGGTATGAGTACCGTAACTTGGAATTTGGTGTATATACTAGAAGCCAAGACCTCAGATTTTTTTATATTTTCAACCCCTCCCTCCACCGCCCCCATCCATTATTAAAAGGTTTAATAAAATAAAATTGAGATACTCACTTGAAATTTGGTACACTTGTTATGTATTATAACGACATCTGGAACTAGCTCATATTTTGAGGTGATTCCGTTGGTTGGGGGTTAAATACTGGTAAATAGGGAAAAATAAGTCAAGCAATCTGGTAAGAGTACAGGAACCTGGGATTTGGTGTATGCGCTAGAAGCCACGGCTTTATTTATAATATTTTTCAACCCCCCACCCCACTCTATTATTAAAGGGATTGATAAAATAAAATTAAGGTATTCACTTGAAATTTGGTACACGTTTGTATTATAACGACATCTGGAACTAGATTGTATTTTGAGGTGATTCCGTTGAAGGGTTTGGGGGTAAATAGGGAAAAATAAGTCAAGCAAATTGGTAAGAGCACAGAAACTTGGGATTTGGTGTATATGCTAGAAGTGAAGGCTCAGGTTTTTGTATATTTTCTATCCCCCCACTATCCCCACTTTCTTATTAAACGGGTTGATAAATGCAATTGAGATTTTCACTTGAAATTTTATGGTACACGAATGTATTATAACGACATCTAAAACTAGATTATATTTTGATATGATTGGGGAGTGAGTAGGGAAAATAGGGAAAAATAACTTGGAACTTGGTGTATATACTAGAAAACTAGGCCTCAGATATTTTCCAATATTTTTCAACACCCCCCCCCCCCCCCCCCTCCATCTCCAATCAATTATTGAAGAGGTCGACAACATAAAATTGAAATATTTACTTGAAAGTTAGTATACGTATGTATTGTAGTGACATCTGATTGGTATGATTCCGTTGAAGTGGGAGGTAGGAGGTTGTGAATAGGGGGAAATAAGTAGAGCAAGCTAATAACAGTCTAGAAACTTCATTTTTAACGTATATGGTAGAAACCAACGCCTCGAATTTTTCTATGACATCTGCCCCAAATATTATTAAAATTCTATGACCAATAATTTTCACATACTATAGAGTGCAAATATAGTTAAGATGTTTCCTTTAAAGCGACTTGGATGAAAAATCTGGATGTGGAAGTAGTGATTCCTTAGGCAGCGGTTCTTAATAGGCTATTGATTTGTTTGTGTTCACGTAAACTAGTGGTAAAATAAATTATTAGAAAGGAGACAAAAATTAAACTAGTAGACCATCGACCTACTAAATCGTAAACCGAAGAGAAAAGCCGGAAAATAATTATGGTCCTCAGCAGTAAAAACAGAAATAGTCACTGGTGGGCACGTTGACCCTGATGTCAAAAACGATGGACAATGAGTGCTATAGGTGTGTTAAGCATAAAAAATTGTATGCATTATCAGTAGAACCATGCAGCATTTAAATAGTACTTTTCCTGAACGCTCGAGGTGGCGAATCAGTTGGCCGTCAAGATCTCTAGACCTTACACTGTTAGACTTCTGTTTGTGGGGATGGATGAAAAGTGAAGTGTATAAATTAAAAGTAGACAATCGCGATGCATTAATTCTTTGTATTTTGAATATTGCCAATTAGAAAAAGAAACATCGAGGTGAACTCGAGAGTGCAACACGCTCTTTTCGCAAACAAACCATAATATGTCAGGAGGTTCATGAAGGCATAAGAATATTCTTCTTTAACCGATGCGCGATGGTGATATTACGCCTAAAATTCGTTTAATAAGGCATGCGATTCGTAATGAAGGTATTACTCTATTTTCCCCCTAACCTTACAAACTAATATAAACATAATATCAAAAATATATAGATTTATAAGGTTATGCTAAAATTTAGATTGGATCAATAAATTATCTGTGTTAAAATTTACAAAGGCAAGGTAGTACCAAATTAATTATTGGATTTTTGCAGAGCATCCAATGAAATAGAAATCTATCCGGAGGATTTTCATGTGGGTAATCGTCGCAGTAATCGTATTACTGTTAATTTGAACAATTGAAGATAATCAAATTTACATTAGAATTAGATAGCGGAAACGCTGTGGAAAATCCATTTTTTCCGGAGATTCACTGGTAAATTGAATCGGAATTACAATGTTGCCGCGAAAGAATAAATTAGAAACTTGGATACAAAAACTCTCAGATGAAAACGTGGTGAAACGTAACAGGAATTAATTTTTTTCATTTTTCAATAATGTTGTTTGTGGGGTTTCGTCTTTTTGATTGTTTTAAAATTCATTTGGAGTTAGCATTTCTTTCAAATTATTTTACGTGGAACGTCGACCATAATACAACAATTTTTACAAAAGAAAAGTTGTAATAAAAATTCAAAGTTTGATTAAATTAAGTAACATACGATGTGTCCCATAATAAGGATCATGTCTTTGATTTAGTGATAGAGCGCAAAAAATAAGTTGAATGTTGTCTATAATAGGATCATAACCGAACTACATTCTATTGGAGGGGGTAAGTGAAATACATGATGTTCTTGAAACTTATCCATATACTTAGATCTATGAATACTCACACCATCTTGATGCACGCAAGAATATTTATTCAAATGTCCAAAAATTATGGAGAAAATAATTGTTTAATCATTTTTTTTTTTTTTTAATTCGAGCGAGAACAACCAGAGTATTAAATCCTTGTGTTTATGAGGAGGCTGAAGACGAATCTGATCTTAGTTATTAAAAGTTAGCTCTCTTGTTCTCCCTTATTTCGCCAAAACGATCTCCTTTCGTGGAACGTCCGGTACGGTCGAATACGATTGAAGAACGGAACGAAGGGGCGCGTCGGCTTCGTAGGGATGACTTCTATACGGATGTATCAAGTTTGGACGGATCGGACGCATCGTTCCTGAGATATGGAGGTGGCGCCGTGGAAAAATATAACGAAAAATATGGAGTGAAACCGACTAAGGGACGTTGTTGGGTAGGTAGAGGAGGTCAGGCGAGGGGTTGACCCGCGCTCGCCCCCATTAGATCGGCGGCAGAGGGGGGCGTGATTAATATTTACATATTCTTGCTAAAAGTGCAAACTGTAATGCAAATACTGCAAACAAATGGACATTACAAACAAAATCGGTAAAGGCATTTACACAGAACTTCCCTCTTTATTCATACAAGACGGTCACTCTAATAAATTATTAATTAAGAGATGACATGAGAATTATAATCGCCATATAGTTAGCCCTATTAATACAGAGAGAACCTGATAACTCTACTGTACAGTGGTGGGGTAAAATTTTTAATTCTTTTTTTTTTATTTTGAAAACATTTTTTTGTTGAAATGGGTTTAGAATATAACGAAACGTGAAAATTTTAAAATTGAAGAAAACTTTTCCCTTCATCTAGTCTAATGTAATGGTAAAATTTTTTTAATTTTTTCTTAATTTTCAAAACAAATTTCTTTTTTGAAATATGTTTATAATGTCATAAAACCTGATTTTTAAAATTTGAGCAAAACGAAATTTTTTCCATCACCCATTTTATAAAAAAAAAAAATGAAATATGTTTTGAATGTCATGAAACGTGGAAATTTTAAATTTGAGTTAAAAATTTGTTTTTCCTTCATCCATTTTATACAAAATTTTCGAAAGTTCAAAAATTTGTTCAATTTTAAATTTTCAAAATTTTTTTTTTTAAATAAGTTTAGAATGTCACGAAACGTGGAAATTTTAAATTTGAGCAAAAACAGTTTTTTTCCATCACCCATTTTATAAAAAAATTTCAAATTTTCAAAATTTCAACATTCTTTTCTATTTCAATTTTTTTTAAAAAAATTTAAATAGGTTTAGAATGTCACGAAACATGGAAATTTTAAATTTGAGCGAAAATATTATTTTTCCATTATCTATTAGTTTTAGACGGGTCCACCATGTATATTTTCCAGTGAAAGTCTAACCATTTCTTTGGTGGCAGTGGCGTCAGCTATCTACCAAATTTGACTGTTCTCCGTCAAGTAGTTTTAGTTAATGCACCAACAGACAGACAAACAGACAACCAGGTAGACTGACGGGATTGGAAAACCTATATTTTCGTAATCTACATGATCTGAAACGTGAAAATCTGAAAAAATCTCGGAGGGTGATATTTTCTCGAATACAATGAAGTATTGTTCGGTATGCGAGGGAAGTAATAACATTTTTTGTAACAAATAAATTATAAATTTTTATTAAAAAATAATACATGATCGATGTTTTCGCTTAAAAGTCGGGTCCTCCTCTTCTCTAAAATACGGCCGCAAGAGCTCAAAGAGCAAGATCAAGATTTAAGATCCAATATTCACTGCGATGTCATGACTCTATGAAAATCACGTCACATGTCCATCTCTAGTTAGCGGCGTCATATAGCCCTCCACGGCTCGTAACGACCATTTTTAGTTTCATCGGCCTGCCGGCCATATTATGTGTATATAATTTTTTTTTTAATTTGGGGTGACTGTGGCTAGGGAATGCACTCCCTCCATTAGCTCAGTGTCTATTAACATTGGCAAATTATTCAGATCAAAATTGTTTTGAAAAAAAAAAATTACAGATTTGGTTCATCATTATTAATGCAAATTTACATTACAATCTTTTAAATAACAATTTAAATGAACTGCCAAATAATGTATCTATTATTACGTGTACCACTATGTGCCTTATGCAAGATGGTCCCCAATACGTTTCAGCTTGCAATATAGACGGTGGCTCCATATTCATTATTCAAATAAATGGACAGGCCGAGGTACAACCGTCCCAGTTAACTGACCAACACGCTCACCTGCCCTAACTCCATTGAAATTCTCTATTTGGGGTACTCTGAACATAAAGTTTACCCAGCGTTTACAATGGTGCGGAAGAGTTGACAGAGGGGTATTGAACACGCAGCTAATAAGTTACAGCATTTGCGTGAAATATTGAGGATAAATTTGAACTTGCTGCAACTAATAATTGCCCGTATAAATGCTGACGATTTCCATTTTGAATATATTTTGAAACCTCAAAACAATAAATTAAAATAATGTCAGGTATTTAAGGTCAGTTGGGGTATCTGGGCCCAGGGGGTAACTGGGCCATGGTTTTTTTCCGTAGAATTTGTGGGGGTAATTTCACTTCAAGCAGTTGGCAGCACTGAAGGACAATGTCATCTCACTACAACAATTAGTCTCATTTTGCACAAATAACTAAATAAAACACACTACTATGTTTTCTACCACTATGTATTTATAAAAATTGCGACTGCAGTTTCGTCAAGCAGTGAATCAAAATCATTTTTGATTCACTGCTTGACAATGGCTTTGTAAGTCGAAACTGCAGTCGCAATTTTTATAAATACATAGTGGTAGAAAACATAGTAGTGTGTTTTATTTAGTTATTTGTGCAAAATGATTAACTACCACAGAGTAACGGCTCCTTCAATCAATTTTTTTAATTAGTCTCATGTTTCTGAGTGTTGTTGCTTTCATGTAGCAATTTTTTAAATTTTGTAGTGCAAAATTTTCATAGCAACGTGATGTAATCTTGATTTTTATGAAATACTACAGGTTTACTGTATATATTATCAACGTCACAGTTAATTTAGCATAAATTAGAAGCACGATATATCCCTAAAATGTTATTGCAAGCATGTATTCTGCGTTAGGTCATAAGCTTGAGTGGGTGGCCCAGTTACCCCCACAATTTTTCAAAAATGGGGTAAGTTTGCCAGTTAATTGGGGCATCTGGGCACGGCTGGGACCAAGTTACCCCAAGCACATTAAGTATGTTGTTTTTGTTTTTATTTATTAGGTAGATCACTGCGCACAGTCACACAAAAAATAGCGATCTGAACCCGGGACGAGACATATTAATCCCTATGTATATTTTGTTGAACACGAATCTGATGTCCGTTTAGCTCCATCACCCACCATTTTTTTGTAAATCGCGAAAATAGCCTAAGCAACCTTATTGCTTTGGATTATTTTCGCGATTTACAAAAAGTTGGTGGGTAACGGAGCTACACGGACATTGGATTCGTGTTCAGCACGTCGAAATACATAGAATTACTGTCAGGTCCCTGGTATAGATCACTTTTTTTTGTGGGCCTGTGGTATTTATGCTTACTTGAAATTGAATGTTTTTTACATTTAATTTTGCCCTTTTTACTTTAACAGAAGTTGTGTTATTCCTAAATTTGAATAAATTTCCACCTAATTGTTATGTAGTAGTTCTCGTACAACGTCGACAACTCGACTATGGTGTGGTTTAAATGACTTGTGGTAATTTTTGTACGAAGTTTACATGTTTACCACCACGCCCACTTACCCCAGTTCAAATAACAATCGTTTGTATGAAACCAAGACCACCCGTATGGTCCAGTTGCCCCAATTTCTAGGGGTAACTGGGCCCATCAGACTTTATATTATTTAATTATAATTATAAAGAAAATTAAATTTAACTCGGGATTTAAATATTATATATTTAAAGACTGTATATTGTATTATATATAAAAAAATATTTTAGATATTAATATAACTTATTAGTGGTTCTCAGGCAAGTTCAAAGTATAATCTTCTCGCTTAGGTTGTAAAATCATGGCTCAAATACCGCAAGTGGCCTTATAGATTATATTATTACAAATAACTATAAACGATGGACCCTATCGACTTTCAGTCGTCAAATAACGTAACATTTCAGTAAATTTAGGTCTACGATTCATTGGCCAACCACTACTGTTCGCCTGTTTCAAGGATGAGTTTAAAAGAACTCCAGAATACACTGAAGCATATTGCAATTGTAATTAAAAACAACATTAGGAAATTCTTAACACGCTAACTGACATTAAAGAGTGACATTAAAGTTGTCCTATATTTCTTGAGATAACTTAAAACACCATTTACATAGGACACTACTATTCTAAACATTCTTGCAAACAAAGACTTGGGAGGCAGTAACTTCTTAAGCAGGCGAAGATACAAATCAAACAAGAGGCACTAATTCTGATCATTACTTAAATCAAACATTAGGATTCAGAAGTGAGACCACCGAGCTCGCAGCTCATTCTTTTATGTAAAGTAATTTGCCGACAGAATCGCGCTGAATTTTATACAAAACTACGACACGTGTTACTGTCCGAAGTGATGTCTTGCATCCATAATGTTCACTCGCTTTGCAGGAATCATGCCCACGCCGTTTATGGGACTCATAGACGTAGGAGGGTTTGGACACAAGTAACTGTGTTTTTTGAGCCAAAATGTATGTCACTTTAAGTAAGAAAAGATACAGTTTTCAGCAATTTTCAAATTTTGTTCAAAATTTTATGAAGAGCAAGTTGTAAATTTTTAAAATAAAAAATTAAGTTTATAAACTTAATGTTCAAATAATCGTGTTAGGAAATATAAGCAGTCATAAACAATGTATCTGTAAGATTTACATAGCTCTAGGCATATTTTAAATACTAACTTTAAAAAGATAGGGTGCTACTAGAAAGGGATGGAATCTCCCCACCAAATAATTATGAACATTTTTTAATCTTGTTAATAACAGAGTTCGTTATTGCCGAGTTATGTCATGCAAGCCTGTGTTCCGCTGGTGCTAGAAACTATTCATAATATGATAGTAGTATCTACATAACCCATTGCAATCATAAAGATTCAGTTAAAAATGAGAACAAAGGCCTAAACTGAGTTTATTTACATACCTTGTCTTAGGCCTTTGTGTTAGTGTTACAATAAGAATCTTAAATAAGAAATAAACAAATTCATTTTAGGATCTTAATTGGTGGCATAACCAGAATTTAGGTTATCGAAAGAATGCAAATATTGGAAATCAATAATTTTACAGAAAGTTTTTCCTTTTAGTTCTCATAGATAGGTTTTTTCTGCTGTTTGTAAAATCCTATAAAGAATATGTTTCATTACAATTACAAGCAAACTAAAAATAATTCACTTTTAAACTTGAGTATCCCATCAAAATGAGGTTTTTATGAATAATTTAAAAATTATAGAGACATGATGTTGTTACGTTTATTCACCTTTTAGGAAACACCCTGTGTGAATCCGTGGGTTCTAAATAATTTCAACAAGAGATAAACACCACTAACACTTTATTTAACAATTTACTGACTATACAATACTTCAAAATACACTTTGTTTACTTTTCTATTTAACCTCACTTTTCACTTTTCAACTTGTTCACTTTTGTAAACTGCCTTCTTAATAAAACTTCCCCTTCCGTGCTGGTCATCGCGCCTTATATACTCCGAATTTGACTCTCTAGATCCATCTAGAAGCAATCAGGAATCTTCTCTTACCACATTCCAGAAAAGTCCATTTCTTTCTCCTAGCTTCCAGTCACAATTAGTAGGCATAGGCGTATCATCTCCAGTTCCAAGGGGGTGTAATTCATAACAATGTGTAATATTGAAAACACGTTTTTCATTTAAAAGAAATATTAACCGATATCTATTAAAAAGTTTATTGTACTGAAATAGTGTGTTCACGTAGATACTTTCAAAGGAAGACTAATATTTAACAATTGCACTACCTGTCAAAATATTTGTAATTATTGTCAACCACAAAGCACTGGCACTGACACCATCTATGATAGTAAGTAACATTCTCGCAGTAAAGTGTTCTGAGGCTCCATCTTGCTGTACTGCTAACTGAGAGTAAGTGGTACGTTGTCCAGTACTTCCGATAGTATCTGGATAATGTGTAACATAGCCATAAAAACAATTTGTATGTAATTAAGGTAAATAAAATGAACAAGAAGATGGGTGTAAGACACAGGTCTTAAAATAATAAGATTGAACTTTCTGTGCATATGTTCGGTCCTGCAAACATAGAGCGTCGGCCATTTTTATCTACTCTATTCACAAGTGCAAACTGTATAGTGAGAGAAAGTTCGTTTGTTATGCGGGTTGCATGATATAATTTCACCTTGGCATTAGGGCATAGATTACTGAATTAACTGGCCTCAGAAACGGAAAGTAGTTTCATCATTAACACAAACGTCGAATTTAAAATCAACATACATTTTACAAATAAGCACAGACAATTAACAACATAAATTTTAATTGCTATGTACTATTCTTTTTAGTCCCACCTTTTTTACGTAGAACTGAATACATAATTAGAAAAATATATTACATTATTAGAAAGTTCATCTTCAAAAAACTAATTACAAATACTAAGCAAAACGTTGCCAGCGCCCTCTAAGTCATTCGTCTAAATTATTAATACGATAGATTTTAACATTCCAAAAAACCCCTACATGCCAGATTCGGATCAAATCGCGTAAATAATGAAAGATATATGTATAGGTAACAAAATAGTTATTTATGATACAAGTGTTAAAAATGACTTTTTATTTTGTGAGTGGAGAAGTTTGCGAAACGAGCGTAAGCGAGTGGAGCAACTCCACGAACAAAATAAAGTCATTTTTAACACGTGTATCATACAATGTTTTTTCTACAAACACAATTAAAAGAACAATGAAGTTTCTTTAAAAAGATTTCAAATTCTTTTAATGGTTACCACGTAATTCTAGTAGTTTGTAGGATTTATGAAATAAATAAATCAAGTTTCCCCGCTATTTGACACAATATGCTTGGCAAATGTGAAAAACTATTGCAATATGATGAGTTCCAATACAATTTTTTCTTGTGAAGTAGCTTCCTCACAAGGGATATATATATTACTAATTTCCCCATGTACAATTAATATAAATATTTCTAAATAACTTGCAATTTTTTGTTAATAAATATATAAATGTCAATATGACTAACGACTTATCATTTTACTTTTTGCACTAGTGTTAAAGTAAATCATGTAATAATTTTTAACGCGAGTTTATATAACAGTTTTAATTCAAATATGCCGTGTTAAAAATATAGTTTTTAATGGTGTTTGTAGAAAAATTAAATTTAAAATAATCGCTTTTGACGTCCCAGAACTTTTTAAGGAAGCAACACGGTACTAAGGTATGTTTAGCTAAAAGAACGTATTTCTACTCAAAGAACCTACTGTTGAGATATGGCCCGTATTTAATGGATACCCTGTATATACCGGGTGTAACAGGATCGTGATATACCCCCTTTTCTCCTTTAATTTTGAAGATAATTGATTGAAATTTAGGATATACATACATAATTTTTGACATACACTTGATTTTTTCACTTCCGGTTTCGCCGGAAGTGGCACTAACTTTCGATTTTTAAATGGAACACTCTATATATTATTGCATTTGTAACGTCGGTTGCATAGACAATATTTCTTAAATGACCCCAAACAAAGAAATCGAGGGGCGTTAAATCAGGTGACCTTGGAGGCCATCTCACGGGACCATTCGTCGAAATTACGTTTTCTCCGAATCTGCGTTGAAGGTAATCAATTACTATCCTTGAATTATGGGGAGGAGCGCCATCTTGTTGAAAATATATTCCATGTCCTAAATCTAAGAGAAACTCATCTAAAGTGTCCTCAATCTCATTTTCCAGGAATCTCAAGTATCTGGTACCAGTCAGAGGTCCTTCAAATATTATTGGACCAATGATTCTACTACCGATTATTCCAAGCCAAACATTGAAACCGAACCGCACTTGAAAGTTACCCTCCCCTAATAAATTTTGATTTTCTTGTGACCAATATTTTGTATTTTGTCGATTAAATAATCCCAAATTTGTAAACTTTGACTCGTCCGAAAATAAAATCAGTCCCAAAAAATCATTGTTTGGCTGCACGTTATTATACAAAATCCAATTGCAATATTCCATCCTACGTTCGTAATCACTTTCGTACAAATGCTGGCGCAATTGGTGTTTAAAAGATTTATAGTGGTATTTGTGCAAAATTCGGCTTACTGTTTGGTGACTGATGTTCAATTCAAACCCAACTTGCCTTAAAGAAACAGTCCTATCAACTTCTATTCGAGCCAAAACATTAATTTCCGTTCCTTCGTCAATAATGAAGTTTTCTTCGGGATCATTGTTGGACTCTATTCGGAATTGGTTTTCAACACGTTAATAATTTTTCGCTGGACATTGTCTATCAGGATATCGTCGACCATAAAGGTCCATAGCTGCAATTACATTTTTTTTTTACTTTCGCCGTAAATAATTAACATGTCGACTTTTTCATCTCTTGTGTAAAACGACATTTCGAACACAATTAACAACAATTTTTAAAGACAATAAAAACACCGCTAAACCAACAAATGTTTGACAAGCTAAATATTTCATTGTTTTCAAAGCCATCTTAGTTACTTCTTGACATTTAATTAGAACAAAATTGCATCTTCTTATTTTCTTTTAGTTGTAATTTTGTTTGTATTTATCGCACATTTTAATACGACATATGAACGAATTCCTTATTAATAGTACTAATAAATGGTACCACGGTACCGATATCTATTTGAAAAAATTGAGTTTTGCCCCAAAAACAATTTTAGTGAATTTTATTTGCTCATAAATAACGTAATTTAGTGTTTTTAACGGATTTCGATTTTTGTAGCATTACACACGGGTCATTTAGAATAAATCGGAACCGTCATGGCACAACTTAAATGGAAAACTAAAAATTATATTATAAAAAAAATTGATGTTTGAAATGATACTTATTTGACATCGTTGGATTCAGAAAATTATGCAGAATTCAAAAATGCCATAATATATAGGGTGTTCCATTTAAAAATCAAATGTTAGTGCCACTTGTAAAGTGAAAAACAATCAATTGTATGTCAAAAAGTGCCGCTTATTATGTATGTAGCATATCCTTAATTTCAATCAATTATCTTCAAAACTAAAGGAGAAAGGGGTGTATACCATGATCCTGTTACACCCGGTATACACAAACATGTTATTACACCCCGCAACACGTTTATTTATCACGGGTTGCATAAATCCTAAGGGATAACATTCCATGTTACTGCATACATTTAAAGTTTTGTTCATTTATTTTTCAGTCATTTAGTCGTTTTAATGTCCGGGGTTTTTTAATTTTAAAACTGAACTGAAATTGATATCCAATATGGTTTCCTTAGATATGATAAAAGTGACTCCCTCAACGTTTCGCCTACGTACGCTCTTGATTGTCTACAAGCAGGACAATCCAACACTTGTTAGTAAAAGGTACATAGGCGTTACATAAAACGTGACCTGCATATCAAGTCCATCACGACTGGATTGAAGTAAAAATAACCATAACATTATCAATAATTCAAAGTTTTACTGATTAGGTTTAACTGGGTATGCAAAATAGTGTGGGTCATATTGTATACAAGCAATACCTCTAATGATATAAATTGTTTTAGATTGTTAGCACCACTTGTGTAATGTAGTCACTACGCTACCTTATATCAGGTCTACTTTTACTTTCTTTTATTTATTTTATGTATTTATTCATTGTTTTAAAGTATTTAGCGGGCTCAAGCCTGTAAATAGAATAAGTGGTGCAGTAAGTATTACAATACTTCGTGGAATATAATGAATATAACAAGAAGACACAAATTTAGAAAAATAAATAATTACACAAAGAAATGTAAAAGATACCAGAGTACATAAAATAATATGGAATGAAATTGAAATGAAACAAATTTTGTTAAAAAATATTTAGAAAATAAAATTTGAAGTAGACCGTTTTCTAATTTAGTAAAGTTCTGAATGTTATAGTAGAGCTGCCTATACTCTAGCATACTCTAGGTTAAATCTAGCAAAACACAAAAATATAATAATGTTGAAATATTTGCGAAATGGCGCCCATTGTGTATAATAAACAAAGAGTCGCAAATTAACGTATTTATATCATTGATAAAACTTTATTTGTCAAAAATAACTAGAAGATCTTTAAACGAGGACAGTCGAGTTAAAGATTCATTATCGAAAGAGTAGTTAAATGTATAATTAATATCCTTTGTGGAAAATGTTATTATAGGCCGGTCGTCAAAAGTCAAAATCATTGATTTTGGTCAGAAATTTAAAACAGCAATGTTATTGAGTATTCTTTTAGGAAAAATTGCGCTGAACACGATGGTGACATCATAAAATTCATTAAACAATGGTTTTTAGCGAAAATTATTTGATGTTGCTTGACTTTTTGACGAAAACGGTGTCGGACAAACAAAGACAAGATATAAAAAATGAAGATTTTATCAACACGCGTCGTTTCAGACTTGTAGCGAGCTTTCATCTGTGACCTTTCAATTGTTATAAACAAATTATGGTCCAAAATTAACAATTTTTTTCTTGTTCAATAAAAGATCATACGGATATATTGTTACGGTCAAAATGTTGGATTTTCTTCATAGAATTTAGAGTGTTTTTTGTGTGTCGATATCTCACCTATTTTGCAATTGTTTAAACGAATAAACTAATTTGTTTATTAAGGATTTGCGACTTTCCATGGCATTTTTTGCACTTCCCACCCCCGGCAGTCGATAACTATTGATAAACATTATTATTTCTATGTAGTCTCGGCGCTTTTTTATTTTTCTTTACCCCCCGCCAACGCTTCTTAAAGAATTGCTTAGTAAACAAATGAAATATCTCGGCTCAGGAACGTCGTATCGAAATGAAATCGAAAATTTTGAACCTAGATAGACCTAAATCCGTTAACTAGAACCGGAGGTATAGACCATTTTGCGTTTACAACCGTCAATTGTTTAATAATTAATTTTTGAAAAAAATCTTGTGACAACATAAAATTAATATATTAAACTAACTAGTTTTCAATTGTCACACAAATCCATTGGATTTTTTCATACATTTTTTGCTTTTATAACAATTAATTTATTAACGCCGTACAACGTTTTTTTAGTATTTAAGCTCCATATGTGCCGCCTGTGCAGTGTGCAATTAGTTTCAATTTTAATTTAATTCTTTCAATCAAGAACTGTGCGTCTGACGAGGAAAACGCCGTTTTCATGTAGAATTTATCAGGAATCAGGAAAAATATCCACATGCAAAAATTTCAGTGGCGTACCACTTTTATGGTAAAAAATATTAGGGGACATGTTCGCAGGGACGCCACTGGTGGAGCGATAAAATAAGTATTCTAATTAAAATATGTGGTTTTATCTCTTATTAACACATATCAAAATTGAAAATAATATCTAAAGTACTTTCGGAGATATTAAAAAATACCGATTAAAAAAAAAAAATTTCAGCACACTAGCAAAACATTTAAGCCGTTACGGACATATGTTCATATGAACTTTTCTTTATAAAATGACCTAAGGGATCACACCCTGAAATATTAGTATGTCATTAAGGAACACCCTGTATAAAAAATAATCAAACTTAAAAAAACAAAAATAAAATGAAAATGCCTTTAAATGACTCTTTAAACCACTTTAAATCACTTACAGCATATTTAAAACCAAGTGCGTTTTGAATTTTATACATACAAAGTCACTACTGCGCAAGTCGCTCGGAGTGTAAACCCTAAAAAACGTTGAACGGCGTTCATAAATTAATTGTTACAAAAGCAAAAAATGTATGAAAAAACCACTGGATTTGTGTGACAATTGAAAACTAGTTAGCTTAATATATTAATTTTATGTTGTCACGAGATTTTTTTCAAAAAATTAATTAATAAACAATTGACAGTCGTAAACACAAAATGTCTACACAAAAGTCTATATCTCCAGTTCTAGTTAACGGGTCGAGGTCTACCTAGGTTCAAAATTTTCCTTCTTTTATTATCTTTCATTTGCCGACAATTGCATTTCGTTCCTCACCGAGATATTTCATTTGTTTACTAAGCAATTTTTTTTAATGTTGGCGGGGAGTAAATAAAAATAAAAACGTGCCGAGACTACATAGAAATGATAGTGTTTATCAGTAGTTATTGATTGCCGGGGGTGGGACCTACAAAAAATGCCGCGGAAAGTCGAAAATCCTTAATAAACAAATTAGATTATTTGTTTAAACAACTCCTCAAAATACGTGATATCAACACAAAAAAAACTGTAAATTTTATGCAGAAAATGCAATATTTTGACCATAATAAAATATTCGTATGATCTTTTGTTGAACAAAAACAAATTGTTCATTTACGGTCACAGAAGAAAGCTCTCTACAAGTCCAAAACGACGCGCATTGATAAAATCTTCATTTTTTGAATCATGTGTTTTTTGTCCGACGCACCGTTTTCGTTAAAAAGTTTTTTAAATTTCTGACCAAAAAGAAGTGAGGACGACCGGACTATTACGTTACATTTTTGCACGTTTTGTAATTTAATGCAGTCACTTATCTTAGAAATTTTATGTAGCAGTTTAATGTCAGCTGCATACATTAAAAAATAGACAAAATAGCTCAAATGTTATCATTGATAAATATATTAAAAATAGTGGCCGAGAAACAGATCCCTGGGGTACATTGGGACAAGACTTAATCAGTAGACCTGAATTAACTGTACGCGACGTACTGTTTTCTATCTGTTAAATATGATTTTAAAAAGTGTATAAGAGTCTTTGAAACCCCATTTTTAGACAATTGTTTAATAAGAATGTTACGATTAAGATTTGGTATAAACACTAGAAGCCAAGGCTCCAGATTTCTTCATATTTTTCAATAGGGATTGATGACGTTGATGTAACGAGGCATAGGGGGGGGGTAAATCGGGGAAAAATAAGTAAAGTAAGCTAAAGGTCTTTCAGTAGAACTGCTGGCTGTCGTCGACGACTGTTTTTATTATAACTGTTAAACCAAGTGTCGACAGTCGTGTATGTCTAACAGAATGAATCTTAAAGTGACAGCCTCTATATTTTTTAACGAGGAACAGGAAGGAATGGATTTGATTCCAATTATTTTCCCTTATTTATTGATTTTTGAAGTCCTCATTTCCATGATCAAATAGTTAAATGTCCTTTACTAACTTCATCGATCAGAAGTTCGTCTTCTGCTGCTGGAAAATTTTTTCTCGTGTTGTTGCAGTTTTGCACTCTATGTTATTGATTAGTCAAAGGTATTTATATATGTTTAAACAAAAGCATCAGCGACGGCTGCGTTTAGACTGGTCTTGAAGCAGACGAGACGTATCAGTTAACTGCTCACAAGAGAGAAGCGATGCTGATTCGTTCGACACAAAACGATTGCATTTGCTACCATGAGACGAGAGAGTGACTGCCAGCAGTTCTACTGAAAGCATGCCTTAATAAGGCTCCAGAAACTACATTTATGCCGTATATGCTAGAAGCCAATGCCTCAATTTTCTTATAACATCTGCCTGAAATATTATTTTATAAAAATTATATGACCAATTATTTCCACATACTAAAGTGCAAATATAGTCAAGATGTTTTCATTTAAAGAGACTTGGCAGCGGTTTTTAACCACCGTTTATAAGGTCAGTTTCTAACACAGAAGGAAACAAAATAATCGCAGGAAGAAATCAAAATAACTTCAGCATCACCTACTATTTTATAAAATCAATGTTTGCTTATTTGACCAGAGTGATTTACTCTAAATTACTAATGAATACACACCAATTACTTTGCACATCACAATAAAACTTACTGACAAATGTGGGATTGGCAACACAAATAACATTTTAGTTCAACAGTAAACAATGTGAAGTAAATTCACAAACGCTGGAAATTAATGAACGACAAGTCGAACTTGTTTCATAAAACAATTTAGATGTGTCGGCATAAAATATTTGACTGCAAAATTCGAATAAAATGTTGCAAATGGTCCGAAGTATATACCAAAGAGAAGTTCATACAAGTACAGTTTTTAAAAATAATATTTTGCATGCGCGGGTATTTATTTGAATTGCATCAGTTACTACTTGGTTTTATGTCAATTAGGTGTGGTATAAATTTTATTACGAAACTTTTCCAACATTTCAAAATTGAAATAATGAATAAATTTAGATATACAATATATTCAAAAATAAAAGCACAGTAAATAAGGTATTGGAGATGGACAAAGAGGTACTTTTGTCTCTAAAAATTAAACCGGTCACATCGGTGCAATATAAGACAGAGAAGTAAAACTTCTGAGTAAGATTCTAATTAAGATTTGTCTCATTTTTTTTTTATCCCCAAAAAACGGTTAGAAAAATGCAAACTTTGCATTTCTCTTTTTTGAGGAGAGAAAAATTGTAACGTGGTGGGGCAAAACTGACACCGGATTCGGATTCAGCAAGCCAAAATACACTGGAAATGATTGGTTTGGTCCGTGGAATTGCAACTTTTTTTTTGTGTCTGTAATTATTGTAAAAGAAAGAAATACATATACCGGGTGTAGCATTATCATGGTATATCCCACTTTTCTCCTTTAGTTTAGAAGATAGTTGATTGAAATTTAGGATATACTTACTACATACATAATAAGCTGCACTTTTTGACATACAATTGATTTTTTTCAGTTCCGGTTTCGCCGGAAGTGACACTAACTTTCGATTTTTAAATGGAACACCTATATATTATTGCATTTTTGAATTCTGCATAATTTTCTGGATCCAACGATGCCAAATAAGTGACATTTCAAACATCATTTTTTTTATAATATACTTAATTTTTAGTTTTTCATTTAAATGTGCCATGACGCTACGGTTCCGATTTATTCTATATGACCCGTATAATGCTACAAAAATCGAAATCCTGTTAAAAACACTAAATTACGTGATTTATGAACAAATAAAATTCACCAAAATTGTTTTTGGGGCAAAACCGAATTTTTTCAAATGGAACCATATCGGTACCGTGGTACCATTTATTAGTACTATTAATAAGGAATTTATTTATATGTAGCATATAAATGTTCGATGAATACAAACCAAATTACAGCTAAGAAATAACAAAACACTTTTTTATTCTAATTACCTTGTTACACATAAGGTGGTTTCGAAATACAAAAAAATAACACAAAACATTACAACAGTTGTTCAAAATGCTGTCCATTAACGCCAATGCACTTCTGAACTCGCATAGCTGTTTCTCGAAGAACGTTCGCCAATTGGTGGGCCATTATGCTATTAATTGCTCGTCTTACTCGTAGCTCCAGGTCTTCACGGGTTGTAGCGGCGGTTACATACACAATATTTTTTAAATGACCTTAAACAGAGAAATCAAGTGGCGTTAAATCAGGTGACCTTGGAGACCAGTTCACAGGACTGTCGAAATTACGTTTTCTCCGAATCTCCATTGAATGTAATCAATTAACATCGTTGAATTATGGGGAGCAGCGCCATCTTGTTGGAAATACATTCCCTGTCCTAAATCTAAATGTAGCTCATCTAAAATGTCCTCAGTCTCATTTTCCAGGAATCTCAAGTATCTGGCACCAGCCAGAGGTCCTTCAGATATTGTTGGACCATTGATTCTACTACCGACTATTCCAGCCAAACATTGAAACCGAACTGCACTTGAAAGTTACCCTTACGTAATAATTTTTTTTCCTTGTGACCAATATTTTGTATTTTTTCGGTTAAATAATCCCAAATTTGTAAACCTTGAGTCGTCCGAAAACAAAATCATTGTTTGGCTGCACGTTATTATACAAAATCCAATTGCAATATTCCATCCTACGTTCGTAATCACTTTCGTACAAATGCTGGTGCAACTGGTATTTAAACGATTTATAGTGGTATTTGTGCAAAATTCTGCTTACTGTTTGGTGACTGATGTTCAATTTAAACCCAACTTGCCTTAAAGAAACAGTCTTATCAACTTCTGTTCGAGCCAAAACATTAATTTCCGTACCTTCGTCAATTATGAGGTTTTCTTCGGGATCATTGTTGGGCTCTCTTCGGAATTGGTTTTCAACACGTTTCAAATAATTTTTCGCTGGACATTGTCTATCAGGATATCGTCGACCATAAAGGTCCATAGCTGCAATTGCATGTTTTTTACTTTCCCCATAAATAATTAACATATCCACTTTTTCATCTCTTGTATAAATTTGCGGCATTTTGAACATAATTAACAAGAATTTTAAACAATTCTTAAAGACACAATAAAAACACCGCTAAACCAACAAATATTTGATAAGCTAAATATTTCATTGTTTTCAAAGCCACCTCCTTAGTTACTTCTTAACATTTAATTAGAACAAAATTGCATTTTTTTAATTATCTTTTAGCTGTAATTTTGTTTGTATTTATCGCACATTTTAATACGACATATGAATAAATTCCTTATTAATAGTGCTAATAAATGGTACCACGGTACCGATATGGCACCATTTGAAAAAGTTGAGTGTTGCCCCAAAAACAATTTTGGTGAATTAATCGTTAATCATTAATCACGCAATTTAGTGTTTTTAACGGATTCTCGATTTTTGTAGCATTACACGGGTCATTTAGAATAAATCGGAACCGTCGTGGCACACTTAAATGGAAAACTAAAAATTATATTATAAAAAAATTGATGTTTGAAATGTCACTTATTTGGTATCGTTGGATTCAGAAAATTATGCAGAATTCAAAAATGCAATAATATGTGGGATGCTCCATTTAAAAATCAAAAGTTAGTGTCACTGCCGGCGAATCCGGAAGTAAAAAAAATATCAATTGTATTTCAAAAAGTGCCGCTTATTATGCATGTAAGATATCCTGAATTTCAATCAATTATCTTCAAAACTAAAGGAGAAAGGGGGTATACCATGATCCTGTTACACCAGGTATAAATGGCAAATATAAAATTCAGAATATATCATTTTTTCAAACGTTAGTAGAAAAAAAATCATGAGTGCATACACAAGAAAATTGTTTTTCCGTACACGGCTTATTTAAAAAGCCTACGCATATTCGAAAAAGAAGACACTTTTCCTAACTTGTTGCACAAATAGCTATTCTTTGATTTAAAATTTGTTTGTTAGCATGTAATTTTTCATCAAATTAGTTACATGAGCATTAGAACTTTGTTTATTGTCAAATGTAACGTCAACCTTTTTTGCCTCTTCTACAAAAGGAATTACCATGTTATCAACTGTTATTACCACGTGATTAATTACGTAGGTGCAGGGTTGGCAGTTTTAAAACAAAATGTTTTAAATAAAGTGTTTAAAACACAGTAACCTGTTTTAAACACATTTGTTTTAAACACGTTTAAAACAATTGTTTTAAACATTATTTTTTTCAATGCGTTTTTTCAGTGTATTTGATGGACAATTTTCGGAACATCGTTGTATTTGATAAGGTAAAAAAAAAAAAATAAATTTAAAAAAAATGAACTTTTATGTAATGCAATACAACTAGTTATAATAATATGGCAGTATAAGTACAACGAACGAAACATGTTATTATTATATAGAAGATACACCGGTATTATTTATTTTCTTAAGTGTTAATTTTAAAGGGATTAATAGCAAAAAAAAAGTCGAGTGCGGGAAGGTAGACCTATGTATTCCCATGCATTTTGACCTGCTGAACACGAATCCGATGTCCGTTTTGCCCGATTGGCTGTTGTATTTTTCCTAACCTCAAAAAAAACACCGTAAGAATGCCCGAGAAAATGAGAGTGTAGCTAAAAATCTGAAAAATTTCAGAGGTACGTAGAATGGCGAGAGAAATAGAATGGCGCAAACTAGAATTCTATAGCTTTTTTTTGTTTCCACAAAATATTATAACGTCATAATTCCAGAAAAGCTAAAAACCCTATCAATACCAAGTTTCAAGAAGACTTTTAGAAGCATCCTATTTAACTCGCAATTTTAAGAACATTTTAATTTAAAATTTAACATTATTGTATTATCTTTAGGTAAATATCTTGTATATTGAAATTATTTTTTTTGGTAACGTATCAAATAAAAATTAATTACATTATATCCACTCTATTAGGGCTAAATGGAAGAACAGACGACTATTTAATAGTCGAACTGAATTTATGCCCCTTTTTCCATTAATTGTTAAGTATACTTTACACTTTATTTTTGAAAAAATTGATTTATTCTAATAGTGTAAATAACATGTGTTTTTTATTGGAAAATAAATGTATTATTATTATTATTATTATTATATAGAGCCTCGAGAATTGCGAATAAAACAATTTTTTTCCTTCCGGTGACTTTGAGCTGCTCTATCTCGAAAACGAAGGACCGCAGGGATGTCTGCTTTGCGCCATTCGATTTCTATTGCCATCCTATGTACCCCTGAATTTTTTCAGATTTTCATTTTTTCGGGCATTCTTACGGTGTTTTTTGAGGTTAGGAAGAATGCAAGAGCCAATCGGGCAAAACGGACATCGGATTCGTGTCCAGTAGGTCAGAATTCATGGGAATACTTAGGTCTGCCTTCTCCAACTCGACTTTTTTTTATGTGCCTGTGTAGTCAATAACCAATCACCAAAAACATTATTGCACTATTGACAACTTGACGTATTTATTACACCGAATTGGCCGAGCCGTTGTCAAGTATCGTCCTCGTCTTGTTATGATGCAATATGGGCATGCATGGCTTATAGAATAAACAATGTATTGGGTCGACGCGCCCGTATAAATTTAAGTTTCAAAACATATTTTGTATTGTTTAAAACATGTTTTTTTTTTCAAAAATTAAAAATCCATGTCTAAAACACATTGAATTGTTTTAAATTAAAAAAAACGTGTTTTTTTATTAAAATAAAAAAACACAATTTTTGCCAACCCTGCGTAGGTGCAATGAAATTTCGAACAGTATACCATAGCAGAACACTTTTTCGTAGGATTACATCCCTTTTGTTACCAATCAAATGAAAACTGAAACACTTGAAATATAACTGAAGCTTATTTACAATAAACAATTCAACAAAGTTGTATTAAAGATCACTTGGCCAAGTTGCCGCGACAAAGTGCAAACCTATCGTTTTTCTGTCAACCTGTTAATTACAGGTAACAATTTCGACACGTAATATTAATTAATGTTTCCGAACTGAAATATCACGTGCCAGAGGATTAATTAATGAGAACATCAAAGAGTCTCAATGAGACAAAGAAAATAAATTTAGCTCGCGCATTTACTAATTACCGCAGTTCAAATTAAAATACTGTTTTATGTAATTATAGCGTAAGATGTGTTTTAACGCTTTATGAACTGTCACAGTTCTGGTCTCATTGAAAATCTTTTGTTTTCATTGTTTACAATACTTACTACCGAGTCATGTCACGTTTTTACGTACGTTTGTGTTGATAACAATTTTAATACAACGAACGGTATTATAGAACACGGCGGAAAGTTGAAACAGGAAAATGTTTCATCTATATATGATATTTACTGCTCGAATTCTGAATCAAAGCAGATTCCCGTTAAAGGGTTAATGGACGGTTTTCATCGGGAAGTGGTAAAAATTGGAATTGCTTCCAGAGATCGAATTTTTCGATCCCATTTATTGTCGCCACATCGATTCACACAAAATTAAACAAGTTATTAGTGATCACAATCTACACAAGAGTGGTTTGTTTCTTGTTATATTTGGAATCACTACTAAAAAAGAAACATTATTAACTATCCAGCGGGACCTAAACTAGTGTAGTAAAAATTTGAAGCGAATGTTCACAGTTGGCTGATATTTGACAAAAACGAGTGACTTTAGCTTAATCAAAATAAATATATAAAGAACACCGTAGAAAATACCGCTCCCTAAGAAATCACTAATTCCACATCCATATTTCTGATCCATTCCTCTGTAAAGAAGCATCATGATACTATATTTGGAGTAAAACGTGGAAATATTTGGTCATAAAATTTAACGATATATTTGAGGTACGTCAAAAAAATTTGAGACCCTGGCTAGTAACATATACACAAAATCTGAAGTTTCTGGACTCTTGCTAGTTTGCTTTTCTTATTCTCTCCTGCTTACCCTCTCCCACCCCGTCAACGGAATCATCTCAAAATATAATCTAGTCTCAAATGTCGTTATAAAGGTGCGTTTACACCAAAGTTGACAACTAAAAGTTGACAAAGGATTGTTTGTAGAAAACTAAAAGTTGTCAAGTAAAAGTTGCTCTTCTCAAATTAGTGCAACAAGTGGAAGATTTTTTGTAGAAAACTAAAAGTTGCTCTTCTCAAATTTAGAGCAACAAGTGGAAAACTTGTTGTCAAAGAATTGTCGCGAAAGGTTAGGCAGTAGTGTCAAGGAAGTCGGACGAAGAAGACACAATTATTGCCGCGGCTGCCTGTGTCATCATAGCCAGCCACTGTACAAGAGGTCCCCGAAGATATTGGGTAAGACTCTCGTTGAAGGCTAGGGATAGGTACAGTGGCAGTGACATGGTCCCGGTCCATTCGTTCTCACTACAGCCTTCCATCTTGATACAAACACAACGAAAACACACACGAAATCACCGACAACACCTGCAGCTGAAGTACATACGTGCGCTGACGGGGGATGCTAGCGCCCGACGTCCGGGGCGCGTGGAGGGGGAATAGTTTTCCTCTAGTTTCCTACAAGTTGCTTGCGCAAAGCGCGCAGCAACAAATCTTCCAGTTTTAGTTGTCAACTTTCTTTGATCTTTACCGACACTCCGCGGGAAACCAAAATTTAGTGGAAGATTTGTCTCTCCACAAGTGGAAGACAGAAAAAGTTGCTGTATTTTGTAGGAACAGCAACAAATTGCCGCAACTTGTGGAAAACTTAGTGGAAGACTTTGGTGTAAACGCGCCTTAATACATACGTGTAGCAAATTTCACACAGGCTCGGATGATCATCAAAGATGTGTAAACTGTCATGACAGAAAGCAAATCATTAATAAATACACAGCTCCATAAAAGAAAAAAAAGTTCTGTACCAGAGACATGAATACATAGATTTTGTGTATTTTTTATGCTGAATCCTGATCCGCAGCCAAACAACCGATTTACTAGGGGATTTTATAGAACTTTTGAATAGATTCTCTATGAATACTCTTGAGAACAGGCGGGTTTACTTTTCTCAAATATTTTTACAAAATCTAATACATAACAAAATCGACTGCCTAGACTTTTTAAATAAATTAGTTTTATGTCCCATTAAATACTCGGATAATGCAAAATTTTATCTTCCCACTCCGCGCTCTCATAGACTTACATTTTCTCCTCTATTCTCAATGTGTCATCATAATTACAACAAACATTGTGACAAATTTGATATTTTCAGCTGAACTGTTAATTCGATAAAAGACTTTTAGAGCCATTGATTCTTTGTTTTTCTTTGTATTCTGCTTTAATACAGATTTATTATTCTGCCCTAAAAAGGTAAAGGGCAGTAAGTGCCTGCAGTAGAGCTTTGAATAAATCAAGTTTTTCTGAAAATGTGTAAGCCCATTCATAGCTTTGGCTTATTCCACTTGAATTTTCTAGTGAGCTGGTGTAACAATATGTATTTTTTTCTGTGATTATTCGTTTTACTCTAAGTTCATACATACTTAACAAATTACATACTGCCCTTTACCTAAACTGTATTATCTAAACTATGTTTGTAATTTTAAGCTCTATATGAAAATTATTAAGGAGGGATGAAATAAAATGGTAGAACATAATAGAAAAAAATATATTCAGTTATTAAATTTTTAAAAATTAAGTTGTACAGTATAAAACAAAAGACTTTATAAATTAGTTATTAAATCTTCCACATCAGTGTCTTTTAAGGTGATCCAAAAATCATGCCTATTTGCTGGCATTAGTGGGTCTAACTGTGACAAGATTGCTGTCTTTTTAACAGCTTCTATACCCCTTGACCATGCCAAAGTCTTCCTGGAATTTCTAGTTTAAATTTGTCTTTCAAAAAATTCTATAAATTTAATGTCATGCATCGCCTTTTTGTAATACAAAGATCGCGAATTTCTACTAAATTGGATAACTGGCATATCAGAAACTACTGGTCGGTCATATTTTAGTGTTTGTTTTGGACTCTCCCGATTCTCAAGCCCAATGGTTTACATTTTCCAAATAGATGACTTTCATACGGCTAATGTGTGCCTGTTCAACTACTTCAGTAAAAGCGTTAAAGTCATACACATTTTTCATATAGATGCTTAGTTCTACTCCATGATGTACAGAATTGGCGCTCGTGTGTATATGACCAGCGTCAAAAAATTTTAAAGTAACGCAGTAAATAGGCAATAATTTTTTAACAGTTAACTGGCCAGTATGTTACATGAAGAGCATCACGTTTTTCAAGCAGAGCTTTATAATAAGCAGATGTTATCTCTTCCGCCTTTCTGCCAGCAAATGCTTTATGCCAGATGGTCGATATATTTTTATCTTTAGTTCTAGTTTTTCTTTTTTTCTGCTGCTTCCATCACTGCAAAAGTTTGATGGAAGGCAACTGTTCTTGGTGTGCGGTGGAGTATTATTAGTTTTTCCAAATCAACACTAAGATAAATTGAACTTTCTGATCCCTTGTCAAAATCACTTCCATAGGAACGTCTGGCAATAGGCTCTTCAATCGAAGCGGTATTCTGGTCTTATTGGTTATCATTTGAAGGTCATGTACTTGCAGGTGCTGTGGAATCGTACATTTCAATGATAATCGAAGCAGCTATTTGGTCTCCTTGGTTATCATTTGAAGCAGATGTAATTATTGCCGGTGTCGTGATATCTTCTGCATAAACGTCCATTTCAGTAGCTACTTCATGAACTTTTATATGCTGATTGTGTTCCACGCAAGTATCACAATTTACAAAAAGCACAAATGAAGTAAAGGCAAACGACAGTATCTTCAGCGCAATAAGCACATACTGCTCTTTGCCTTCAGATAACCAATATACTATATTTTATTATTTTACCAGTCAAAGTGCAGCATGTGTGGTCAATGCACATACTGCTCTCTGCCTAAAATTAATAAATAAAAATGTCACTTACTGCCTTTTACCAATTTGTTTTTATCCGAAACTACTTGTAGAATTGAAACCAAACCTACTAGGAAGTTGCGTCACATACTGCTTGATCGACTTACATAAGTTACTCAACTTCCCAAAAAATGTTACTTATAATAAATGTTAATCATAATTTCATGATTAACAATAAGACATTTTTTGCAAATTGGGTGATGTTATTTAACTGAAAATATGTGTAAGTTGTACATAAATAAATACTACAGGATTTTTGAAGACTATTTTTGGATAAAAGGACCCCGCACGGAACATATGGAAATTGGCCCCCGGTTAAAGTGTTTGATACTCGGGGATATTATCCAAATATCGATGTTGATCAAAAGTCTCTATGGGCTCAAGGTCGGAAATTGGACGGTTTTCCAGATATCGGGGGTGTAAAGGGGGATGCTCATTTCTTGTGGGAAGTGGCCCCCGCTCCAGTAAAATTCGCTGGAATCGACATATGTTATTCCTCTTGACCTGATAAAAATTCTCAGGGGCACAAGTTTGAAAAATGGACAGTTTTCTAGATATGGGGGGTGCAAGCTCATTTCCTTTATAGAAAGTGACTCCCAGTGAAATTCACTGGAATCGACATATGTTATTCCTCTCGACCTCCTGATCAAAATTTCTCATGGGTACAAGGCCGGTACATGCACAGTTTTCCAGATATCGGGGGTTGCAAAGTCGACTTTGAACCACCGATATCGAAAAAATTGTGCATTTACCGACCTTGTGTCTATGAGAACTTTTGATCAGGAGGTCGAGAGGAACAACATATGTCGATTCCAGTGAAATTCACTGGCGGTCACTTCCTATAGAAAATGAGCACCCCCCTTTGCACCTCCCATATCTAGAAAACTGTTTATTTTTCATACTTGTGCCCCTGAGAATTTTTGATCAGGAGGTCGAGAGGAATGACATATATCGATTCCAGCGAATTTTACTGGAGCGGGGGCCACTTCCCACAAGAAATGAGCATCCCCTTTTACACCCCCAATATCTGGAAAACCGTCCAATTTCCGACCTTGAGCCCATAGAGACTTTTGATCAACATCTATATTTGGATAATATCCCCGAGTATCAAACACTTTAACCGGGGGCGAATTTCCATATGTTCCGTGCGGGGTCCTTTGATTATAAGGGAGATCTCCTAATTTGGTTTATCCCCCCCCACTAGCCTTACGTGGTGTTCCCTCTTAAGGCAACTCGCCTCGATAAGATCCATCCAGAAACTAACGCATTCTTTTATTAATATATGTAGTTGTTTTTCTCAATATCAAGGGAAGTTTATTTTCAATTTTATAAATGCTGATTAATAAAACGTATGGTACCATGTTCGTATAAACGTAATATTGCGTATTAAACATACATATTAACATCTCACTGTTTTGAAATAATTCATTGATATTAACCTTTCTTCATGAAGAAACGACCCATTGTGTAATTTTTTATTGTCCTTTCTTGTTTATTGTGAGGCGTAACAAGTAAAAATACTGAAACAATGCTCACATGCTGTAAATAAAACAAAACGAGACTGTTATACAGGATGTCCTAATTAAAAAAACACGTTCTTTCTTTTTATCGGGTATATCAACTCAGTTGGCTGCTTAAATGTTGTGCAGTATTCACCTCATAAAGCACAGTTAAAGCACATACTCACATGGATTTTATAAAATTTAGGAACTAGGAGTAAATAGAAAGTTACATTCGCACTATAAAAGTCACCAGCAAATGCATTAAGAACTTTTTGCGGTGAACTTAAATTGCCATATTTTAATGTTAACAGAGAAGGGTTGTGTAATACGTTTACAATTTTTTTTTTTTATTTCAAGTTTTCTAGGTACGATAAGCAAAACTGCTCATCCGCAATTTCACATAATTGCTACTCAAAACTTTGAACTAAACAAACATTGAAATTTTTAAATATATAGAGAACTACTAACACAAAGTCTCAAACTTTGAAGGAAGTGTCACTTACGAGATTACGAAGTGGAGCTAATTTTTTCGTCATCTTGTTCACAATGTCTTGCTAGACGTTTTGCGTGGTTCGCATCTGTTTGCTATATGGCACGTCCAACAGCATCACGCCCTTGGTGATATCAGCCCCATAGTTCGCTTCTCACATCTGGTTTCGCTGAACAATAAAAAATTCTATATTGCCCTATCTCCGATGTATTCTACGTATTTTTTTATCGAAAACCTTAGTAACGCTTTGTTCTAAAATTATAATAAACCTTAGTTTATATAATGCATGACGCTCCTAGCGAATACCTTGCTTGACGGATATGTCCCAACTTCAATAAGCAGCATTCTACCTTGCCATTTTATATCCGTTACAATTTGAAGCAGGCAAGGTAGCGTAATGTATCAAAGCGTCTTAGTGGCAAACGCGTTTGGTGAAACGATTTATCGCGTACTGGTTTCAATTCTAAGCTCAGCTACTGGTACTGAATACAACAATTGCTGATTTTACAACTCTTATAGACACTGGATGTGGTGGAACCACCGTCAACACTGGTTTAAAAAATGAGGAGATTGCTCAAATTGAGTTAAAATTGCGTCATCCATTGCAGGGTTCATTTGCCTACTTCACGCAAATGAATTGTCATTACATTTTTTACAATGTACTGATGAACCCACTTCTAGCCCTGATAATTACATAGGTAGTATTGGATAGTTAATACAAACTTGTGAAAAATTAGCTATAACTTTAAAAATATGAAAAGATTTGAGTACCGACCAAACATATTTATACGAAATATGTTCTGCCATTTCACAAGGATTTGTATCTTATGATCTGTCACAGAAAGAGCCAGGCAAAAAGGATGGATGGCTGGATGTTGTTTGCGTTTTTTCAACTGTGCAGTCCGCTTCCGGACAGCCTAGGTTTTGAGATTTGTCTACTATGTGTAGTGATGTGTGTTTATATATACTGAAAAATCAACCAGAAAATCTCACGACTTATTAGCTACATTTGTAGTAACAGCTTACGCTCCCTCGTGGCTTCGGGTAAAAAATATCCTACACGCAAATATGGTCCAAAAGAGGTCATGGATATGATAAAAATATCGTTACCTTGTGAATATCATATAAATACGGTATACCCAGAAGCGATGCTACAAGATGCAAGACAAAAACGTATACGACATATGGCTTCTGGAAGAATTTTGAAATCAAGGGAAACGAGAATAGCGACAAATATTTATTAATTCAAAATGCTTCAGCTGAATTTTGACACTAAGGAATGTTATGAATTAATATATGGGAATGCCAACTTAGAAATAACTGATCCTCATCTTACTAAGAAATACAGTCAAGATTTGAAACAAATTATTGCTTCTGGTTGTGAGAAACTATAGACATTGCAAAATTCCCATGCGATTCCCAACTAGTAGAGAGACGTATAACACTTGTTATAGAGGCTTCATTGTCTGTTTGTGGGTAAGAAAATAATCGTTCGAATTTGATCTAGAGGAGAACTACCGGTGATGAACACAAAACGCCATTTTTTCAATAAAAGCAGCTCGTCTGCGCCACCTGAAGATGACACAGTAGAATAAACAACATTTGTAGGATTCTTAAAAGCTCTATAGGTAACTATTGTAAAGATAGGCCCGTCATTTTAAACAACAAACTGGAATTAATTAGAAAACATTTCAAACTTTGATGAATGTGGTATGTTCACCAAGAAAAAAAAAATAAAATTTTGCCCCGTCCTACGAAGCTGGCAAGATTGTTTAAATTGCAAAACTTCTTCTAGACAAAACTGATCCTTATTAAATTTCCAATCCGATGATGCTGGGCGCGAATGGCTCACGACGCTCCAGGCACTAGATGTGGACCGTCAAAATGAAAGGTCTGAGGATTTCGCTTCACGAGCGACACGGCCCAGCTTCGAAGTCCATGTCGTTCAAACTAAGGCTCACAGAGGCTCGATAATATCTTTTTGTATAAAATTGAACGAGAAATCTAATGACGCAAACCGCGGGTCGCCTCGTGCCATAGATTCCGAGACATGACCCCTCGATTTCCCAGGAATGTAAAAATCGTATTTCTTCGCGCTTTCGGAGGCCCTATCTCGAGAACGGTAGCAGATATCGAGCTACTGTTTGCGCCATTCGATTTCCCTTATCGTCCTGCGTACCTATGAATTTGTTCAGATTTTGCCCGCAATTTTTCACAAATTTTCGCATTTAAACAATAATTTAAAAAATTGGCCATCCGATGATGAGGGGCACGATTTTTTTAAGAAGCCGGGTTCGACAGGTATGGGCCGTCAATGCGAGAGGTCCGAGCATTTTGCTTCTCGAGCGACACGGGCCCGCCTCGGGTCAACTTACTCGGAAAAGTTACCGCGGAGGCTCGAGAAATTATCTTAATATAGAAAATCGATCGGCGCTATGCACGTGCGAGCTCCTGTTTCCGAGATATGGCCGGATGGTACAAATTGGATTTATTTCTTGCAATTTAAATAATCTTGCCAGCTTCGTAGGAGGGAGCAAAATTTTATATTTTGTTCTTGCATGAAGATACAACTTTCATTAAAGTTTGAAATATTTTTTAATTAATTCCAGATTTTTATAAATTACAAGCCAAATTGGTTGGCTTAATATAGGAAATAATAAAATTTTTTAATATGTGCCATTATTACCTTTTTCAATAAAAGTAGCGTGTTTGTGCCACCTGAAGATAATGTAGTAGGATAAAATGATTTTGCGAGATTGTTAATAATACTAAATATAGGAAACAGCAAATTCTGAAAAAAGTTTTGCCATGTCCACTACACCCTACAGTATAATGCAATATCGATGTCTTATGTTTCTTCGTATTTTTGGGTCCTCAATCAAAAACCTTATTAATAGTTTGGTTTAAAATTAATTATAATAAAACACAGCTTATATGAATAATGACTATTTACAAGCCGCTGAGATCACACTGTATGACGGGTATGGCCCAATTTCAAGGAAGTAGTTTACCATGATATACGTTCCGAATTATAAATAAAATTTTAAATTCAACGGAAGTTATAGTCTTTGCAAGGAGCCATCTACACACAGACACCTTTTTAGGGTTCCATAAGAACTCTTATAGTTTAGGTATGTTCGTCTTCCATCTGTACCTCACAGTTCATTCTCTCATTTTCATACCTATTGAGATGAATTTTGGTATGTGGACGTAAACTATCGACCCAGAAACAGATAAGAGATTTTTGGTGGGGAAATGTTATAGGGCCCTCTCTCATGTGGAAAGTGAACCGGAAAAAACTTACACTTACACCTCATTGAGTGGGGTGTCGCTGGACAGGTCTACTAAAATGTAACAAAAAATGTTTTAGATCTTTATATTTTTAACCCTTCACTCCCGAGATATTCATTTTCAAAATCGTTATCAATGCGCCTCCCCTTCTAATTTCTAAACTTTCGATATAAAAAATCTAGAAAAAATTTACGAATGTAGCTTTTGGTTAATACTTGCAATGGAAATTATAACGGGCCCGGTAATAAAAGTACTTTCTGAAAAATCAGTGGAGGTGGGTAGACAAGGCTCATTTTTGGCCCCTGAGAGGACTAAAGAAACATTCCTTTTCCAAAATTGTGTTTAATATGTTATACAAGATATGAAACATAGGTTATTTGGCAAATTTTAATACACTTCGATATTTTTTTAATTAATTTGATTTTCTTTTCTATAAAAAGCACTATAACATCAGCCTAATTTTTATGTTTCACTTTATTACACAACCATTAACAGATATAAAAACTACGATTGTGTTATGAGGGTCTTCTTATCGACAAATTGATTAAAACAATATTGAAAAACATTAAAATTTGCTAAATAAAATATGTTTCCGATTTTGTGTAACATAATAAAACAACAGAAAACAATCATAGAATCAGTAAAAGATCCTATATTTTATCACAACATCCAAAACATAAAAAAAAAATCGTTTAGTCCTGATGCCCGATGGCAATAATGAGCCTTATCTATTCACCTCCTTTGTCAAAGTGAAAGAGCTCTTAGTACAGAAGCGGCTAAAGTTAGGAATAGGCTCCAAGATCTGCACATGCGCTATATTCGGGCCAACATAACCGCGATATTTTCGATTTAAAAAGTATACGGGGTTGCTGAAAGTATGAAAACGCGCGTAGACAGACTGATTCTGTGTATAAGGGGAGTATTTCGTAAAATTATTGATATTTACATAGGTAGCACTAAAAGATATGTTACGATGGTATCAAAGATAAATTTACTGCTATTGTAGGTTTCAATATTTGTATTTATTAAACTTGCTCCTACACAGGATAAGTTGATGCTGGCTCCTTTGAATATACAGGGTGTTTGGCACATCAATAAAAAGTTTCCACTGAGTAATAGTTGAGGTCGTTTGGAATCTATATTATCACATTTACCATTATGCAAAATATCATCGCTTTTGTGATAATGGCATTTTTAAATATTTTTTCGAAATAGTTGAGTTGTTAATTACTAGTATTATTTTTTGTGGTACTAAATAATTTCAGCTTTCTTAAATATTTTTTGAGATATTCTTAATATGTACTTTGTCGAAACACTGGAAAAAGAAATGCCGAAGTATTAATATAAAAAATATGTAGGACTATTTGTGCTAAAATACGTTGGTTCGAATTTATTTTTCTATTTTAAGCAAAATTTTCTCCAATACTTTAAGAGATTAAAATAGTTGTAAAAACTTCTCTATTGCATAGATACTCTTTCCAATGGTATACCACGTTATGACAGAATTATAGTTGACATTACATTTCTAATAAAGAGAGGAAATTAAACAAAATCATATATTCTACTAGCCGCAAATCGGTGATTGTAACAGTAACTTTTGTGTGCATATTAAGAATATCTAAAAAATATACTGAAGAAAGTTGAAAGCATTCAGTACCATAAAAAATAACATTTATTAGTAAGAACTCAACTATTTCGCAAAAATATTTAAAAAGGCTGATATCTCAAAAACAGCAAGACTGCATATAGCCACTAGGTTCCATTTTTACAATTTTGTTGTTACATTTCAAATCGCGTTCAAGTAATAAGTAAACAGGACAGTTCGACATTTTTATAGTTCAGTTTCACAAGAATAAAACATTAATAATAGTAAAACGGTAACAACTTTTGATCAAACACTAATGTCTCTCGTACAATTGTGAAACAATCATAATAATAACCAAAACATTATAGGTAAATTACTGGGAGGGACACAACATATAATAGGAATTTGCGCGCTTGTGCATAAGAGAACGTTGCGCATGAGTATTTTATAGAGCTCATTCCTATCTTTAGCCGCTTGTCTTAGTACGTAGGTATCATAAAGTTGAAGAGAATGTTAGTGAGTAATGCTACGGAACCCTATCATGTGCGTGCCCAACATTTGGTCTTTCAGCGTGTTATGAAGCAGATTTTTGCATTTTTTTTTTCCGGCGACGATAATTAAAAATGTTTATCCCATTATGATATACTTATTTAATTAAATCAAATGGGTATATTAATCTAGTTAATAAACGAGTTGATTGAAAACGTAGAATTGCATGTCAAATGGCAGTCGTCCACGGGTCCTTAAAAAGTTAAAGAGATAAAAATAAGGTGAGAATCGAATAATAAAATAAAATTAAAAAGTTCCTTTTTAATCAGGAACCATTGCATTCCGTACCTGCAATATATACTACACATTTCTCCCAAAGTAAAACTATTTCGTGTCGCAAATCTTGCTACTGAGAACAAAATGAGTCATAATTAGTATAAATGGTAGAATTCCAATTGAAACTGTAAGGAAAGGCACACTACTATCGGAAAATCAATGCACTAAGCTCGACCGGACGCATGCAAGAAGTCCCATTCAATTGAAAAATAAATTGCTTGCATTCGAAGTTCTAGGTACGAAAGGAAAATACGAATGAGTTACTAAAAGGTTTCACAACAGAATGTTAATATCGTACATTGTTACCTAAGAATTAACAGTCCAAAATTTATATAATTGTAAAACTGCGGATTTTGTTGTATAGTCGTCTCCATTTGTTTACTACACATACAAAACGTCAAAGCTGTGCCGCTTATACCTGACTGTAGCATTGAGGGGAGATCGGGGAATATCGATATATCTATAACATATTAAATAATAAACATATTGTATTACTTAATTTATAGAATATCATTATTCTCATATAAAGCATGTTCTGGCATGATTAAGATAAGAAATTAACGGAAACACACCTGTTTCAATTATAATTCAATTATAGTTGCCAGACTTTCTCGTACCGAAATGATATTACAGCCGAACAGTTTACAGCGGGTATGAAAACTGTGCACTCGACAGAGTCGAACTTAGTATCAGTTTATCTTGGAATCCACAAATATATAAGATATTATTCCTATCTTGATACATGCAAAACAGAGTAACATTTTTTAGTTTAGACTATCATTGTACCAAATAACTATTTATATACCCAAGATAATAGGTTCTAAATTTCTACTGCATAATAGCACAAAATTTTTAAGTGCGGCTCTGTATGGGATATCTATTATCCTAATTGACGGTCCGGTCCGCTTTTCAGCTTTTTTTTATGTGCAGTAAACAAATGGAGATGACTATATAAGATTTCACTAGAAATACAAATTGCTGCATAACTGAATTTATATTTCCAGGGAGAGAGATATTAGTAGCGATAAATATGTGCCTAGCTATATAAATAAAACTGTAAATGTTGTGGTATAGAAACCAGCGTGCAATTACCTTACATATTTGTAACAGCAAGAGACATTAATCCTTTATTTATCCATTCTTAGAGCATGGCAGACAAGAAAAGTGAAGAATGTTTCTTCGTGGTGTAAACTTAATTTATCAATGAAACCAATTATTTGAAAATTAGCTTCACGTTTACTAATCATCGTCTAAAAGTATAAACCTTGAAGGTTCAAAATGTCTACCGCTCCAACTCCACTAACAAGGATGTATGCCTCTGGACCTCCTCTAATCGGGATGCATGCCGATCGTATTTTTATAGTCACTAAGTGGCAAGTACTCGACAAAAAGAATTCGCTTGGTACAGATACTTGTAACAACTGTAAAAATATGACTTTGAGTTATTAAGTGAAGTTTACACCCATTAAGAAAAATTTTCATATAACTTTTTGTCCGCCTTGCTCTAATAGTTAAGGTGCCCGCCGGGAAAATTTTTCCTGATACATACTCTCTCCAAACTTCGTGTATGGCTTCATTGGACGTAGTCTGACAGCATTTTCCTCTATCATTTTTTTTGTTTTTGGGACGTTTTCCCGATAGATTTTCCGAAACATGTCATTTTGACGGCATATAAAAAATTTATAAATACTGTTATTTTTCCAAGCAGAATAGCCTTAAAAACGTGAATTGAAACGTGGAAAAATAATTGTCTGACAATAAATGCGGGTCATTGGGCGTGTCCGCTATATCGAACATGTCGGAAAAACGACTATAAGAAAATTTATTAATAACCAGCTGATTTTCGCTGTATTAATTTATTAAAACATACAAAAACAAGTTTTCATATTGTCTGACGAAAATTATTTTCCGATTTCCCAGTCTGACGCGTCAAAGTTGTCGCTTTCATGACAGTAAAAAATTTATACATAACATTTTCTTACAAATTTTTTTTATTTTTAAATAAAATTTATAATACGATAAAAAAATTGTCTGACGGTGAAATAGAGCCTTTTAGCTGGAAATGTTAAATAAAAGGTTTTTCTATGTGGTTGTCAAGCTACGCTTGGATGTTACATTCATATGTATATATTGATTGATAATCAGTTCCATTATTATTGGTTTGACGGGCCTCAAAGTCCTTCATTTGATGATATAAGTATAGGTAAGGTGTTAATTATGTTCACTATTTTCAATCACTACAAGTACAAGCCAGAAATTCTTTTAACAATTTATTTTTCCATCAACCAATTAACGAAAAAAACTTACTAGAAAAATAATTGTCTCCCCTTTGAAGGGATCAAAGATTTTATTTTAAAGTTTTTTAAAACTTATTTTTAATTATCAAATTAACAGGTTTAATTCGAAATTATTATATATTAATTGAACTTTTTATACAAAATGTTTCCTAAAAAATTCCGAAAAGTAGCTGTCACACATTTCATAGCTTTTTCAATTGTATACTTCAATAAATTTTAACATTTTTAAGTCCTTACATTGATTTTAAGTAATTAATTGTACAATTTATTACCTCAGCATCCCCTTAAGATACAATTCCTTTAAGTAAATATTACTACATTTTCAGATTCGGTTCATCAAAGTAGTATTGAAATTGAGTATGACACTGACAATGATGATTTATCAACTGATGATTCAGTTGATGATGAAGATGATGAGGAAAGCGAAGAAAATGATTTTTTATAATACTAAAAGTTTTTTACAATAAAATAAATCGTATAATTTAATAAAGTGCGGACTGAACAAAATTTTTAGGGCGATGCCAGAAAAATTAGTTTTTCAATTTTGGAAATATGTCGTTTTTCTGCTGCAGAAATTCGTTTTTCATGTAATAGGATAATTTTTAGCATCGCCCTAAAAATTTTTTTGGTGCATAATGTTTATTTTTTTTTATTCCCTGCATACTTCATATATTTTTTATGCAAAATTGCACACTTAAATTTAATTCATATATTTACCGAAAATGGATTAATAGTTTTTTCATTTATAAAAGGTACTTTGTTATAACTAATATTGTAAAGTGTTATCTTATAACTTGTTTCAAGACCTTTAATTTGGGCCCTGGATGAAAATTTTCGGACTAGTAGTACCGGAGATATAACGATTTTAAACGTACTAAAAGACAATTTTTCGCTACTTTCTTCTACAAAAAGTTTTACGTCTTTTTCAATATTATCGAACTTAAAACTTAGGTAAGTCGAATTCACGAATTCAGATAGTCTAAAAGAGTTCAAAAAATTCAAAATAAAGATTATAAAATAAGTAAGTTGAAATACCGTATCTTTTTTAACCGTCTTCTCGACTAAACGAAATTTCATTTTTTTATCGCCCTAACTTCGACGGCCGCTATTGGAAAATTATGTTTTTTCGTCAGACTCTCGTTATGCCCCACTGTATTTGTCAGACACTTATACCACAAATTCAATACCTATTTTCTGCATATAATTTTCCAATGTCTGAAGGTTATGAATACATTTTTTGCTGTCATGAAACCGACAACTTTGACGCGTCAGACTGGGAAATCGGAAAATAATTTTCGTCAGACAATATGAAAACTTGTTTTTGTATGTTTTAATAAATTAATACAGCGAAAATCAGCTGGTTATTAATAAATTTTCTTATAGTCGTTTTTCCGACATGTTCGATATAGCGGACACACCCAATGACCCACATTTATTGTCAGACAATTATTTTTTCACGATTCAATTCACGTTTTTAAGCTATTCTACTTGGAAAAATAACAGTATCTATAAATTTTTTATATGCCGTCAAAATGACATGTTTCGGAAAATCTAGCGGGAAAACGCCCCAAAAACAAAAAAAATGATAAAGGAAAATGCTGTCAGACTAGGTCCAATGAAGCCATACACGAAGTTTGGAGAGAGTATGTATCAGGAAAAATTTTCCCGGCGGGCACCTTAACTATAAGGATCATGATTAATAATGTCGTGTAGCATTGCTTGTGGATCAAAAAATACAAATCCGAATATGATTTGCCACCATCACCATCATTATCTCCAGTTTGTATTTTTCCCGTGACCTTTCAATATTTAATCCAAATTTTCCTGATCACAGTAATTACATACGGTTTCATTTTTCTAGGTTATTTCTGCTTCGATTTTTGATTTTCAAAAAATCATTGTAAAGGTAATTCAAACTTTGAAACATATTCTTTATAGAATTTTGCAAACAGCAGAAAAAATAACTATCTGTGAGAACTAAAAAAAAGCTATGTAAAAATATTAAATGAAATCTTTGCATTCTTTCGATAACCTGAATTCTGGTTATGCTAGCAAATTAAAATCCTAAAATAAACTTGTATAATTCAATATTTTTACACATAGCTTTCCTTTTAGTTCTTATAGATAGTAATTTTTTCTGCTGTTTGCAAAATCCTATAAAGAATATGTTTCAAATAATTAAGCAAACAAATAATAATTCACTTTTAAACATGTACAGATATATAGGCTTCAATACTAGTTAGCTAATAGATGGGTGAATATCTGTTGTATTTATCAGTCATGTCAAATTTAATTTTTCATACTTATTCATAGAAATTGTCTTGGTGTTGCATGGAACATCTTATGACTGGCTTTGTGCCTTTCTGATGAGCTCCAGAATAAGGGCGAAAAACGTTTCAAAGGCTAAGCATTTCCAAAAACAGAATGATAGATTTCATTAAAATGTAATCCATTAGAATGAAATTTTTTTAAGACAAGGTAGTTAAATAAATTCATTTTAGACCTTTGTTCTCATTTTTAACTGAATCTTCATTACCGTAGGGGGTTATGTAGATACTAGTTTAATCTGCATGGCCGGGAACTCTGTAGATGCTAATTGTCGAATGAGAATTTTCAAATAAGAATTTATAAAAATTTATCTTAGGATTTTAATTTGCTAGCATAACCAGAATTAAGGTTATCGAAAGAATGCAAAGATTTCATTAATATTTTTACACATAGCTTTTTTTTTAGTTCTCGTAGATAGCTATATTTTCTGCTGTTTGCAAAATCCTGTAAAGAATATGTTTCAATACAATTAAGCAAACAAATAATAATTCACTTTTAATTAATTCAAACTTCTATCAGATAAGATTAAAATATATAGAGGATACAATTAAGAAAACTTAGTAATACTTCCCGTTAAAGTACATTTGTTGGTCTGGTTAGCACAAAAAATATATTTTAATGGCAAATATCCTATTACCTATTTTTTTTTTGTTGAAAAATTAAAAGAAAAATAGGATTGTGTAATAGTGTACATAGTCTCGTACCCGATATACCTCATTACCTTTATTTATTCCTTATATATACCTAGGTTCAGTTAGTACCACAAAATATCCATTAGGAGTGATTTTCTTCTTATGCGTATGTAAACATATTTACGTTTAATTCTGCGAATTTAAGGAAATTATGAATCGACCTTTTAAACTGATTACCCAATCAGAATTTCTCAGTTTTAGGTCAGATCTCTAATTAAAGTGAAACTATAAAACCGACCCTAAATAAATCGTCCGGCCAATTTAATTAACAAATTTCAATTTGCTTTTTTTCGTAAGGGAGTAATGAAAATATATGTGAAACCTTACAAAAATATCTTTGATGCGTTCTGGATTGATATTTATAATTTACTTTTACTAGACGTCAGTGTTCAATAATAAGTAGTCGATATAACTGGTGAATTTCACAGAAAATGATTCCCACGCCTAGAATATCTTGCAATTTTTTTGAAAAATGACAAGTTTAAAAATAAATTGTTCCGAAAATGCTTACTAGCTCCTCTCTGATTAATCTGACTTAATCTTTGAATTTTGCCAATAATTCTACAGATTTAAAAAATCTCAAATTACAAAAGTACTAGGGTATAACTGGTGCCCTCTATAATGGGCAACGTGAAAATAACTTCCAAATTTTTTTGTCGTGCCAAAAAACGAAAAGTTGCCAACCCTCAAATTAGAACAAATTTCGTCACTTGACGGAAAACACTGACAAAGTTTTGAAAATTGACAGTAATGTTTAATTACGCATACTACTGAACATACAAGTCTCCACTTCTATCTGTTGCACCAGAGCCAACATCTTGAAAAATGGCACACCGATTCAGTTTTTTGCTCATATCTCGCTATTAGCTATAACGTAATTGTCTCATATTAAAAACGAAGCTTATAAAGAAATGTCTCCCATTCTACAGTAGGTCAGAATCGGCAAAAAGTGGATGAAAATCTAAAACTTCGGAAAATTACACGGGTTGGAAAAATATTTTAAAATATCCAATTTTTGAATAGGGCGAAAAATAAATAAATTATTAAAAAATCTAGAACATTGGAGATGTGTTCAATTTGAGCAAGCAGCCATTGGAAAAGTTTTAAAAAACAATTCTTTCAATAGGCGAGTCGATAAGGAATTGGTTTCAATTGCGAATACATTTATTTACTAGTTACTACTGGGGATAATATAAGATTTATAATATACATATCAATTAAATAATATATTTGTTATACAATATTACTCATTAAATGCAACATTGCTTTAATTTTCTGATGAGTAATCGTCAGTTTCTTCTGATGCAGAAACTTGTCGAAGTTGGGGTGCCGGTGTATCATGTAGTGATGAATGTGCCGCACGTTGCAAAAAACAACATACTTGGAAAAGGCTCTTCAAGATACTTATGGTATTCTTTTTATCTTATAAAGGAAGGTTTAAGACAATTTTTTAATAATTTTGACTAAGTAACACTCTTTTGTTTCTTTACACAAAGCTAGAATGAGTCATAAAAAGTTTCGCACACCCCATGAATAAAATAATTTATTTCAATATTTCAATTCAAAAATCTTCTTATATATCGTATATTAAATTAATGTTCATACCTCAGATGAGCTTCTAGCTAAATTTCACTTTGAAGTAACATGTTTTAAGTTCACATTATCTACTCAAAGTTGGTGTTACAATTAGTTGGAAAACCGGTCGATCGGTGCCAGGCAGAAGAGTCATGATCCCTTAGCAGGTAGAGATTTTACCTAATGAGATAGTTATTCTTGAAAATGATAAATTGGTCTTCTTTTTAACTATTCACAAAATACAGAAATGGTATGCAAAATTTGAAAAAAATATTTTTGTCAACTTTTTACGGATTCTGGCCCACTGTGCTTTCCTTTTTCTGTATCTATTGTTAACTTTTCGTCAATTTCCATACCTCTAATGGTTATCGAAATACAAGCAAAAAATTGAATTGGCACACCTTTTTTCCAATATGGCAGCTCAAACGCAACAGATAGAGATCAGGACTTTTAGTGTGTTCAATATTAGGCCTGAATGAACATCTCTGCTAAATTTCAGAACGTTAACAACTCGTTCCCTATAATTTTCTCCATTTGACTGGAATATTCTTATATAGAAAAATCACAGTGGAGATAATGTATCTAGGACTGTTAAAATACAATTTGCTTTCTCCTTACTTTTATATGGCAACATAAATCCAGACTTAAAAACCTTGTAACATTTTGAATCTAATAATAAAAATACTGAAAAACTAAATAATCCCGATATAAAAATGGTTTTTGGCAATTCAACAACGGTCTATGCAGCTACCTTAAGTAACTCTTGCACCAATACTCAATATTGGTTTCTTCTTTCCAATTTGTGGATTTACGTTAGATAAAGATCTAAGAATTTACTGAATGCATTTGGATTTTCAGTTGACAAGCGTTCCCCAAAGAAATCTCCGTACTTTCTGGAAAAGCTGCATTGGTAGCTGTGGATTCGTAATCCCACATGAGCATCGTCGTGAGCAGCAATAATTTACATTATCCACCACCAGTAGCGCGCATATTTTGCTAAAGAGCTAAGAGGAACTGTCGATTTGCTAAAAAGCAGTTAGACTGACTCGACAGAATGGAATAAATAATTTGAATATTTAGGTACTAGGATATATTATACTACGCAGTAGTGAAAGATATATTTAATGTACGTTGATGATCTAAAGCTTTTCCGCAGGATCGATACCATACAAAATATTAGCAGTTGGTCCACTAAACACAAACTACCACTAAAACCCCCAAAAATACTATTTATTAGTGCAGGGGCTTGTGTAATTCCGTGTGATTTATAATGAAGGAATAGTAAAACTATATAGGATGGATAGTTCATGAACCATAGAATTACGTATTACCAGATGTTTTGCCTAACTCCATGGCAGACAGCCTACATTATGTCATATTTTCAAGATAGTCGCCGGAAATTACACTATTCTATTTTTTTATCTGTAACTAGTTTGTGGTTTGCTCTATGGAAATTTGGCTAGGAATATTTTGTGTTCCTAATAAAATATTGAACAAAAAAGGCTAATATAACTTTTTTGATATCTGTCACCGTTTCTGAAATACAATCATGTTTTTAACTTTCCCCTTTTTTTATTCAAGTGAAATTCCTGTTCTACCTTTTTTGTCTAATTTACTTTTTTTGTGTTTCTGGCTCTGAAATATCAAAAAAGTTATATTAACTTTTTTGTTCCTTATCTTACTGGGAACAAGAAAGATTCCCATGCATAATTTCAATAGAGTCAACTGAAAACGTGTTACAGAGCAAAAAGAGATTAGCGTCCATTCTAGCAACCATCTTGAAATTATGACGTCATTCAGGTCATCTGACACAAAAGTGGACAAAACACCTGGTAGTTCGTAACTGTATGGTTCATGAGCTATCCATCCATTCCATTATTGAAAATCCCACGCACCAGGAAAGATTTACTTATGCCCGTGCACTATAAGCAAAGGAAAGGGGTTAGATATTGAATCAAATTAGACATTGATAATTGGGATTATTTTGTAGACCAGTGGATAGAAAATATGGGCTTGGCTCCGAACTTGAAATTAAAATCTAGCAGAAACCTTCACCCTAGGATGTGCATTTTATTTTTCTACATAGCTGAACCCCCACCTTTAAAATGCATCATAGCGAACACTAGATTCTCTATTAATTAGGTTTTTCGTGAAAATTACTTTACACGGTTACTAATCCGATCTAATTAGACCAAAAAATAGGAGTGAAGGTACAAAAATTCACACCCAGCTGAAAGTTGGTAGGATTGTTCAAAACACCATTATAAATGAACTCAAAAAAGTCCTCATCGATCCGATTCCTGAAACAAAATTTACGCGGGGTCAGAGGTCATAAAAATGGGTTTTTCGCGATTTTTAGCAAAATGGTAAGCATTATCATAAAATTAGCTCAGACGAAAATTGTAGAACAGATAATTACCTATAAAAAATGTCTCAATACTTTTTTTCTTAAGAGCCACCGTTTCTGAGATATGACGATTCATAAAGTTGGAAGAGTTGTAATCGTCATAACATGCAATGCACACGTTTCCACGCCACCTTTGAGGTAGTGTACTTAGCGCTTTTTTTAACGTGATTTCCCCGGTAGGCCTATTCCACGGGTCTGTTGTGATTCTGTTTAATTTGAAACTATTGAATAATAAAAGATATTAGCAAGGGTTGAAAATAATAAAACCGGTGTAAATTAAAAAAAAAATAGGGAAATTTATTCTTCTGATTCATAATTCTCTAATACTTCTGCTTCCTCCTTTTCTTGTTCTTCTTCTTCATCCTGGGTGCACGTAAATTTCCTCAATAGTGATGCATCGCATGTCTGCTCGTTGCTATCAAACGAATCCTCTACTGTTGCTGATTCAACATTGGAGCACGACCGGCCTTGACAATTTGTACATGCTAGAAAACAAAACAGTCCAACTTTTTTGCAACCACATTTAGTACTACATCCCTTTTTACAGTTACAAAAAATTGTGTATAGCAGTCTTTCTGGCGCAGGAGGGAGTAAAGTCTGAACTGGTTTTAATGTATTGTCGACACAACTTCCAACCCCAGTCTTTTGGGTCTAGCTTATAACCAAGCCACACTTGAACTTGGTAATATACACGAAAAAGATGATGAGCAGCCACTGAGGTTGGAGGAAGACAAACTAATTGCACTTGTTTTTTATTTCGAGTATTTTTAACGAAACATGCATATCGAAACTTATCTAAGCAGGTAGTTTTTTTAGGAGCTCCGTACATAGAAAGAAGAAAGCGAATTCCGTTGGTGATAACGTCTTGTGGAGTTGAATTACTCTTTTTAAAAACTTCAGCATATTGAACTAAATCTTGTTTTTCAAACATTTTAAAAACTGTTGTTTTACCCCTTCTGAAAAATGCAGATATCGTATCACAGCCAGTGATTGCGTGTAAAGATAGTACATGATTTTGACACTTTGCAAAAGTAGATAAACTTTTCGATGAATATATTTCCGATTGATGTTGAGCTTTTCCAGGTTTAAAAAAAAAATAGTTTTTCGGTTGGAGTTCGAGCAGTGAGTAATACGAGTAAGTCTACATCTTCACCAACAACAATAGTTGCATTTGTTAAATTGAATTGCACTATTGCTGTTTCAATTATCAGTATATCGGCATCATTACTAGCTTGTTTTACCAATTTATTTTCAGCAGTAAACTATGACCGATAGAAAAATATTTTTACTTTACGTGGCGTACCTATACATATTATGACGATTACAACTCTTCCAACTTTTTGAATCGTCATATCTCTGAAACGGTGGCTCTTAAGAAAAAAAGAATTGAAACATTTTTATAGATAATTACCTGATCTACAATTTTCGTCTGAACTAATTTTGTGACAAAACTTACCGTTTTGCTGAAAATAGCGAAAAACCCATTTTTGTGACCTTAGACCCCGCGTAAATTTTTTTTTTACAGGTATCGGATCGATGAGGACTTTTTTGAGTTCATTTATAATGGTGTTTTGAACAATCCTACCAACTTTCAGCTGGGTGTGAATTTTTGTACCTTCCGATGTCTAGATATACCGGACTATACGTAGTATTTACAAAATTGATTGTTTACAATTGATCATTAATTACTGTTTTGCAGAAAAGGCTGTATTACGAGAGAAACAATTGCCCATTTATTGTAATGAGCGAATGTGTTCTGTTACCTATAAAATAAAAAATAAATGCATTTATTTCTACCTTATATAAGTGTCTGATTAGGACGTGACAGTCTACTCAAATTGTGCTATTCGCTTGGAAGTGGTTACGTGGCTCGTTATGTTAATGAATTTTTGTACTATACCGATACCATTGTTACCGAACGCAATGGTCTGGTCACATTATCCCACACAAACCGGCGTAATTTGCGAGGTTGCTGAAGAATGAATGTTATAATGATTAGGTATTACGCCCTCATTGCATTTTAACAAATTAGCTTTCTTTTTATATCGAAGTTTCATTTTGAGGCTAGAAATCTATGCACTATTACACCTATTTGATTTAAACAAGTAGGTTTGTTACAATAACCCGACAAACATTTTTAACTATAATAAAATGTGCAGAAATACTGGTCATAATAGACTGAACTTCAAATATAGAATAAATAATGTCTATGTGTCTGTATGTATAATTAGGGTGACCCAATCATAAACGTGACAGTCTACTCAAATTGTGCTATTCGCTTGGAAGTGGTTACGTGGCTCGTTATGTTAATGAATTTTTGTACTATACCGATACCATTGTTACGAACGCAATGGTCTGGTCACATTATCCCACACAAACCGGCGTAATTTGCGAGGTTGCTGAAGAATGAATGTTATAATGATTAGGTATTACGCCCTCATTGCATTTTAACAAATTAGCTTTCTTTTTATATCGAAGTTTCATTTTGAGGCTAGAAATCTATGCACTATTACACCTATTTGATTTAAACAAGTAGGTTTGTTACAATAACCCGACAAACATTTTTAACTATAATAAAATGTGCAGAAATACTGGTCATAATAGACTGAACTTCAAATATAGAATAAATAATGTCTATGTGTCTGTATGTATAATTAGGGTGACCCAATCATAAACGTGACAGTCTACTCAAATTGTGCTATTCGCTTGGAAGTGGTTACGTGGCTCGTTATGTTAATGAATTTTTGTACTATACCGATACCATTGTTACCGAACGCAATGGTCTGGTCACATTATCCCACACAAACCGGCGTAATTTGCGAGGTTGCTGAAGAATGAATGTTATAATGATTAGGTATTACGCCCTCATTGCATTTTAACAAATTAGCTTTCTTTTTATATCGAAGTTTCATTTTGAGGCTAGAAATCTATGCACTATTACACCTATTTGATTTAAACAAGTAGGTTTGTTACAATAACCCGACAAACATTTTTAACTATAATAAAATGTGCAGAAATACTGGTCATAATAGACTGAACTTCAAATATAGAATAAATAATGTCTATGTGTCTGTATGTATAATTAGGGTGACCCAATCATAAACGAGATCTCGAATTTTATCTTGCGCATATGACGATTAGTTTCTATTTTGGGTTCACATGAAGTCCTGAAAATTTCATAAAAAATATTAATAGTTAGAGGTCCATAGTTGAGTTTTTTTATTTTCGTCCAGTCATTTTAATTCTCACGGTTTGATTCATGCCTCACGCCTCAATTTTTCTTATGACATCTGCCCCAAATATTAAAATTCTATGAACAACTATTTCCTCGTGCTAGAGTGCAAATATAGTCAAGCAGTTTTTCTTTAAAGAGATTTGTTTGGAAAATCTGAATGTGGAAGTAATGATTCCTTAGGCAGCGGTTTTTACTTTAAACGTCTAATTGCATCTGAATTAACACATGAAGGTTATTGTTTCGACATAGGTATATTTTCAATTTAAAAACGTGGTTTTATTTGCAATTCCGACAACAGAAAGCCAAACGAAACCAAATCGATGCTCGCGAATAAGCATATTTAGTAAATATATACGCTATTTTGATGATGCCCTACATTTCTTGTAAATCTGTGAAAATTAATAAAAGGCCGCTATCGAGTAAGTATGGGGAATGTGCCTTTGCATCGATCAAGCTTTTTTGATGTCACTTTCTAAAATATCATCATCTTTGGCTCTACAACCCAGGTTGGGTCTTGGCCTGTTCCAAGATTAGTTTCCATTCTTTCCTATTTCTTGCTTTTCCTCTCCAATTTCTGATTCTCAGTGTTTTTAAGCTATCTTTTATTCTTGAGTCTGGCTCTGGGCCTATCTCTCTTTCGAGTTCCCGCCGGTGTTTGGTGGAATATATGTTTTGAGGGTTCCAGTTCATCCATTCTTTCTAGGTGGCCAAACCACCTTAATCTGTTGACTTTAATGGATCGGGCAATATTGGGTTCTTCATAGAGGCCGTAGTGTTCGATATTATAACACCTGCGCCACGTCCCGTTCTCCTGCACACCTCTGTACATATGACGAAGTATCTTTCGTTCAAAGCAGCCCAGCAGCTCCTCATCGCTTTTTGTCATCGTCCATGTTTCTGACACGCAAGTGAGGACAGGTTTAATGAGGGTTTTATATATCAATACCTTAATTCTTTTGTTTACGATGCTTGATGTTAGGAACTTTTTTAACCCAAGGTATGCTCTGTTAGCCAGGTATATATTCTGGGGCGCTAAGTTGTTACTATTAGAAACTTTCATATACTATGTTTTGGCAATGTTAACCTGTAACCCCACTTTCTTCGCAGCTGCTTCTAATACTTTGAAGGTTTGTCTTAGGTCCCTTTATCTTACTATTATATCAATTCATCCACGTATGCTGGTATTTGTAGGCTCCTATTAATAATAGTTCCCCTTGTCATTATACCTGATTCTCTTATGGCTTTTTCTAGCACTATATTAAACAACAAGCATGATGGACTATCTCCTTGCCGTAGTCCTGTATGTGTTTGAAATGATCTTGATGTGTTGTTTTGGACCTTAACTTTACATTCGACTTTTGAGAGGGTTTCCTACACTAATTTTATTAGATGTATTAGGATATTAAATTTTCTAAACTTTGTAAACTAAGTAACATTAAATATCGCCAAATATTAGCTTCAAAATATTCATGTTTTTTCCAAAAATTCGTAACAAAAGTTCCCAAGAATTTTTTTTTTTTTTTCGAAATTATATTTCAAATATTATATGAACATTTCGAAGCTAACAGTAGGTAAGGTTTAGTGTTACTTAGAAAGGAATTTTTGAAAAAAAAGTGGTCCGAAGTTCCTATAGTTACCCGGCTATGATCTTTACACTTGACAACTATTTTGCAATTACTTTTCAAAGTAAACCTGCTACAAAACTAATAAATAAATGTGTTCATAAATTATACCAACCATTTAATGTCCATTTGTTCATAAAATGATATATGATGATGACAGTACCATTAAGAGTTTTCTCGAATTAATTAACTTATTAGGTAATCAAGTCTCGAGTATAAGTAGCATAAAAGCTATTACATGGAAAAATCCATATTCATTTATCGAATCTATTAGCTTAGCGTTATTAGAAAATTGAAACACAACAATTTTTAAAAATGTATTGAATTTCAATTTAAATAACGATATTATCATTATCAACTGTTAACTTGTGCATGATGATCTGATGGAGCAAATTTCAGCGGATCATTGTCGGTCGTAAAGTGCGTAGAACCGGTTAGCATTTAGTCCTGGGGTGGTTGAGTATTGTCTCAGCCGCCCCGGGGCTCTTCGGTGTCACACCCTGGCGTAGCCCGCACAGACTATTCTGCTCCAGCTCCATTGCAAAAATCAATAGTTGCCACCCGCGTGCCACCGTCTACGGACCCACAGGCACTGCCCGAGGGCGACACCAGAAGGCCATTTACTACTTCACCTGTTGGCGTAGGTGTCCACATCTGACTGACTGATGACATTGATGACTCATACCTACCTGTGCGAGAGCAGGAACAACGTCTGGCATCTCGCTACACCTGACGTCCGGGTGGATAACCAAAATACCAATAAGCGGCGCTCGAACACCTCAATAACGATTTTCTAGTGCGTTATTTATTGAATGCGAGATAAAAATAGTTTGTAGTGCCGAATATCCACAAATAATTCAATGCTTTATTGACTGATATACGGTGAGACGCATACCCTGACTACTTCGAATGTAAACGAATTCATGAACTTCTAAAACTACTAAGAAGATGAGTGCTGAATATTTTTAAAGGGAGTATCAAGAGGTCGATTCTACTTCAACAATTTCACCGACGCATTAGCCACTGTTTCATTTCATGATTCTTCGTTCACTTTACGTATATAGCAGGTAATAGAAAAACAAACCCATAAGAAAAATCTTATTAGTTTGCCGAAGACAGACACATTCGTGTAAAATACTATTTGTAGCATTATTGTGCAAGTACACTTAAAAAATATATCACTCTATCCTCATACGAATAAAAAATGCGCTTATCGTTTAGATTCTATAATCTCTTTGAGACTATCTGCACATTTACTACATATTTTACTGAACTTTTCATCATCAGCTAGAATTAACGATAGCCCACAATTTTCTATCGGATTGAGCTCTGGTAAGTTGTAAGGCCGCTTTAGTACAGTCAAGGTGGTCTTTAGTCGATAGCTTTGAAGCTTGATAAGGTGCAAAGTCTTATTGAAATATTCCATTTCATTAATCCCAACGATTAATGATATATCAACGTTGATAACAGTTCTCTATCTACGCGTTTGTGTATTTAGAACTATTCACAGATACCGCCAATTGTTCAGTATGTATTAGTGGTCTCGTGAAACAACTCAAAAACATACATTTAGATAGGTGTTTTGCGGTATGCTGAATGTGACTTTCTCAAGGAGAATTATTGAGAGATTCACCTCAATTTTCATTTTCCAAAATTCAAGTTCGATACTTTTTTTCAAAGCCTTCCTTGCTTCCCGATTAACTTGCAGAAGTCTACGCCTAACTGTTTAGATATCAATAGTGCCACATATTGAATCAACGCCTCTGCGCTGTTTTTTGTAGAAAAATACTGCTCCTGCTTTGGAATCGGAAGAGTACAATGACAGACTGAGGCGCAGAATTCAGACTCTCTGTCGAAGAGGTAAGAATTCTTATACAGGGTGTAATTAGTTTCATGTCATTAAAAAAACTGGTGGTAGGGAACGAAAAGACAAACAAAAAAACCTTATATAACATGGGGTCTAAAGCTCATAGTTTTGGAGAAAAAAAAATAAACAAAAATTTCACAAATTTTCAATAAAATTTTTTGAGAACTACTGGAATATTGAGGTAGGTTTAGATCGTCGCGCGTCTTTGCCTATGATACTCAATATTTGTGTAGATAGTTATAAAATGTCGGCGGTCTTTAGCGATGCGGTAAATAAGACGAAAGACGTCGACGTTTGTTTAGTAGATCTGATCTGAAGAAAACTATACTCTGACTCTCCCTTGTGCAATATTTTAGTTACCGTGGGTGTTTCTTTAGGTCGCTGTGTATTTATAGTGAAGATTTATTTTATTGACTTTACCGTTCAAGTCGTTAAATTCTTGATTATGTACAGACACAACTTACTTGTTCGTTCTTTTTGTATTCCGTTTTGGATTTTGGACCAAGTTTTTCTTTTATTTTTCTTTATTGACAACGTTAGTTGATAGTTTATTGTTTAGTGTTGAACGGAGTACGTATGTCCTTAATTCGACGTACCGAACTGTTAGGTGGTAAGCTTTTAACCCAGGACACTCATTTATGTTACAAACGTTAATAAAACACATTTAAATATTCTAAATTATAAACATTAATCCAATATTTTGTTCCAAATTAAAAGACAGACATAGAAAGAAATGCTCTGTTTAAACTTCTATGGCCATTATTTGCTTGCAGTTGTGCAGGAAAAGATAACAAATTATTTACCTCTTCATAATTGCCTCAGTTTGGTTGAGGCGGTCCATCAAAGGCGGTCGATAATCCAAGGCCTTTGCACTTTTTTATGGCAATTTAAAAGTTGTATAATTGGGAACTACAAGTCCATTGACCAGGAAGCAGTGGTTCTCAATTATTTTCTACATTAATATTGAAAAAATATTTAAAATGTTGACCTAGGCCAGTTTTTTTTCAAAGTGCCCCTAGAGGGAAAAATCATAAAGGTTTTTTATTTGTCTAGTCGGTCCCCATTACCAGTTTTTTTAATGACATGAAACTGATTACACCCTGTATACAAGGCATGTGTCACATGCTGACCGTAAAAATAATAAGAATCTTTTCCGAACAGTAAGAGTGATTACACGTGAATTTAAACCTAAAATGGAGTCAATTGTAGACCACTAGTTCTTTACGAACTGACGGAAATCAGATAATTGAAGTTTGATGCCAATATTGCGAAAAGCTTGTCGAGAGTAATCGTTGTGAATAAGAAGAGGACCAATAACTGCACTACGAACCTGAACCTCAATGTTGAAGACAGAAGTGGAGGCAGCCATCCAAGAAGTAATGACGGGCAAAGCAACTGGAGTTACAAATATCACGGCAGAGTGGCAACTGGTGAAACTGGAATGAAAATCCTTCACAGAATATGCCAAGAAATATGGAATCTCGTCTTATAATTGGAGAACCCCAATCTTCGTATCACTACATAAGGGATCAACAGATGTCTGTGATAATTACAAATTTCTGGCATTAAAATTAGACCGACAGCCGTGTGATATTCAAGTCCATGAAATGTCAACTCCTTGGAGAAAGACCACGTAAGGTGGTGGCAAAAATGAACACTTTTAGGGGGGTCCGACAGCCAGCAACAGGGGCCGCGGGCCTCACGCGCCCTTTAAAAAAAATTGGAATCATTAGTAACCCCCTTGGATGGTAAAAATCAAAAAGTTTGGGTACCAAAGAGCAGGAAAAACATGGTCCAAGCATTTTCCAAGGCAGCCCTGGACGTTGGTAACAGTTTGATTTGGCATAAAATTTGTCAAATTTTGGAGTGATGAGGAACCATTTAAATAATGATTTTCCTGATGTATTTTTAAGTCAATATGGTGGATACGTTTTGTAATTTATAGTCTGATTCGTCTGAAAATCGGCATCTGGGAATTTTCGAGGTAGAAGATTACTAGAATTTAGTCGAAATTGAAGAATTTAAAATGGTGGCTTCAAGATGACCAATATGTTATTTATGAAAAGAAGAAAATGATATTCACAATAACAACAATTATGTTCATAAAGGTAAAGGCGTGAAGCGCTCAAAATATAAAAAAAATTACTCATCTAGCGCTCCACGCTTGTACGTTTATTAATATTATTATTATTATTAACACTATTTTCTTCTTTTTAGTACACAGTTATTTTTTTAAAATTATTTATTTTTATTCAATCAAGCTCCTGATTTCGGTTAACATGACATTATTAACCTCAAGAGAATTGTATGCGCGCTAGTCCGACCTGATCACTTTACTAATTTCTACCAGACTGGGTTTCATGGAAATTCTCAAACTTCATATCTAATGCGGCACATGTTAATATTGTTACGCTTTTACACCCCCTGGTAAATACCCCCAAAACCATGAGTTCGGAAATTGTAATACAAAATACCACTAACACAATTTATTAACTTACTATTTTTAGTACGTATTACTATACTAATATAACATTAAACACTACTTAATACTTGATATTTCACTTCTAATTCACTTGGAATCACTCTGAACTTATATGAACATAACTGATTTCCCGCTGTTGACTTAGTCGCTTTATATACCCCACAAATGGCCTCTCGAATAATCTAATCTTTTCTAGAACAGAAATATCGAATAATTTAGTTGCTTCAAGACTTCGCCAGCGCCACATGTAAGGTGGTAGTTGAACTCCAGTACAGGCTTCTAATGAATACAACAGCCTGTCATACCTATTCTTATGCCAGTTGTACCTAGTTCCACGAACGTCACTTAGATGGCGTAACAATATCATTCGATTGACTTCAAATTTGGATTACGTTAATTTCTGATACTGTAATCATTACACTGTAATGGAACAAAACTAGAGGGTGTACGAACAAAGAGAATTTTTTTTAAATCCTATACATCCTATACCGTCTCGGCATTGTTGGGGTTTCCAATTTTACTTCCACATCCACGTAGTGTGGATTTTTGCTGTCTTTTTTGTGCGCACGTTTTCTCTGCAACGGTTTAAGATATTGACTTGATATTTGGTATACTTATGTATTATAACGAGATTTGGGCATAGATTATATTTTAAACTCCGGTGAAGGATTGGGGAGTAAATAGAGGAAAATAAGTAATGTGACTGATAAGAGTTCAGAAACTTGAGATTTGGTGTAGATACTAGAAGCGAAGGTCTAAACTTTCTTTATGACATTTTCCACCCCCCACTCCATTATTAAAGAGATTATCAAAATAAGATAAAGACAATGAGTTTAAATTTGGTACACTTATTAATGCAGGTTTTTGGGTCAAACGATTTCAAATATTTATATTATTAAAATTCTATGAGGAATTATTTCCACATAATAGAGTGCAAATATAATATCAAGATGCTTTCGATTAAAGAGACTTGGATGAGAAATCTGGATGTGATTCATTAGGTAGCGGTTTTTCAAATCATAAGTAGATTTTCCGTTTAAAAGTTTTGGTCTATTAATTCAACAGCTGAAATGATTTTTCAATTGGACTATTTTCAAATATATTTTTTACATGAAACAGTTTTAAAAATTAGAACACGAATTTTCACACCCCTTCATAACTTGTGCCATCCAGTATTAAAACTTGATATTCTAATGTTTAATTTGTATAATCTTTAATAACTAAAACTAAATTCAGCGCGAGAAATCCTTCCGGTCCGCACTATACATATCCCATCCCAGATGTGCTAATATTAAATTTTAGTTATTTCCCTTAGCTGTAAATCTTCTCTGCAAACTACGACACCTGGTGTAGATGCGACCCGGTCGGATGACTGACATCCTTAGCTTTCTGTGTTGTTCGTGAAGGTCTAAATTTAAATTAAATCTGTTTTTGTTCCTACTGCACTTTAGACTTCACTCTCTTTTTGCCTCACAAGTTTGCTTGCTGGCATTTAAAGGTCTCTGTGATTCATTGATTAGAGTACACCAAGTTTGACTTGTTTCAGGTCTGATTATTTAGTGATTAGAGTGAAACCTTTGTATCTCTGTATACGGCGCTTAGAAAACTGTTTTCCGAAATGAACCCTTGAGAATCAGAAGGACCGAGGAAGCAATGTTGGGGCATTGAGCGTTAAAAATATATAAAATGATATTAGTCGACAAAAATTGAACATGAAGTTCCTTCTGATGGATAGAAAAACTAGGTCTCCAAATGCTGTTTCGTTACACGACAGTGAGCTCACAAAGTTGACATGTTTTTGGTACGAACCCACGCATATTATGGTACCATCACAGTGCAGGCCTATCAAATAACACATCGTTTGAATCACATTAAAAGAAAAAATTCAAATATGCAATAATAACCGACAGTTCCATTAAAAAAACATAAATCTATGGCGTTACGCTAAAATGAATCAGCTGTATATTTTAAAATGCTTTTTTCTGTGCCTTCTACCACCCCATTTTTGAACATTTTCGATATCCATTATAAGAGAAACCGTTATATTTTATCCACGTGCAACGCAAAACTGATACATACTGTATACTAGAAACTAGAGTAAACATACTCTTCGAATAAGTTCAAATTACAACCCAGTTCCAGATCTCGTTATAATACACATAGGTATACAAAATTTCAAGCAATATCTTAAACCGTTTCAAAGAAAACGTGCGCACAAAAAAGTTACAGACATTTTTTTTTCGCTCAAATTTAAAATCTGACCACGGTATTCTAAACCTATTTCAACGATAAAATTTTATGAAAATTTGGAATACAGAATTGTACGTTATGTTAACTCAATAGTGAGTGAGATATACATCATAAACAGAAGCGTAAAAAGAGAAGAAATACCTAAAGCTAAATACGTAAAACTATATCTCGTCGCGTTATTTTAGCATGAAAAATCTGAAAAACTCTAAAAAAAAAAAAGGTACAGGGTCATTTTTGCCGCAAATAATTCAGGAAGGCATTTAGAAAAAACAATACTTTTTATTTTTTGGCGGAAATGTTTGATCATTTTTTTTTAATAATTGGCCAATACTACCATGGCCAAGTTAATTAAATTAATTAAAAAATTTGTTGTCATACACAATATGCCATAGAATTAGACGAAAATAGTTACTCTGGGGTATTTGGGGTCGCTGATCCCGAACCTGAAGTTCAATTTGAAAAATTCAAAACGGCGGACCGGAAATCGGGCCATTTTCATAAGAAATGAGAATGGATATCTTGGCCTTGAAAATCTGTGCTTGGGGGGTTTTCGAGGTCCCTGATTACGAATCCGAGGTCTGATTTGGTAAATTCAAAATGGCGGACAGGAAGTAGAGTCAATTTGTCAGGAAAAACTATTTTTTTCGTTTTTGGGCTGAAAATCAGTACTTTTTTTATCACGAATCAGAGGTCCAATTTACGAAATTCAAAATAGCGGACCGGAAGAATAGCAATTTCTCCGGAAAACCTCGCATATTTTACTTTCTTGGGCTGAAAGTATGAAAAATACGAGTATTTCTTGAAAAATATACTACTTCCGGTCCGCCATTTTCAATTCTCCCTAATTGGACATCACCCACACCCGAGTTTCCACTTTCAGACCAAAAAAGAAAAGAATATGAGTTTTCCGGAGAAATTGACTGTTACTCCGGTCCGCCATTTTGAATTTACCAAATTAGACCTCGGATTCGTAATCAGCGACCTCGAAAACTCCCGAGTACAGATTTTCAAGGCCAAGATATATCCATTCTCATTTTTTCTGGAAAATGGGCCGATTTCCAGTCCGCCATTTTAAATTTCCCAAATTGAACTTCAGATTCGTGATCAGGGACCCCAAAAACCCCAGGGTAACTATGTTCGTCTAATTCTATGGCATATTGTGTATGATAACAAATTTTTCAATTAATTTCATTAAATTGGTCATTAATATTGGTCAATTATTGGACAAAAAATGAAACCAAACATTTCCGCCAAAAAACAAAAGGTACTGTTTTGTCTAAATGTCTTTCTGAACTCTTTACAACAAAAATGATCTGACTCTGTACCTTTTTTTTAGGTAAAATGCCAAAATTACGCAACTAATCGTAAATCAAAAAGAACTCGACTAACACAATGGTAGTGAATTAAATTATCATTTTACTCCTCGCAAATACAAAACGAAGAGTATATTGCATTTGATCGGCAAATTTCTAAAATCGATAATATCGCTTGTAGCGAAAAAATGTTGATATTACTGTGTTGGTGATCGAATTTTGAACAACTTTCAAAATGTCCGTCCGTCCGTCTGCCCGCCCATCACGTTTTCTTTGTAACCGCGATAACTCCGAACCCCGATTGTATTGAAATTTGGACAGCAAATATTAATGTTAGATAGAGGAAGAGCCCTATTTTTGACCAAAGTAAATAGTAAATAAACAAGTTATGAGTTATTTAAAAACATTTTAAACCAATTTTTTTCTGTTTTGTAATTAAACAAAAAACGTCTAAGACGAAAACAATCCCACCTCTCTGGGGAGAGTTGTAACAAAAATTTACAAAAAAAGAATAGAAATAATAATAATTAGAGATAACTTCAATATTGTTACATTGCAATATAGGCTATATACGCATACGTTGTAATGATGTTTATAAACTTAAAAGTAATAAATTTGTCACAAATGCGTGGCGGTTTAATTCATCTCGCAGTTGTCTACTGTCGACGAAGAGTATAATGGTTAACTTGTTATATTCTCTGTTGTCTATTCCGTTTATTAATGTTTATTTCCGAGTTCTCTTTATAAATCATGAATTCGTCAGATTCTAGTTACTATATTAATTTATCTTCTTACATCTCTGCACCGAACTCTATTGGTAGTTGGTAACTATAATACATGATGTACTTAATTACAATCGTCAACAGATGGATGAAGTACTTTTTAAAATTCTTATGTTACACGTATTTAATTATTAATAGCTTAAAACGAAATTGAAGTATTATTTTCTTTCGATTTAATAAAAAAAGATGAAAAACATTATTATTCCCTAAAGAGATAGTTATAGACAATATAATAAAATTGTTCATTTGAAAATGGACTAGCAAAGCCATCGCATAATGATGATTTATGTGACCGTAATTTTAAAATAGCACATTGTTATGGAGTAAAACTGCCCACAGAACGGGCAGTAAAAATGTTGAAGGCCTGTGTAAGATTCCCAACGTAGTGTTGCATTTACACAACAATTTAGCTATCTCATTTTCCAACCTACTTCGTACGTCTTCATAAGGGGACATTTTTATTTCTAAAAATGTCCTCTTATGAAGAAAATTGTGTGCTATTAGCAACGGAAATTTGATTATAATCATAGCCACTGAAAAAGTTAGTACCTAGGAATTCTTCAAATACTTTGATGACGATCGGAAAACGATTGAGCTTTTATAAAAAATCGCCAGTGTTAAAGTACATCATTTATTGAAAGAGCAAAGTGCAATGCAAGTTTATTACATGATATAATGCCAGAATATCAAAACTTTGCAATTTCTACAAATTCTGGACACACGAGTGTTCACAACAAAGTACACAAAAATTAAATTTTTCTGAAGTGGCTACCATTTGAACTGCTAAAACTACTGGTTTAACAGTAGAAGGAGACAAGAACAGCAATTTTCTTAAAAATGAAATTGTCTTGGGATGGCGAGATTTTTTTAAACTTATTCTGGACATCATAGAGAGAGAGTTTGTAGACATATTCTTTATAGTATCCGTGAAACGTGAGCCGATTTTTAAGTTCTTGAAAAACGTTTCCGTTTTGCATTTTTTTAATAGCTCAGGTTTTATGGTCGGTTCGGAATGGGCCAAAAACCAAATTATTACCGATTTTACTTCAAAACTGTGCAGGAATTAATTTTTAAAGTGAGTGATATAACCTCAAAAAAATGTAAACTACAACGTTCAGTCATTTTCGTTCTTATTTGTAATAATTTAGCCAGTACTGCCCATATTTTGAGAACATTTTCGAAAAACATACTTCTCTGGAACATAAATAAGTATGCCGAAGTATATATTTAAAGTTCTTTTGAAGCAGCTAAAAATTCAGTTTAAATAGAGTGAAACGTCCTCCTTTGCGACCTATAGTCGACCTGAACAGTGACGGATTCAAATTGTAATTGTGGCGCGTGTGACTGTAAACTTGTGTCAGGATTACTTCATTCTTAAACTGAATAGAATATAATGACGATTTTTTCTTTGTAAGCAAAGTTAAAAACCTATAAATCAAAATAACTCACCAACTAATAAGATGTACTATTACAAGTAATGATATTGTTACGTATTTTCCACCTTTTGGGAAACACCCTGTATGAATCCGTGGGTTCTGAATAATTTCAACAAGAGATAAACACCACTAACACTTTATTTAATAATTTACTGACTATACAATACTTTGTTTACTTAATATTTAACCTCACTTTTCACTTTTCAACTTGTTCACTTCTATAAAGCCTTCTTAATAAACTTCTCCTTCCGCGCTGGTAATCGCGCCTTATATACTCCGAATTTGACCCTCTATATCCATCTAGAAACAATCAAGAATCTTCTCTTACCACATTCCAGAAAAGTCCATATCTTTTAGTAGGCATAGGCGTATCATCTCCAGTTCCAAGGGGGTGTAATTCATAACAATATATATTACAAATTAATTATATTATTATTTGCATAATTTAATGGGCATATTTTCGTCTTTTTTTTTCTGTGACAAGATTTTTGTAAAAGTTAAAAGCAAAAGCAAAGTTTTCAAAGCAAAAATGAAAACATTGTTATGATGTGGATACCTTTCTAAATAAATTTTAGTTTTTTTCTTTCTTTTATTTACCATTAATGACTGCATTTGTTTGTTTTACTTTCACATCCAAAGTAGTGGAGTGGAAGTATAGCAATCGTAAAAAAAATCAAATATTTTTTTCTTCTAGGCTTAGAATGTCAAGAAACGTTGATTTTAAATTTGATCGAAAACAACTTCTATCTGTCGGTCTGTAACTTTTTTTGTGCGCACTTTCTCTCCGGAACGGTTTAAGATATTGATTTGAAATTTGGTACACGTATGTATTCTGACGAGATCTGGCACTAGACTATATTTTGAACTAACTCAAGTGAAGAGTTGGGGGTTAAATAGGGGTAAATAAGATAAAATAAGTAAAGCAAGTTGATAAGAGTACAGAAACTTGGGATTTGGTGTATATGCTAGAAGCCAAGGCCTCATATTTTTTTATAACATATTGATTCCTTAGGCAGCGGTTCTCACAATGTTTGCATTTTTAATTTCTTTGTATACTGTTTTGACTGTATATATATATGTTGACAATTTTTTCTCATGTAACGAGGAGGGGTGGGAACTTTTGCTTTTCGAAGCTACTAGTCAACGATTACAATCCCAAAATATTAAAACACAATGTATTATTTCTTCTAAAAAGTCTAATTTGGACGGACTATAAGGATGTGCGACTTATTGTATTAAAAAACCATTAGTTACATACCTACGTACAATAAAAGTACCGCGTCACAATGACTTGCAACGAAGTCTATATAGTCGAGTGCAAATAGACACAAAATGTAAAAAAAATGACGGAACCCAGTCATAATGAATGGATTTTTATGATTGTTTTTGCATTGAGTTTCTAATACCGAGTACACCTCTCTAGAGGGGTGGACAAAAAAAGTAAAACGGTAACCACCGAATCTGGTATAGAATCATATTGTAGGAGAAAAAGGTGGTTTATGATTTTTCATGATTATTTATATTTTCCAAGGATTTGAAGATGTTACCTTTAAAAAAATAGTACCTTGAGATTGTTTTTCGTAAATAACTCAAAAGTCTTACATTTATGGAAAGAGTGGTATGGTACAAAAATAAGACTATGAAATTACAAATATTTTATTTTTTGTATTTTTCTGTACGATGAATAAATAAAAACATGATAGTTTAAAAATGGCGCTAGAACGTTTATCAGTCGAGATATAATGTTTAAATCTCAAATATGTCAGAAACAATTAGTATGGTGTTAAAAATACATACATTAGAAGTTAAAGGGCTTGAAGCACAGTTTCATAGTTTTTTTTCTATCCATACAGCTTGAAAGATAACAATGTTATGTGCAAAACAATGAGTTTTGTAATTTTTTTAAATAAAAGATTTAGGATTTTCCTGCTGTCGTTGGCCATTGAATAGAAATTCCAAAAATATGTACCAGTTTTTATTAATATACAATATTACCAACATGCTCTAATTTTGAGACCTCAATTGTTTACACGTATTTACGCGTGCGCCGCTTCGTGTCTTTTTAACGTGATCAGATGATCAGAAAGTAGGGATGGCAACGATATATCGATATAAAATAAATATCGATATATTAATCCTAAAACATGAATATATTAATATCGTTGCAATATATCGGGTTGAAATATCGATTATAAATATATCGAAAAAGGTCAACTACATTACCCCCGCTCTTATTTTATTGCGTGGGATATACCTTAAGCAATATTCCCTAATTGTTTACCTACAAAATATATCGATACATAGAAATATCGATATTTTTTTTGTTGATATATCGATCTGAGTCTTGTGATGTATGAAATGAGTCATATATCGATATATTACACTTTTTGCCATCCCTAATCAGAAGTTATTTACGTATGGTCAGTTTCTTTCCGGCTTCCGTTTGGATTGTTACTTTTGAAAATTGTATTCGTAGATCGATACCGGTCAATATGCCAGCGTTTACATCGGATGAATACTGCGATATGATTTTAACTTATGGTGCAGTGAATGAAAATCTTGCGGCCGCTGTACGAGAACATGAGAGAAAATTTCCCGGCAGGCGTGTGCCAAATGAAAGAACAATTTTGGGTACGGTGCAACGGCTTCGAGTCACCGGGTCTTGTTTACCTGGCCACAGCGAACATGCACTAAAACGTCCTGTTGCAGTTGATGAAGAAGTTCTAGAACTATTGGAACAAGATCAACAATAAGTACCCGTGTTATTTAGTCATCGATTGGGGGTAACACAGAATATGGTGTGGCGTATTATACTCGAGAATAGTTTTCATCCATACCACATGAAAAAAGAACAAGCCCTAGAGCCAGGCGACTTTACACGTCGTCAGGAGTTTTATGAATGGCTTCTGGAGTGCACTCGACAAGATCCTCAGTTCACAAGAAATATTTTATGGACAGACTTCATTTACAAGGGAGGGGATATTTAATTCCTGAAATAGTCATGTTTGGGCCCAGAAAAACCCACACGCTTTGTAGCCATTTAGGTCAAAACGACGGTTGTCAGTAAACCTATGGGCGGGCCTGTACAATAACTAACTGTTAGGGCCCTATCGTTTACCAGCGGGGCTGACTGACTTGACCAGTCAGCCCCGCTGGCTCCATCGTGCACAGACCACATTCTCCTTAACATGCCCAAGGGTAGATCTTCGAAAAGCTGATCCCTGATCTGTGCACGATGGAGCCCCCCCCCCCGCACTTTAGTATTGACGTACTACGGTTTTTGGACACCGAATGCCCACGCCGTTGGATAGGTCGTGGTGGCTACATTTTTTGGCCCGCAAGGAGCCCAGATATCACATCCCTATGATTTTTTTTTTTTGTGGGGTTACATGAAGAGTTTGGCGTACGCTAAACCAGTAGACTCCCTAGAACAGTTTCAATAAGCCATTGACAATGCCTCGAATCTAATTCGTGACCAAAGAGACAAATGTCAACGCATATACGAAAATATTATTCAGAAGACTGCATTGAGTGTAATGGTCAAACATTCGAACATTTTCTTTGACTTTTCGTTACTTTTAAGTTTTCCGGTGTGCTGTGTTCTACAGAAATTATTTTAGTTCTTGCTATTTTTGTTGTGTGATTAAATTAAAAAGTCACTTCGAAGCCCGCCAGCTTCGCTGTCAGTCCCAAGTCTGATTAAGAGGGAGGGGAAGTGATAAAGTCATAGGCGACGCATTTCTACAAAAAAATTAGATAATTTTTTTTGTCATATTTTTTTTTTATTTTTCAGTTTTTTAACTCCTTTCGGTGGGGAAAAAACTTACTTATAAATTTTCCTCATGTTGTGGTAAATCACCCTGCATATTAATAGAAACTGGTACAGATTTTTTGAATTTCCATTATAGATAACTATAGGGAAATATCGCTGTTAAGTATTCTTTCTAAAATACCTGAAAGACTGGTTTACAATAGAATTTCCAACTATGTGGAAAGATATAACATAATATCGACTGCGCAACATGGTTTTAGGATAAACAAATCTGTCGAGACGGCAGCCTGTCATCTTCTTAAATATGTTTATGAATGCTTGGACAAGGGACAGTATGTTGTTTCACTGCTATTTGACCTTTCCAAAGCCTTCGATACTGTCAACAAAGACATTTTAAGCCAAAAACTATATAGTATTGGTATTAGGTGAAATATTCTCCAGTGGGTAATTTCCTACATGGAAAATAGAAAGCTAAGAGTAAGCTTAGATGGAGTAACGTCTGAAACTTTTAATGTTACACTTGGAGTTCCACAGGGTTCCATGCTAGGTCCGCTATTGTTCATGCTGTACGTTAATGATCTGCCTTACTTCATAGACCAAGGCCACGTGACTATGTTCGCGGATGACACCACTATTACAGTGTCAGCCGATACACCGGATAAACTTTATAAATTAATCAAAGACACAACAGAATCTATAAGTACATGGTGCCAAAGAAATAAGCTAATATTAAATGAAAAAAAAACTGTTTGTCTTAATTTTCACCTTCAAAAACCGCTTCCTATAAATTTAATGAACAATGAGGAACTTATATTTTCTGACTCAGCTAAACTACTAGGTGTATTCTTGGATCATAAACTTTCCTGGCAGAAACATATTGACCATGTATGTAGTCAGCTAAACAAAGCATTTTTTGCACTGTTACAGATGAAGTCAGTTTTAGATCAGGCTAGCCTTATGACCATTTATTATTCCATGGCCTATAGTCACATGTCCTTTGGTATTCTCGCGTGGGGTGGAGCCTCCGACTGTGCAAGAGTGTTTATCTGCCAGAAGAGAATAATAAGGCTCATTTTTGACCTCAAAATAAATGTCAGTTGTGGAGACACTTTTATTAAAAATCGTATTCTTACCGCTCCTTCTGTTTATATTTATAAATGTCTAACCTATGCTAAAAATAATCTAAATCTATTTGAAAGAAGGTCAAACTATCACGAGTACCCCACAAGACATGGCAATCTCTTGAGTATACCAATGCATCACAAAAGTATTTATAAGAGATCGCCTTCTTACAACTGCATATCTCTATATAATGCTCTTCCCAGTGATATCCGAAATATTTCGCACTTCGCGAAATTTAAAAGTAAATTAAAACACTATTTATATGAGAAATGCTACTATAGGGTATCAGATTTCTTTAGCGATAAATAGTTTTAACTAGTACTATCTCAATGTTGTAATAACATAATATATGCGGGTATTTACTTACTATCTGTTTATTTGTTACGCTTTTTTTTACAATCAGTAATGTTTGTGCTCTGTTTCTAGTTTAATGTTATATTTATTTGTACTCGTTCCTTATTTTAAATCTTAATATTATATTTCAATTATGCCGACATATACTTGCACTTATACTTATTTCTTTCTTTATTCTCTTCTTGACTTGTCACATGTACAATTTGTATCTAACGTTGACCAATAAATTATTATTATTATTATTATTATTATGGCCAATCGACAGGAAAATCCTAAATTTTTGCTTCAAGGAAAATTACAAAGAACTCATTGTTTTGTTCATAACATTGTTATCTTTCAAGCTGTACCGATAGAAAAAATCTACTTCAAACCCTTTAATTTCTATTATATGTATTTTTAACATCATGCTGATTGTTTCTGACATATTTGAGATTTAAACATTACCTATACAGGGTGTAATTAGTTTCATGTCATTAAAAAAACTGGTAATAGGGACCGACTAGACTTTTTCAATGGATGTTATAGTTCCAAATATTAGAAATAATAAAAACTCTAATACCCGACTTGTGTTCCCGTCGGTAGAAGTGCGCCACTTTGATGGGATTACTTGTACCGAACTTTTTATACCACTAATTATGAAAATGTAAATAATTCCCTCTCTTTCGGCACAACGCAAGCATAGCATAGCCGCAGGGGTTCAAATAGGATTTGTTTACATGTGTTTTTTAATTTGGAACAAAGTTATTGTAGCTTTTATTGCCGTTTATAAGAGTATATAAAATTTAAAACTGGTTTATTAACATTTGTACCATTGTGTTAAAACCTTAAAAAATTAGTAATTATTTTATGAAATTGGAAAACGAACAGTTAAACGTCCGAGATACGGTAACAGAAAATAGTTGTGTATTTTAAGTTAAGAAAAAAATCTGATATTTTTAACGAATTGGGCGCATAATTTTTCCCAATCAGGTATCTAAAACTAAAAACCGAGTCCTTGGCCTCTATGAAAATCAATGTAAACAATAATAAACAGATCAAAATAAGACAGCGAATATTAATAATAATAATAATAATAATCATACCTTTACTGCCCAATAGGTAACACGCAATAACTGAACAATTCTTTTGAATTATTCACAAAAATTGTTCGAAATGACCTCCATCTCCACGTATACACATTTCGGCACGTCGAACTAAGGATATAAGCACTCCGTTCGACACATTTGGTAAATTAGGATCATTTTTTATAGTTTCTATGCACATTAAAATACGTTGTTGCAATTGTTCTAAAGCTTTACGGCACCAGCTGCATTTCCACCACTTTCTCCATACACCAAGTGCATATCCGCGAGCTCTGGATAAATGTAATCTGCCATAATGTCCAAAATCTGCGTTTTAAAACACCACACCAAACCGTGAATTAACGTTATCAATAAAGAAAACAAAGTACTAACGACTTGAACGATAGGTCAATAAAATAAATCTTAACATAAGTGGCACAAAATTCGAAAAGAACAAAAGCAACAGACAAAACCAAGGAACGGGTAGGTCGCGTCGTGTGGTACGTTATTTACCAAGTAAGGACACAAACTGAAATTATTACTTAAGAATATTACAAGGGAGAGTATACCACGCATAATACAATAATTTGGCCGTGAAGAAGCAAAAAACATGGCGGTGTCCTTGTCGGTCGCTTTTAACTGCTTTGTCGGCATGCTTTTCGATGTTATTAATTATTTTGGAAACTTTTGTTTATTTTTTTTTTCTCCAAAACTATGAGCTTTAGACCCCATGTTATATAATGTTTTTTTGTTTGTCTTGTCGTTCCCTACCACCAGTTTTTTTTAATGACATGAAACTAATTACACCCTGTATCTCGACTGATAAACGTTCAAGCGCCATTTTTCAACTTCATATTTTTAGAACTATTCATCTTACAGAAATAAACAAACAATAAAACACTTGTAATTTCATAATTTAATTTTTTGGACCATACCACTTTTTCCATAAATGTAAGACTTTTGAGTTATTTACGAAAATCATTCTCCAGGTACCAATTTCTTAACGCTAAAATCGTAATCTTCAAATCGTTATAACTTGGAAAATATAAATTCTCATGAAAAATTTTCTTTTACAATATGATTCTATATCAGATTCGGTGGTTACTATTTTACTTTTTGTCCACCCCTCTGGAGGGGGTGGGAACCACCCACAAGTAAAAGCGACAAGTTTTAAAGGGTACCCAGTATTAGAAACTCAAAAAAATCATAAAAAATCCATTCATTATAACTGGGTTCCGAGGTAGTAAAAAACCTAATTGCACTATACTAATATTATTCATAAACTATACTTCTTAATATGGTCGGAGTACACAAAACCTTTGTACCAAAAATACAATAACATTTCGTAGACATATTAAAACTGTTCTTTATTATTGCGAGAAATTCGCATTGAAAACGAATGAAAAAGTGCATAATAATTCCAAATATGACAGCCACTAAGTACAGAGCTACTATGGGTATGTAAATAAAGATATGAGAGATGGAAAACAGTGTATTCCGCAGCGTTCACGGTTAGTGAGCACTTTTAATTTAAAAAAGTGCATTGTTACGTTTCCTCTTTTGTACCTAAAATGCGAAGTGGATATGCGGAAATCAGATATATTTTGTTGCTACCAGCACCAGGACTTTTTACTACCATTTGAAAGTGTTAAAACAGTTTCCCGTAATTGCATTTTGGAGCGTTTGCATTTTAAGATACGTAGTGAAAATTTTCGTTAGCGCAGCTCAACCCGAATCATTTTATTAATCTGATAAAACGTAAAATTTAAATAGATGATTTAAAATTACCTCTTTCCTTTTCAACTTCTTAATTAGTTTTGCAAAGCTGAAACTTTTGATAAAGAACATTAGACGGTGTTCAATAGGAGAATCCTCTCGATTTAAATTATTATTCGGCATGAACGTTCACTAGCAACTTATCAAAACTATTTTTAAATTAATTAACGGAGCCAATTAAGTTCGTGGCTTAAAAATTTGTCAGGTGGCGTTTACTTGGAGCTAATTTTTAATTGAATTGTATACACACATCTCACTACGTTCTATTTACCTGTTATTGTATGATAATCAGGTAATAGTAATAACATTATTTCTAATTATAATAAATTAGTGTTAAAAAAAGCAAATATGTTTTGTTTCTAGCAGTAATTTATTGTAACTAAAAAGTCTCTGCAGTTTTGACTTTCAACGTGTCATTTTCAAACGTTTACAACTGAATGAACATACATATGTTACAGTCACAGTCAGTGGTTATAGTATTTAGGGAAGAGGGGGGGATACTTTATTACAGTTTTGTTTAAATCAAAAAATTGGAAAAACGGTTTGTATGAATGGAACTAAATCAGATACATTGGAAACTTGGTAGTTATATATTTGATTATTTATATTTAGAACGACCATTAAAGACTTTAAACAGATTGTATTGTAGATTTTTGCTTTTAATGTAATTTGCTCAAGTATCCCCACTGGGTGGGATACTTGATCAATGAGTTTATATAAATATTAAAAAATGAAACAAACACTATGAAATGATAAAAGAGCTATAATTATATCGAATAGTGTAAGTATATATCATCTCAATTGGGACAGCATAAAAACGAAAACTCGGATTAAAGTCGGCATCTCCTTTATGGGACATAGGAGGCGGCGCACAGTGGAAAAAAGGGCCTTTTTTGGACAAAAATCTGCCTACAAGTCAAGTCTTAATAAATTTTGATCTACTTTGTCTTAAAATGTAGGTTATTGGCTACACTTTCAGAGCATACTGCCTAAATTGCACACCCCGATTTTCTAACCTCAAAAAATGTATCAAATATGAGAGTAATCACTTTTTTCTATTTCTGCAAGTCAAATCTTAATCAATTTTGACCTACCTTGCCTTAAAATGTAGGTTATTGGCTACACTTTCAGAGTATACTGCATAAATTGCAAACCCCTATTTCTTAAAATCAAAATCAAAAATTCAATAAAACATAATTACCCTACTCAAAATTTTATTAACATGTTTTATAAATTACTTTCAGTTATTAGCATATTTTATTATAAAAAAAAAATCGAGCCAATGAATTAAAATTTTTACCTACAAATAAAAGAGGTTTGTAAATTATTAAAATTTAAAAAATGTGTACTACAAATAACAAAACTCGCATCTTCTATTGACAATAATTATCGTGGAGATATATCAAAGACACTAATAGTATATCTATCTAATATCCAATATCTAATATCTAATATCTATTTAAAAGATCCAATCGAATATTTTACTGTTATTAATTATCTTGAAGGTATATTGGAGAGGTTAACTACATGTTGATAATACCATCAGTCTACCAAATGTATTATTATAAAGTGCAAGCTTTATCACATTAAACAGGGATCTGAATAATTGTATTTTATAAGTGAATATATTCTAGTTTTGTGAAAATATATAAAATTATGGATGCGATGCGATATATCTACAAAATTATTAATATTGACATTGTATTGATTTATAGAATCAGATTTGAAGACAAGAATCTTTAAATTTCAATTTTAAATTGTTTTATATAAATTAAACATTGTTACGAAAATGAAATATAAAATCAAGAAAAAAAGTAGTGTGAAATTATTTGGAACGGTAATAAACAAAAATATACAAAAAAAGATTTAATATTAAATCACATTAGGGATACATCTAAATCTGATGAAAATCAATTAAAGATGATACAGAAAAAATTGATCAATTCTTTTATTCCTGACTATGAACGAAAATGGAATAATGTAAAAAGAACAAAATCAGCTTTTCTTACAAAATACCAACAATTTTTAAAAACTGATTTTATTATTGATTTCGGTATTGAAAATAGAGAAACATTTGAGACTTAATCTTGCTCTAGTCCATCTCCACCTAAATTAGGTCAACCACGATCAACATACGAAGAAGGGGCTCTAAAAGCTAAAAAGAGACGAATCAAAGATCTTTCTTCATCGTTCTCAAAAGATTAGGAAATCCGGGTTCACAATTTAGGCAGTACTTATACGCTGAAAGGGTAGCTAATAACCTGCATTTTAAGCCAAAGTAGATCAAAATTTGTTAAGATTTGACTTGTAGGCAGATTTTTGTCCAAAGAAGGCTTTTATTTTCCACTGTGCGGCGGTAGAAATGTAAAAATGCTTTAAACACTAAATAATGACTACTTCCACATCCAGATTTTCCAGTGAGAAATATTATAAAACTATGTGAGGCCTTGGCTTCTACTATACACGAAATTTCAACCTCAGCTTGCTTTGATCATTTTATTTTATTTACCTCTACTTACCCCCACCCCTTCAACGGAATCGTCTCAAAATATAATCTAGTTCCAGATGTCGTTATAATACATACGTGTACCAAAGCGAATATCTCAAATATACTTTATTATCCACTTTAATAATGGGGGAAGTGGAGGGGTTGAAATCTGAGGTCTTGGCGTCTAATATACATCAAATCCCAAGTTTCTGTACTCTTACCATCTTGCTTTACTTATTTTTCCGTATTTGCTCCTATTTATCCCCAACTCCTCAACGGAATCATCTCAAAATATAATCTAAATACCAAATTTCAAGTGAAAATCCCAATTTTACTTTATCAACCCATTTAATAATTATAAAATAATCTGAGGCCTTGACTTTCAGTATATACAGCAAGTCCCAAGTTTCTGTACTCTTACCAGCTTACTTTACTTATTTTCCTATATTCACCCCTATTAAACCCCGAGTTAAACCCCCAACGCTTTAAAGGAATCATCTCTAAATATAATCTAATTCCAGGTGCCGTTGTAATATATACGTGTACCAAACTTCAAGTGAATATCTCAATTTTATTTTATCCCTTTAAAATGGAGTGGGAGTGGTAGGCGAGTTGAAAAATGTTATACAAGAATCTGAGGACTTGTTTTCTAGTATTCACACCAAATTCCAAGTTTCTCTATTCTTTCCAGCTTGCTTTACTTATTTTCCAATATTTACTCCTATTTAACCCCCAACCCTTCAACGGAATCATCTCAAATTATAATCAGTTCAATTGTCGTTATAATATATACGTGTACCAAATTTCAGTTGAATATCCCAATTTTATTTTATCAACCCCTTTAATAATGGAGTGGGGGTCGTACGGGGGGAACAGAAACATTATAAACATATCTACGGCCTCCACTTCTGGTATATACACTAATTCCCTAATTTTTGTACTCTTACCAGCTTGCTTTATTTATTTTCTATTTACTCCTAGTTACCTCTCAATCCTTCACCGGACAAGTTTAAAAACAATCCAGTTCCAGATCTCATAATAGTAAACATACGTGTAAAAAATTTCAAATCAATATCTTAAACCGTTCCAGAGATATCGTGCGAACAAAAAAAAGTGACAGACCGACAGACAGAAATTCTTTTTCGCTCAAATTTAAAATCTCGACGTTTCGTGACATTCTAAACCTATTTCAACAGAGAAAAATGTTGATTTTTTTTAAAGATTATTTCCACTCCACTATGTAGATGTGGAAGTAATTGAGAGCTTAATATTCCTTATTTTTTCTTGTTTGTTGCTTCAATTCGAAATGTAACGTTTTGAGGTTAAGACTGCGTTTTATTTATTTAAGTAAAAATTACATAGTAAATTTCAAATTTATTTTTTTTGTGAAACTGCGCGATAGACGGTGTGATACTGTCAAACGTACTAAACATCAAATGAAGGACAACCAGAATGGTGGTCTGGCAAGACGTGAATAAGAAGAATTTTCTTCAATTTCTAAAAACGTTGATTTCAACAAATAAAGCGTATAAGATCTTACTGTTCCCGGATTTTTCCCCTAAGTTACTGTATTTTAAGGTACTACAGGATTTTTTATTGTTTTTGTTATCAACACATACAAAGAAATCCGTTAAATTAGGTATGTAATTTTGTTCTTTTTTTTAGACATTTTCAGGTTTGCAATGATATCAAAATAAGAAAAACTGATTTCAGAATTTCTCTTGTCTGTCTGTCTTTTCGATCCTATATGAAATGAATGAACAAATAAAAGAATCAATGGCGAAGCCTATCGTGTGGTACGATGCTGTTTTTTTTCGAACCGACAAATAACTCTGCGGTTAAAAATACTTTTAAAAAATTGTCGTCATAACTCTGCGTAATTAAACCATTATGGTTAATATTTTATACGAATTCCACAGGAATGAGAAATGAAACAATTCAACTCATGAGAACCGAAACAAATGCAGTTCGTATAAACCACGAAAGTTGTTTTTGTTCGGCTCATTTTGAATCAGCGTACTTAAAATGTCCTCATATTGATTCACAGCCGTTTGATTGCCACTCAGCGCGCTTTACAAAGAATCGTTTTGTGTAATTAAAACTTTCTATTGGCATTGTGACAACTGTAAGTTTCTATTATTGTGTTCTGTTTACTTTTTGCGTGGAGTTCGAACGAGCTCCTGTTAGTCGAGTCAGTGGAACCAAAAAATTGTCAGAACGTCGGAACTCACAAAAACAGAACAAATTTCAAGACAACCTCTTTTTAACATTCCTTACATTATTTGTACATTATTTGAAATAAAAAATATTCCGGCTGTCGATTAAAATTTCTTGAACCCTAATTTTGAAAAAAAAGGTTTTTTGGAAAATTTTGTATAATTTGAAAATTTTTTACATTAAGGTGCCTATTTTCGAAGAGAAAATATTACGTAGGGGGTTTTTGGAGATTGCGAACACGTTGTCAAACTAAAAATTTTTCAAGAAAATTTTCAGAATTACTACAAATTTGAGTTCTTTGGCATTTTTTGTATATTTTTAAAAACTGACAGAAATTCGTTTCTTGAATATGTCAAGAGTTATGCCAAAAGTTTCTGGAAAAGTTAATTAAACTTTGGAAATTGCATATAATATTCTTTTAGAACACATTACGTACATCTGATCAAACTGAGATTTTCCTAAAAAATTTCCAAAATTTTGCACGAATCTTATTGTTATTTTATAAATAATTACTAGAATTTTGGGTGAACTATGATTGTAGGTAGTATTTACGACTGAGTTACAAGAAATATAATTCATTTATGACATTCTAAAAATATTTCTCGAAATTTGAAATTTGTCTCGTACATTTTTTTCAGGAAAACTGAAACCTGGGGTCGGAGGTTCAATGCATATTTTCAACAAATATATATTTACCAAACAATCTTTGCGACGACCGTTCCGCTGACACGCGGAAAATTCTGAGAAAAAACTGTTTTAGAATTGAAAATACTTAAGAGACGTTAGGTCCATACGTAGGAAAAGACCTACCTACCCGGGTAAGCATATGAAAACTGCCTTAAACGAAATGAATTTTTAAGTATTCGACAGCTCTTAATCCGATAGCCGCCATACTGGAATCAAAACGGCAAATAGAGTTCCTGAAAAATTCTGAAAAAATTCAGTGGTTCCAACAAACACAATCACTTTTGATATTTTTTTCAAAATTTTTGGGAACGAAATATAAAAAAAAAATTGTTTTTTCAATTTAAGTATCAGAAATTTTTTTAACTTGATAGTCTACTACTTTGATTTTTTTCCCGAAAATAACTTAATCCAAGACACGTTACTAAGAATTTTTTAAATTTTTGGACGATAACAAAAAAAATTGGCAAACTCAGTCCCATGCGGCGGCGTGGCGGTGGCTGGCGCTGGCGGTCTCGCCCACCACATTAAATTTTCACGTACCACACGATGCATTTCAATTAAATAATAATACTAATTTATAGCTGGAATAATCGAAAGAAAATAATCGCTGATAATTTTTACAGCATTCTATCGTTCTTTGAGAAAACCGATTTCATATCGAAACTGGAAACGTTTCATGATTTTTTAAAAACAAGTTGAATACCAATAGGTTCGTTATTTTCTTTGGGCATGGAAATTCATGAATTGACTCATGTTACATGTGCCTTTTTTTAGTCGAAATCAGGCTTCTTCTTTGGTTAATTGAAAATTAACATTATTCATTGAACATTTTTTTTGTTATTTTTACTCAAATATTATACTAAATTCTCAAAAACAAAAACACTCATGATTTAATTGCATCGAAGAAAAATTGTTTATATAAATTTTGTAATTGTGCAATATAAATACTTGGAGTCCGACAGCGAGGATGTCTTATTTCAAGTAATGTAATACAATAAACATAAAAAAAAAGTTTCATCAAAATCGATCTTGTTCTTGTGAATTCCAGAAGTAAAATAAAAACCATCACTGACTCGACTATGTAGTGCTAAGTTAGCTGCTGCATGCTTTTTTATGGGCTCTCGTTTGCATCAGGGTTTCTTTAATTTACTACCGCGGCCAGCCTGTTTATTTGTTCTCTGCACTTTTAAAATTGTTTGTGTGCGCAAATGCTTTTAATCGCGGTTACATTATTTCATAATGTTCCATTAAGGTTTTGTTCAATTTTATTTATGTAACTGAGCAATGAAGCGCGTCGGAAACAAAAAAACGACATATAATATAAGGATACCATTCGGATCACGCGAACCGGCAAGCAGTAGCGTAACCGAAAACAATAGGGCAATCAATTTACGTGTTCTACATTCGAATAATTCCTGAAATATTGCTGTATGTTGTGCGTTACTTCTAACTCCAACAAGTGAACAGAACAGGGACCAAAAAAAACAAAGCTGAAACTGTACGTTTGTAACCGAAAGCGAACAGTCTTGTTTCTAACAGACGTTCTTAAACTGTTTTGATTTCATCGGTGTGCACAAACGATTAAAAATAATTTTCGGTTTGTCTGATATTGGACAGTTTTTGAGACATTGCGTGTAAAAACTAGACAATCTCTATAATTTTGGACAATCAGGAATCTTTTACTTTTGAACCATAACTTTAATGGAAAAGCGTTAAAAGTCAAAAATATTTATTGAAGGGTCAAATGAATTGAATTTGATTGAATTATTCGGGAATTTTTATATAAAAATTTTTACTTTTACAAATGGTACAGCAACCTTTTCAGGTTAGGTTTTGGCAAAAAAATATATGTGATTAATAACATAATATATGAAGTTGAGATATTCTTGGTTATTTTGGTGACACACGCAAAGCAGAGTCCGTATGGGAGAGCGCCATTTCAAAATTTATGAGGGCAGGACGCGAGAATGTTTTCACAATTTGATAAAAATAATCTTTGCAATTGTAAATAATCACTCCGATTACAACGTGCTTCTAACTAGAGATGGGTCGATATTTCCGTATGGTTACTTTATTAAGATATTTTTAGTAAAGTACCATCGAGTTACTGCATGCTAAAATAACTGGTTACTCGTAACAAACGATGAACGAGAGGAAGTTGGCCGCGTCTTCGCATCTTTCGAGAACATACACGGCGTTCGTTCCAAAGTAACAATATTTTGTAACGGTACTTTGCTCAACCGAATGCGCTTGTAACATGAAATGAGTGGAATCGCCTTTCGCATTTCTACTGATGACTATCAGAGCGCTGAACGCTATCCTAATTTGATGCATATCTACAAGTAATCGACTGTGTTGCGAAACAGACAGAGGCAAGCGCGACCTTCACCCGAACGATGGAATTCAGCAAAGGAAATACGTTTATCAAAGTATTCGATTCAGTCAAAATCATATCCGCTTTTTAGAGAATTCGTGCAAGTTGCGTACGTGGGATACATGAAAACGTTAGCGTTCTTGCGGAGAAGGATAAACTATACGTCTTACAACTATTTTGTTACTGTGTCACAACGAACGAATATTTTTGGTGTCCTAAGTATGTGTATTCCACCAAATTTTAGCATCATCACATTGACAAAGTATAAGTGTATCATTTTTGCGCATGAAATAAGTAAATAAAACATTTACTGAAACTAACACTTCTGTGTTTATTTTACTTACAGCAAACCAGCCATATAGCAACGTGATTGTCTGAGGTAGTAACTTACCTGAAAAGAAAAAAAACATTATTAGATAAAAATTTAAGCAAGAATTGTCGGTATATGAGCAAACGATATATTCATTGCAAAATTTCAGAAAATGTACAGGGTGACTCACTAGTGCGTGGATGATCAATACCTCCCCAACTGTTTGAAATTATAAAAAAATATCTGAAATAAAAATTGTGGGAGATCAAAAGTGACATATTATGAAATTATTTTTAAATCTATAGGGTGTTCCACATAGCGGTGGCAAGCTAACAGTTGATATTTGGAAATGGAAATTCTTTATCCAGGCATGTATAATTTTTGCATTAACACTGCGGCATTGTCACGTTAGTTCATGTTTTTTAATAAAAAATGCATTTGCAGCAGTCAAGAGTTAAATTTGTAAAATACGCCTTTTCATTAATGAGACCATAATTCCACTTCCAATGTTAGTCAAGGTCACTAAGTACCAGGTCTCTCACATAATTCTATAGGGTGTTCTCCGAAATGAATAAAATTTTTACATTCTTAAACTATCATAACTCAATATTTTCAAAAGGTATATTTTTACTTAATTACCTACACCTGTTAATTTTGTTCAGGAGTTCCGAAAAATAGGAGACGCCTAGAAAGGAAAGCATATGCATCTTAGGACTACATGTGCCCTCTGACAAACGAGCAGGGAAGACTATTCAGACAGATCACCCAAGAGACTAGAAGAAATAGGAACAGAAAATGAACATCATAATACTAGGAGACTTCAACGCGCATATAGGAGAAGACGAGCACATAAAGATAAGAACATCATAGGAAAAACGTTACTCCACACTGTCCACACATGGACAAACGATAATGGAAGCTCACTAAAAAACTTGGCACATCTGTTTGATCTAACAGTTACAAACATATGGAGCACGAGCCTGACCTGCCTTATTACATGGAGCAAAGGAAACCATAACTCTCAAATAGACCATATCCTAGTGGATAGAAAAATACGAGACAGGATTAAAAACATTAAGGCAAAGAAAGCAACAAACGTCAGACCAGACCACGACATATATTATATGGAACACTAGTAATAAAGAAACAAGAAGTACAAAAAAGAGACAACAAAACAGCAAATGACATTTGGAACATCTCCCTACTACAGAACAAAGAACTCAAAAAGAAATACCAGGAGGAAATAGGAAAACAATTAACAGGAGAGGAACTAAATCGGTCAACAATGCGTTTAAAAAGAAAAATAGTGGCGAGCAAAAGGTTGAAAAGGTACAGTCCTGGATCAAGTGATAGAGAGCACAATAAAGGAGAATTAGAATTTCAACGGAAGCGATTGAACGATAAGGCTCCCCAACGTGCTTGCAGACGCCGGCGATATACTTATCCATCACCGAGGAAAGACAAGACATCGTTAAATTTCTAAGAAACATGACATCACATCTGGACTCCTCTGGAATGAAAATAAACTTCAAGAAGAGCCTAATAATAGTGCGAGACCCATTGACTAAAACAAGTCGAACCCGTGGGGAAGAATACAAAATAGGAGACTACATCTTGAGAACCACGAAAAGAATGAAATACCTAGGAACATACCTAACGGATCAACTGAAAAGGAAAATAATCAAAACGGCCTACAGAGTTACAAGAGCTCTACTGCCCTTCACTGAGGAAAATAAACCACTATGGAACCTAACCAAAAAGCTATAAATGCAGCAATGGCAAAGGCCAATAGAAGAAGCCTGAGAAGAGCCGAAAGGGACATTGTAAAATTTAAAAAGAAAAGAAGAAATTGTTTCATAGGGAGCTGGGGTTTCTGAGGATTAATTTATTTAAAATAAGCGGTTCGACAAAATTCCTATAATGGAAAGTTATTCTGAATTTTGTCGAATCGCTTACTCCTGTAAGACCTATACAGTACAGTGCAGCTTCTAATTATTTTCTTAACCTCCACAGACCCTCCCTGCCTCTTTTAAGAGGCTGGTGAATTTAATTAAGATCGTTAGATGTTTTAGAGAAGAAAAAATGTTGTACCTTGTACCCTCCCCCATAACTTGACTCCCTACATTTTCTAGAAGCGACTAGTCACGTGATTCCATATTAGTTCTAAACGAGTCTCTATGTATGGGGCGCTATACAACAGTTCAACAAGGCATAATTGTTGTGAAAATTTACTACTGAAATCAAATCGTCTCAGTGTTGCAATGCTTACGTGTTAGGTCTGCGACCACGGGATTCCGGGTTCGACTCCTGGCCAGGGTATCGATATTTAGCGGCGGTTTAAATATGTTACCGAGACGTCAGCAGTGGTCTTGATCGCTGATGAGTCGCTTTTATTACTCCTCAGAGTCCTGGGTTCCAGTCTCGGCGGTAGCAGATGGCAATATCGCAGGAGATTGTTGTCTATGTGTACGTGTCTTGGTCGAGCGGTGGAATAGTTATGGTTAAGCTCTGCCAGGACGTTAATATAAATAAGGTGATTTAAAAAAAAATAGTTCATTTACAATTACGAAAAAAAAAAAACTTTTAAAGATCTCTTTTATGATATAATTGAAGAATTAGAAGAAACTGGTGTGGTTATTCTGATGAACCAAAGTTTCGGTATCGACGTAATCGGAGCGACGGTTAGTTCGTGACACTATCACCGTACCAAATGCGTACCAAATTTCCTGGTTGTATATCTTGGGATATAACGCCCCAAAAAGGTTTGTGCCAATAAATCAACGATTCCAGGTCTGAAGGATAACATTCGACGTGGAATTGTGGAAATATAGCTGCAATTGTGCAAAAAGGTAATGGAAAGTTTCGCCAAAAGAATGATATCGTGTTTGTAGAATTGAGGAGTTGGCTCATATTTTAATCCAAACATAATTGCCACATCTGTACTTTATCCCAGTTTTACAAATAATTAATATCTTTTTCCAATAAATAGTTTCCTTGTGGATGTGGAGTGATGCATACCTCCTCCTCCTACACGTTGAACACTGCGACATATTTAATCTACCAAATACCTATATGAACTAAAACAGCAACAAACGACTCTTAACATTCTTGCAGATAATGAAAAAGGAAAAATTAGCTTTTTTTCTAGATAATTCACATATTTCGAAATTTACATGTTAATCAAATTCATTATCTGTGAAGGTTCATTTTTGCTCACATGAGGTGATTCCACTGGATAGCCACTAGGACACAAAGGGTTATATATATTCCTAGCAATAAAATTTTCTCGATGCTTTGCGTATTATTCTTAAAACAAATCAAAGGATAAATTGATTTACCCTTTAAAAACTGTTTTAACATTTTTGTGAATGCATTAGTAAGTAATAGACACAATATTTATCGGCAAAACATTATATTACGTAGGACCTAGATCTGATATTTTTGGGCAAGAAGTTTTGTTTGTTTAATTTATTGTTGTTCTTGTTATATAATTATGACTAATTATTAACTACTTCTTTCAAATTTGGTGTAAATAAAAATTATTGATTGTGATATTATACCAGTTTGATATTGAAAAAAATTGTGTTATTACACAGTTGTTCCGTAGAAAATATTTCTCTTCTAGCGGAAGCATCTAGCGGGGAATAAAAGAAGTTTTGATAATTATATATAAGGATAGGTTTTACTCGGTAAACTTTCATATATAATTAAAGTAAATTCCCAACAGTTTTTAATTGTTACTTACCTTTACATAACAAATTGCATCAGGATATATTTATCAAGGATATATCAATTGTTTAGTATTGTTATTTCAATAGTATTTTAACGTATGATAAAAGTCTAAAAAAGGCTATGTATAGTACATTTCTGACAAACAGACCTAAAAAATAATACGTTAGACTTATTTTGTGTCGTTACATAAAACATATTTAAGCAGTTATTCCATCCAAACATCTTCACATTACTATCCAACAACATGGTTTCAAACTATCGTCTGCCATCACAATAACAAATCTGTACATTACCTTCTACATCTGACCTAAAACTGTCAAGTAGATGAAGTTCAAATGAACGAATGGGTTTGACAAACAGAACAATATTTACTGATAAAATAACTACATATAGATAGTTTAAATACAAACGTAAACATTCACATGATCGATAATTGTGCATTTGATCGAGAGTACCACAAGAATGAAATATGGGACCACTACTATTATTTATACAGTTAGTTCTAAAATGTGTCACTAATATAGAATTATTTCATTCAGAATAACTATAAGAAAGTGAGAAAATATATTTTAAACAACTTGTCGAACATCGTTCCAAATTTTATGGAAAAATAGACTCATTCATTATTAAACCACAAAACATATATTAGTTTTAGTTGCCCTTAATATGTTATGTGTTATAATTAATATCCGGGGGAAAAAATTACACAGAAGTGCCGCTAGAATTTTACGATCTGGTCAAATATAATCGTCATACGGGCCTCGTTCGTAATATTCAAGCAAAATTTCCGTGTTATTCTATCGCAGGCATCAGGCTCTGATGAGATACACTGCTAGCAATGCCTCAGATTGACTTCCTACTATTTTAGCAATACTTAAAAAGTATATATGTAGTTGTACATACTTTTTTATTTCTAAATGATATAGTTTATTAGGGTATAATTTTTTTACATTCTGTTTACAGATATACTATTCTGTAATATTGACTTATCTTATATCATGTATTTGTGATCGACAGGATTAATAAATTAATATTATTATTATGCACCACACGACCTACCCAATTACACGAGACTTTTTAAAGCATAATACCAGTTAGGTTAGGTTAGTTTAATACGTGAGTAAACTGTCCAGATTTCTAGCAACAGTTATCCTTTGCCAAATAGTGAGAACCGGATATTTTTTGCGATGGTATTGGTACTGAAAACGTCTTTCTGCGGCCCATTAATAACCGCTTGTTGGGATCTTAATGTTGTCCACCTGATCTCTCTCTTTAGGTAGTTTTGGAGATGGGGCGAATCTACGAGAATTTCCAGAACAACTGACAATTATTGTGTGATTATCCCACCAGTTATTGCCAGCACTTCCATTGTCTCTGTAAGCCAGATAGTTAGGTTTTGGACATTCGTTCATTGTAGCTTCTTTGACCATCACACTATAAAGCCACTGTTTAATCTTATGATCTAGTACATTTGCTAGGTGATCAAAGTCTCAGTATTGTCTAAATGTTATCTGTGGCATTATCTTAATTTTTTTTCCTTCTTCAATTCTTTGGGACTTCCTGCCACATGTATGTTTTCTTTCTAAGCAGTGCTAGGGGAATCTACAAAATATATCACAATTAACCAGTATGTTACTGGTAAAATACCTCTACGCCTGTGACGTTTACGTCAAAGGATCAGTTAAAGGTTGGTTTTTATAAATAAACACCACAAATAAGTATAAAACTTGAAATTAAATATTTCGCCGACGTTTCGGAAATCTAATCTGTTTACTTTTTCAAGGCTTTTTTGAAAAATCTTTTTTGCTGTGTATGACAAATACACAGCAAAAAAAGATTTTTCAAAAAAGCCTTGAAAAAGGAAACAGATTAGATCTCCGAAACGTCGGCGAAATATTTAATTTCAAGTTTTTATACTTATTTGTGTTGTTTATTTATAAAAACCAACCTTTAACTGATCCTTTGACGTAAACGTCACAAGCGTAGAGGTTTTTTACCAGTAACATACTGGTTAATTGTGATATATTTTGTAGATTCCCCTAGCACCGCTTAGAAAGAAAACATACATGTGGCAGGAAGTCCCAAAGAATTGAAGGAAAAAAAAATCAGTCTCAGTATTTTTCACAAACTCCTCAACATGTCTACGCGAACAGCCTGGTATTGTGGACTACCCTAGACCGGGGGGGTTACTTTGCCCATGGGTGGTAACTTTGCCATTTTTGTTGTAAAATCTATTTCTGGAAAACCGACAACACTACAATGGTCGCTTTGATCCAGTGGATGGTGTAACAGGTGCGGTGATATTGCGCTCGACCTCTTGTGGGTTGCTTAATACATTTAAAAATTAAAATAACTTTAGAAAATTAGCTATGTGGTATTGTGAAGAAGAGCTGCTAAACTAAGGTATGTAACTTGATACGTATTTAATCTATTGAATTCATTCTCTGATATGTTATGTATTAAAATTCCTTCGACACAAAACTAATAAATTTGTATATCCCGTAATAGAAGACATCGTCGACTAATAATGAAATAATGGAAATTTTGCCGAAACCCTGTTCGTCATCAAAGTCGAGGGATATTTTCAGTTTTGTTGTAGATTTATCCACCTATAATATGTCGTAGACTGGTTATTTTATAGTTTAACTTTTCATTTTTTTAAATTGTTTTGTATTGTAGTTTTTCAGAATAATTTTCTGCTTTTTAGTCGTTTTTTAAAATTTTATTTAAAGTTCTAAATAAATGTTATGAAAACACGCTGTAAAATTTTTATTTTTGAAGATATTTATTGCACTGAATCCAAGAAATCATAAAATTGGGTGAATTTTGCGTTTATAGGCCGCTTAAATACGAAGACAAAGTTCCCCCATTTACAGGTAACTTTGCCACTTTTTTATAGTTAAAAACATAATTCTAAATAAAATGCAAGGCTCATAGAAATATAGCAGTGCATAAGAAAAACCCCAACATTTCACATATATATATAAGACTTAACTCACAAGCATTAGCTTATTCTCAGATATGTCCAAAAGACCTTCAAAAAGTGGCAAAGTAGGCCCCGCCCCGATCTACGGTACCTTCCTCAAGTGAAAGTTTCATTTAATTTATCTAGAGTAAGTAGTAGCGTTCTCGTTTTAATATAACTTCAGATCGTTAGCATACAACCGAGTTTTACACAGTGTAGATCATTAATGATCTCAGTAATTAAAATACCAAAAACCCGTGGTTTTAAAACGGAGCCTTGAGGAACTCCAGAAGTCATTTCAACAAATGGGAATCTCTATTGTACTTCAATATATTGTCAGGTACTTTAAATGTATACAATTTGTAGAGTAACTTATTTCATGATATAAATAAACTCAGAAATGTCTATTTTACAAACATTTCCCGTTTGATTGTTATTTTATATCTCTATTGAAATTAAGCGAAGACAACGTTAATAACTATATACTTAAGATCTATTATTGATATAAATATTCTTCAGTTTTATGGATCTGTAGGATGTAAATTAAGTTAATTGAAAGATCTTTATCGGAATTGCTTAAAAAATATTCATTTAATTCGTTAATGATAATGTACACATAAACAATGACGTAACTGCACGAATTTAAGTTCTCCTATAAACAAGCTTGATTTTTATGTGATAGGTAACAAAGTAACTACTTAATTAAATGGGATTTGAAAAATTTGTACTATAAAATGTATTCTGAGTCATGCATTTCTAGTTGTAGTTTCATGTATTTATGTATAGTACACACACATCTTCCAGTTCATTCAATTTTGTCAAAATGTTCCAATATAATAAATCCTAATATTATTCTTGCCAATTTATAGGAGTTAAAAACAGTCGTGTAGTTTGGAGGTGTCTTCGGCACTCCCATGAGAAAATTTGAGCACCCCCATCACCGGCAAAGGAAAGGGGAGAAAATCAATTAACAGTGATTTAAAAAAATTATTGGTACCTCCTAAAATCCTATGAGCTCCCTCTACAACTCCTTTCTGGCTACACGCCTGATTGAAAATTTATCCAGATTTCGCTTTTTTAAATAATTTTCATTATTTATAAAATTTATGTTTCCTTAACGTACTTTCTTGAAGCCCCTTGAAAAACCCCTTGATATCTAGGATGATTTTGTTTAGGTCAAGACAGGGCCGGTTTTAAGCAATTTTTATGGGGGGGGTGTGAAATTGTTATAATGCCGAATGACTTCTTCTCATCTGGTCCTCTGTTTTATTTATATATGAAAGTCATTTAATTTTTGGGATACAAAAAAATGTAAATCTGATTGAAGAAAAAACCTTTATTTTAAAGTAAAATGCAAAATATAAAAGATACAAAACGGTTATTCCTTATGTTTGTTGGGTATTTTACCACTGTGAAAATATGTAAAAATATTGATGAAAAAAACCTCTGCGCCAAAAGGATCAGACAGGGAGTGGATGGTTCTTAATATTTTTACTACAAAATGTCTCACACCAGTCACACCTAAAAATATATAAACTGAAAGAAAATTGTTAAATGATAATGAAGTAAATTAAATCGAACGCTGTTAACGTTTCGGAAACTATTTCTTTTTCCGTTATCAAAACATTCACTTGTGTGACATTTTGTGCTAGAATGATTAAAAACCAGCCTCTCTCTGTCTGATCCTTTTGGCGCAGAGGTTTTTTTCATCAAAATTTTTACATATTTTTACAGTGGCAACATACCCAACAAACATAATAAAAGAATATTGCCACAAATGAATTATAAATAAAACGGATATATTATTATACAACTTAATTTTTTTTTTGCAACTTTAATTCTTCTCTCTTTTAAAGTGGCCCATCGTGCAACTAAAATGTTGAAAGGTATTTGTTCCAGAATATCCCTCGAGCAGCTCGACAAGTAATAATTATTTATGACATTGAGTTTCTATTGTTTGGAGTTTTTCTATGATTTTATGTACATAATTGCCGAACGCTGAAAGTGCCGAATGGTAAACGATTTGCTGAATTGGCTTCAGACTTGGGGGGGGGTCTGACACCCCCCATACCCCCCCCCTATATCCGGCCCTGGGTCAAGAGAAACGACGATTCGTTTAAAATGAAACTTATAGTATAGAAATGGTTTAATTACTGGAGTGACTGTACAAGGTTGTCGATAAACAAGTGGAAGCTGGCTTGAGAAGTACAATTCACCCATTTGACTATTTTACTAGGATATAATACAAACCTAATCAGGCGTCTTAGAATGAAATACCACCATATTCGAGTCTATGCATGCCTACATTATCCAGGGTGATTAAAAAACATATTAATATTTTCAGAACAAGTAGTGGGAGTTGGCAAAATAACGGTTTTCTCTGGAAAATAGATTATAATTTTATTTCGTATAATAAGGGCGATACAAGCCCCCAAAATGTAGTAGAACCGATCTGCTAATACTGAAATTATCCTGCCCCTTTTTAAACGTTTTTTTAATCCGGAGATCGCTAATTTCTGAAATCGGGTATCAATATAGACGTTCGTAGAGTCAAATCAGATAGACCTCTACTGTCATAATTCGAAGAGAAAATACTTCCCAAGTAACAATTTAAATGCTTTTTAGATTTATTTAGGTTTTATCAGTGTTTTATAAGAGCCACATCATAAACCACTGATTTATGCCAGATGTATTAAATACCAAGCGCACTTAAGATAGTTTTGTCTTAAAGAAAGTTTTAAAAAGGCCTTCAAGAACTTACAATAAAACTTAATTATCTTTTAGCCTTTATTGGCTTATAACTGACTTATCAAGGTATTTGTCAAGCCTTCAAGAAAACTTTATAGCTGTTATGTTCAAGTTAGGAGGATCAAGTTTTATAGAGTTTAAGCAAATGTGGTTTTATCATCGTTTTATGAAATTAGTTTGAGGTGCTTGTTAATGCCGGGATATAAATATAACATGTTTTGAAATCATTTAGTTTCAGGTCGATCCTTCATAAAACCAACTGCTTGCTAAAGTTTTAATGAACCCAACGAACATCTGTAACAAATCAGTTTTAAATATTTTGGTTTACCTTTGCCCAGACTATAATCTTTCAAAATAGGTAGTTTTAAAACTGTGATAAGATATATACATATTCATCGGCATTTTGTTTGTGAATGAGGTGCCTGTGGATGGGTCTCGGCAACCTGACTTTATAGGTTACATTATCAGAGCACCATAAATTCTATAGATTTTAAAGTGGTTGTGTTATGCCTTCAAATGGTTTAAAACTGGTTTTAAGATGAGCCTACAAGTTTTAAAAAATATATTAAGACCAATAAGGTTTAAAATATACTTTTACAAAAATAAATCGACCTACTTAAAGAGCAATTGGTAATGTAATAGGTATTTTAAGACAAAACATGTTTGAAGTAGCATTATTCACAGGTTATAGAGTTTATACATACAGCCGCCATTTTATTTCAAGCCGTTGAAGAATGTAACGGTCAGCCATATTGGGAATGTCCCAGATTGAACAAAAAAAATGCAATTTGTATGTAATAGAAATGTTTTATAGAAACAATTTACATATACTAAACCATATTATAGGCAGATGCTAAAACTCCCATTACTTTTTAAGTCACAAAAAAAAATTGTTATTTATATATTTTTTCAAAATTCTGTTTTTAGGGAACGCACGAATTTTTAATAACAATCTAATACATGTTTTAGTCCATCTATAACTGTTTTTCGAACTGTTCTCAAAGCATTTGTGTCTTTTAAGTTTTGATATAGGGCCTATTCTAAATCAAGTATGGTTTTATAATATTCTTCAGATACTCTCTGAGTATAGCTTCAGATACTTCGTTAAAACTTGAAAGTTTTAATAGTAGTTTTAAAAAGGGGCAGTAGGCTCTTCTCTAGATGGGCCACTGTACTCTTATAAAGGTTTTAAATCGGCATCATAGAGCCCTTCCAAACTATTTACGGTTATAAGTAATCTTGGAAATATGTTTTTAGGATAACTTATATCCAGATTATATTAAAACTGCAGTTGTTACTTGGGAATGTCACTTGCTTAAGTAATGATAAAACTTATAGTACCAGGGAATAATAGTGTAGTTAGAAAACAAGGATATACATTTTCCTCAATTATTCCATGTCGTAAATATACACATAAACAGGAAACCTCCTACGCAGTAAATATAATAAGTTAAAAAATAAGTCGTTCTGAGGATCCCCATCATTGTCAATAGAATACAAAAAAAATTGTTTGAAAGAACTGTAAATACTTCTATAAAATAAACATATGTGACGAGAATGCGAAGCTGAACACTTGAATAATATGACCCAGGAAAATTGGGCAGATTGTATTCGTCACGCAGAAGAATCTTTACGGAACGTTGAGAGAAACAGAATGTTATTCATGAGATTCACCTGTCGTAAATGTAAATGCCGGATTTTTCAGAATTATTTGATGGTAAAATTTAATAATGTCAGATATAGGAATTGTTAATAAATCTGCTCAACGAAAGGAAGTGGCTTATTTCTGTGGGCATTTTTCGAGATTCATCTAATACTACGATATGTTCATCACGCAGATTTGAGTTGTGATTGTCAAAAGCATGTGGTGATAGCTGCTTAGTAATTAACTGAGCTTCAAGTTTTTCTATCCATTTTCAAATTTTAATTGCAATATTTTTTAATCTTGAGGACTGATGATATGTGAAAACAGAAATATTGTAAATAAAGTCTTAATGAAAACCGCTGCCTAAGGAATCACTACTTCCACATCCAGATTTTCCTCCAAAATCTTTTTAAAGGAAAACATCTCGACTATATTTGTACTCCAGTACGTGTAAATAATTGGTCATAGAATTTTAATAATATTTGACGAGGCTGTCATAAAAAAATTTAAAGAAAAAATCTGAGGCCTGGGTCTCTAGTACGTATACACTAGAGACCAAGCATATATTTGGTGTATACCAAATCTCAAGTTTCTGTACCCTTACCAGCTTGCTTTAGGGTTTTACAATATTCTGTGAAAGAATGAAATACTACTTTGAGTTGTCTTTTCCTATCACTAAAGTTAAAAATAATTATAATAAAAAATACTAGTTAACACGAGGTATGAAAATTTCCTCGAAACAATTAGAATTTTTTATATGAAATAAAAATTAAAACAAAAAATACTCCCGATGTTGAACATTACAAGAAGTATAAGAAAACATATTAAAAAGTTTTACAGCTGCTAAAAAATTGCAGAATGATCATCTATATGAGAAATCTGAAAATAAAAGTAGGACCTTATGGAAAATGATTAATTGTGACGCAAAGAAAAAACAAAAAAGTAATAAAAATACTGTTAGTAAAATTGCAAAACATGATAAAATGATAACAGAGCCAGTCAAAATTGCAAATAATTTTAATGAATTTTTTATAAGTATGTCTACATAATTACATGAAAAATTAAAAAAGTATGAAGCTGAAAACAATTTTAAATGCAGTAAGAATTTCCCTACTATAGCCAGTTACAAAGAATGCAGTTTTCAATGCAATCATGGAAATGAAAAATTCAAATGCAACTGATCTCCATGGTCTCTCAACAAATACATTTTTTAAATCTTATGAAATATTATAGTGCAATTTCATTGCTGTATACTGTGTGAATAATATAAGAAAAAAATTTATTTAATCAATTAAAATACTTTATCTTCATTCATGACATACTAAGGCCAGCTCAACATGGAATAATATTCAATCTACCATACTAGACCTTCTCAGCAATCCGTACAAAAACCTCGATAGAGGCCGTGCATCAATGGGCCCTTTCATTGGCCTGAGCATGGCTTTCGATTTAGTCGGCCATGATTTGCTCAGGGAAAAGCTTATGGTGTACGGTTTTAGGGGCAAGATAAATTAATGGTTATCTTCAAATTTATCTGATCAAAATCAAGTAGTGGAAGTAAATTGGGCCAGATCCGAGAAATTAGATATCAAAATAGGTGTACCAGAGGGGCCCATATTGGGACCGCTATTATTTTTAATACTGGTGAAACTGGTGAATGACTAATCTTAACTGTTCCCTCTTAATAATGTTTGCGGATGAAAATACACTGCTCTGTACTGGTTTGACAAAGCAAGATGTACAAGAAATGCAAAATATGATTAATTCTTTTATGACATGGTTTAAAGCAAATAAACTGTATTTAAATGCGTCTAAAATTGTGTTTATCAATTTCACACCCAGAAGGTGCACAAAAGTAGAGCATATATCGATTGATCAGGTAAATGTAACAATTTTTTTATGGGTTTATATTGATAATAGACTAACTTGGGAAGATCATATTGAAAATTTGTCGAAAAAGTCATGTTCACACTCTTTTGCTTTTTATAGATTAAGTAATATTACAATCCAGAAGGTGATGTCATTTTATCATGCCGAATTTATGTCAAGGGTAAGATATGGAATTATTTTAACAGAGTTTTATTTTGCAAAAGAAAATTGTAAGAAATATTGTGTGTGCCTAACTTCCAATCATGTCGTCCTATTTTTATAAAATTGCAACTTTTGCTTCATGTTTGTATATATATATATATTACAGAACTAGTATTATACGTAAAGTTTAATGAAAACAATTTTGTCCGAAATCTAGATATTCACAGCTGCAATACAAGAAATAATATAGAAATAATCATTATTAATTAAATGTTATATAAGTTGCCTTTCGCAATTAAAGATATTCAAAATTTAAGAAAATTCAAGGATAAGTTACAAACATTTTTGTTAGAAAAAAAAAATTATACTGTGGCAGAAAATTTGAATTATTAATAATTTCTCATGTTAAGTACTTAATTTTTTAGTATTATTTACTACTAGCTTTGTCTTGACTTGTCCGATACTGTGTATTATGGGTCTATTCGATAATAAAGCTTACTTTACTTTAATATAAGCCCGACAGTAATTTTTACCGGTTTAAATTTTGTTAGCGTTTTCTCCAATTTAAACAATTATTATGGGTGACAGTGTACGCTGCTTCCGACCCTCCTAAACTCCTGCGAGCTATGTAACTATCCATCATCCGAGTAATTAAACATGGAATTTTCAATTTCGAAGGCATTAATTGTATTATCTTCATAACATAACTTTAATTTGTGTTGTAAAAGTAACTCGAACTGCTTAAAATGTAAATCAATACGCCAGAGGAGAAGAAAACCGTCGTCGTAAAGTTTTCATTATCACAATCTCTGCTGGCGATGTCCCATAAAATAGTTTTATTGCGTTCGTTGCTTATACCCCACTGATGATAGCCGAGCGATCCTACCTTCAAACATGAGAGATACATTACGGAGGGAATTAATTTTGGCTTATGATCGTGCATTTTCATTAATCTAATTTTCTAGTTCACTTAATGTACAATGTTCACCCTTTAATGTAAAGCAAAACAGAAATGCTTACCCCCATGTTAATAACTAGGACCAGAATTGGAAAGAATCAAATTGTAAATCGTTGACTGAGAAAAAAATCAAGTCTACAAGATTAGTTAGAAATGATTTAAATGTTTAATTATTATCTGAATTTTTTATCACATTCGCAACGTACTGGCAGACGTTTTGTGATTCATGTAATGTTGTTGTTGGCCCCCCTTTGCTGTATAGCACATCCGATAGGCTCACACCATCTATCGCGGCTGTCTGTTGGGCGCACGACCTCACCAAAGCTCTTCCACATTAGTTCTTTGATGGCATCAGCTCTCTAGCCATATTGTTTTCCCCGGATAATCAATCGTTCTATATTTTTCTCTGTTTGGTTCGGCTTGGCTAAAAAATGAGAGGATTCGAGAAAATACGATGCTGGAGAGTCGCTTTGCGGGAAGTATTCTTTGGAGAATCGAGTTGTTTTTGCGATTGGCATCCCGGCAAACTCGCAGCAAACGCCTCCAGACTCACATTTCGCTGCAGAGAGGGAAATTGTGCCCCTTATTTGGTCAAAAATCTGCTGACAGTAGTTGTATCAATCAATTTAAATTTTAAAAAATGGAAATTACCCTTAAGATATTGTACATTCGAGTAATGCTGCGGCAAAGTGGTTTTGAGTTAACCTAACCTAAAAATCGCAGATATTTCTCTTTATTCCGCGTTTATCTCGAGAATCGCAAACAAACGAAGTAGTGTGTTCATGTAGACTGGGTACCAAATTCATTTTCATGAGATGATAAGTTAATTGCTTAAGTTTCTTGAATCGGTGTTGAAGGTTTGAAGTGGTGAAAATTCGAGGTTCAAGTGAAATAAAACGTAAAGTTGTTCTTCAGGTTTTTTTATACTGATCTCATCTTTAATTTTACTCTGAATCATATCGATCCTTCAAAGGAATGAAAACAGGGGCTGATCTAAAAGTTACTATATTCCAAATACTCGTCACTATTTGCGTTTGGACTTGTAAATATTATTTTATCCACAATCACATTATAATTGGAGTATTATCCACACTTATGAAGCATATAAAGTACCACTTTATCCACTAGTGGAATAATGAAATTACTTTATTCCACTAGTGAAATAATGAAACAATCTTTTATATTTTATTTAATTTTTATTAATATTAATATTAACATTTATGTTAATAGACATTTCCTTATTTGTTTTATCATATTTCACTTCGTTTCCATTAATATCAAACTTGTTCTTGTCATCGGTTTCAGAACGCATAGTGCTTGTCGAAGTTGTTGATAAATCTGTAGAAACAATGGATGTCTCCTCTTGTAAAGAACGACTAGTACCAAGAGTACCTTGGATTTTCCTTGCGATATCAAGCTTAGAATATAGAATCCTCGATATAACTTTCTGCTATAGCGGAACTTCTCCACCCATCATGTCGTTTAATTGTTGTGAGGTCAGCACCTTTACTAGCCAGTAAAGTTGTTGAAGTGCGCCTCATACAATGGCCGCTATAAGCTTCTGCGTTTGCCAGATTAAAAAATGAAGCAACCCTTGAAGGGGCTTTCGACAAAGTGTTGAGTGTTGTGAAGTTTATTTTTATTAGTGTATCGTAAAAAACATTTGTCGTTGGATAACTCTTGGTATTGTACATCACTGATTTTCAAATTAGTCAATTCACAGCAACGACAGGCACCAGACACCCCCATTATTAGTGCAACCTAAAATATTTCAAAGTTTATTATCTACAATGTCTAAAAGGTTAAGAGATATTACGTTAATCATCAAATATTCTTTATCGCAAGCCCTTGTCAAACATTCTTCCACGTGTGCTCTTTCCAATACCGCAGCTTTCTTCGCTTTGCACATTCTCGACTCACTCTTCAGATAGGCAGTGAGCTTACTATATTTTCCAATGTCTATGTTTTTATGGACCTTTATAGCGACCTTCAGCAACGAATACTTCGACCACATGGATGAAATTGCATACTTCTTCAAATTTAAGAAATACGATAGCAGAACTTCCTCATGTATTGTCATTACCCCCCTTTTTCTTCCCATTCATTAAATTCAGAAAATACTTTTTCATAATGTTCCCTGGACTTCGCAAGCAATAATTGGAGAGTTCCTTCTTCAGCTTCCCGAAGGATTCTCTCAGGAATAAAATCGCTTTCTTGCATTTTTCACCAACTTGACAAATTTTTACAAATGGAATTAATAAACAATCAAAACTAAATAGCAAAAATCTATCCACTCAAGAAAATTAAACTCTCGAATTTCATTCTCGAGTTTAGACTTTCTTGCGTGGATAAAACGCCATCTAAAACACTTATAGAATAAATAACTATTACTGACAGATAAAAATAAGGATAGTTTTTTATCCACAGTACCTATAAAATTACGTTCTTGGCAACTTTTGAGGTTATGTATAGGATTCAAAAAATGTTTCAACTTATTTCTAATAATTACATAATTTAGTACCATCCTTCCTCTTCAAAGCAAGCTTTCGAATGGTCATCAATGATGTTTCCTCGCAAAGTTATAGCCATTTTAAGGTGACATGACACACATACAAACCATTAGCTATTTCGTATAGCACCATTAATTCTTTCAGTCACGCAATTCATCATTTTCTGGTATTAAAGAGGAGTACGAATGTCTTATGTATTTTTCGACGCTGAGTACGAATCTGATGGCAAAAATTCAAAATCTCTGGACCAAGGAGGTGAACGCGGAATACAGAGAAATATGTGCGATTTTTAGGTTAGGTTAACTCAATACCACCTTGCCTCAGCATTACTCTAAAGTACAATGTATTTTTCCATTTTTTAAAATTTAAATTGATTGATATAACTCCTGTCGGCAGATTTTTGTGAAAAAAGGGGCATATTTTTTCCACTGTGCGCCATCTGTCTGCCTCCCTAATAGTCCATGTCTCTGAGGCGCAACGCGTAATAAAGCATAAGCAAGTTTAGACTTGGTTACACTTTAGTTTTCTCTTTCAAAGATTAGTCTTTGTGCGCCTCGTGATAATCATGTGACGTCAAATTTTGCTCAATTGGGAAGTTGCCGATCTTGACATATGCATTGTTCGTCTAATCTCATACTCGCAGTTCCCGGTGTTACTATTTGATACGAGCTATAATAATGAAGAAAAAATATCTGAAGAGAGAAAAAAATTTCACATCATTGTGTTGGTGATCGAATTCTGAACGACTTTCAAAATATCCGTCCGTCCGCCTGTCCGTCCGTCCGTCCGTCTGTCCGTCCGTCCGTCACGTTTCTTGTAAGCACGATAACGAAAAGTCCGATTGTATTGAAATTTGGGCAGTAAGTTGGTGTTAGCTAGAGGAAGAACCCTATTACTTTTCAACAATATCGATTAATAAATAAAAAAGTTATTCATTATTTAATTTTTTTTTTAATTGTATATTTTGTAATTAAAGAAAAAATGTCTAAAAGCAATATTATTTACAAAAAAAGCTGCGACGAGTATCCTATAGAATGTGCAATAATTATATAAACAGTGCAGCAAATCGGCGAAGAGTATAATGGTTAGGTTACATTCTCGTAAGAGTATGTTGCATTAATATAGCAATAGTAACAATTGCTGTAGTAAAGGTGTTTTAAAACCTCATGAGCCGTGACCTTCATATGCGCAGAGACATAATCCGTCCTGTTGACTCAGTTACACTTCTTAAAAACATTATATTTATTGTTTACAATTTATCCCGAGCTCTTGTTTATGTATACAGCAAGGCAGCCTCCAGTGTCTTCAAAAACATACTTACAACTCAGATTAAACTTTGCCTTTTGCGCATTTCGCGGCTCATGAGATTCTGAAACACCTCTAGTATCATATTTGTATTATACTGAGTATCTAACCCAATATCTATGTAGTTTGTAACATAATAAAATATAAAGCCTATAATAGCCTAGTATAGTGAGTATAGAAATGCGAGTGAATATGTTAAGAAAAGAAGAAAAAAAATACAAACAATTTAGAGTGGTCGAGGGTCAATCTAGTGATTTATATACAGAGGTGAGACTCATGAAAAAAATTAGAAAAATGTTGTAATGTCTCGGTGAGCATCAGATTAATGATACAATATTAATACGGCAATTATGGTCTATATAAATATAAATTTCTATCTATAGTGAGCAAATAATATACGGTAATTTGTGTTAAATTACGCTAAGATGGGTAGAAGTGCAGTGTAGTTGTCAATCAGATATTCTTTTGTTTCTCGTCTGAACCGCTTTTTCCTCATTATACTCTTCGCAAATACAAAACGAAGAGTATATTGCATTCGATCAGCTCATTTCTAAAACCGGTAATGTTGCTCGTAGTGAAAAAATTTTCATCACTGTGTTGGTGATCGAATTCTGAACAACTTTTAATCCGTCCATCTGTCTGTCCGTACGTCACGTTTCTTGTAAGCACGATAAATTAAGAACGAAAAATCCGATTGTATTGAAATGTGGACAGTAAGTTAGTGTTAGCTTGAGCAAGAACCCGATTGTTTTTGAACAAAATCGATCAATAAATAAAAAAATTATTAATTTTTTAAATGAAAGAAAGTTTTTGTTTTGTAAGTAAACAACAAAGGTTCGAACTAATATTATTTACAAAAAAAACTGAGAAGAGTATCCTATAGAATGTGCAACAATTATATAGCAAGTGTAGTAAATCAACGAAGAGTATAATGGCTAGTTTGTTTTATATTTGCGTCACGGACCGAATCGAAACCCCTGAAAATAATTTTGTTTTCCAAAGTTTTTTCGATTCCCTCAATTTCGACCTCGTGCATATTTGTGGTATGGTACAAACGTTGAAAACGTAATAATTTTTTCAACAGCATATTTCTTTTTAAAATTTTACTTTCCAATCAGTTCCAATAAAGTCTTTTTTGTGTTTTCTTTCTGGTATTTCCAAGCCTTTACCTTTTATAAATTCAAGTGTTCGGAATGTTTGTGTGTTGCCTCGAATGGTATGACGCATTGTCCACAACAATTACAGAATTTGGTGGGATATTTGGTAACAGCTGTGCTCTTGTCCACTTCTCAAATAATTGGGCTGTCATATCCTCATGGTAGTCGGCAGAGGATTGCTTGATATTTTTAGCAGACAAGAACAACGAATTTGGAATAAAACCGTTTTTACTTCCAGCGTGCAGAATTATAATTCTTTTTCCCCTAGAATATGGAGCACTTAAATTACACTTTTTGGTGCTATCTACCCAACCGTATTGAACTACATCATAGGTGTCAAACCATGTTTCGTCAAGATAAATTATGTCTCTATTTGCATCTCGGTATTCTTTTATTTTACGCAGGTACTCGTATCGATGATCAACGATGCGTGCTGATTCCATAACTACCATTAATCATTTCTAATGTGGGCACCTTCTGCTCATTGTAAAAGTCATACACAAATCGACGAATGACATCTTTGTCCAACTCTTTTCCGTTTAATAGATTGATCAACTACTACATCCCCGGCCCTATAAATTGTAGTACAGCTAAATTTGGTTAATTCACAAATCCTCTTCACAATTTGATTATATGAAAAATCAATAGTTTCGCCTTTTAAACACGAGGAAATATTCAAAATAACCCTTTGAGCTTGAACGTGTAAGTCTTCTGTATCAAAATCTACCGTTTCGTTGTCACTACTATCGAAAGGCCTCCAAAATGCCATGTTAAACAATTAATTGCAAAAAATCACTCAAACACAGTAATAAAACTAATAATTTGTTCAAATATTCACTAGAATGAAGTAATTTATAACGCTGCCTGGCTGTACTTCACTGCCTCGTACAGATCACAAGATACAGAGTAGTGAATACAAATATGTAAAATTCTGTGTTCTCTCATTCAATGTGAAGCGATATATTGACAATACCCTGATCCTCTGGTTCCGTGCTGTTTCAATTGTGTTCGTAAATACTATAAAACTTCAAGTAGTTGTATAACGGCCGTTAGCTTCTTGATTGATTGATTGATTGATTTGCCAGCGTAAGGTGGGCATTGCTGCCGATTCCGTTGCAGGGAGATTTGTTCCACCACGCAGCTCGATCGCCCACCGATCATCCCACCGTGTGCCGGAACAAACCCCCGGTGCTTTTATATACCGCCGGACCAGCTGCATACGCTGGATTGGACATTGGACATGCTTGTTGTCAGCAGCGAGAGCCGCATGACGCATGGAGTAGGAGTATAGGATGGAGCGTGTAGGTGTTTGTGAGATATTTCTTCTTGTTTTCCTTCTGTCTTCATCGGATGGAAAATGTAGGCGTTTGTGGGATGCCTCTTTTAGGTTTTCGTGCTTCTTTTTACTTTCAGGTTTTTGTGATATGCTTCTTCTTAGTTTCTATCTGTGATCATCTTCTCTCCTATTCTACTTCTGAGTTTTCTGTTTCTTCTGTTTCTGAGTCTGGCAGTGTGTATATCCTTGATATTTCTTTATTGTATTCCATTTTTTGTTGTGCCAACTTTTCCCAGTGTGTATAATCCTTTCCTAGCTCATTCATAATCCTCTCGATTGTTGTTATCCATGTGTAGCATGGCCTCCCTATTTTCAGTTTGTTACTGTTCATTCGCAGCGCTTTCTTTAGTAGGTGTGTCGTGTCCCGTCTTTGGACGTGTTCCCAGTATATCATTGCGTATGATTCTATTCTTTTGATTATTGTTCTTCCCTCTAGTAATGTTGACGTTTTCTGTCGTTTTTGTGGTTTTCCTGTTTTTGCTAGCAGTTGGATAATGTCCCTTTCAGCTCTTCTCAGGCTTCTTCTGTTGGCCTTTGTCGTTGCTGCGTTTTTGACTCCATATATCATCGTAGGCATTATGATGGTCGTGTATATCTTTTTGGTTAGGCACCATGGTGGTTTGTTGTCCTCAACGAAGGGTAGTAGAGCTCTTGTGACTCTGTAGGCTGTTTTGATTATTTCCCTTACTGTTTCCCTCCTTTTTAATTGATTCGTTAAGTATGTTCCTAGGTATTTCATTCTATTCGTGGTTCTCAGGGTGTAGTCTCCTATTTTGTATTCTTCCCCACTTGTTGGACTTGTTTTTGTCAATGGGTCTAGGACCATTATTAGGCTCTTCTTGAAGTTTATTTTCATTCCAGAGGAATCCAGATGTGGAGTCATGTTTCTTAGAAATATAACGATGTCTTGTTCTTTCTCGGTGATGATGAGTATGCAAATACGATGGGGGGCTTTATCGTTCCATCGTTTCCATTGAAATTCCGATTCTCCTTTATTGTGCTTTCTATCACTTGGTCCAGGACTGTGGTGAATAGTCGGGGGGGATAGGGGACATCCTTGTTTGACTCCTATATTCTTCATTGATTCCGTCGTCTGTCCAAACCATTGTATTGCATTAGTGCAATGCAGGTTTTCACGGCCGTTGTCCAATGAAGTAGTTTCTTCAGGGTTTTGCCGCGGTCGTCGAACTTGACTTATTGCATTGTTTCATTGTATTGCATTGTTTTCGTGTAGGCATGCTTTTATTATTCTGTTTATTAAGTAGTGCGGTACTCCCCTGTTGAGCAAAGTGTTGACTATAGCCTCATGCCTTATGGTATCAAATGCCCTTTGGAGGTCAATTGAGACTATATATAGTTTTGTTCCTTCTTTCCACTTTTCTTCCAGGATCCATCTGGTGGTGTACATATGGTCGTCTGTTGATCTACCCTTGATAAATGCCGTTTGATAATCTGGTAGTTCGCCGATGTATTTTTCCATTTCTCTGAGGGGGAATTGTGCGTAGTATTTGTACCCTACACTGCAGAGTGTTATTCTTCTGTAATCGTCCACGTTTTGTGGTGATTTGGTTTTAGGGAGCGGTATCTGTATGGTTGTGTTCCACTCCTCAGGCAGGGGTGTGGTTTCCGTCCATGCGTTGGGGATGATTTCTAGGGTTAGCTGTTTTATGTTGTCCGGTCCATAGTACACTAGTTCGTTATTTATTTTATCTATTTCCAGGGCCGTGTTTCTTTTAGCTCTGGCCATTATTTCTTGTAGTTCGTCTTTTGACGGTGGCTTTCCCAGTTATAATTTCAAATAACATAAGTTATAGAAACGTTTATCGCAGTTATAAAAACTCTCTTAAGACTATGTACTACTTGGATTTGAGTACAATTTGTACACGGTGGTCGCTTTAAACAAAAATAATTCTTTAACATGTATATATATTTAAATGATTAGATGATTAAATATAATTATATTCAACAAAAACAAAAAAAACGGCGCGCGACGGAGGAAAACAATACGTGGATTGGACACTATTTCCATGAAGAAAATCAAATATAATTTTAGCAGGAAAATATACATGAGTGATTATCTAACAGAAAAAAATAATTAATAAATAAAAAGGACTAAATTGGGAGAAGCTTTGTGTAATTATTTTATGGATTTTTTTTGCAATAACCATAAGTGCATTTAATTTTTTATTGTATATAAAACTTCAATTGCAACACGATAACATAAAATCGCATCAGATCGTTCGCTAAATCTATGAATTAAAAATTAACGGTATGTCGAAAAATCAAATTAACCCCCTAATTCACCAGTTTAGCAATTTAATTAAATATCGCTTATATAACCTGTTTATTGCATGAAAAATAAAGTACTCGACGAGATTAATTATATTTCAAAAATGTGTAAAAACGTTTGATTTAAAAATAACTAGGCTTACATATTTATGTTTGCGGATGCATGGTATCGTGTATAAATTTTAATTCTCCAATAAACAAATCCTAAAAAAGCAGTTCTAATAAAAGGTGCAGACTTTTACTAAAAAATGCGCTGCATTAGTTCGAATTAACAGCTTTTAAATGTTATTTTTGTGCTATATTAACAATATTAACAATATATTTAGAATACTCCATAGGATGTTTCAGTTTATTAGGGCTTCATCGAGAGCATTACTAGATTCATTCTCTAACGTCTCTGATAAAGGCCAATCAGGCCAAAATATATGTAGATTATTCCAAATATACCGTTTTGACACATACATCTAAAAGCACTTAAAATACAAATAATAGGTCTATTTGGGTCAATCTTTGAAATTGACAAATCACATTTTAAATTAGTTAATTACTTAAAGAGCGACTTAAACAATAGAACACGCTATCTATAATAATAAGATATATAAAATACAATGTATAGTATTTCTATTCCCAATTGAAAAATTAAGTCTCCTAACGCGTTGCTACTAAGACAGAACGTTACAAAGTCTGCCTCCGATGACATAACACCGAAAGTGGGCTTGAATATTATGAATGATACCCGTATACGAATATATTCAAACAGATATGTTATACACTTGCGGTAGTCGACCTTAAACCAAAATAACCTATTGTTTACCTGGTTCTCTATAACAACCTTATACCGGCTCTTGCTTTATCCGTAGAATTGCCGTAAGTTAAATGCATATCAATTAATATAAAGTAGTAAAAAAATACTCAAATTATTTCAAAAATTAAAAATCGATTGATTGATTTTATTGATTAACCAGCCTAGGGATATCCAATCTGGACATTTTTGTATACCGCCCAACCGGCTACGTACGCCGGATTAGATATGGGACATGCTTGTTGCCAACAGCGAGTGCCGCATGATGCTTAGTGGAGGAATATAGGATGGGAATTGGGAAGTGTAGGTGTTTGTGTGATTGTCCTTTTAAGTTTTCATCTATCAGCATCTCCTTGTTTATTCTTCCTCTGAGTGTTCCGTTTCTGAATGTAGCAGTGTGCACACCTTCCAGCCCGTTTGCGTCCAGCTGTGGATTTATGCTTCCCAGAAACCTGCGTTTTCGCTTCAAGGTCCTAGATCAGTGCGTCCATTTTGTTTGTTTGCCGACATATATTAGCTTGCTGTCAGAAACTTTTATTTATTAACCGTTCCAGAGGTAAACAGCTATTTACAGTGGAAGCGCAAGAAGAAGCCCTGAGAAATCATTTGAGACACTTTATACCAATTCGCCAATGCAAAATAAAATGAAAAAGTAAAATTTGCAAAATATTTATGATTTTTTCAATTGACATTAGATAAAGTATGGTGCCGTAAAAACATGTAGAATACCAAAAATCTTCCTCTGAATATTCTGACGAACTATCTGCGACTCATATATGTCGAAGATGACACGGGCGAGAGGCGTTTCAGGGCGGATCTATTAGATTTAGGCCGCCTATTGGTAAACACAATATAATAACTTAAATACAAGCACATAAATAAAAAAGTAACATGAGTTATGATTTATCTAAACAGGTAAATATCAAATAATAATGTCATATTGTTGAATATGCAAACAGTATACAAAATACTAAGAGCTAGCAGTCTGCCACTATTAGTCCAGGGATCTCAACCTCTCTATACAAATTTAGAAATGAATTATTTATTTAAAAATGAATTATTTATTATTATTATTTAAACATGCATAGAGTATATAGGCTCCAATACTAGTTAGCTAATAGATAGGTGAAGATCTGTTGTTTTTTATCAGTCAATGTCAATTATAATTATTTTATACCACTCATGGAAAATGTCTTAGTTTTGCATGGAACATCGTTATGAGTGGCTTTAGACTTTTCTGAAGAGTACCCAATAAGGACGAAAAACGTTTCAAAGGCTAAGCATTTCCAAGAAACTGAATGAGATTTTATGAAAATGTAATTCATTTGAATGAAAAAAATTTTAAAGACAAGGTACGTAAATAAATAAATTTCAGGCCTTTGTTCTCATTTTTAACTGAATTTACATATCGTAGGGGATCATGTAGATACTAGTTTAGCCTGCTTTGCCGTAGGGGACTAGGTTGGATGCTAGTGTTAAAATGAGAATGGCAAATCAGAATTTTACTTGCTAGCATAACCAGAAGTCAGGTTATCGAAAGAATGCAAAGATTTCATTAATATTTTTATATATATAGTTTTTCCTTTAGTTCTCATAGATAGCTTTTCTTTCCACTGTTTGCAAAATCCTATAAAGAAAATGTTTCTCTCTATACAAAGTTTCACTCCCAGACTACCCCAGGCGTCATCTGTTTCACATGACCATATTTGGAGATGTTTACCTCACCGCAATCGGTACTTGCTGACAACGCTCTCTAGATATCAATGAAGTATGTGCTTATAGACGCCTAGAAGGGTGTCATCTCCGACATATATTAATACTGATAGGTTCTATAGTGATGTCAATGCAATTATCAAGTCCCCATATGTTCGTTTCTTCTTTTAATAAGTACGTGATTTATAAAAAATGTCCAAATTACTAACAGCAAAACTAAGAACTAGAAATAAATGAATCAATTAATTTAATAATTTATTTTTCGGTATAATTTCCACAAATGTGAGGCGAAATAGTAGTATACCCATTGGTTGATCTTTCTATGAGTGATTTATTACTCGGTCATATCCAAACAGAATATAATTTCAGATTATTCTTTATTTTCACAATAGCTTTTTTGTTTTAGTAACGAAAACACGTAAATCCGAATTGCCTGGTATAGTTGACTACATATATATTTAATTCACATAATAAACCTTAAAGCTTTGCCGCTTACGTATAGATGGGAGAGCGGTGCATGCTCTATTTTTGTAGAAAATGTTAAATCATAAATATAATGTATTAGTTAATACATAGAACAACATTGTTCTCATGTAAAGTATGTTCTAGCACGAATAAATAATAAATTAAGGGAAACACACCCGAATCATAATTTCAAATTATTTTGATATGTATACCTGACTCCCTCCTACCGAAAATATTTTAGGATGTAAAGGATTACAGCAGGTATGTAAACCCTACCCACGACAGAGTCGAACTTAATATTGTCAGTGTATCATGGGATATCGATTTGTCAATGCTCCACAAATATATAAGATATTATTCCTATATTGACACAAGCAAAACATAGTACAAATTTTTATTATGTCACTGTACCAAATAACTATTTATTTACCAAAGACAATACTTTTAAAATTCTAGTGTTACTGTGCACAAAAATTTTAAGTACGCGTACGGCTCTGAGATATCACTCATGCTAACGAGACCGAGTTTTATGGTCGGTTTTTATCGCTTTTTATGTGCGTTAAATATGTGTAGTCAACTATATTGTAGTCTGAGAACCGTCCTCTAATCGGTCAGTAGAATAGATAGAAATAGATGGAAATTGTATTAACGGTTTTAGAGACAATATTTGTAAATTGCGGTCTTGCGTCATCCAGATTAAATGACACGAAAAAATGCGAAGATTACCAATGTAAAACATTCCAGTTTTTTGTGTGGTGTCTTATTTCCAGATATCTTTATTAAGCTCAGTGAATATATGCACATTTTTATGTGTGCGTACGCGTGCCTAACTCGTTCGACTATTTATCATTTTATACACGTTCTCGTATAAAAACTATTTAATGAGAAATATCTCAAATGTCAAGAAAGAAGAACTATTAGCTAATAGGCATTTTCTAGTTAGATGCATATATCAAATCAAATAAATGTCAGGAAATACAAGACCAGTAGCTTGTTTCTTGATTTATATACAAACATTTGTAAGTCTTGTTGAAAGTAATATTCTTGGCGGGGCAAGCCCATGTTTTGAAATTAATGTGGGCTTGAATTGTGTTATTAATTAAAAATATAAAACTTATGGAATGTTGAAAAGCGTAGACTAAGGGAAATTTTAAAACTGTCCTCTTAAAACTATAAAGAATCTAATATTGGATCAACAATCACTAGTCGGTAAGATCAACGATGTAACTAAGAGAAGAAACAAAGCTTCTGAATTTAAACAATTACTTATGAACACACAATGAACTTTAAGGCTTCCACCTTGGAGCACCGTTTTCGTGGTATTTGAGTTTAATTTTTGTTTGGGAAAAGTATTAAAGAATTCGATTATTTGATATTTATTTTTAAATGGAAAGTGTATTACAATTTCTTTTTCCGCAAAAAAAAAAAACAACAAAATGGCGACCGTGAAATGCGCGCGAAAACGGACATCCAAAAAACCAGAGTCAAACGGTAGCTACGATTCTGGGAAATGTGCCCAGCAGAAACAAATGCAATAAACTGGATTTAATTTGTTATTCAATTGGCTATCGTTTCACGTAGGATTTTTTGAAATTTCTAAAAACTATCAAAATGGCGGGGTTTGTTTAAAGGACGCATGAGAATTTGGTTAAGGAAGATAAAGACCAAAAAAAATTGTAACGCTAGGACTATACGTATAAATATACAAAAAATATGTGAATCGAAACAAGTGCACAATAATAATATTAAAAACGATAATAAATCACACCCAAAATTCAAATTAAATAAAGCACTCTCTCTGCGGAAAGTATAAACAGACTTCGAAAGATTTGGTCTTCAGAACTATCGGAATGGTCATACAAAATTTAGTAAAAATATATCAAGAATACTTCGGTAAAGTAATTACGAGCCGACAATTATTAAAAAACAAATAACATGAAAAGTAGATTAAAGGCAAAGATCGACAAAAATTATATTGGCAATGGCAACAAGGAAATATGACTCAAGACTTGAAAAAAAAATCAAATTAACTAATGCAGAATCCAAACTTTCTGTTAGGATACCAGTAAGCGTGAAAAAGGTAAGTTTCTTTCAGAAACTAGCTTTTTAGTACTTTATTCACTGCATGTTTTAAAGGCTTACTGTAGTTTGTTGAGTATTAATTTCCTCCGCAATACCTGGAGAAAATTCTGGAGCTGCCCATGTACCTGACAAAATTTGCATCCGCTGTTTGAGAGTAAAAGCATCACCTCCTCTCCCTTCATTTTCCGCGTGGAAATACTGGTCTACACACTCAACATTTGCCGCCTCAAAAAATCCAACTCGATTTCATCCGAAAAACCTCAAAATGGATTCAGCTCAATTTTTCCACCAAGGGGGTGGTTACAACCCTTTGGTTAATCCCCTCGTTGACCCTACCTACCCTCGTATTCTTCTTCATCAATCTCATAAATGTTCCCAACAAAAATCCTCGGCAAGAAACAAGCCAGTCGGCGATATACTCCGAAAACCAAATTTTAGGGACAGTTCTTGACCATTAGGGATAATTTTCCAACCCCGTAACCCACTGTAATCGATTCCCCGCCCCAAAGAAAGGGGGGAAGGTTCCCTGCATCGCTGGCTCAGAAGTGTCCACCAACTCCGCTTCATTTACTGGTCTAAAAGTAGAACGGCATCTCTAGATGTTAGTGTAGTTTTCCCCCAACATCAACAATATCTCCAAAATTATTCTGTCGTAGAGATGTAGGACAGGAGTCATTTTCTTTGTAAAAAGGCAAATACGAAAGCAATATAAATATTTGAAAAGTGAAAAAATATACTTTGTTGCTTTATTTCTTGTATGTTCATTTCTGCAAAACTAGGTGCACTTTTCTGACGTGCAAATATTTAAACTGCCTGAGAACTGGGCTAAATATATACTCGCAAAATCATGGAAATATTGTAGTTCTGAAAATATGTCATCCTCCTACACACTGCCGGAATGTCTACACATAATATTAAACAATTGTACTTTTTTTATTCATATTTAGATCCAAGGCCACAATAGTGGGTTACATCTAACTAGATTACGGGTCGGGAGAAATATTACCGCCTGTCTAAATTGTGTTAAAGTGTTAAGTATACAGGGTGTTTCACTTAAAAGTCCCCAGGCCATTATCTCTAAAACTAATAAAGATATTTTATTTTTGTAAATGGCAGATGATTGATACCAAAGAAAGGTTTAAATAACGGTGATTAGAATTTTTCCTCAACAGCACACAGAGATAGCGGCTGCGATGCAAAACTATTTTTTGATGGCTGGAACCATGAAACATAAGTCATGTGATTAAACAATAATTTGTGAATAATTTTGATGGTATAGAGAATTTACAAAAAACAAGCCGTTTTGGAGTTACATGAGTTTCTTTCATTAATGCCAGTACATGTGAATTTTGATAAATCCCTATAATTTATTTATTATTTATTATAGAATATTGGTTACCAAACACTTTTTTTCAAGATAAGGAAAGTGATATAATACACTATCATAAAATTATGTTTACCACTTCCGGCCAAACCGGAACTAACATGATGAACCAATATCCATATGTTCTTACATATTACATTTTTTTTTCTAATAACGCTTCTAATAAAACGGCTCCCAAAACTTAAAGTAAGTAAGACAACAAAGAAAATACACACTAATTTAGAATGGGCTTATTTTATATTAACAATTCAGTAAAGAACGTAAACAAAAGTTTTATAAACAAACATTTAAAAACTATCGAAATATTATTAAAAATGAAATTAAACTAATTTCTTTCTTATTAGTAGGTACTTATATTAAATGTTCAAAATTTCTCCCTTCTTCATGAATACACATATTGTACCGTTTCAGTAACTCTTCATTGCAAACTTTTTGTAACGTATGTCTATTTATAGCAGCAACACTTGCATATATTTTATTATACAAATCGGCCATATCCTCAATGGGTTAAATAACCCCAAAGGTAAAAATCTAATGGAGTCAAGTCAGGTGATCGTGCTGGCCATCTGACTACTCCATTAGTACCAATCCATCTCTGAGGGTACATTTCATAACAATCTTTGACTAGTACTGAGTTATGGGGTGGTGCACCGTCTTGGTGAAACCAAATATTCTCCTGGTTATGAGGGATAGTCTCTAATAATCCTGGCAATACATTTCTCAAAAATATCTCATATTTTCTTCCATTTAAAGTCCCATGGAATAAATATGGTCCAATAATATATGAATTTAATATTCCACACCACACGTTAACTCCAAAAGTTACCTGATTTCGGGTCGTTCTCATCCATCTAGGATTATTTTGTGACCGGTATCGGCAGTTATGCTTACTCACAACTCCGTTGTTGTGAAAACGGCTTTCAAAGCTCCAGAGCACATTTTTTAAAAAATTTGGGCATTCTTCAGAAAGAACTGAAAATTCAGCTAGAAAATGTAATCTTCGTTCATAATCACCAGGCCTTAAATGATGGATCAATTTCAATTTGTATGGATGGTATTTATTTGATTTTAATATTCTATGGCACGAAGATATCGACAGATTAGTTTCCGATGCCAATTTCCGGAGAGAACATTGAGGATTGTTGACAATACTATTTAACACCAAGGCTGTATTTTCATCGTTTCTAACTGGTCTATTTCTGTTACGAATAGTTTTCTTAAAACTACCCCAGTTTCTTAAATTTTTAAACAGCATGATAAATGTTTTTTTATCGGGTGTAGGTCTATTTGGAAATCGTAAACAAAACAATCGTTTTGCTTATCGGGAATTTCTTTTGCATTCACCGTATATTAAAATTATATTTAACTTATCTTCATTGGTGTATCTAACCATTTTTTAATTTTTTTTTTTTTTATTACCTTATTTGGATTAATTTGCTTTGAATTGTTTCTAAGTGCACTATTTCTGTTTGAAACTATGATTGAAATGCACCAACTACAAACTTTGTTTAATAACTGTCAAACTTAAAATTAAATCAAAGCCTACTAATATCTCTTAAGTAGATTTTTCATTACCATTCTAAATTAGTGTGTATTTTCTTTGTTGTCTTACTTACTTTAAGTTTTGGGAGCCGTTTTATTAGAAGCGTTATTAGAAAAAAAATGTAATATGTAGGAACATATGGATACTGGTTCATCATGTTAGTTCCGGTTTGGCCGGAAGTGGTAAACATAATTTTATGATAGTGTATTATATCACTTTCCTTATCTTGAAAAAAAGTGTTTGGTAACCAATATTCTATAATAAATAATAAATAAATTATAGGGATTTATCAAAATTCACGTGTACTGGCATTAATGAAAGAAACTCATGTAACTCCAAAACGGCTTGTTTTTTGTAAATTCTCTATACCATCAAATTTATTCACAAATTATTATTTAATCACATGACTTATGTTTCAAGGTTCCAGCCATCAAAAAATAGTTTTGCATCGCAGCGCCATCTCTGTGTGCTGTTGAGGAAAAATTCTAATCACCGTTATTTAAACCTTTCTTTGGTATCAATCATCTGCCATTTACAAAAATAAAATATCTTTATTAATTTTAGAGATAATGGCCTGGGGACTTTTAACTGAAACACCCTGTATAGACTAGTGAGTTTAATTTAAAAAAGTGTTGTTTCTCTTAGCACGCCGATTTTTTTTTTGTAAAAATAGTAAAAATTTAGCCATATTACGGAAAAAATACTCTTGATGTAATTCAACCGTCGCTAAATTTGTTATTGCAAAATTATCGCGAAATTCATTGTTTATAAGCATTTCTCGTTATAATTTTCGTTCTAATCATCCGATTTGAACTTTCCAAAGCTTATTTTACTCGGGAATACATGTATTTTTAAAAGAAATTGGTTCCTTTATGCTTCAATAATAAATACTATTTTTACATACCAAAAACTGGCGAATTTTTGCAAATTTTGAGTTCCGTATTCAAAGTTTACCAAATAGACTCCCGGTGTCCATTTTATCATAAGTGCAAAATTTTGCAAAACATGTTTTGCAAAAAAAAAATATATGCTTATAACTTTGGATCAAGGCACTTTTTTATCGTGATTCTTGCGGAAAATTACATGGTTTGGTTAGTAATACCTATTCTTATTTTACTTCCACATCCACGTAGTGGATTGGAAGTATAGTAATCGCAAAAAAATTTTCAAAAATTTTTATTCGTGAAATAGGTTTAGAATGTCATGAAACGTCGAGATTTTAAATTTGAGCGAAAAAAAATTTTCTGTCTGTCGGTCTGTCTGTCTGTCTGTCTGTCTGTCTGTCTGTAACTTTTTTTGTCCGCACGTTTTCTCCGGAACGGTTTAAGATATTGACTTGAAATTTTGTACACGTATATATTATAACGAGATCTGGAACTGGATTGTTTTTTGAAGATATCCGGTGAAGGGTTGGGGGTTAAATAGGGGTAAATATGGGAAAATAAGTAAAGCAAGCTTGTAAGAGTACAGAAACTTGAAATTCGGTGTATGTACTAGAAGTTAAGGACTCAGATTTTTTCATAATAATTTTCAACCCCCCACCACCCCTACCCCATTAATGGGGTTGATAAAATAAAGTTGAGATATTCATTTGAAATTTCATACACGTATGTATTATAACGACGTCTGGAATTAGATTATATTTTGAGATGATTCCGTTGAAGGGTTGGGGGTTAATTTGGGGTAAATAGGGGAATATAAATAAAACAAGTTGGTAAGCGTACAGAAACATGAAATTCGGTGTATGTACTGGAAACCAATGCGTCAGATTTTTTTATAATATTTTTCAACTCCCACCACCCTTACTCCAATATGAAAAGGGTTGATAAAATAAAATTGAGATATTCATTTGAAATTTGGTACACGTGTGTATTATAACGACACCTGGAACTAGATTATAATTTGAGATGATTTCGTTGAAGGGTTGGGGGTTAAATAGGGGTAAATATGGGAAAATAAGTAAAGCAAGCTGGTAAGACTACAGAAACTTGAAATTCGGTGTATGTACTAGAAGCCAAAGCGTCAGATTATTTTATAATTTTATTCAACCCCCACCACCTACTCCAATATGAAAAGGGTTGATAAATTAAAATTGAGATATTCATTTGAAATTTGGTACACGTATGTATCATAACGACATCTGGAACTAGATTATATTTTGAGATTATTCCGTTGAAGGGTTGGGGTTAAATAGGGGTAAATAGGGGAAAATAAGTAAAGCAAGCTGGTAAGACTACAGAAACTTGAAATTCGGTGTATGCACTAAAAGCCAAGGTCTCAGATTATTTATAATATTTTTCAACCCCCACCACCCCTACTTAATTATTAAAAGGGTTGATAAAATAAAATTGAGATATTCATTTGAAATTTGGTACACGTATGAATTATAACGACATCTGGAACTAGATTATATTTTGAGATGATTCCATTGAAGGGTTGGGGGTTAAATAGGGGTATATAGAGGAAAATAAGTAAAACAAGCTGATAAAAGTACAGAAATTTGGAATTTGGTGTATATACTAGTAGCGAAGGCCTCAGATTTTTTAATAATACATTTCAGGCCCCCACCACCCCTACTCCAATATGAAAAGGGTTGATAAATTAAAATTGAGATATTCATTTGAAATTTAGTACGCATATGTATTATAACGACATCGGGAACTAAATTATATTTTGAGATGATTCCGTTGAAGGGTTGGGGGTTAAATAGGGGTAAATAGGGGAAAATAAGTAAAACACGCTGGTAAGACTATAGAAACTTGAAGTTCGGTGTATGTACTAGAAGCCAAGGTCTCAGAATGTTTATAATATTTCTCAACCCCCACCACCCCTACTTCATTATTAAAAGGGTTGATAAAATAAAATTGAGATATTCATTTGAAATTTGGTACACGTATGAATTATAACGACATCTGGAACTAGATTATATTTTGAGATGATTCCATTGAAGGGTTGGGGGTTAAATAGGGGTATATAGAGGAAAATAAGTAAAGCAAGCTGATAAAAGTACAGAAATTTGGAATTTGGTGTATATACTAGTAGCGAAGTTCTCAGGTTTTTTTATTAGTATTCTCCATCTCCACCACCCCCACTCCCTTATTAAAAGAGTTTATAAAATTAAATTTAAATTTTCACTTGAAATTTGGTACATTTATGTATTATAGCTATATCTGAAACTAGATTATATTTTGACATGATTGCGTTGAAGGAGTGGGAGTAAGTAGAGGTAAATAGGGAAAAATAAGTGAAGCAAGCTGGTAAGAGTACTGCAACTTGAAATTAGGTGTATGTCCTAGATGCCAAGGCCTCAGATTTTTTCATACTATTTTTCAACACTTCTACCACCCTTACTACATTATTAAAGGGGTTGATAAAATAAAATTGAGATATTCACCTGTAATTTGGTAGACGTATGTATTATAATGACATCTGGAACTAGATTATATTTTGGGATGATTCCGTAGAAGGGTTGGAGTTAATAGGAGTAGGGAAAAATAAGTAAATCAAGCTGGTAAGAGTACAGAAATTTGGGATTCGGTGTATATACTAGAAACCAAGGCCTCAGATTTTTTTCTAATATTTTTCAAACTCCACCACCTCCGCTTCATTATTAATGCGATTGATAACATCAAATTGAGATATTCACTTAAAAGTTAGTACACGTATGTATTGTAGTGACATCCGATTGAGATGACTCCATTGAAGGGGTGGGAGGTGGTAGATTGCGAATAGTGGAAAATAAGTAGGGTAAACTAGAAACTTCATTTTTAACGAATATGGTAGAAACCAACCCCTCAAACTTTTCTATGACATCTGCCCCAAATATTTTTAATAAATTATTTTTATTTATTTATGAAAAATAAAATTTGCAAGTAACAAAAATTGCAATAACTGTTTTAATTATGCTAATTTTAATGAGATTCAAACGGCATTAGATTCGTCGGAAAAAAATACATTGATTGCACATTTTGGAGTCTGATCATTGTCTCATTTTTAGTTGGTCTGGTCCATCCCACCCAACCTTCTTTCAATTATCACAGCGTTCTATGTCGTGGATGTCTGGCTGGTTCCAGACATGGGTTACAGAAAAAAAACTTGTTATATTTACTTTGAGTAAAGTATTTTTTAATTGAATTGACATCATAGGTACACGTATCATACAGTTACATCTTTTTGGAAATATGAAGCTGCTAGCAGATTCACTCATCTTCTATGCATTATGGTCGGGATATAAACCTCTTTGTCGAAAGTCGCGTTACTGTTTTTCATATCATATAGTCAATATTAGGAATCTACAATTGTTTTCTTGTTAACTTCGTGTTTGATTGTGCACAATATTATAAATGTACCATTACCAGTACGATTTGAAAGTAGGAGTGTTACTTCCCAATAATATATTTATTGGAAGAAAAGTGCAGTTAACTTAGAAAGTAAAACAACTTTTCTTAATTCATTCACTTCATGACTGAATTTAAAATTAAGAGAATGGAAACCAAACAATCCGCCTGTTGCTATTGTGGTCTTAGGGCTAATCAAAAGAAACTGGGCAATTCTTACGAGTGTGATAATGATGGCGCCTTTCCAAAACAGTGTTTCAAGCTTTGCTCACCTATATTATGCATCCGAACAACTGGCGTCATAATATGCCACTACCGTGTTCTCACTTGCCATAATTACTCATAAAATTGGCTCATGTAAACAGCATGTCTCTGAGATTTAGTGACCCCCGATTTAAATGTTACTTATAACAAATTCACACCGCTAGACGTATATGTAAATAAATAATTTGATGACCATAACTTTGCAAATAGAAAAGGACATATATAGCAGTAATAATATTTCAAGTCATTCTAGTAAACTGCTCTGCTAGTAATTTTTAGATATAAATAATAAAAAAAATTTAAAACTTTTAACAATTGGATAACAGTATAAAACGAAACATTTAGACATTACAATATTTTTATAATAATAATAATAATAATAATAATAATAATATGGAATAATTTAATGAACGTAGCTACTAAGAACCAAAATAGATCGATGCTGAGTATATAGTGGTAATAATTTAGTATTATAATAGGGGTAGATGAGACTAAATAGATGCTGTTTAATTACAAAATTCTACTTTTATCATGCAATTTATAAATACACACAGAATTTCTTATTATTTTACACATCATATGTGTATTTTATCGATCTTATAAATTATTAATAACTTATTATAAAATATATTAATTATCATTTATAATAATAATAATAATTTATTGGTCACTTAAAAATACACCGTAGTGTTTTGATACGTCAGCATAAATATATAAAAAGTAAGTAAAGGCAAATATTGTAAATGTAAATATAAATAACAAATAACAATCAAACAAAATACGATTGTATAAAACACTAGGACATAATCCTAATATAGTCAATGTTTTATTAACAGACGATCGATCCCTGAGAAAAAAATATGTAAATATGACATAATCCTAATATAGTTTGTGTAATAAAGTAAGGACAATTCAAGTAAACTAACAAATAACAACCAATATTCTAAATTTACACATGTTTTAAATCTGACACATTGTAGTATGCACTAGCCAAAAGATGCTTTCTTAACTTTGACACTAGCCGGAGCTCTAATTGCTGTTTTTGAATAATAAAAATGCTACGTACTTGGTTGGATGTACCCCAGTTTATCAATATACCATGGAACAAAGTATGATATGCAATGAGTGTTGCATCTAGATTAACTTTGTTTTTTTATTTGTCTGATGGCATATACTTTTGTGGATAATTCAGTTGTTCGGTTATTAGTCTGTGGATGTCAACTTGATTTCTTATCTAATGTTATATAGTCCTAAAAATTTTATAGTCGGGGGGTTTCTTTTATCATTATTTTATTACACGCTTCCTAGAATTGTTCGAAATAATAAATAAATGGTGTATTTATTTAGATGCCGAATGGCTCAGATACATAATGACACGAGATAATATTTTCAGTTACTTAATGTAAAGAGCCAAAATTGCTGACGTCTGGTTTCTATGAAATTCACATGAAAATCAAATTGTTAAAAGGAACAACCTGTATATTTTTTCATATTTGAACCCTGCTGGGCAAAATACACATGATCCAAGCCTTAGATAATTATTAAAGAAATTAACTATAATTTGTGCAAAAGAATCGTAAACAATAATAAACGCCAAATATACGCAATACCTTCCCGGTACGGGGTCGTCTTGGGACCCTATAAAAGACTGTTATAAAGGTTTAATCCAAAAAGGAATTAGTAAATCGCATTTTGTGGACACATCTAAGCGGACGGTCGTTTTCTCCTGCCCTTTTTCCTAATACGCCCCTGCGCTACTTTTCTGCACCGTTTGCTCTATTCTTGCCTAGAGCGTGGCAATACGTTCTCTGTTCTTCTCGCTCTCATTAGTCTTTGCCGATTCGCTTAAAAGAATATTCTTACGACGCATTCTTTAATTTCCCCGCAAATGCAGAAATTGCATTTCTTTAATTGTTTTTTGAGGAAATTGTGACGTGTTGGGGCAAAACTGACACCAGATTCGGATTCAGCAAACCAAAATACACCGGAAATAGTTGGTTTGGTCCGTGGAAGCGACAACTTATTTTGTGGCACAGCAACACAAAAAAAGTTGTCGATTACATGGACCAAACCAATCACTTCCGGTGTATTTCGGCTTGCTGAATCCGAATCCGGAGTCAATTTTGCCCCACCACGTTACAATTTTGTTCTATCCTCAAAAAACAATTAGAAAAATGCAAAAATTGAATATTTCTTCTTTTTTCTTAAATTTTAACGAAATGCTGGGTCCGCCTTCCTTTGTTATTTTAAGTGAGCAGAACATAATGATTTAATCAGTGGATAGTTCATTCAATTGTTTATCTGTTATTACTATCTAATATTTGTCGATTGTGTTTGATAACATCGTTTCTCTTTGTTATTGCCACGGTAGGAAGGACGGCTAAATTCTATCGCTTTACGAAAAAATGTCTTTTACTCATATTAAATATATGCGAAACAGGGAAACTTCATAGTCTCGGAGGTACGTGTAAATATTATCCGATTCTGCTAAGCTAAAAGGACATCATTTTATTAGTATTTCGAAGAGTCTGGAGGATGAAACAAAAGATTCACAGATCTTGCATCTTTAGCAAGTATCTTAAGCGTATTGAAAATACGAGATGCAACTATACTGCTCTAGGTCGAAGTCCTATAGGGTCGTCCTATTGATATGCCTGCTAAATTACACCAAATTATTTTCTGTATTTCATTTTTTATAAATATTATTTTTATTAATCATACTACGAAAAACTGAATAATTATATATTAAATACCTTCGATAATATATCTCTATAATATAGGTACAACCGTTGAGAGAAAGAATTAGAAAGAAAACGGTCTCAGAAGGCAACGATTAAACAGTTGTCGGACGAAAATCGACTGTATGCGTGCTCAATAGCATAAGGACGAGTATAGCAGGGGCGTTCGGTAATTATGAACCTTCCTCGCATGTCCGTGGTCGGGTCGTCGAGATTCGACAACGGTCCACAAAAAAATTCCCACAAATCAAACGGTAAATCCTATTATAAATTTAAAACCAACTAAATCCTCGATAACAAGCGTACAATGTTTACTTCAGGGGTATTTTTCGAAAAATGAACACGATTCGAGTTATTATGAGTTAAAGGATTTGTGAATTGATACGTTTCAGGGCAAGCGTTAATTCATTAAGGCGCGCCATAAGAAAGCATAGCGCAGACAATATTGAATAATTAGAAAAAATATATTAAGTATTAAGATATGTACGTAATATTACGTGAAAACAAAGCTGACGTGCCGTAAATTTCAAATATACAACTTTTTTTTTAATAGGTCGTAGCTTTTAGGAACAAATTGCAAACGGAATGACACAATAGAGGCAGCTTGTTACTCTACTACAAGGCCGGCGAAGCGGCCTAGACAGATCTGTGTCGCTCTCGATTTTTCGTAAGATGGGTCCTATAATATGTGCCCAGAAGTATTTTCAATACTAAAATTTAGTCTTGATTTTTCGGGCCATCCTAGTGTAGCCCCCATAAGGTATCCTCAGGGATACATGGGGGTTGTATTACTTCTGCTGATGCCCAATTTTTAAATTAATGTTTATTTAGTAAAACATTAAATACAATACAAACTAAGTGGCTGGGCTATGATATGAACTTATTTTTCCGTTTATAAATATTAATTCAAGTCAGAACCTGGACTAGATAAAATGAGCACGTTGAAAGCAAGGGCAATCTATTTTCGTCCTCGGTTTATTACCATCGTAAACACAATTTTTTTATATTCATAACTATATATTTAAAAAATATATACGTAGCAAACTAATATCATGCTTATCTAGACCCGTCTAGCGATGTTGAGGTGTAAAAGTCATCTGTTGATACACAAATGTCATTTTAGGACTAGGAAACATTTTTATGTAAATATAAAGAGGACCTATATAACTTTCAAAGCGTATCTAAAATTAGTTTCAAAATACTTCCTTCCCGTCAAAATAGCACTCTTTACACTGACCCAGAGACAACTGCTAGCATCTGCTTCAGAAAATATTCACATCTGCTTGAAAATTATTTATAATTATTTCAAAGTGTTATGCTTTGGAAGTTTTTAATATCTAATTTTCAAAATGTATAATTCCTATTATCCATACATTATTTTTTCTTCTTCTACGACGCTTACCTTTATATAAGTCTGTATATAGTATAGTAACAAGAGATTTTAATTAAGGATCCCTAGAAAGAGATATTCGATGGGGAAATATTTATTATTTTTGGCCATAACTTTTTTTTCTTAGTATGTATATTTAAAAAAAACTATAAGAGTACCTAAGTAGAACCATAACAAGACTATTACTATGAATTTTCACTCAATAATTTCAGTGGTTTGCAAAATAGTTAGATTTAAATTTAAAAATTATGTTAATCTTCCTATTTCGTAGTTTTAAATCTAGCTATTTTGCAAAATCACTGAAATTATTGAGTGAAAATTTATAGTAATAATCTTGTCATGGTTTTACTTAGGTACTCCTATAGTTTTTTTTTTAAATATACATACTAAGAAAAAGTTATAGGTAAAAATAATAAATATTTCCCTATCGGATGTCTCTTTCTAGGGAATGTCCACCTTAAAGGGGATTTATCACACAAATTTATTTTTTTATTTATTTATTTTTTTGTAATTTAATAGTTAATGCTTGAAAGAAATGGTTCTATCATAGGGAGTTTGCTAATTTAAATAGGGTGGTGCTCAAAAAAATACCATTGGAATGTAGCATTTGAAAAAGCTACATTAATAATTTCAGTTTGAATACAGTAAATTAACCCTGATTAATTCATTTGTTTGAGTATGCAACCCACGATTTAGAATTCGATAGTAGATGGTTGTCTATCTTGATGAGGAATTATGTGTAGTAAACATGCTTTCTTTAAGTATGATTTCGAGTTAGAGGGGTTACTCACATATTCTTGTTGTTGGGATATTACACAATGGTGTAATTCAGTCTTTTAAATGCAAGGCCCTTTGTTGGCGCATTTTTATTGGCTGAACAAAGAGTTCTCTAGATGCTCAAGTTGGCATCACTGAGAACTGGAGAAGGACACTTTCGTCTGGGGGGGGGTTCATTTTTCGACAGCGACGAGAGAGCTGAAGGCGGCGGTTCCGGTTTTGCAGTGAAGAATTTGGGTTTTACATCGCTGACACTGAAATGGGATTTGATTTGATGTACCCAGTGTTTCTTTACCGTCCTGCCAGAAGCATTTTGTGAATTCCAGGAAGGAATTCTGTTGCTTGTCGTAATCTGATCGCCACGTGTCTCGTGAGGTTATGCAATACTCTCTATAGGAGGTGAGCTTTTATTTTACTTAGTTGGTGTTTTATTTAGTTCTTATTTATTGTAATTATTACAGAGTATTTTGGAGAGGCATATATTTTGGAGAGGCATATGTTTTGGAGAGGCTTATGTTTGGTATAAGTATATGTTTGGAGAGGCTTACAATTGGGATGAGCACATGTTTGGTGCTGTAATTTTGGTTATGTAAGGGGGCCCAGTATTTGGAGGAGTAATAGGAGGAAGTCTATTACTCAGATATTTGGTTTCATGTGGGTTCCGCTGACACTTTGAGAAGTTTAGGACTGGCAAAGTCGTTCGTAGCAGTCTCCCGGAGATTCAGGTAGAAATTTGATGCAGCACGGAGCTGCAGTTGCAGCCAACGTCGAGAACGTCTATGAAATGGTGACGAGTCCCGTTGCAGTCGTCACAGAAAATGCCAAGGCCTTGACCAGATGTTTTTGTTCATTTAGTTAAATATTTTAAAGAAAATATTATAGTTTAATTCAGTGAATTTTGTTCGTATATTGAAGTAAATTATACTACAATCTTGCAACTATAAATTAAGCACTAAGTTTATGTGTAGAATGATGATACATTTAAGAGTTTTACTGTAAAACACCCATGATACCGTGAGATGTTAATTTACCTACTATTATGTCACACATATAAAATTCAATTCATGCTAAAATTCGTGGTTGTAAGTTATAACGCATAGTTGCATATTGGCAAACTCGTAGTTGCAAGAGAATCTCAGTCAAAGATCTAAGTTTGAATTCAAATCAAATTTTTTGATCAACTGTATAGAATTTCTTTCATACGTATGAATCACGATTAGGTAAAGTTTGAAGTTTTTTTTTGTTTTTACTCTTTACTGTTGTACATCTCATGTGTGTTGTAATAAATGTCTAATGTCTACATGTTCTTATTATTTGCACTGGTACACCTGATATTTCTTTAAATTTTGAGATTTCATAGAGTAAAGTAGAGTTTTGATATTACAGGTATATTTTGAGAATTCCATCGCATGGTTGCTAGTAACTTAATTTTGTTCCGAGCTGGCAAAATTATTTAAATCATATTACGTAACATACAGCCGGTGGCGCCCTTTTGAGTGTCCACACAATTCTAACCCATGGCCCTATGCTCTCCACCAAAAATCGGCTGCCGTTCGCATCGGAATAACATGTTTTAATATTTAGGTATTAAAATATGTTACAGGAACTTAAACATTATCCAATTTTGAGAAAAAAAGGGTCTACGCAATTTTTTATACAAACTGACAAACTTTAAATTATAGCGATTTAAAACTGCAATTTTAGCTTGAGAAAACAGGTATAGCATTTCTATTCCAATTTGAAAAATTCAGTTCAAAGCGTTGCTATCAGGATAAATCATTACAAAGTCTGCCTCCGACGAAATAACACTGAAACGATACCCGTATATCAATACAGTCAATCAGATATGTTATGCACTTGCGGTAGCGGCCTCAAACGGAAATAGTCGATTGTTTACCTAGCTCGCCATTATAGCACAGTCATTAGAGATATCTACCTCTAAACAAATCGGAGGCGGATGATTTTTTTTTTATGAATTCTTTGGATAGTAAGCAATAACATCACGTAAAGTTTACAAGATTTCCAGATCGGCAACCTTAAAAGAAAAAATCAAAAACTTTTTTTTCGGAATTTTCAAAATTTTTGACATGAGTCCACGTATGGGAAAATAAAAAATATTTTTAGAAATAGCACATATTTTCACACAAAAAATGTATCTACAAAAATTTCGTCTAAACCCACGAATTTTCCATAAAAAATTAATGAAGTGGAGATATTGGATGAAGCGCAATGCATGATTGCCCGTGCGTTTTGCAGTACATGGCGCGCGAAAAACCCTTTGCTAAACAATATTTACACAAATTAAAAAACTAAGGTTTCATTTGAAACTGGAAGTCTCACTTTTCTTATATATTTAATTGTATATGAATATAGGGCTAATATATAGAAGCAAATAATCAATATACAGGGTGTTTGGTGCATAGTGTGCCAAATTGAAATGGCCGACAGAAAGGGTTATCTGCTATCCTTTCAGGCCCCTTAACGCTTCCAATGCCCTGTGGGATTTTTCATATCGACTTTTTATCTTTTTAATGAAAAAAATCCCAAATTCTACATTTAAATTCAAATTATAAAAAAAGCATTAGGCGTAGACTGCGAATTTCATTTTTATTTTGATGTGTATTGTTGAAGGGTTCTTTTAAATCCAAAATTACTGGCATTAGTGATCTAGTTGTTTTTTTATTCACTCGCAAAGTTTCGGAATAGGCAAAATTTAAACTTAGAATTTACATAGCTATAAAAAAAAACTCAGAGCGACCGGGATTTTCCAACTCCCTCAAAAATGCTCTAGTCTATCCTCTTGCTAATGATGTACCACATGTCATAAAAATCTTTTAATAATTTCATAAATTTGCTAAATTAGTGAATCGGGTCACATAAGGCTAATATTCGAAATTCTGAATAAAACATTATTTTTACTTAAATTATGCATGGGAAACAGGGAAATTCTGTTATCTCACTCTTGCAAAGTAAAATCTATCTTCTATCCCTTTCTGTTCGTGGGTTTTACTTGAAATAAAGAAACAATTACATTTTTATCATTTATTAAAAAACTTTAAAAATCTTGCTCAAAGTGTTGGCCTCTGTTGCGAATGCAGGCCCGACATCTGCTTCGTATTTCGACAATTGTTGTATGAAGTCGTATTTCCTCCTTAATTGTACCGAAACCCGTTTCTATGCGTTGGACAAGTTCCTCCCTAGTCGCAACCTCCATTGCGTACACGAGCTCTTTGGCACGTCCCCAGACATAAAAATCCAACGGAGTTAGGTCTGGAGAACATGGAGGCCATTGAATAGGGCCATACTGCCCAATCCACGCAGTTGGGAACACATTGTCAAGATATTCTCTTACAATCAATCGCCAGTGCGCGGGACAGCCGTCATTTTGAAAAACTATAGGCGTATGAGTGGATTGGGCGGGATGGCCTTATTCAATGGCCTCCACGTTCCCCAGATCTAACTCCGTTGGATTTTTATATCTGGGGAAGTGACAAGGAGTTCGTGTACGCGACGAAGGTTGCGACTAGGGAACTTGTCCAACTCATAGAAATGGCTTTCAGTACAATTAGGGAGGAAATACGACTTCATACAACAACTATCAAAGTACTAAGTAGATGTCGGGCCTGCATTCGCAACAGAGGCCAACACTTTGAGCAAGATTTTTAGAATTCTTTAATAAATGATGAAAATGTAATTGTCTTTATTTCAAGTAAAACCCATGAACAGAAAGACATGGAAGGTAGATTTTACTTCACAAGAGTGAGATAACAGATTTCACCTGTTTCCCATGCATAATTTAAGCAATAATAATGTTTTATTCGGAATTTCGAATATTAGTCTTATGTGACCCGATTCACTAATTTAGCAAATTCACGAAGTTATTAAAAGATTGTTATCACAACTGGCACATCATTAGCAAGAGGATAGACTAGAAAATTTTTGGGGGAGTTGGAAGATCCCGGTCGCTCGAGTTTTTTTTTATAGCCATATAAGGTCTAAGTTTAAATTTAAATTTTACCTATTCCGAAACTTTGCGCGTGAGTAAAAAAACAGCTAGATGATTAATGCCAGTAATTTTGGATTTGAAAGAACCCTTCATCAATACACATCAAAATAAAAATGAAATTCGCAGTCTACGCCCAATACTTTTTTTATAATTTGAATTTAAATGGAGAATTTGGGATATTTTTCATTAAAAACATAAAAAGTCGATATGAAAAATCCCGCAGGGCATGGGAAATGTTAAGGGGCCTGAAAGGATAGTAGATAACCCTTTCTGTCGGCCATTTCAATTTGGCACACGATGCACCAAACACCCTGTATACATAATATTTCGAAAATGAAAATGAAAAAAAAAATTGTATATTGTATGATAATCCGCAGGAAATATTCGAATTTTTTTTTGGCTTCGGGATACTTTCGAGAAATGTGTTAGTTTGAACTTCATTAAATTACATTTGTTTAAGTTGATGTAGCTTAAATGAACAGTACTTACTTCTGAAATTACTATAATTTTGTAATTTCAGAATTTGTCTAACAAATATATATGCATGTTATCGGAACTCGGGAGATACATGAAACAAATTCAGTTATAAAGTAAAACATATCAGCTTTTCAAATATTCAAAAAGAGAATTATATAATTCTACATGTTTTTCTAAATCTTCAGTGCATCGCGTGATAAGCAAAAATACCGATATTTACAATCTCGGGAATGTAGTTCGCTAAGAAATATGATATAAATTATTGATACTTACAGAATAAGTAGACAAGAGTATCACGTATACATAGAATATAGTGAAAAGGCACATTTGTCTACCTGCATAAAAATACAAAGCACTGTATTCAGGTACCGGCGCGGAAGCGTCGACTTCTCTCGACTCCTGTTTTACTGCTATCATGTGTGTGACTTTTTATCGATTAAATATCATTTATAATTATTATTTTCTAATATTTTCTGTAACAAATACTGTTTAATAATGCCATTTTCACAATATATTTCGTACCTTAGGTAATATTTTGCTATACGCACATTCGCACCTCGCTTGCTCCACTACTTCTACTTCAATAATTTTCTACGGAAATTCTGTAACTTTAATAAAAAAATTTGTAGACATTTTTTGCTTAAAAATGTGTGCTTTTGCTTTATCGGTATAATTCCCGGTAGCATAGCCGTAAATTAAATGATATTTATTTACTTTTATTGAATCATCTATGGAGTTGTTGTAAACTAACTTTATTTGTTATAAATAAATAATTTACATCATGCCCATCAATTAACATAAAGTAGTAAAAAAATATTCAATTTATTTCAAAAATAGAAAAAATGATTCTAAAAATTGTCGGTGGACGCCCATGACATTACTTGGATTATGAACGATTCCTTTGTCGCTCTTTTGTTATGATTGTCCAATCGACATTAGACAAAGTATATCCCAAAAGGGTTTCCGTCGAATAATTCGAAAAGGATCACATTTAGTGGAAAAAAATGATTGTATCACTTGGATAGAAATGCCATGCCGCAAGAAGAACCTCAAACCTGAGCAAGTAAACAAACGGTATGCATCAAAGTTAGCACGAACATTTCCTCTTCGTTATTATCAGGGATGCGTCAGTAAATACCCGATATTCCGGGCACTCGGCCTGTTTTAATGTAAATCGAGTTTCACTAGATAGCCGAACAGCATTTTTTAGCAGTATTTTGCATTTTGTTAAAAAACTGATTAACCGATTTAATGCTGTTGGACCAATTTTGTAGATATTTTTTTATATCTATAGCTTCATCTTCGGAGAGGTTCAAAGTGGGTCGAGTTCGGTGACAGACGCGAATTTGGTAGCTCCTGCAAATCTCGAAATGAAGTCGGTTAAAACGGTAACAAACAGTACGAAATTGTGTTGAATTAAACCGTGAATAATTCTACATTGATTGATATAAATTAGCACGAGTCTTGCTATTTCATATAGCTGCTATTTGATTAAATTGTATTAGTCGAACATATGCTATGTTCGACACAAAAGCGTATATAAACAAAGAAAGTGCAGGCCTGGTCGTAAAATCTATACCTGGGTCCCCTTTTCAAGTGAATGATATAATAACCAACGTGTTTATAAGGTAGCATAGTGTAGATGAAACAAAAAAGTTTTGTTTAACTGATAGCTTAGTTTTTTTAATGTATTTTATTTCTTCATTTAACTGAAAAAAATTAAAACTGAAAAGATATTAAACATAGGTAATGAAGTAGAAGAATACTCAGAATTGGAAAACGGAAACTAGAACTAAAACTGATTACTTCAAAACAAACCAATATACAGGGTGTACAAAATATTATCTCGAAGGTCTTTCTCACAAACCGCTGAAATAATATCTTCTTACCGCGAGACAGAGCCCTTCCCTGCACTTCCACCGTAAATGGATATTTACCTGTGGAATGGTTAATATAAATAAAAGCTCATTGCGGCGAGCTAAAACGCAAATTTCTGGGAAACATGAAACCATATACCTATGGACGCAAGCAGGTAGGAGGCGGTGCGCACTGCTAGATCCAGAAACAGAAGAAAGAGAAAACTTGGAAGAAGAATACATAAGGAGGTGATAGATGGAAACTTAAAAGAAGCATGGTAACTAAAAAGAACCATCTTGTTAATTAAACATAGACGCACTAATTTTCAACTGTTGAATATCAGGTACAATAGTTATATTAAGAGGTACACATTCCCGCTGAAAGACCCTGGTTGGCCTTTTTTTTTCGAAAACTCCCTTGTGCCTGGACTGTATAAATTTTCTTCTCCTGTATATATAAAAAAAGTATTTTTTTAAGCTCTATGCAGTATCCTGGATTTTATAAATTTCTAAGTAAACTATTTCTCAAGTTCTCAGATACTCAAAGTATTCACAAATTCTTGTTAAAGAATGCGCCGATATTCCAATATGGAAAAAACTACGTTACCATTGTTATCATTTTACACATTTATTGAATTTTATGTGAAAATGTTAAATCTAAAAGCGCAACCGTATAATGAAACAGATTCCAGTACAAAAATTGGAACTTGGTTGTACTAGTTTTATTTATCTAATGGTTATCGACGTAAAATGCCAATTCATGAAAAGCAGTTGAAAATAGTATTATTGTGTTTTATATACAGAATGTGAGTTTCATAAAATATCTATACACGATAACAGCGGGAATTCAACAAATAGGTATTTCATATTTCAAACTTTTTATCGTTCATAAAGGGTGTACTTATAACTTTTTTTAGTTTTCCTGCACAAAGCACGCAAACTAGCATTGATACGTATCCCAACAGGGGCACTAGATACTATGGGTACTTCAGTGACTAGAACGTACGATTTGCTAAGAATATAAATTGACATGTCACGTGAAATTACATACATTTGGGAGTGTTTTTCACACGGTATTGTTAATGAACCCCGCAAAATGCTCCATTTCAAATTAAATAAATCTTTAAGAAAGATTTAATTTCACCAAAATTTACATCCAAAATTGTCTTTGTAAATTTCTCATTGCGCGAAAGACAAGAAAACGCCCTTCGGCACCGTGTTTCGTCGAAAGCACAATAAAAATAATTTCACTAAAAATGCACTTGAAAATAACTTAAAATATTTTTCAGATGCGAACGGCGGAAAACCGCCTTTAAGCACGGTCGCGCACGTCGTTCGAACATTTTTTGAAAGTACCCAAGAATTAACATAAAAATTTTCCCATCACGAACTTTTGGTGTAACGGTTTTAAACCTAAGTATTAAAAAGTGTTTCACCTGTGCGAACGGCACAGCTAGTTTTTAGTTGGAGAGCATAGGGGCGTATATTCGACGCTGTGCTGGAAAACCACCCTCACGGAGTTGCGAGTTGCCACCCCTATATCCTAAGATGCAGGAAAAACAGAGAGAAACTAGCCGGATTTACATTTCTATGGATGCTACTACGATTGGAAAAAACCGTGCTGTACACTTATAGCTTGAAACTCATGTCCTATTAATGTTATTAAGTAACACCTCCCGAAAGGATGTAAACTACGGTCATTCAAGGTGCAACGAAAAATTTTTTGAAAAAGCTTGTAAGCAACAGTATAGCTTTTTCAGTAGTCACTGCAACATTTTTTCTTCGCATCTTGAATGATGGTAGTTTACATCCTCTCATCCTTACATCATAGCGTCCATAATAATGTAAATCCGGTTAGTTCCTCTCTGTTTTCCCAGCATCCAACGGATATCATAGTATCCATGAAAATAGAAATCCTGTTGGAATTTTACGTTGTTTCTTATTTTTCTCGTGTCCTTTCAACTTAGGGGTGTAGTCCAGTAATTCTACGGAAAAATGCAAAGATGACGCTACCCGGAAACAAAAATAGGATAGTGTAGAGGAAAAAAAATCTAAAAATGGCAGCGTTTTTTGCATCGCTCTAAATGGTGCAGAACATAACCTAAAAAATCAGACAGTCGAAAAAACGGCTTCTTGCAATTTAAGAAAAAACGAAGCATCCTACAAATAAACATCTAACAAAAAAGTTGTTGGTAATGAAAAAACCTATTAAATGCGACCAACAGAATAAAGATTTGTTATTTATTTTCCGAGACAACCTAAAAATATCGTAAAAAATCTGTTTTATTGTTTTTGCTGTGTTTGTTATTTTGAATTAAATTGCTCCACGTTTCGTGAAAATGTTGCCTCTGTTGAGTAGAAAAAGAGGATTTTTGAAAAATTTCCAAAAAAATTAGAAATACGCGATTTATAGAGCAATTACGAAGAAAAACACCTTTTCGTAAATCGGCCATTGCCCACGATTCGGATGGCCTAGAGAATCAAACCTGAGCTCGAATTCTTCATAAGGGAGAGTACTATCATATAATTTAAGATATAAATATTTTTAGTCACTTCGTAACCTCAAAAAAAGCTAATTAATATCGTAACGTTTTTTGAGCATCCTACGACCATTTTTGCCCGAAATCATTCATTTTTTATTATTCTCAACGGTAAAAGAACTTCATAAATAACTGAGCTTTGTTAACAATGTTGCTTACGCTTGTCTTACTATTGTCTTGTGCAGTGCAAGGTGTATTTTTTTTGTTCTCTCATAAGGAAGTACATATTATGGTGTATTTTTATGTTTGTATAGAGCCGTAGCGTGTCATAATATAGGTCATACAATCGCTCGGTTTGAATTCATATATGCATACACAGTATACGAAACAAAGCACAAAATTGTCTTTTGAGCACGTTGTACTGGAACGTTCGCTCTAACTGATTTCTCCTCCATCCGTTTATGTCTCTCTATGTTCTCTCTCCTTCTTCTTCTTTCTCTCACTCTGTAGGCTGGCACGAACAATTCAAGAAGTAGCGGTACACTTCGAAAATTTTGACTGACGTCTGCCGTCCACTGAAAAAAAAGCATAAGTAATATTTTTAACAATACGCAATTATTTATGTAGTTCTTTTACCGCTGAGAGGATAACAAAAAATGACTGATTTCGGACCAAAATCGTAGTCGTAGGATGCTCATTTTTTAAACGTTTGTGAAAAAGTGTATACTATCGATTACTATACGCGAAATTTATAATTACTCAATTCAAAGAGATACTTCGCAAAAACAACCAAAAAAGTTACGATATTAATTCGCTTTTTTGAGGTTACAACATGACTAAAAACATTTATATCTTAAATTATATGATAGTACTATCCCTTATGAAGAATTTAAGCCCAGGTTTGATTCTCTAGGCCATCCCAATCGTGGACAATGGCCGATTTACGAAAAGGTATTTTTTTCGTAATAGCTCTATAAATCGCGTTTTTCTAATTTTTTCAAAATTTTCCAAAAATGCTCTTTTTCTACTCAACAGAAGCAACATTTTCACGGAACAAGGAGCATTTGATAGGTTTTTCACGACCTACAACTTTCTTGCTTAACTTTTACTGTAGGATGCTTCGTTTTTTCTTAAATTGTAATTAACCGTTTTCTCGACGTTGTCTATTTTTTAGGTTATGTTCTACATTGGCTAGAGCCATGCAAAAAACGCTAGCTTAGAATTTTTTCCTCTACATAACCCTATTTTTTGTTTCCGGGCCGTACCGTTTTTGCATTTTTCAGTAGAATTACTGGACTAGTGGTTGTTCTCAACAATAAGGGTAGTTTATGAAGGTTACGTCGGACCTAATGCAGTTTCTTATAACTTTAACAAAACTAAGACATTTCGAGCTGTTTCAGCAGTCACTGCTGTTTTGAATTGTATTTTTTTTATACATGAGGGTAGTTATCGCCCCTCCCTAGGGGTGTGTTTCATATCTATTGTATGTACGCTTCTATTTAACCTCAATTTTTATAATTCGATTGATTAAGATGTAACAAATATTCTCGGCTCTAGCTAATGATTTTGGAGGTGTTCGAATTTCTTTGGCCTCGGGTTCGGATTCAGCGACCGAAAATACATAGGGATACATCGGTCTGGTTCTCTGGTCTGAACTTTTTTTTGGGGGGAGCTAGGGCTGTGTAATTAACAGATTCTTTAAGTTAATCAAAACTGTACATTAAAAATAAAAATAAGAAAAATGATCTAGTTGTAACCAACTATTTTTCAAATATAGTAATAGACGTTATTTAAATCCACAAGCTACTGTAAATTTCTCAACAAAATTGTTACAAGAGCCAACGTTAGAAGTAAACTACGCACGTACAAAAAGTGTTCTGTGCATGCACAATTCACATTTAATCACCTAAAGATAAACATGTTTTTATATTGGGTAAATGAATACAAAATTTCTTGTATCACAAGAGGGCCTAAAGTTAAATTCGTACCAGAATTTCAGAAAATCATACAGCATCCTTCACAAATGGAGCATTATAAAAAAAAAAGCAAAGGAAACCTTGTATTATGGTCATAATTTTAATTAAAAACTAAATGCAGAAAACACTTATTTTAAATCTTAAAGACTGCTTACAGTTATTTTATATGTCTGCATTTAAAATTATAAAATGTTCGTGCAGTAAAAACATGATTCATAAAAATTGTACAAAATATTGAAAATGAGGATATTAATTTCCACAACAACTGTCGAGAAATATTAACTTTATTTCAAACATTTTATGGTTCTAGGAAGTAAGAAACGTAAAAATTGTAACATATTACTGATAATTCGATAATTGATAACGTTACTACAATATCTTACGTAAACTGAATGGGGGTGGGGGGCATAAATCTCCCCGAATTGAATGTCCATGGATAAAGAAAGTTTTGCAGATGAGTGGCAGTGATGTTTCTAAGTTCAGCAGTCATAACAGACATGCAACGACTTCAAAAGCGTATGCTTTTGAGATCTATATAGATCTGGTCTAAATATTTACTTAATTAAAAATACAGCTGGTTGGTCCAAAATTCAATGGTTTTTAATACCTTCCATAATAAGCCTTTAGCGACTAAGGCAGACAATTTTTCCAAATGCATTCTTCGAATTAGTAACGATAATTAAGATTTATTTACTTAGGTATATCACCCTTTTTATAACATGCAAAAAAAAAGTAGAGCAAATTAAAATATAGCTATTTTTGCACTCAACGCACTTGTCTGTTTTGGTCTTTCAACATCTACCAGTACTATCATAGGAGGACGAAGATGCGATGAATAATTAAAAGATTGATCGACTTACCTGTAAGGAAGATCCAATCTTAATTATTCGAGCATCGTAGTCCTTCTATGATAGGGGCCACCCGCCATGTTTATCCCCTATGGTGCGATTCGTTCAGCCACAAAATGAACTGAGCACGTAGAGGTGTTTTAAAACCTCATGAACCGTGACCTTCATATGTGCACAGACATAATCCCTCCTGTCGACTCTGTTACACTTCTTAAAATTATTATATTTATTGGTTACAATTTATCCCGAGCTCTTGTTTATGTATACAGCAAGGCAGCCTCCAGTGTCTTCAAAAACATACTTATAACTCAGATTAAATCTTGCCTTTTGCGCATTTCGCGGCTCATGAGATTCTGAAACACCTCTAACCGCTGACTGTTAGTTGGTATGGATATTGGGTGAATTTTGCCAACGTCTTCAAAATTTGTGCGTGAATCATGCCGATAAAGTGTACCTACGAGTACTATCATAGAAGGACTACGATGCTCGAATAATTAAGATTGGATCTTCCTTACAGGTAAGTCGATCAATCTTTTAAGCGTATTTTAAAAGAAGACGATTAATTTAATAAGACATCATATTTCTTTTCATTTAACAAAATAATTTATTAAATCAATTGACACTTTATTATTTATGTTGATAATTAATGAAAGGATTTATTTAAATAAAATTTATATTTAGTTGTGAATATAAGAATGACACTTTTATTCGTCGAGTTTATAATTTAAACAATATTTTTTTCTCCGTGAGTTGATTGCAAGGAGATATGCAGTTAAGACAAAAATAGTAAAGATAAACATTTAGCGATTAAGACGATCATACTGCTGGCACTCATCAGTCTGGTACGGTGTAAAATTCATGAGTTTAGGAATTCAAATGCGAAATGCTTGATTGCTGTATAAAGCAAAACGTACAAGTTTACGCGCATTTCCCTATTCAGTGATTATTCTGAAGATAAAGCTGACTGTAATTTAAAATTTCCCTTGAACTTTAAATTTAGATCCCGGCTGAAAAATGATAATACCAAAACGATACGTACTTTAATAATCTAATAATAAATTAAATCATGGTGATATCTATTCAAGTTTTCTTAATTCCTTTATATTTATTATTCGTATCCAACTGGCGATTCGAATGAAACGGAGGAAAACGTCACACGGCGTCATTTTACACCAGGGTGAGCCTTTTTACTTCAATTTGAACATTTTCTGAGGTACTTAGAAAATAAATTACTATTATAATATACAGTATTCTCTTCGCTGCCGCGATTTCATCTTTAAAGCAGACTTTGTAAAAAAGATCATCTGCAGCTTTTTACAATTCATCAGTCTTTAAAGAATATTTTGAGATTTTTTTCCTCTACTGAATCCATATTATGACGCTCTTGCACAGAATTCCTCTTACCGCAGTCAATACTGTGACCTCAGTTACAAGTAGCAAGTGATGGTGTCACACCGCTTATAATATTCCCCTTGAAGTGAAAGAATCTGACTTTACGGGTAAGGCTTATCCCTTCATAGAATAAAAATTTTCTACTTTAGTTGATCGAGACAAAAAAATTCAAGCAAAAATGTGGATTTTGCAAACAGTAGGAAAAAACTATCTATGAAAACTAAAACAAAAACTAGGTATTTGTAAAATTATTGATTTACAATCTTTGCATTCTTTCTTATTGGACAATTCACATTCTAACACTAGTTTCTACACGGTCCCCTACGGCTATGCAGAATAAACCAGTATCCACATAACCCTCTACGGCTATGAAGATTCAATTAAGATGAGAACAAAAAGGCCTAAAATGAATTTATTTATATACCTCGTCTTTTAAAAAAAATTTCATCCAAATGGATTACATTTTCATTAAATCTATCATTTTGTTCTTTTTTTGGAAATGCTTGGCCTTTAAAACGTTTTTCGCCCTTATTCTGGAGCTTATCAGAAAGGCACACAGCCACTCGCACGATGTTTCATGCAAAAACCAAACCAATTACCAACTTTTTTGGCATTGTTTGACATTCTGAATGAAAAAAAAGCAGATTTTTCACCTGCGTTACCTAGCTAGTAATGGAGCCTACATATGCTATACATGTAATGAAACATTCTTTATAGGATTTTGCAAACAGCAGAAAAAACTACCTATATGTTGGTGATCGAATTCTGAACAACTTTGAAAATGTCCGTCCGTCCGTCCGTCCGTCCGTCCGTCTGTCTGTTCGTCCGTCACGTTTCTTGTAAGCACGATAACTTAAGAACGAAAAGCCCGATAGTAATAAATTTGGACAGTAAGTTAGTGGTAGCTAGATGAAGAACACTATTGTTTTTGCACAAAATCGATAGATAAATAAAAAAGTTATTAATTTTTTAAATAAATTTAAAAAAGGATTGTTTTGTAATTAAACAAAAAATGTTTGAAAGTAACATCATTTACAAAAAAAAAACTGCGAAGAGTATCCTATAGAATGTGCAACAATTATATAACGAGTGTAGTAAATCGGCGAAGACTTTAATGGTTAGCTTGTTTTCATATGTCGTTTCATAATTAATAATTTTTTAGAGTGACCGCGATGGAAGTTCTGTGTAAATACCTTGACCGATTTTTTCTTTTTATGAAAGTAGACTTCATATGACCTACTTGATTTTTGTTTTAAAATGAAGTTTGAGAACTCTCCTATCTATTATAATTTGTTTGACTCACAATTTTTGTTAATTCGTTTGTCAGACTTAATTTTGAATGTGCAGCATCTATGTATCAGGGTCAATTACTGGCATCTTATAACACCTCCTTAAAAAAACAACAGAAGTATAAGATCCCTTCTATGTATAAAAATTGGTCTGTCGTTGAAAAAAGGGTGTTTCACCATGTCAGACTTAATTTTTAAGCGCCGTGGCAACGCATTTTTTTAAATAAGCTTTTACAAGGGCCGCGTCAAAACACCACCTTTAATTTTGTTTGTAATTAAGAGATCTCTTTTATGCATAAAAATTGATCTGTCAGCGAAAAAATATTTTTCACTACGACAGACTTCATTTTTTAAGTGCCGCGACCACATTTTTTTTAACGTTTGACATGGTGAAAAACATTTTTTCAATGACAGACAAATTTTTATGCATAGAGGAGATCTTAAACTTGAATCAATTTTTTTTAAGGAGGTGTTATGAGATGCCAGTGATTGATCCTGATGCATTGATGCTGCGCGTTCAAAATTAAGTCTGACAAATTAATTAGAAACATTGTCAGTCAGAGAATTTGCAATAGATAGGAGAAATCTTAAACTACCGTTTAACACGAAAATCAAGGTATTATGAAGTGCACTTTCTTGAAAGGAATAATTTATAAAAAATTTAGTGTGACAAATTAATTAACAAAAATTGTCAGACAAATTTTTTTCAAAAATGGTGCATTATTTACCACAAATTGCAAAAATGTCAAGCAGGTGTTTGGAAAAGTATACAGAATCTTTTTTTTAGCTAAATTCAAAAATTCATAAAAAATAACCATTAACAATTTTTTACTAGTCTGGCGGGCGTAACACGATTTTTACATGCTTTGCAACCATTTTCACCTTTGAAATTTGAGATGTTCGATGGGGTACCTCTTTTGTCGTGGGAGCTCGGTCTAACAATGCTCATACACTACACAGTTGCATGCCGAACAACTTTTACTCTACGTTCTCCACCACTGCACCATCAGCGCTCGTGATGTGAACAACTCAGTCGTTTTGTAATCCGAGGACGACAACCGTAAAAAAAGGCTGTCAGCAAGGAGCATGGAGATCTAGCCGAGATAAAAACCATTATATTATAAAACACGAATTGACATTGAGTTTGCCTGTATGCCATCGTGGTCGCCTAGTTGCATGCCTCTAATTGCAGAAATGCAGGAAGACAACTTAGTAGGGAAGTAAAAAACGCATGACCGAGCCAGAACAAAGTGGAAGAGATGTGTGTGATGTGCATGTCCGCCCAGCGGCGAGGTGGCGACCTCCGCTGACACCGGAAGTGTCTCTTCTTGACCAGAGTCAAACAAAGGAAACTGTGATTGCGCTAATTTCCATAAAGACAAACAATTTCGGAGTTTTAAAATAGTGTAAAAGGAGGAGAAACTCTTACATTTATTTTAAATTTAATTATGAATATATATGAATATCAAATTATAGACCCATAAGTTTAATAAACAATGTTGGTAATATTTTAGAAAAATGTCTAAAAGATCGATTGATTCAATTCTTTAAGAAAAATAACATTCTCCACGAAAATCAATTTGGTTTCTTAGAAGGAAAAAGCACTTCTGATGCAATGTATGAGGTTGTCAAAACCATCACTGAGAACATGAATCTAAATAAAAAATGTATAGCAGTATTTCCAGATCTAGCGAAGGCATTCGATACAGTCAATCATGAAAAACTTGTAAATGTGTTAGATCTCTAGGGTGTTCGTGGGGCTGTATTGAATGTTTTAAAAAGCTATCTATTACATCGACAACAACATGTCGGAATTAACAATATTCTAAGCGAACCGAAGGTACTGAAAATAGGTGTCCCCCAAGGCACAGTCCTGGACCCTATTCTCTTCATTATTTACATTAACTCATGCTACAGCTTAATACTTGTTCTAAAATAATATCATATGCTGACAACACAGTTGTTTTATTTAATGGAAATACATGGGAAGATGCTAAAGAAAACGTCCAGAACGGTACATTTCATATAAAAAAACTGGTTAGATACGTATCAGCTTTCTCTAAATGTGGATAAAACAAAATATATAGCTTTCTCTGTTACAAATGTAAATCGACCTAGCTTTCATACAATAGGTATATCGAATCTACATGATGATATAAAAGAAGTTGACCATATAAAATATTTAGGTATAATGATTGACCAAATTACCAAATAGGACAATCATATTAACTATTTGGTAACTAAAGTAAGAGCATTAATATTCTATCAAATAAGGGTAGTATTAAATAAAAGAATCATGTTATTAGCATATAAACCTCTAGCTGAATCGCTATTTCGCTATGGTATTCTGGTATGGGGAGGGCTTGTACTCTAATGCACTAAAAAAATTAAGCGAAATTCAAAACCATATATAAAAATTATATTTAACAAGAAGAAAATGTACCCTACTAATCTTCTTTACTCAAAGGAGATAAGCAATATTCGATCTTTATATGTTCTCAGTGTTTGTTTATACACATTTAAAAGTGATCATATGAAAAACCATACCTCAAGTAGATATGCGACACGTAGTTTAACAAGTGGTCTCCTCAAAATTCCTCCTAGCAATATAAAGCTTAATCAAAGATTTCTAACATATCCATCACCAAAATTTTATAACATATTACCAAAGGAAATCAGAGAAAGCCGTAATGTAAGAAAATTTAAAATATCGTGCAAGGAATACATCTACGATAACTATTATCTCTTCTCCAAGTTAATGGAGAATTAGTTAGTATTAATTACTGTATGTAGTTAGAAGTTATATAATGATGGCCGTTATAATTTTGACTATTGTGATTATAACTAACGTATATATAACTAAAATAGGAAATAGGTAATTAGTTAACATTATTATAAGCTTAGTTACATATTTATAAGTTGATATTATTATAAGTTGATAGTACATGTTCACGGCTATTGCAACTTTTCATCATATGCACAAAACAAGTGTTTACTCACTTAGGTGCATATTGTATCTTATATAATCTTTGCCTACATACTATCTGGTTCGTTTATTTTAATTTTATTTTTTTCCCACTTATTATATGATTCTAAATTGTAATGTTAGGTATACTATAATATCATCTGTAACGTAATATTTAGAATTGGAATTGTAATCTAATTGTAAAGCAAATTACTGCCAGATTATGTAAATTAAATTAAACTAAATAAATAAATAAATAAATGAAATAAATTTAAAAAATAAATATGTATACAGGGTGTTAAATTTCAACTCCCTGGAGAATAACCCCGTTAGTCTTTATAATTTGTTTACTATTTTTGGTAACTACAATATTATCATATTGACAAAGTTTCAAAACATTAAAACTACATTTATTTTCAGCTCCTCAAGAACCACCTCTTAAAGTGCCCAGAATTTTTTCAATATTTTTCTTGTCTTTTAACAACTCATTTAGAAGGGACCCCGTACCATTTCCATTGAAAAAATGATTTTGGTAGTATTTCCTAAAATTATGGAAATGAGTGCTCAAGGTTTCCCCGAACAAAATATGTGAAAAAACTGCCTTAATGACTTCCTTGTAGAATTACGATACCCCGAAGGTAAGAAAGCAACATATAAATATTAATATCTATATGCTATACCCATTGCACAATGTTTAAATATGTTAAATAATAGTGGAAAACAATGATAGAAGTTTTTAAAAAAATAAAAAATATATCTTCTACTCAGAGGAAAATCATCATTATATTTGATAGAAAATGATGATTACCCTCGGAGTACAAGATATATTTTTTATATTTAAAAAAAAAATTATCATTATTTTTCACCTTTTCTGCAGAGTGAAAATTACAAAAAAAATGCTACTTATAACTCTTCAGTGCCTCTGTAGCACTGTAACATACTTAAATTCAATGTAATTCGCAATAGCGGTTCCTGATATTTAGATAATAATTTGGCAACACCTAAATCTAGAAAGAATAGATCTTCTATTGGTTTAAAGATCATTAAGAAATAGTAAAGATTAAGCCTACAAATGCGGATGCCACTGAAGTTTCGAGCGATTAAGCTTGATCGAATTCGTGAGAAAAGAAATCAATTCCAATTCGAGAAAAATTGATTAGGGAGACTTAACTCATGATCGAACATGCTTCTTACAACTTCCTCTACACATCCCCTCTAGCTTAAACCACCCTCGCAGGTGAGGATAACCCCCACACGAAAAAAAATCGTTAAACTCGAAATATCGTTTAGAGTCACCCAATTTTCGACTGAACGTGTCTCTAACAACGTCCTCTATGCAAACCCCTTAGTTGCAACTACCCTCGAAACCCATATTCTCAGTTAAAGTACCAAACTTAAAAAAATCGTCAAACTTGAATCTTCCTTTTTAGTATCACCCAATGTTTTAATACACATGTCTTGTAAAACGTTCTCTATGGAAACCCATATAGTCTCATCCACCTCCGAAGTGCGGAACTCATATTTACAGTTATGCCACCAAACTTTAAAAATTCGTCAAACTACTCGAATTTTCGTTTAGGGTCACTCAATTCTTCAATAAATATGTCTTGTACAACGTCCTCTATGCAACCCCGATAGTCTCATCCACATATTTTCATTTTTGCCCTCAAATAAAAAAAAATTCGCCAAAGTCAAAATTTCGTTTAGGGTCACCCAATTTTCGACCGAACGTGTCTCTGACAACGCTTTCTATGCAACCCCCTTAGTCGCATCTACCTCCGAAGTGCGGAACCCATATTTTCAGTTATGCCATCAAACCTCAAAAATTCATCAAACTCGAATTTTCGTTTAGGGTCACCCAATTCTTCAATTAATACGTCTTGCACAGCGTCCTCTATGCAACCCCCATAGTCTCAAAACAAAATGACGCCCTCTATATTTAGATGTAAAAAGTTATTCTAGATATGCACAAATTTTCTCAAAACTGTATCTTCGAATGCACACCCTATGATTGAATTTGGAGCTTCTGATGCCTGACTATCATATCATTTGTCAAAAACACCCTCTAACTATTCCATTGACATAAAAGTCAACGGCGTAAAGATTATTTTTCAGTAATACACTGGATTATTGTTTTATTTTGTAGATTCCGCGACTATAAGTTTGACATACGAACACGTATTACAATTAGTAGGGAATTTGAGAAAAAAAAACAGCAAAATTGCCACATGTATATTAACAACGTATACTAAAGAACATCTTACGACGTTAAGGTATAATTAACTGACAACATGACATCATTAATAGATGAACGTAGACTTGTTATCAATTACCATTACCACTAACATGATTGATAATCGGCACGCTATCTCTATGTGTTTGAGGAAGTATAAATAGTAAGTATTAATGTAAAAGATGTGATGATTTACACACATCGATCGGTTTGCTAGACTTTAATAAAAAAATATTTGTTCGAATTAAGTACACTCGTATTAGATAAAAATATCGATATTTGTTTGTTTAATTTGTTATAGAGAATGACTAGCAAGTGTTGAAGAAATAAACCTGATGATTTTTGCTACAGTGGTGGTAGTTTCATAGCGTTAAAATACAAAAGAAACTACTGATTTTCATAAAAACATTTATTTTACTTACTTAAAAATAAAAGGTAGAAATAGAGCTTAACTTTGACATCACATGTTTGTATACAAGTTTTGTAAAGAGGTTTTAAGACACTGGTTTAAAAGAACAAGAAAAGCTCTAGCTTTTCGAACACTAATGGTACGGAGAGAACCTAAAAATCATGATGACTGTTATTTGTGTGTGCAATGTTAGGGGTCATTCTCATAATACCAAAAACTCACAATTACTCAACATTCTGATGTACTCATTCCTATTCCATCTCCAGTTCTGCAAACTGTTAATCATTATTGAACCGTCAACCTCGTAGAAGGTACCTCGACTCTTAAATATTTTATACCCTATGGGCCCATATGACAATCTGACCGTACCAAATACACACGTTTCTTTTGAGAGTGAGATAGTAGAGCCTGCAACCAGCACTGGACAAAAAAATATTGCCACCAAATGGGCATTTGACTCCAATAATGTTGTTCGAAAATGTGAGTGTTGGTATTCGAGTGTCTTCAGAGGCATCAAAGTCTAGATGATTAACAAAGAAATGTATTACTCCTGCTACATATAAAACTGGGACATATTTGTCAAGGCACTGGACAAAATTAAAGAATATTATATGTACTCGTGCCTTTTCAGAACAAATTAAAACGAAGTTTGGAAGGGCCAGAATAATAACATTGATGAAATATAATTATTTGGATTATTATTTGTCATTTTGAAGGAGAACGAAAAAGAGCTTTTTAAGAAAATTGTATATATTTTTTTAGGAAACTACAAATACCCGAAATATGTAAATATCGCAGATAATTCATCAACATAGTAAAGAAATGGAACCAAGGTACCTGTGGCGGCTCGTGATATTGTCTGCAGAGGAGGCTTGAAAGAAAGACAATTAACTTGCAATATGATTACAATTTGTATCTTTCCCCACCACCCCTGAGGTAGTACAACAGCGCGTTACATTTCTTTGTCGTGGGTTGTTCGCCAGGATACCGACTCACAACTTGAGAGAATAGAACTAATGAAAGAATAGAAACAAAAGGAAATAGAAAATATAATGATATGAAAAAATCATTCTCATGAATTTTTCAAATTATTAAACCTGGCCCTGCCCCAAATTGAGGATTGACCATTGGTAGATAATAAACATCTCCAACAATATCATTTGTTTCTAACTGTTAATGCCGTTAACCATTCGATTTTTTTATAATTGTTATCACAAAATCTTCTGTTTTGTTTACCACTTTTAAAAACTAAGGAAGGCATTGATGGTGTAGGCCTGGCATTTCTTTTAATTCTTACCTAAGAGTAGTAAATCCATTTAATAACAAATAATCCACCACGCCTGGACAACAAGAGATGTTGTTGGGAATATATTCTGTATTTTCACCTAGAGCACTCATTTCTAGCCGGCCTATCAAATGTTTTATGTATTTTTACGTGAAGTTGATCTTAACCGGCTAAACGGCAAATTACCACTGACAGTTCGTTTTCTTGTGAATCACCTGAACTCCTGAACTGCACATGCACTATGAAGAACTGAGGACTGAGGCTAGCTGACTTAGCTTGGCTTATTCGAAGTGTTGCTAGACAACGAAAAAGTAATTAAAGGTCATTTATGTTATAAGTAAATGCCTTGAAGTTGGAAGCTATTTTCGTATAAGCGTCGAGCGAAGCGCAGTGTTCATTTAACGAAAGACCAAGTAGACCGGGAAATATGCATACAAATATAGTCTGTAAAGTTATAGGTATGTTTGCGGAAAGAAAATGCAAAACTTTTTTATATACAATGAAAATTAATTAATGAATTATAAACAATAGACCATATTGAAAATTGAGATATACCTAAGTAGACATTTCTACAAGTAAAAGATATTAGTTTGGAAGATATGCTGCTTCTTCCAAAGTCCTCCCGTGCCTCCCCTGACGAGCCGCCACTGGAAAGTTATATATAATAAATTTGTAAGTACATTTTTTGTTATTGATTTGTATATTTTTCGTTCGTTTTTTAACAATCCAGACGTAGAACGAGGTTAATGCCTTTTATGTATATTGTTTATAGAATAAATATGGCAAAAGTATCTTACAGTACGCTGATATATGACATGGATATGCTGTTTCTTCCAAGGTCCTCCCGTGCCTCCCCTGACGAGCCGCCACTGGAAGGTACCATTTATATATAATAAATTTGTAAGTATATTTTTTGTTATTGATTTGTATATTTTTCGTTCATTTTTTAACAATCCAGATGTAGAACGAGGCTAATACCTTTTATGTATATTGTTTATAGAATAAAGATGGCAAAAGTATCGTACAGTAAGCTGATATATGACATGGAAAACAAACGAAATGGACTCATTAATGGAGGTCGTTGAAACGAAAACACACCAAATACTGGTACGATAAATCGACAGCGATGAGAAATGTCTATATGGAGCACTGAGTCGCCAACTTGAGGAAGAAAATATAACATCCCAACCACACACCAACGCTACGAAAAATCTATCAGACGGCATTCATCAAGGGCAGATCAACAGATGATGATATGTAAACCACCAGACAGATCCAGGAAGAAAAATGGAGAGAAGGAACAAAACTACACCTAGTCTGACCTCCAAAGGGCACTTGATACCATAAATCATGAGGCTATAGTCAACACCTTACGCAACAGGGGAGTGCCGCATCCTGCTTGCATACGCTGGCGATCTCCTCATTACTGAGGAAGAGCAAGGACATCGTCAAATTTCTAGGAAACCTGAAACAACATCTGGGCGCCTCTGAAATGAAAATAAACTTCGAGAAGAGCTTAATAGTGTGAGATCCGTTTATTAAAACGAGTCCAGCCAGCGGATAAGAATGCAGAATAGGCGACTATATCCTAAGAACCACGAACAGAATGAAACACCTAAGAACCCATCTGACGAATCATCATCTGAAAAGGAGGGAAACAATAAGGGAAATGGTCAAAGCGGTCTACGGAGTTACAAGAGCTGTACTACTTTTCACCGAAGAAACTAAACCACCATGGAGTCTGATTATACACATAGAAATAAACAGTCATCATACTGCCTACGGCGACGGTGTTAAAAACCCGGCAACGACAAAGATGAATAGAACAAGCCTGAGAAGAGTTGAAAGGGATATGGTCCAATTACTTGCAAAAACAGTGAAACGACACAAAACGTCAGCACTACTAGAGGGGAAGGTAACTAAAAGAATAGAATCGTACGAAACGAAATACTGGGGACGCGTTCAAACATACTGGGACAGAATTACAAAGCAAAAGATGGAATAGAAGCAGAAACGGAAGAAACAGAAGACTCAGAAGAACAGGCATTGGGATCATCTCCTTAGACGGAAACTTAAAATAATCATCTCACAAACGCCTGCACTTCCCATCCTACATTCCTACACCACGTGTGATGTGGTTCTCGCTGTTGGCAACAAGCTCGTCCCAAATTCAACCTGATGTAGACAGCATATTCGGAAGTGGCAGCAATGCTTACCGCACGCAAGCTAATCAATCAATTGTCGGATTGGTTGGAATTTTTAAATAGCGCCTTAATGAACACATCTTTTTTTAATTATTAAAATTATGAAGTAACATTATAGCGGTGGAAATTAATAGAAGGAATTTTAAAAACATTTAAAATTAGTTTCAAATTAAGATTAGTAGCGTCATAAAATTTTTCATAAACATTTATTTTTATAAGCGAACAAATTGTATGAATAGATGTACCTCTCTAAGCGCATATTTTACACATTAGATATTCCTATTTCAAGAAAATTAAACAGCTACTTTCTGGGCTACACATATTTACTGGTACATTAATTTTAGTAATGAATTGGTTAGTTAGTCGATAACACTGTGTTTGTTAAAAATAAACTTTATTATCATAAACATAATTTAGCACAAAAATTTACAACACATTCACATTTGAACAAACAAGTAAACATTGCGCCAGAGTATTACGTTTTCCTCTTAATTTATATATCCTGATAATTGGATACATTCTACATTCTCACTAAAGGCAAAAAAAAAAAATTTAAGGTGCCGGTAGAAATTTCTATCTACTCTATATTTATTGGAGCAAAGCCATTTATTTGATCTAATTTACTGTAAGAGATACAGAGGTTTCTAAATTTGTGACCTTGCCTGTATTTTCGATGTTGACAAATCTTGATATTGTTAACGATACTTTTTCGAAGTGTAAATATAATTTAAAGAGAGTACCACAAAGTGATATTTTGGGGTCACTGCTACTTGATTATCATTATGATGAACCACTATTGTTTACTACTTTCTTTCATCAGCTACAATGAAAAAACTGTGAGGAACAGTCTACAAGGAAACAAGTTACGCACCAGACACTATACACGTCGGTAGAGTTGTCAATGGGTTTTGGCAAAGTACAAATATTGGAGGGATTATTGAGCCAGTTTATTTCCAGACATGAACCCAATTTAACACGCCTGGAGTGGAATAAAACTGGGACTGACGAAGGATAGGCTTGTCCTTGAATGTATATCTCGTCTAATAATCAATGTCATTGGTTGATGAACTTTTGGTATGCAAAATGAAAAAAACTCGTAGAATCTGATTTCTATTGCATCAATAAATTAGTTATGTCACGTTAAAACTGTGTTGAAACTGCGGAAGGTTTTCTATTCATAGTTCTATCACACTGACCTTATCGACTTCCATGAAGTAAATAATTAAGTAAATCAGGCACTATTTGCAAAATATATGTGGAAAGTAAAAATTAGCATTTACTAATAATAAATGTAACTAATTTTCACTTGTCCTTGTTCACGCTCCATGGATGTTCATTGTATTAAACACAAATGACACTGACTAAAAAGCATTGGAATTAATGTTTTAATGAAATTTTAAATTAGTCGATCGGTATTATCTAAAAGTAAAGTTATTACGTCGAAAGTAAATCGGAGCAATGTTTGCTGTTATCAAACGCGTAGGAAACCTAACATTCTGTACAACACGGGATTTTTTTGCCTGTAGGCCTATTTAATAATTAAAAGAACTATTATTATATAACCAGAAATAGTTCATTTAGGGGTTGGAAAAAATACATAAAAAATGAAATATCTTCCAAACGGAAACTACCCTTTGTTTTGCAAAACTGAAATTAGCCGACCAATGGTTAGGCAACCAGCAATACACACCATCATCTCTTCTGGAAGCTTGTAGATGCTCTAGAGTTCTATATTGTTCTGGAATTGGAAATCTCTGGATGGATCTAGAGGCAATTTTGGGACATATAAGGCGAAATCGACGGCGGAGAAGGAGAAGTTTTACTAAAGCGAAGTTTAATACAAAAAGCGAGGTTATAAATTCGAAGTGTAAATATAAACGTTGTAAAAGTTAGTTTGTGTAATCAGTAAATTATTAAATAAAGTGTTAGTGGTTTACCCCTTGTTAAAATTATTTAGAACCCACGGATTCATACAGGGTGTTTCCTAAAAGGGTGAAAACTCGTAACAGTATTATTGGTACACGGGCTTATGTCATTTCGTGGACTTGGAATAATGAAAGCAAGCAACCCATTTCACCTGATAGAGGGTCTAATACATAACACTAAACCACTTCTTGGCCAACCTAGATACGCGACGTTTACCCCCTGCACCCATTCGAAGGGTGAAATATTAAATCGTCGCTAACTTGACCACCCTTTGAGCTATGGCATCAAAAATCTAACGAGTGGAAGCAGTAACATAAGAAAAGGATGAAAGATAAGTTTTATTTTTATTTATTTTTAAGTTCTATTTATTTGTTTATCCATCCTTGTCACAGGACAGTTGATTACACAACAGAGAAAAATTTAAAAATAAAAATGAAAAGGTATTAAATATAGCTAGTGAAATAGAAAATAACCGGAATTGGAAAGCGGCAGTTGAAGTTAATTACTGTAGAAACAAACTAACATACAGGGTGTGCAAAATATTTTCTCGGACCTCTTTCTCATAACCAACCTTCCATAAAAAGCTTTTTTATCGCGTGATAGGGCACTTCCACAGTAAATGAATATTTACCAGTGGAACGGTTAGTTAAAAAAAGCTCCCGGCGGCGAACGTATGCATGTATGTCTTGGCAGACAAACGAAGTGAACGCAAACGGGCAGAAGCAGGTGCACACTGCTAAATTCAGAAACAGAATACTTAGAGGAAGAATAAATAAGGAGATGATGACAGATGGAAACTTAAAAGAAGCATGGAAACTTAAAAGAAGCATCTCTCAAACACCTACACTTCCCATCCTATATCCCACCTCATGCGTCATGCGGCTCTCGTTGCTGACAACAAGCATGTCCAATGTCCAACCCAGCGTATGCAGCCGGTCCGGCGGTATATAAAACATCCGAGATTTGGTTCCGGCACGCGGTTTGGACGTCTGTTGGGCGTGTTCGACGAAAGACCAAGCTGCGTGTTGGAACGAACTCCCATGGATACCCGGAATAGGCAGCAGTACTCACCTTACGCGGGCAAATCAATCAATTAATCAAATCAATCAAAGCTTTCTCAACATTAAAAAATGTGACGTTGTACCAAATTTGATATCTATACAAGATGATTCACGTTTTATTTTTGGTTCCATAACAGACTGATTAAAAATAAATAAATAAAAAAGTAGGTATGCATAGAGTTATCAAATTCGGTACGTCATATTTTTTAATTTTGAGCAAATATTTCTTATAAAACTTTTTAATATCTAGCACGGAAATGGCAGTTTACCTGAAGCGAATTTTATTTCCAAGATGTCACCAGCGCCTTCTATGCATTTTTGAAATTCGAACGTACTGAAAATGGGTTTTGGGCCAAGCAAGAGCAGAATACATAAAATTATGTTCAAAGTAAAAAAAAACCACCACCGGCGCCATCTATATATTTTTGAAACTCTAATGTACTGAAAATAGGTTTAAGGTCAAGCAAGAGCAGAACACGGAAAATTTTCATTGTAAAAAAATACTGTTATTTACACCTATAATAACGCATTTCCGTGGACACATTGTATATAATTTTAATTTACTTTTATTATTCTATTTTTAGTCTTAATTTATTTATATAAAAGTCTGATTTAAAAAGATGTTTGAACATTATAAAGGTCTTCCTAACGTCAGATACGTTAGGAAGACCGTTTACTGGGATACATTATTTGACTCCAGTGTTGCCAACACTACTATTTTTCAGTAAATCTACGGTTTTCTTGTTTCCTTCCCTGTTTTTTGTCCGAACTGCTGAATCTACTGTTTTTTTTGCATATCATATAGATCACTTGTTTTATTAAGGTATTACCTGAGTTTTTGAAAGTCCACCAGAAAGGAAAAATGCCGCACTTACTGGAATAATTAGGTCATTTAGTCAAATTTCATATTGCATTTTTTAGTACATTTATACGAGGTAATTACACACTGAAAATTCTAGGGAATATCACCCAAGCCCCCCCCCCCCCCCCGGCTTTTAAAAATTCAGATTAAGGTAAGTATTGAAACCTAAGGAATATCGCCCCTTGCTCTTTAAATATTTCGACCGATCGAGACAGATATTCAATTTTAGGGAATATCAACCCCCCCTATTCAAACATTTCGATCTAGACAGATATTCAATTTTGAGGAATAGCACCCCTCCGCACTAATTTCAAAATTTCGATCGAGAAAAATATTCAATCTTCTAAGGAATATTGCCCCCCCCCCTCGCTCTTCGAAATTTTTACAGAGATAGATATAGTAGATATAGTTTATTATTATGAATACTACGCCCCCCCCGCTCTTCGAAATTTATATTGAAGATTGGTGGGAGTCGTAGTTACTAACAACCCCCCAGGCCCCGATTTTCTCTCGACGGCCCTGTGTTTTACTATAATAAATTCCCTGTTTTCTACTGTTTTTTCTTTTATTATCTACAGTTTCTTCGCCTAACGGAGTTGGCAACACTGTTTGACTCGTATTTCAAAGTTTTAAGTTTATTTACGTAGTCTATTATATTGCTAATTAATTACTTTAGAGAAATATTTGAAATTCCTACTATTAGCATATTATAATTACCCCTTTATATAATGGTGTAAGACAATACAAAGATTTTACAGAAAACCTCCGACTTAACTTTACCATTTCATTTTAGTTGGTTACTAATACAGTAAGGAAATAATGGACGTACCTTCAGTAATATTTACATCGCTTTAAAATGCTGAACTTTATTCCTGAAAACTGAATGTCCAACAACTTGGTAAACCTACAACTGATGCATGTTAGATAAAGTATCATGTCACGATGTTGCTAGTCTCCAGGAAAAGGAATCAAGTTGTATGCAGCAATTTATGTAATGTATACAGCAGTTGCCTCTAACTACGACTACCCAGGAACTTTTATGGAAAATTGTTATACAAAATATACAAATTTTATTTCATACGGTTTCCTGATATCTCTCTTTCAGTATGGCTGTGTAATGTTGACCAAAAGTTATAACTTTGTCCATTTATAGGTTAATAATAATAGGACTTAAAGAAAATATCAGATATAATAGTATTCAAGAATTACATATTTTACTTCTGCTCTCATAATTATTAAAAATGTTATTTTGGATATTTTTTATCATTGAGCAGACATCATTCATGTTTTCTTAAAAAAATGTTTTCTTAACCGCTTCTCAAGTCACAGGTAACTCCTTGAAAATCCAGAATGATTTTGTGTAAGGTAAAGAGAAACGAGGCCCTACAGTTTATAGTGGAGTCCGAACCACATCTTGGGGATAATTTTATAATTAAAATTATTTCGCGGTGAGCAGGGATTGAACCTGCTTCGCTAGGTATGCCAGTATGCATGCTAGACGCGCTAAACCACTGAGCTACCGTCCCCTAATATCTAATATTTAATACGAAAAAATAATAAATTACCTAGAAATATATTTGTAGCACTTAATATGAATACACCTCTGTATTTTCGTTATTTTTAGAGGTAAATAAATAATTTCGGGCACAACAATAGAACTGAATCAAAGTAGTTTCCAAACGATTCTACTAAAGCCGTTGAAGAATACGAAATCTAAAGAAGTTATTTGAAAAAGTTAGTAAATTTGCAGTTTAAGCTTTTTAGTTATATTGGTACTGATTGAATATTTATTTCTAATTTTGATAATTATTTTCACTAGTCTGCCATGGAAACAAAACAAAATCGCTGTAACAGAGGTAATTTCGAGAGCAATTAATTTCATATCACTTACTTAAATAAGGAATAATTTAAAATTAAAACCAACAAATTAAATTCTAACAATTGTAATCTCTTTCCAGTAGAATCCGTCATCGATTTAGATGCACTTTTAAATGCGTTTTCGATTATTTACAGCAACTTTTCTTAATTCGGCTGCGTCTCGTTTTGTAAATTTCAATCTCCATTTTTCCCCACAAATAAATATTCAAATATGTGGATCCTTGGAGGCCAAAATCCAAAGGGGCTGTTTCACCCTATGCAGTGGAAAATGTACCTACGTCAAATCGTTGCCAAACAAACCTAGAATTATGAATCGATGCTCCATCTAATTGGAAATACACCACTTTCAAGAGGTGAGGCATTATCTTCCCAGCAAACATTTTTTATCAAATTAGTTCCAACTCGACTTGGGAAAAGACAAATTTACTTATTAAAGTGATTATGACGTAAAATTTACTGGAAAATTATACTTCCGATACAAATTTACCAATTAGTCTTAATTTAGATTTCAGTTTATGTAAATAATACATACCAATTAATCTACCATATACACAATTTTCTTTGAAAGTAAATTTAACGAAAGCAGCGAATGAAAAACTACTAAAAAAAATCAGCCAAAAATGGCCTCAAGGATAAATTTCCAACAAAGCGGAAATGGGTAATACAACTAGGTACAGGGCCGTCGAAAGAAAATCGGGGCCCGAGGGGTACTAACATACGAACGACTACCAGCAATCTTCGATATAAAATTTCGAAAAGAGGGGGGTGGCATTCCTAATAATAAAATATTTATCTCAATAAAAGTTTCGAAGAGCGGGGGGTGATCTTCCTTAGGATTGAATATATGCCTCGTTCGAAATTTTGAAGAGCGGGAGGGATATATTCCTTAGATTTTAATTTTTAACTTTGTCAAAATTGCATATTTATGGTTTATGTCGGTCGAAATTTTAAACAGCAAAAAGGGGAATACAATCTTATATTTGTCTCATTATAAACAATGCAAGTCATTCGAAATTCGTTGTTATTTACAATACACTAATCATTTAAAACTATGCCTCTCTCATTTTGCCTAATGTGAATGCTTCTCAACTTCGAGTGAAACCCGGGCCCCCTCGAAAACCTACGGGCCCGGAGAAAAACACCTCCGACCCCTCCCTCTCATCGGGCGTGACTAGATAGTATTTACCTTTTTAGCGACTAAAAATATTTCTAATAGTCGAATATCTTACTAGGTAGATTTTGTTGGAAATCCTACGTAATGTATACCCAAATGGCCACCTATTTGGTCACTTTTATCACACTCCTTTGAAGTAACATTAGGTCGACAACGTCGATAAATACTACCTAGCTTATCTACCTGATCTCAACCATTAAGTCAATTGCCGTTAAAGTGAACTTAAAAACACTCTGAAGAAATAAATTTTAAACCTGCTTGTAGCAATAACCTGGCAAATCGACCTCAAAGTGAACTTGACTATAAAATAGTAATACAGAAGCTAACTTATTTGTATAATTCTTATTATTTTGGTTATTTTAACAATTAGGTAGGTGGTTTAGTTACTATCTAAAAATTATTTCAGTCATTAAAAAAGCCATTAACGTAGTATAGTTGGATAATTCGTGGTGTCAGTATACAAATGAAGTGTGCCAAAAGTAAAAAACCGCTGCCAAGGAATCACTACTTCCATATCCAGATTTCCCAATCAAGTGTCTTTAAAGGAAATCATCTTGACCAAAGAGTTTAACAAATATGAAATTACCTTATTACCCTATTTTTGAATATACTACCTATTGGTAAATTCTGCCTATTTTGTGTGAATTTTAACTCGACTAGTGTGTATGTGTGTATTATGTTGACAAGTGAGTGAACCAAAAGTGAAGCTCTATGAAATTGCAAACTCTTTGATCTTGTCTATATTTGCACTCTAGTATGTAGAAATAATTGGTCATAGAGTGCGTTGCCGTATGCCAGCCGAGCATTCAGAACTTTCGGGTGCCGAATACCAAAGCAATTTCATAGAGCTTCATTTTTGGTTCACTCACTCAACATAATACACACATACACACTAGTCGACTTAAAATTTACACAATATAGGCAGAATTTACCAATAGGTAGTATATCCAAAAATTAGGTAATAAGGTAATTTTATATTTACCTACAGGTAATTATTTGATATAACATCAGAGTTAATAATACTTTCAATGGGTAAAGTTAACCAAAATGTCGTAAATTTTAGGGTAACTTGACCTGTGATAATTTCTACCTATAGAATACTTAGATTTTCGTGGTCATTTTAACTCTGAAGTCTAATTATGACAAGACGCCATATTTTCTCATCGCAGTTAAAGTATGATTCCAAATTAAAATTCGTAAAATAAGTGTGTATGGAAACGAACTGACGAAACGGTAAAAAAATACATAATTATACCTGTGAACTCATATTTAACAAGTATAGCACACTTCGGCTCAAACTATTACTATAATTTTGTTATTTGGCAATAGGAATTTCCTTATAGGGGAATATTTTGGAGGAGCATTATTATTTTAAGAAGTACAGCTGCTATTATTCACAAAAAAATGTTCGGCGAGTTGATTTAAACAAGCGAGAAATGCAAATACTTTCCTCATAAATTGGATTTATTTCAGTTACCCACATTCATTTTGTATCGTTATTGTGAGTTAGATATCTCTTCAGTTTTGTAAGTGACTGACAACAATATTTCGACTACTTATAGAGAAAAATACCAAATGAGTATAAAAATCTTATTTTATTCCGCTTGGTGTCATTCTCCAAATTTACATACGTCCATAGATTCCACCTAAAACTAGTCAACTTGATGTCGAATTGATGTTAACTTTAAGTAACATTCACCTAACCAAGTACGATTTATGTGTGCTTTTACCTGTTTTAGTTGATATAACATTAATTTCGACATCGTCTTATTCTGCTCTTATATCGACTCTACGTAGCGTCAACGTAAATTTGACCAAAACATGGTTAATTCTAATGAAACATATTCTTTATAGGATTTTGCAAACAGTGGAAAAAAGACTATTTATGAGAATTAAAAGAAAAACTATATGTAAAAATATTAATGAAATCTTTACATTTTTTCGATACCCTGACTTCTGGTTATGCTAGCAAATTAAAATCCTAAAATAAATTTCTCCAGTTTCTTATTTGACATTCTCATTATAACACTAGCATCCAACCTAGTCCCCTACGGCTAAGTAGTTTAAACTAATATCTAGATGACCCCCTCCGGTATTAAGATTCAGTTAAAAATGAGAACAAAGGCCTAAAATGAATTTATTTACCTACCTTCTCATAAAAAAAATTTCATTCTAATGGATTACATTTTCATAAAATCTCTCATTCAGTTTCATGGAAATGCTTAGCCTTTGAAACATGTTTCGCCTTTATTCTGAGCTCATCAGAAAGGCACAAAGCCACGCATAACGATGTTTCATGCAAAACCAAGGCAATATCCATGAATAAGTATGAAATATTTATATTTGACACTGACTGATAAAAAACAACAGATTTTCACCTATCTATTAGCTAACTAGTATTGGAGCCTATATACTCTATGCATGTTTAAAAGTGAATTATTTATGCGTGGATTTGTGCCTTTCTGATGAGCTCAGAATAAGGGCGAAGAACGTTTCAAAATCTAAGCATTTCCAAGAAACTGAATGAGAGATTTTATGAAAATGTAATCCATTAGAATGAAAACAAAATTATGACAAGGCAGGTAAATAAATTCATTTTAAGCCTTTGTTCCCATTTTTAACTGAATTTTCATACAGTAGGGGTCATGTAGACACTAGTTTAATCTGCTTAGCCGTAGGGGACTATGTTGGATGCTAGTGTTATAATGAGAATGTCAAATAAGAAATTGGACAAATTTATTTTAGGATTTTAATTTGCTAGCATAACCAGAAATCAGGTTATCGAAAGAATGCAAAGATTTCATTAATTTTTTACATGTAGTTTTTCTTTTAGTTCTAATAGATGTTCTTTTTTCCGATGTTTGCAAAATGCTATAAAGAATATGTTTCATTATTATAAACAAATAATAAATAATTCATATGGTTAATTTTTCGACTAAATTTGTTATAAATAATTTAGGTAGTCTTGATGTCAAATGTTACCTAAATGTTTCCTAGGTTGCTATCATGCTTGAACTACCTTTTTTTCGTTTGGTAAGGCACCTCATGCAGTAATTCTATTAGGTCACTGTGAAAAGGCTAATGTAAATCATTTAAACGCTACGGCAAAACGAGTGAGTTTTCCCCCGATCGCAAATTGTTATTGTAGAAATTTAATATGCTTTTCACGCTCTGTATAGTAGTTTATTTCATATAACTTTCAACACTATATCATTCTTTATCCTAGCAAACAAGTCTTTTGTATTTTGCCTCCAATGTAGTATGTTCAAATATTTACCGTCTTTGTTTATCATTCATGCCTGTTTTAATAATCTTGTAAGTACAATAAAAAGGGTAACAGTACATGCTTGTATGTACAGTATTCACTAAATTAAGAAATGCAAACAAATTTGTTTATTGGTCAACAATTGATAAAACTAATGAGTTCTTTATGTAGGTTAAATTTAGAATCATACAAAATAATGTGCATTTTTTTTTATTAATAATTTATGCGGTAGAATTATGGAAAGTAAAGTTGACAGTTGATAAAATTTCGGACAACTGTAATTATAACACAATGAGTGCTATAATTCCAGTTGTCAACTTTAAACATTGCAAAATGGGATACCATTATTTAAACAACAATTTTCTTATTGCAAACATTTGATTATACAGAGGCAGAGGATATTTAAATGCGGAGGGTGGAATTTGCGTAATGATGAAAACCCGCTATGAGCACTATTCTAAAACTGCTAAAGCGACAGTAGTACTTCAGTCATATGATACTTTTGTGGGAAAAGTCAGAAAATGTTTCTGAAAAACGCGCTTAAAATCACAAAATCGTTAAATTGCTCAAAATTCGTTAAAGTTTCATACAAAGTATATGTACCGAGATATGTACCAGATTCTGAAGTAGCATCCTCCTTGCATAATGCTGGCTGGCATAATCACCTTTATTAACAGTAGTTAGCATAACTCATTCTTAAGCAACAGATCAAAGTGTCTTCATTTCAGGCTTATTAACTACCCTCTGCAGCCTTATCAAAGGGCCGTTGTTCTGCCTTCATGAGAGAAACGTCTAGGTACACCGAAAGTCCGGAGCTTCGACTATGCGCAAAACGTGATATCATTTATCTAATTATTTATTCCTTGTTCTAGTGTTCACCGTCAGCCGATTGGCTGGCGCATACGTAAAGTTATAGCTTACGATCCGAAAGGTCCCGGGTTCAAACTCTTACGTCCGCTGAATTTTTTTTCTTTAATTTTGCAACGATTTATAAATTTTTTCACTAATTCTTTTTTATGATTTCTTTAAGTTAGGTTGGTAATTTTTTATTCTGCTTAAAATGATTTCATTCTTCCGTGTGATTTCTTTAGGTTAGGTTAGTAGGTTTTTATTCTGATATCTAATTGTTAATAATTATTAGCGCCGCAGGCAGTGTAAGCGTTCCAGATAAAGAAATGGGGGGTGCGGGGGTATCCTCCCGCCATTTTTTTCCACAAAATAACACGAAATACTTCAATTTCTCGACTTCCGGAATTTACTACACATTTACAAGGTAATGCGCATGCTCGAAGCTCCGGACCTTCGGTGTACCTAAACGCAATTACTGTACTTCCAGTAATCGTAAAAAAAATACAACCATTTGTTTTTTTGTTGAAATGTCGAGATTTTAAAGGAACCCGTACTAATCTTATAGAAATTTGCTATGTTGCAGGATTTTGTAGATCTTGGCATCGTGATCGAAAGTTGTCATGGGCACAGTTTTTCAGATATCGGGGGTGTAAACGGGGTGCTCATTTCTTGTGGGAAGTGGCCTCCGCCCCTATGAAATTCGCCGGAATCGATATATGTTATTCCTCTCGAGCTCCTGATCAAAAGTTCTTATGGGCACAAGGTCGAAAAATGGACAGCTTTCCAGATATCGCGGGATGCAAAGGGCGTGCTCTTTTTTTATGGGAAGTGGCCCCGCACAGTGGTCCAGAAATAAGTTTTTTCGTTCAAAATTGTCTAGAGCTCTTATTTTGCAACCGATTGGGATATTTTTTTTTTAACATTCGTGATTAAATTACGAAGAAATCTGTCATGGCCGATTTTTGAAACATGAAAACCTGAAGATGGATATGGTATCTAAATGGTCATGTTTTATAAAAATATTACAGACATTTCTTTTTTCTTTAATCAATTAACATAAATCTTGCTACTCGGGGTTTTCGAGGTCGCTGGATAACGAATCTGATATCCAAATTGTTGTGAACCAACCTAAGAAATAATAAAAAAAACATTTTCGTGAAAGTTAATACTGACAAGTTTCAGATATTACTGATTACTATTTTCAAATACAAATTGTTTCAGTTTGAAGTTCCAGTATGAAATTCAAGATGGCGGATCCAAAATGGAAATAAAAAAATTATTTAAATGCATTCTAATAGTTCATAACACCAGCGACATAAGCGCCGACCGACAATTCTTTGAATAAGTGTTTAATTATTGTAAATATTGTTTTACCATTTTATATTAACTCATAGAAATGATGCAAATTGCTTATTTATAATACGTTATTTATTTATAATACATACTGTTAGTTGAATGAACACTTCAGAAATGATTTAATGAGAGTAAATAAATGTCATTTAACCTACCTACGGCTATGCTACCGGCAATATTAAGAATGAACGAAATGCATATAACGGACTTGTAATGGTGAGCCAGGTAAACAATCGACTAATTTCGTATGAGGTAAGCGCATAACATATCTGGTTAACTACATTCGTATAAGGATATCGTTTGCAATATTCAAGTACACAGTCTCGGGTCTTAGAAATAGCAGAGATATAAAAAAACACTTATTTCTATTATCAATTTTCCCTGCCTGTTTGTGATAGAATAACACCCGAGACCGCGTACTTGAATATTGCAAACGATTACCAGTCCGTTATATGCATTTCGTTCATTCTTAATATTGCCGGAAGCATAGCCGTAGGTAGGTAAAATGATATTGATTTACTTTTATTGAATCATTAATGGAGTTTTTCATTCAACTAATATTATGTATTATAAATAAATAACGCATTATGAATAAGTAATTTACATGGTTCCTATCAATTAATATAAATTAGTTAAACAATATTTACAATAATTAAAAACTTATTCTAAAAATTGTCGGTAGGCGCTTATGACATCGCTGGTGTTATGCACTATTAGAATAATGCATTTAAATAATTTTTTTATTTCCATTTTGGATCCGCCATCCTGAATTTCTTACTGGAACTTAAGACTAAGACAATTTGTATTTAAAAATAATATTTTATAGCCACCATATTGATTCCGCCATCTTGTACGACAATTTGGATATCAGATTGTCAGCGACCTCGAAAACAAACGAGCATGATTTATGCGAGGATTTATGTTAATTGGTTAAAGAAAGAATAAATTTCTGTAAGATTTTTATAAAACATGGCCATTTAGATACATTATCCGTCTTCAGGTTTCATATTTCAAAAATCGACCATGACAGATTTCTTCGTAATTTAATCACGAATATTTCAAAAAAAAATTATCCCAATCGCTTGCAAAATAAGAGCTCTAGACAATTTTGAAAGAAGAAACTTTTTTCTGGACCACTGGGCCTCGGTAAATTTCGCTGAAATCGATATATGTTATTCCACTCGACCTTCTGATCAAAAGTTCTCATGAGCACAAGGTTGAAAAATGCAGTTTTTCAAGTGAAAAGTCGACTTTGCTACCCCCGATATCTGGGAAACTGTGCACTTTCCACGAGATCGGTAACTAAATTATATTTTGCGTTTATTCCGTTGAAGGGTTGGGGATAAAGCAGAGGTAAATAAGTAAAGAAAGCTAATAGAGAACAGTACAAATATAATAGCAAGGTGATTTCGTCTAAATAGACTTGGATGCGAAATCTGGATGTGGAAGTAGTGATTCATTCCTTAGGCAGCGTTTTTTTTATGCAATTACCAGTTGAAATATATGAACGAAAGTTTCAGATACCCTGTATACGCATTTTTTCTTATTTGGAAAAATAATGATTTACAATATGATACATGCATTTAATTGCATATAAAAATAATGGCAAGATACAAAAAATAACTGCATTTATTTACTAGAGAGTACTTAATTAAATCAAGAACGATTAAAGGTCAAATAAAAAATATACCTACTACATAGTATTTAATTAACGTATAATTATAACGATTCTCACATGTTTTCATATTCCCCTCATACCCTCTTCAGTGCGCTCTTCTCACATGGCTTTTATTTGTAATTATAATATTTTTATTTTCTTTAATGATTCCGTCTTTATGAAACATAATTAAATCATTAAGTATATTAGAACTTCGATTATCAACAATATTAACGGGAAACACTCAAATGATCACATACATGTAAAACTCAATAAGTGATGACTACAGAGCTTATTTTGGCTTCCAGGCAAATGTCCAAATGTGAAGAGCACGCACCATGGATCCTATAAAAGGACACCAGTACGCACCCTAACATTGACGTTCATGTTTGGTAAACTATATTTTACTTTTTTTAAATGTTACCTGAAGTTTAAATATTAACTTAAAACAAGCTAACCGTTATACCTACTCTTCGCCGATTTACTGCTCTTCGCAGTTTTTTTTGTAAATAATACCTACTAGTTTTAGACATTTTTTGTTTAATTACAAAACATAATTAAAAAAAATATATGATTAATAACTTTTTTATTTATTGACCGATTTTGTTAAAAAACAATAGGGTTGTTCCACTAGCTAACACTAACTTACTGTCCAAATTTTAATATAATCGGTCTTTTCGTCCTTAAGTTATCGTGCTTACAAGAAACGTGACAGACAGACGGACGGACGAACATTTCGAAAATTGTTCAGGATTCGATCACCAACACAGTGATATGAAATTTTTTCTCTGCGAGCAATATTACCGGTTCTAGAAATGTGCCGATCGAATGCAATATACTCTGTTTCGCATTTGCAAAGATTGTGTAATAATCGATATAGTTTGAGACATAGGGGCCATTTAACAAATACGTTCGCTTTTAGGGGAGGAAAGTGAGTAAAAAATTGGGGGAGAGCGTTCATAAAAAGTGAACGTTCTTGTAAAAAAGTTATAGATAAGCAAACTAAGAAGCAAAGTATTGTTACGCGCTGGCACCCCCTAGGGACTGGAGACCGGTACGCTCATGAGAAATAGCCAAAAATCAAGTACCAATGGTTAGGCAACCAGTAATACAAAGCCCGTAATGCACACCATCTCTGAGGCACTGGTAGAAGTACGTTTCTAGAAATTTATAGAATTTAAGATCGAGTTTCTGCATTGTTCCAGAGTACTGTAGAAAGGTTATGGTCCTACTGGGATTTTCTAGATATTTTCAGGGGGCAAGTTTTGAAGTGAGAGGCTAGAAATCCGAAGTAAAAACAATATGAAAATATCAAATAATAAACATTGTCAAAGGTTATTTTAGTCAGCAAAAGTGTATTTTAGTTTATTAAAAGTATTGTGACGTTTCCAGTAAGTTATAAAATAAAAAGTGTTAGTGTTTATCCCTTGTCATAATTTTTGGAACGGATTTTTGTACGAGGTGTTTCCTAGGGGCGGAAACAGGTAACAATATGTTTTACCTTTAAACCAAAACAAGTAACTTTTGTTAACTAATCCATCGCCGTTTTGGCAGTAAACCAGTAAAGTAAGTTATTCGAATTCACTACGGTTGCTCAATACGTTCACCATTTACTTCTATACATAGGTTGCATAGTTCGTTCATGGATTCACGGGCCCTATGCAACATTCCTGGAATATTTCAGAGATTTCACAAAGCCCCAAAGGAAAAAATCGAGGGGGTTAAGATCGGGCGATCGCGCGGGTCATGCTACAGGACCTCCTCTTCAATCCACCTAGTTTTATATACAGGTTACCCCATATTAATTGTGCATGTCCGTGTAGTTGTAAAGATGATTTATTTATAAATTTAACTTGCTCTAGAACCATACGGCTCGTTTACGAACATGGGTTTATTAACAAAAGTTGCTTACTGACACTATTATTCCTGTTCCTTAGAATATGGCAGACAAAGAAAGTGATATGAGAAATTTTCTTCGTGGCTAAATAATTCCGGTCAATGGTCGGTAGCGGAAATTTAAAAAAACAAAAACATTTTTTTAAATTCTCTCTACTGCACACCTAGCAGAATTCTCGTCTGCCAGTGTAATTGAAGTATGTGGAGTACATACGCGGACATATATCGGTAACCATTCGTTTAAAAAAATATCACCGCCTCCATATTCCTCCACCATACCAAAAATTTCCAAAGAAAAAAATTTCGTAGCATATAGCTCGCTTCGATTCCCGGGTAACTTTTCGTCGTCGAATTTACACGCCATTTCCTAGTCTAGCAGCATTCTTATACTTTTTAGCAAACGTAGTACCTGCTAAAATAGATACATAACATTTTATGCATATCTAAAAAAATTATTAAATCTTTTTTGGTTGGTTTTCATTAAATTCAAATCGATAAACCTAAATATCATTTGAAATGTCAAAAACATTAATTTTGGATTAGCGATGTGGGTGGCAAAGTAATTATGAAAAGACAGTTCTGAAGGACATCTGCTGACAACTCGCGGCTTCAGTTGGAACTAGGAATAACCGCCCTTTGAATGATTTGGACCCATGACGCAGATCTGGTGCTTTTTACAGCAATGAATTTCGAATATATTTCGGATGTAGTTTTTTTACTGGAATTAGTTCAGCCGACAGTAAAAAAAGACCAAAAAAACGATGCGATATGCATTGTTTTGTAAAAGCAAAATTATGATTTCATGCCTTCTGGGGTATCACCAGGAGTAGGATCTGAGTTCTGGACTTCCAAATCCTACTGCGTTTTTTGAAATAAACAATTTAGTTTTTTGAACAGCAGGTCCGGTCGGGACAAACAAAAAGCCAACATCTTCGTAATTAAAATTGCAGCAAATCTGCGTTGGTTTTGGGTCATTTGAGTACGTACATAACATACAAAATTGAGTAAATTGGTTAAAAAGCCTTTTCTTTTTCATTTTATCGCCCAGGGACGTTAAGAGTTCCAATCGGCTTCAAACTTTCAGAAAATATACCTCTTATTGAGCACAAAACAGCCTAAAATTTTGGTGCCCAAATATTGGACCCTGTGGACACAAATAAATTTTTTATCTAAAATTTGAATTGCCCGCCATTTTATGCCATTAAGTCGTGTTTTTTTTTTTTTTTTTCAAAATGTAGATCTCGACGCCAGCCTTCTGTTGGCAATTAAAAGAAAATTAAATTATCTTGGCCACTTTTTGGCATTTATTTATAAACCAAGTGGATTTCTTCGGCCATTTTAAACACATTTTTGAAAAATTATTATCAGAAATGAAAGAGAATTGCGAGAACTATAATTTTAAAAAAAAAGTTTATTTTCGTCCATCTGAAATGGCCGAAAAAATTCGTTTGTTGTAATTTAGTTTATAAATAAATACCAAAAAAAGTGGCCAAAATTACTTAAAAAAGAAACTTTTTTTAATGCCAACAGAAAATCTACATTAAAAAAAAATATCCATTTTGGACTTAATGTCATAAAATGGCGGGCAATTTAAAGGACCCCGCACTTTTCTTATGGAAAGTGGCTTTAGGCCAAATTTGCTCATATTGCAGGATTTTGTAGATCTTGGCATCCTGATCAAGAGTTCTCCTGGGCACAAGGTCGAAAAATAGACAGTTTTCCAGATATAAGGGTGCTCATTTCTTGTAGGAAGTGGCCCCCGCCCCAGTGAAATTCGCTAGAATTGATATATATTATTCCTCTCGAGCTCCTGATAAAAAATTCTTATGAGTAGAAAAATGGACAGTTTTCCAAATATCGGGAGTGCAAACGGGGTGCTCATTTCTTATAGAAAGTGGCCACCGCCCCGATGAAATTCGCTGGAATCGATATATGTTGTTCCTCTCGAGCTTCGAATCAAAAATTCTTATGGATACAAGGTCGAAAAGTGGAGAGTTTTCCAAATATCGGGGCGCAAACGGGGTGCTCATTTCTTATAGAAAGTGGCCCCCGCCCCGGTGAAATTCGCTGGAATCGATATATATGTTTTGTTCCTCTCGAACTACGAATCAAAAATTCTTATGGGTACAAGGTCGAAAAATGGACACATTTCCAAATATCGGGGCGCAAATGGGGTGCTCATTTCTTATAGAAAGTGGCCCCGGCCCCGGTGAAATTCGCTGGAATTGATATATGTTGTTCCTCTCGAGCTCCTCATCAAAAGTTCTCATAAGCACAAGGTCGGAAAATGCATAGTTTCCCAGATATCGGGAGTTGCAAAGTCGAGTTTGCACCTCCAATATCTGAAGAACTGTGCATTTTCTGACCTTGAGCTCATAAGAACCTTTGATCAGGAGGTCGAGAGGAATAACATATATCGATTCCAGCGAATTTCACTGGGGGCCAGTTCCCATAAGAAATGAGCACCCCCTTTGCACCCCCGTTATCTGGAAAACTGTCAATTTTCTGACCTTGTGCCCATGAGAACTTTTGATCATAATGCCAAGATCTATAAAATCTTGCAATATGAGCAAATTTGGCAGGAAGTCACTCTCCATAAGAAAAGTGCGGTGTCCTTTTATAGATAACAAATTTGTGTACACAGGGTTTAATATTTGGGCACCAAAATTTCAGGACACTTTGCCTTCAACAAAAGGTATATTTTCTGAAAGTTTCAAGCCGATCTTAAAATCCCTGGGCGTCAAAATGAAAAAAAAAATTCGCCATTTTATTCAATGTTGTATGTTATGTACGTATTAATGATCCAACGCAAAATTGTTGGAAATTTAATTACAAAGATTTTGGTTTTTTGTTTGTCCCGATCGGACCTCTACGACCGGAGATATTCACCTTTTTACCTAAAAAAACCCTGTTCAAAGAACTGTATTGTTCATATCGGAAGTCCAAAATTCATATACCTATATACTCCTGGTGATACCCCAGAAGGTATGGAATCATAATTTTGCCGTTACAAACCTATGCACATGAATGTCCTTTTTTTACTCCACTAACTACAGATAATGAAAATTCACATAACTAGACGGTAACGAGGTCTGATATTTTTTAAAAGAATTTTGTTTACAACAAAAGGAAATGTTACGTTTTTTCAATCAACAAATTTTTTTTCTATTTTTTTTTTATCGATTTCCAACAAGGAATGTTTGATAACTTTTTTCGTAGTCGATATTTTCATTGTTAATAATTTTAAAAAATTAAGAAATCGCGAATTCCTCCTTTTTTGATGATCTAAAACCATAATAAAGGTTTTTTTTTACAATACATAAATTTTGAATCTTTATACCTTGTATCTTAACTTCCAAAAAATGAAATTGACGTATTTAATTTAATACCACTTTTCTTCGATGGCTTTTGAACAATCCATGTCGAAGAGAAGTTGTCACATGGATTTCTGCGTGTAGGTATTTGATTCCTGAAATATTTAAAGGCAAAACATACAGGGTGTTGTTCCGATTAAGTGATGACATGACAGTTTAAAAATATAATAATTTGAATAATCGTGGAAAACACCCTGTAGAACTAGGTTCAATTTTGTACCCCTGTATGTTTTGATTTAAAATATTTCAGCCGTCAACTGTCTACACGCTAACATCCATATGACAACTCTTTGACACGAATTTTTCAAAAAAAGTGGTCGTTATGAGGTATAAAATTAAAAATCGCTAATTCCACTTTTTTTGGAAGTTCAGATGCAAGGTCTAAAGATATAAAAATTTATGTATTGTAAAAAACATTTTTTAGACCGTTAAAATACGAAATTTGCCATTTTTCAATTTTAAAAAATTAAGAACATTGAAAATATCAACTTTACGAGAAAAAGTTATCGAACATTTCCTGTTGGAAATCGTCAAAAAAAATATAAAAAATTTGTTTCAAAAGATGTAATATTTCCTTTGGTCACAAACAAAATTGTATTAAACAATATCAGACCAGGTTGCCGACTGTTAACTTTTGATAATCGGTAGTGCCTCCAGCAAAAAAATATTGTCCGAAATATATTCGAAAATCCATACCACCTGCTCTATAAAAACTTATCAGCCGTTTAAAAGTCCCTGGTAATTTCTTACCAGTTTAACTTTAATATGCCGGTATTTTATATTTGTTGACATAATGTAAAATGTTTAGGTACCTCCAAGCACTAAAAAAAGTTGGAAACACGTGGTTGTAAAACCGAGACCTTGTGTCCTGTAAATATTTTATGTAAAGGCAATGTAATGACTGAACGTCGAACTTAATGGCTATTTGATGAACCCATGTCAAATTAATTTAGGAATACGCTCGGGAATACGCATCCTAATAAAAGGCAATGAATTTACAAAAAATAGAATTACCTAGCATGTTATTGGGAAATAAATAACCTTTATGCCTGTGACTTTTAGAGACTATTTTCCAATAACAAGGCACTGGATAAATCTATTTTTTGTAAATTCTTTGGATTTTATATTTAACAGCTTTTAGAAAATCCTAAAAATAAAAATTAAGGGATTAAGAATTAGGGGATTGTCGAATTAATATTTAGTAATGTTTTAGCTTCACCACGCGCATTAACTATTAACATTAGAAAAAATTACGAAACATTTGCGAAATTAGTTCACTAAATTTTGTAGGACGGTCCTGTGCTGAATATTTTGAAAAGTCAATTATTCAGCAGATATTTTGAAAAATTCTGCACCTTCCTCTCCGATTTCGCAGTGGCAACCCTACCAGGACACATCAGATTTAGTTTCATAACAATTTGACAGGAAGGTATGAGTTTTCGCACTCTTGTTAACTATACAAATGGCGCCATCTAGCTCTGACGTTCTGAGATAATTATCATGCAGGTGTACTTAGAACAGTCGAGGGCGTAATCGGGGCTGATTATTCTATTTTCCCCGAGGTTTTCGTATTACAGACAGACAGTAGACAGTTGGAGCTGAGGCACAATGCAAAAATATCAGTTATAAATATAGAATATAGGTTAGAAGAGACGGAAAACTGATGACAATGCTTTAGGTAAATATGAAAATCCCCCAATGAAATCATCAGCCTCGAGGCATGCTCACTAGAAATTGAAAGGTAGGCTCTCATAACTTGAAAATAAATGAAAATTAAATTAGTTAAGTATTTCATTTTTAATGAAAGTGTGGGATCTTAAGAGTTCTTGTGAATAAACAGATATAACATATACTTACATTTCGATTACATGTCAGAAAGCAATATTTATACCTTATATTCAATATCCTATTTCAACAGTATACGTTGCAATAGAGACAGACAGATATTGAAAATCATATTTTACATTATTAAAACTTCCTCTATTTGGCTATTTTTCCATGAGATTCGCACGTTTTTGTTTTTGTATTGTCCTAATAGGTAACATAGAAACATTATTCTGGAAAAACTGATTAGAAAAATAATAAGGAAAAAGTAAAGCACAGACGTAGAAAACATAAAACATCTTTCTATTATGAAGGTAATTTTATTGCAAAATAAACATTTATAATTTGAATTTGTGACATCTAAATTAGTTCATTCGGTAAAAGAAACTCATTTGTAACATATATTTCCATTTGTAAATAGGTAGTTGGTCCTTATTTCTTGTGGAAATAATATTTCTTTGCTAGTAACTACCAAGTACCTAGGAACACATATCTAATATTGGGTAAAAGAAAAACTGATTTGCAACATACTTTTTCGATTTGCAAATAGTGGATCCGTATTTGTTATGAAACTAATATTTCTTTGCTAGTGGGTAACTATTAAGTAGGCACACCGCAGAGCAGCCAAATATTTTTTATGTTTGGAGTTGTTTATTTTCATTTAATTCGAATCGATAAACTTGAAATGTCATTTCAGACGTTTAAAATTTCCCTTTTGGATTAGCAATGTGGCTAGCAAATTAATAATGAAAAATCAGTTCTGAAGGACCCCTGCCGACATCTCACGGTTTCAGCTGGAACTATAGGAATAACCGCCCTTTGAATAATTTTGACCCATGACGCAGGTCTGTTGCGCAAAAATTACAAGCCGTTTAAAAGTTCCTCAAAATTTCTTTCCTGTTTAACTTTAATATTCTAGCATTTTTTATTTGTTGACATACTGCAAATTGTTTACCTAAAAGCACTAAAAAGTTCCAAACACGTGGTTGTAAAAGTGAGACCTTGTGTCGTGTAAATATTTTATGTAAAGGCAATGTAATGACTCTGAACTTTAACGTCGAACTGAATGGCTATTTGATGAATCCATGTCAGACTAATTTAGGAACACGCATCCGAAAACAACTTGCGCTCGCTTGCTAGTTCCTTGAAGTAACAACGTTTAATTGTGGACAGACACTGGGCAATAGGGAGTGCATTTATTTTGTAAGATGAAAATATTTCTCTTCTTTGTGAGTATTCCTTATCTGGGCACTGTTTACACTTCACATCACTGATAACGCACAAAATATTCTTACCTGGACTCGTTTGCCAGCTGAGACCCCCAATGAACATTTTCCTGAAACAAAACAAAGTTGAAATGGCGGTAGAGGGGGGGGCGGGTGGCAACCACATGTGTTGAAACATGTGCGTAAGCCGGGCCCGAGTGGGTTTGACAGTTCGGTAGCAGGAGCGACGTTGGACGGTTAATATTTCAGCGGGTTTTGGGGTGGTAGCGGTGTTGGCGACTTACCCTGGGTCGTTGGGCACCTCGGCGGGGCTGCCGGTGGCCACAATCTCCTGATTTTGGGGCTCCATAACACTGTTTTGATACGATCTGCTGAACTACGACTAAACTAAAGGTAATAGAGACCGGGATAAGCTATCGAGCTCCCGGAATCGCGTGCTTTGCGACACTATCAACACGATACTGACGGGCAAGGAAGAGCGGCGAGCTCGTGCTGTTCCGACGCCGGATCGTGGAAAATGAACGGGCATGCGCGAAACTTCTGATGGATGAGACAAACAATGACTGTGATTGGGTGCAATCCGTGCAGCACCGTCAGTGCGACGGTGACGCAATAATCTTACCGCTGCGCCTTGCACATTAACGCGCCACGGCCGAGGACGATAAAAACACGGAAATATCGCGGCCGGATGTAGGCCACTGTGCCGGTGCCGTACCTAACAACACTTTCGGCAAGATCTCCTTGAAGATGGCTTGAAGAACGGTTGGCCGCCGCTATCGGACACTCAACTATCCCTCCTGCCGGCCGGCTAACCGTTCGGGCTGCAGTATTCGAGCTTTGGAAGCTCTAGACTTTGCTTTCTGTTGCTATGCTAAGCGGAATTGAAAGGAATGATATATAGGGAGTTCGCGGTACTACGTGCCCTCGACCAAGAAGCCGAGAACAGTACACGGCTTTTTAAACAATTATAATTAAATTTGCTGATAGAGTCGGGTACAATTCAAACTGACGTGTGTCATGGCCGCTAAAACGCCTGAACTAAGATTTTATTTAAAGCATAAGAAATACCAGTAGTTCTCAAACAGTTCTCAGCAATGATATCGCTAAATAATTTAAAAAATATGTAATAAAAGATATTATCATAAAATGTTAAGATTATTAATTTAGTAACTTCATAATTTTAGTGGAATTCTGATTATACAGTGTCCATAATGTTGGCTACATATGGGAAAAAATTGTATTTTTTACATTTCTAAAAAACTCTATTGGGGTTTGTTTATTCATGTACAACAACAAAAAATTACATATTGACACATGTCATGTGATCACCGGTTTGACAGGACTGTAAATTTTATGAAGAAAAAGTGCATATAGAATACAACAAGGACTCCATATAGTCGCGTTATTTTAGCATGAAAAATCTGAAAACCTCAAAAAAAAGGTACAGGGTCAATTGACTTAACTCTTGTTGCAAAGAGTTCAGAAAGGCATTTAAAAAAACAGTACCTTTTATTTTTTGGCGGAAATGTTTGGTTTCATTTCTTTTCCGATAATTGACCAATTTAATTAAATTAATTGAAAAATATGCCATAAAATTAAACGAAAATGGTTACTCGGGGGTTTCTGGGGTCGCTGATCACCAATCTGAAGTTCAATTTGGGAAATTCAAAATGGCGGACCAGAAATCGGGCCATCTTCCATAAGAAGAATGAGAAAGGATATCTTGTCCTTGAAAATCTGTACTGGGGGGTTTTCGGGGTCGCTGATTACGAATGCGAGGCCTGATTTGGTAAATTCAAAATGGCGAACCGGAAGTAAAGTCAATTTATCAGGAAAAATTTGTAATTTTTTCGTTCTTGGGCTGAAAATAAGTACTCGGGGGTTTTTGAGGTCACTGATTACGGATCAGAGGTCCAATTTACGAAATTCAAAATAGCGGACACGGGAGGAGCAGTCAATCACTTCGGAAAACCTCGTATTTTTTACTTTTTAGGGCTGAAGGTATGAAAAATACGAGTATTTCCTGAAAAATATACTACTTCTGTTCCGCCATTTTGAATTCTCCCTAACTGGACATCAGAATCATCACCGAGTCCACCCCCCCCGTTCAGCCCAAAAAAGAAAATGATACGAGTTTTCAGGAGAAATGGAGTGTTATTCCGGTCCGACATTTTGTATTTCGTAAATTAGGCCTTTGATTCGTTATCAGAGACCTCAGAAACCCCCGAGTACTCACTTTCAGTCCAAAAGCGAAAACGATACAAGTTTTTCATGATAAATGAACTCTACTTCCGATCCGCCATTTTGAATTTACCAAATCAGACCTCAGATTCGTAATCAGCAACCTCGAAAACCTCCTAGCACAGATTTTCAAGGCCAAGATAGTCATTGTCATTTCTTATGGAAAATGGTTCGATTTCCGGTCTGCCATTTTGGATTCCCCAAATCGGACTTCAGATTGGTGATCAAAAACCCCAGAGTAACCATTTTCGTCTAATTGTATGGCATATTGTGTATGATAACAAATTTTTCAATTAATTAAATTAAATTTGGCCATTAATATCGGCCAATTATTGGTCCAAAATTTAAACCAAACATTTCCGCTAAAAAATAAAAGGTACTGTTTCTGAACTCTGCCACAAAAATGAAGTCAATTGACCCTGTACCTTTTTTTGAGGTAAAATGCCAAAATGACGCGACTAATATATATGTATTTTCTTACTTTTTATTGGGTATTTTGCCACTGAAAAATATTAAAAAATTTTAATGAAAAAACCTCTGCGCCAAACGGATCAGACAGAGGTTGGTTCTTGAGTACTTGACTGTTTCAAAAAGTCTCGCACCTAAAAATATATAAACTAGAACAATGTTATGAACTAAAAACTGAAAATCAAAGCTATAGGTAGTTAACGTTTCGGAAGAGAATCTACTTCCGTTCTCAAAACTTTTTTGGCCGTCAACCATGACAGTTCTTTGTTTATATATAATATATATGTATATATCGATTTTGAAGCAGATATGAGGATAATAAAAAAGTGCAAATTTTACCCCTACCATTAATTACTATAGGAAAAATCATAAACTCTTGTGCCTATTTCACAAATATTTGATTAGTTTCGACAAAAACTGTATGTATTTTAGTTGAATAAAGGTATTTGCATGTAAAAAAAGAAACGAACCCCCAATATAGTATTTTTTAGAAATCTCAATAATACAAATTTTTCCGATATGTAGCCAACTTTACGACGGACACTGTAGGTATATAGGTTCGGGCACAAATGACACTGATAACAAAAAATGAATTGCCCACTTCAGTCAATAACAATGAGTGATCAGAAAAAGATATCAAAGACTAATATTGCTACAGTCCAGCAAGAGACACGGGAAGGTTTGGGCATTTCTTGCCAGGAAAGGATAGGATAGTAGTATTAGTAGGGGAAACGATGTCAGTAAAAAAAAAAAAATCTGAAATCATTATGAGAATAACGAAAATAAATTATTATTCTATTAGCGGTAATAAATAAAAATTCTAGTTGACAAAATAAAAAAAGACACATTTTTGGGGAAAATAAAGTTGTAACAAAACTCGATCCGCAGTTTAATAAAATAAAATTATAGAATGAAAATTATTAACTTTTAATAGAGCTTAATGAAATAAAAAAAAGTAGAAGCGCTGGGGATCGATCCCGCACCAACCCCATTTTTATTCATTACATCGAGCATCTTACCGATTGAGCTAGGCTAGCTACTTTGTTCAGCTCTAAGACGTGTACTATGTACGTAATAGAAAGTTGTAAGAATTAATGGTTTAATATTGTTCGTTTAACGGATGAATATCCACTATTTACCACTAAAAATAACTTAAATATTTCATATAAAGACGTTTTTCATATTTAGAGTGGTGTTAGTTCACGGAAATAAATAATATTCGTCGTCAAATCACACAGTTTGAGAATCGCTGAGCTTAGGACTATGTTTCTCACTCCTCAGTGTGCATTTCATATTTCCGTCTCAAAAGAAGTGGGAAAGAATCTTGGTAGACATACATTGACAATGTCTTTAGGCTATGGTTTTAAGTTTGTGCGCAAGAGATAGTGAAAACGTATGTGCAATATTAATTCATACAACGGTCTTTTTAAATTTGACCCGACTCTATTCATTATTAGAAAAATGTTGATTTTATTATATGTTTTAATTAAATAGAAATCATTCACACATTCTTAATATGTATACCCACCTAAATACGACAACAAAACAAAATCTATTGTCTTATAGCTATGTGAGTCTGTATATAGGTACCTATAGTCCAGTCATCAAAGTAAAAAATACACCAGAAGCTCGCAAAAAATGTTATCTGAGATTTTCCTTCCGTAACTGTTAGTGCGAGGATTAAACATCACAAAACCACAGAAATCAGTTCTGGGGGTGCCGCGCAAGCCCCCCAAAAAAACACCTCTTCGGTGAAAAAAGCCTTATTTTACTGATAATTAACTCGTTAACCGTTGAAGATATAAAAAAATTGCTCCTCATAAAAAAGAAAGCTTGACTAATTGCCTAAAAAAAAGTCTGTTGTAGTTTTCTTGTATATGCCATGATTTTTGAGAAAATCGATATTGACAAAAATTGCAAAATTTGTGTTTTTAATGCGCGTGAATTTTCGTCTATTTGAAATTTTTTGCGCGCGGCCTATGGAAAAAATTGAATTGCTCAAAAACCAAACAAGTTAGGAAGAAAACTGAAAATGGGTTTTAAAGGGGATATAAAATACTCTCCTGTGTTGCCATTTTTGAGGGCTATTGATATTTATTAGTATATGAAAATAACAATATAGTCACCTCTTTATTTTTTGTGCATCTAACTATTTACAGGCCCACAAAAAATAACTGACTATAATATAAGTTATAAATGCATTATCTTTTAGTTCAAGGTAGTACTTCAATGCAGAAAAAGGAATAAAAATATTCACATTTACAAATTTAGCAACATGTTAAAATTAGCCAAAAAAAAATTAAAAAAGCTGCATATTCAATTTCTTTATGATATTTTCTTAATACAATTTTTAACTATTAAACGATTAGAAACAATAGTTATATGATATATAAACTCAAAAAAAAAATCTTTGAGCTAAATTTTCAAGATGTTTGGGTTGGAAGTACTACCTTGAACTAAAAGATAATGTTCCTATTTATAACTTATATTAAAGTCAGTTATTTTTTATGGGCCTGTGAATAGTTAAAAGTGCAAAAAATCAAGAGGTAACTATATTATATTGTCATTTTTATATACTAATAGATTTCAATAGCCATCAAAAATGGAAACACAAAAGAGTGTTTTATATCCCTTTTAAAACCCACTTTGATTTTTTTTCCTAGCATATTTGGTTTTCGATCAATTCAATTTTTTGTGTAGGCCGCGCGCAAAAACATTTAAATAGACGAAAATTCTTGCGCATTAAAAATACAAATTTTGAAATTTTTTTCAATATCGATTTTATCGAAAACCATGGCATATACAAGAAAATTACAAGAGGACTTTTTTAGGCAATTAGTCAACCTCTCTTTTATATGAAGAGTAATTCTTTTATATCTTCAACGGTTAACGAGTTAGCAGTAAAATAAGGCTTTTTTCACGGAAGGGGTAGTTTTTTTGGAGGGTTGCGCGGTACCCCCAGAACTGATTTTTGTGGTTTTGTCATGTATAAACCTTCCACTAACAGTTATCGAAGGAAAATCTCAGACAATATTTTTTGTTATGGAAATCTTTGTAATTATTGAACTACTACGTGACCACACGAGTTTTACTTTATATTATGGAAAATAGTTGTTTTAAAAGGGTATTAATTTTTCAGCTCATAGTACAGTCAAAATAATTTTCAGTTTATAGGAATAATAGGGTGTCTACTAAATCTTAACCTTAAAATTCCCTGACTTTTCCAGGTTTTCCAGGTAATGTTTTATCTAAATTTCAGGTTTTTAACTTCCTACACTCGAACAAATATGAAAGTATGTATTCACCTCAAAAAAATTATAAATAAATTCTATGACACAGTAAGTAAAAATTCTTGCATTTTTTTACTAAAACGTTTATATTCGAGAACCCAATTACGAGCTGAATTGTTTCTATAAAGATTATCATTGTTTATTAGTATTTAATGAAGTCTCTTTTTTTCAAAATCAATAATAAAAAAATTGTAAAAATTGTGAAATAACACAAATAAAAAATCTTAGTTCATATAATCTTCATTTGCGAGACAGTTTTAACAAATTTAATAGTTTGTACTAATAATTATCTGAAAGTAAAAATTCCAGGTTATATTGCTCATATTAGTAAATTCCCTGTTATTTCCCCGACTAAAATAAATTCCCTGACAATCCCAGGTTTTCCAGATTAGTAGACACCCTGAATAAGTACGTGGCTGGTTAAAACTTGGCAAACTTATATTAGGGTAGTCCTTATTTTCGAAGGTCGGAACTTTTTTCACGGCATCCCCCAGATTTGTTCAATTTGATGAAAAAAAAGATCGTGTAGTTTTCAAAATTGTTTCAATTTTTTTTTTTTTTGTTGAAACAGTTTAGAATGTCATAAGACGCTGAGATTTTAAATTTAAGCGGAAAAAATCTGTCTGTCAGTCGATCGGTCTGTAACTTTATTTTGTGCGCACGTTTGCTCAGCAACCGATTAAGACATTAACTTGAAATTTAGTAAACATAATGACGAAATCTGGAACTAGATTATATTTTGAGATGATTACGTTGAAGGGTTGGCGGTTAAATAAAGTACATAAGGGAAAATACGTAAAGCAAGCTGGTAAGAGCACAGCATTGCAACTTTGGATTTGGTGTATATGCTAAAAGCCAAGGCTTCAGATTTTCTATAACATTTTTCAACCCCCCACCACCTCCACTCCATTATTAAAGGGGTTGATAAAATAAAATTGAGATATTCACTCGAAATTTGGTACAGGTATCTATTATAACGACAGCTGGAACTAGTTTGTAATTTTAGACGATTCCGTTGAAGGGTTGGGGGTTAGGCGAAAATAAGCAAAGCAAGCTGGTAGAAGGGTACAAAAATTTGGAATTTGGTGTATATTCTAAAAGCGAAGGCCTCAGATTTTTTATAATATTTTCTATCCCCCCACCACCACCCCTCCCCTGTATTTAAATGGTTGATTTTTATCAACCCTCTTTATTTTTAAAATTGAGATTTACACTTGAAATTTGGTACACATCTGAAACTAAATTATGTTTTGAGATGATTCCGTTGAAGGAGTGGGGGGTAAGTAGAGGTAAATAGGGAAAAATAAGTAAAGCAAGCTGGTAAGAATGCAGAAACTTGGAATTTGGTGTATATACTATAAAAACCAATAGAATAAAGAATAAATCCTCTTTTTGAAAACATAAAAAAGTTTTATATTAAACATATGGTTCTCGACCAGAACTACAACTTTTGATTCACATGTTTTCCTCTAAAATCAAAATTCTAAGAGATATTTAAGTAAGATCAAACCAATTCGGGGAGTGCGAAAAAAATTCTGAAAATGTTTTTTCTCGTGTAGTGAAAGACCACCCTAGTATACAGGGTATCTCACCGCTCACCGGGAAGCGTATTTCCTAAACCTAATATTATGCAACGCAAGTAATACCCTATTAACTTTTTATTGGTCAATTCAAAATCTAATCGGCCCCAACGTACTATTTCAAAGTATAATGCGATGCAACGCAGCCACACGCTCCCATGCGTCTTTAACATTGGGTTCCTAAATACACGCACTTAAATTACACTTTTTGGTGTTATATACCCAACCGTATTGTACTACATCATGGGTGTCAAACCATGTTTCGTCAAGATAAATTATATCTCTATTTGCATCTCGGTATTCTTTTATATTACGCAGGTACTCGTGTCGATGATCAACGATGCGTGGTGATTTCATAACTACCATTCGTTTGTCCAATTTCTTGTACCTAAAACCGCAATCGAGCAAAACGTTTTGCAAAGTATCTGCTGATTTATAGTTATAATCTGGATAGTCGCGTAACTTATCCCTAATAATTTCTAATGTGGGCACCTTCTGTTCATTGTAAAAGTCATACACAAATCGACGAATGACATCTTTGGACGCGTTATCAAGTTTTTTAAGTTTTTGTCCAACTCTTTTCCGCTTAATAGAACGATTAACTGCATCACCTGCTCTAATAACCCTATAAATTGTAGTACAGCTAAATTTGGTTAATTCACAAATCCTCTTCACAATTTGATTAATGAAGAATCAATATTTTTAAACATGAGTAAATATGCAAAATAACCCTTTGAGTTTGAACGTGTAAGTCTTTATTTTCAAATTCCGCTTGTATAGGCTCTGTATCAAAATCGTCCGTTTCGTTGCCACTACTATCGAAAGGCCTCCAAAATGCCATTTTAAACAATTAATTGCAAAGAATCACTCAAACCCACTAATAAAACTAATAGTTATTTGTTCAAATATTCACTAAAATTAAGTAATTCGTAACGCTGCCTGGCTGTACTGTACGGAAGAGCTGAGGGGTCAAAGCGCCGCTTTTATTTCTGTCTCAACCTTGCCATTTATCTCAAGATCTTGAGTTATTATCTCAAGATCTTGAGTTATTATCTCAAGATCTTGACTTATTATCTCAAGATCTTGAGTTATTATCTCAAGATCTTGACTTATTATTTCAAGATCTTGAGTTATTATCTCAAGATCTTGAGTTATTATCTCAAGATCTTGACTTATTATCTCAAGATCTTGACTTATTATCTCAAGATCTTGAGTTATTATCTCAAGATCTTGACTTATTATTTCAAGATCCTGAGTTATTATCTCAAGATCTTGACTTATTTTCTCAAGATCTTGACTTTATATCTCCAAATCTTGAGTTTTTTTCTCAAAATCATGACTTTCTATCTCAAGGTTTTAAGTTGCATGCATTTAACAGTTATTATTTAATACATTCCCAGTTCATATTTTTCACTAATTCAGGTTTGATTTGATGGGAGAAATAATATTTCTTTTTCCTATAATATTTTCATTGTTTTATGTGATTTGTTTAGGTTAGGTTAGGTTGATTTTTATTTTGCTATCTAATTGTTAATAATTATCAGCGCCACAGACAGTATTAGCGTCGCAGATAGCAAAATATTTCAATTTCTCGACTCTCGGAACACTAGCAAAAATTGATAGTATTCCGCATTGCGGAACACTATCCTTGGCCTATACACAGACTACCCCCCAGACCGGCAACTAAATGCAAATTAGTTATCCTATAATTAGAGGGCGATAGAACGCTTTTATCGTTCTATCTCTCACTAATTATTATTGCAAGCCAATTTCAGAGGGCGACACAGCTATGCAGACGCGGGAGATTTGAAACTTCCGATAAAAACTAGTAGATGCTTTTATTCTCTTGACCGTTGGCATCAAATTATCTTGATGTATATCCTTGGATTTTTCGGTCAGTTGAAATGAAAAATGCATATATTTCCTTACGTTTCGGTCTATTAACCATCGCCAGAGAAGAAAATTATTACTTTTAAATATTCCAACATAACACACTATTACAACATATTACATTTCTGTTAATGTTACGTTAAAATGTTGAACGGAAATAGATATAAAATGTTATAGTGTAGAAATATTTAAAAATAATAATACATTTTCTGGGGATGGTTATAGCTAAATCGGAAATGTGAAGAAACATAAACATTTTTTTTATTTAAACTGATCGAAAAATCCCAGGATATGCACAAGTTAAAAACTTGTAATTTTGTGAATATATTTGCCATTTAAAATTTGCGATCAAAATGCATAGTGCTGTTTACTTTATGGAAGTGCATTGTTTTTGATCGCAAACTTTAGTGTCAAATGTATAATTATTTACTCATCATAGGAAAATTAAAAACCAAATTTAAAGCACAATAGACATTTATTTATTGTCTATAATTATTTATTTGTGGTATTTATTTACGTTGTAATTTTTACAATTTCTTTTTAGATGCATGATTATCTTTTTCATATTCTTTACGTCCTTCACTATTCTTTTAAAATTAAACAGCAATGCGGCCCGCACACGCAAAGTAACAATAATTTATAGAAGAATATCACCTACTATTAATAAAGTACAAATTATTGTAACAAATAATTCATAACATTAAAATGACAAGTGACAGAATTTGCCGTCGACGCGGGAATCTGATGTGGTGACATCTGAATTTGACTTTTGTTATTGCAATGAAGATAGATATTTACGGCATAGCATTTGTTAGATAAAGATGGTTGTTGGACAAATTTCCAAAGGATGTTGCCAGTCTGGGGTAGTCTGTGGCCTATAAAATAACCAACGACTGCAATATATTAAAAAAAACATCACGTCATCCTGATCTTGATATAATAAGTCAAGATCTTGAGATAATAACTCAAGATCTTGAGATAATAACTCAAGATCTTGAGATAATAAGTCAAGATCTTGAGATAATAACTCAAGATCTTGAGATAATAAGTCAAGATCTTGAGATAATAACTCAAGATCTTGAGATAATAACTCAAGATCTTGAGATAATAACTCAAGATCTTGAGATAATAAGTCAAGATCTTGAGATAATAAGTCAAGATCTTGAGATAATAAGTCAAGATCTTGAGATAATAAGTCAAGATCTTGAGGTAATAACTCAAGATCTTGAGATAATAACTCAAGATCTTGAGATAAATGGCAAGGTTGAGACAGAAATAAAAGCGGCGCTTTGACCCCTCAGCTCTTCCGTACTACTGCACTGCCTCGTACAGATCATACGATACAAAGAGTTCATAAGTATTTTTTGTTTTATATATTATGGCATGCAAAAACTCTGAACAAGGTTGGTGTTGACAAATTAAATTCGCTAAGCATCTAATCCTACCTATATTTCTATGTGACAGGCGGATCAAGTCCACGTGGACTCTAGACGAGGAGTGGTGAATATAAATCTGTAAAATTCTGTGCTCTCTCATTCAATGTGAAGCGGTATATTGACAATACCCCGTAAGATCTTCTAGTTCCGCACTGTTCCAATAGAGCACTAGCAGTGACGTCACAGTATTGCCAGCTGTCAGTTGCCTGGGTGGTAAATTCAGAAATTTGACATTTGAGTTGGGGTCAATTTTCGTTCAATATAAATTAAAGTGGAGGATTTCTTATTATTTCAGATAGATGTAGTGATGTTTATAAATATATATTTTTTAAATCTACTGTGAAAGAAAATTTTATATATACTGTTATGAATTACACCCCCTTGGAAAAGGAGATGGTACGCCTATGCCTCTGATGGTGACTGGAAAGGCTCTAGAAAGAGCCAAGGACTTTTCTAGATTATGGCTGGAGAAGATTCTGGATTGATCTAGAGCTAATTTCGGAGTATATAAGGCGCGATTACAAGCGCGGGAAGGGAAGTTTATTTGAGAAGTGACACGCTCGGTAAAAAGTGAGGTTAACTATTAAGTAAACAAGTATTGTAGTCAGTAAATTGTTAAATAAAGTGTTAGTAGTGTTTAATCTCTTGTTAAAATTATTTAGAACCCACGAATTCATACAGGGTGTTTCCTAAAAGGTGGAAATCCGTAACATTTTGGTGTCGGAAGCGGAATTTTGACAAGAGGATTTATCGGAAGTGTTCGAGAAGGTTTGGCAGTGTATTCTCGAAGTTGGTGCTAACACAGAGGACTAATTTACTGGACGTTGTTCGATGGTTATTTTCGAACCGGAAAATAGTGTCAAGTGCATTTTTTGAGACATTTTTGGAACATTTTATTTGGACATTAGAGGTTAAGTGACGAAGACTCTAGATAAGACTTTTTCGTGCCGTTTTATGGTTTTTCTGGACAGTCCCATTACCGATAGTGACGTAATTGTTAAATTTATTTGATTTCAACGTAGTCGTATGCCTATAACAACCAGAAGTATGGCAACTGAAAAGCAAATACAGGACTTATTTGCACAATTCCAGAAAGTGTTGGAAGGGCTAGAAAGAAGGCATCAAGAAGAAGTAAGTGAAATCAAAGAGGAAATAGACCTGCTTAAGCGACAGTTGAGGGATAGAGGAAGCCAGCAAGTGGTATTATCAGATCAGCTGTTCGAACCTCCCTCCTTTGACGGCCAAAGTTCATGGACCATTTACAAGATGCAGTTTGAGACAGCAGCGAGTGCAAACAACTGGAATGACGAAGAAAAGGCTATGGCGTTAATCGTGGCATTAAGAGGCCAAGCACTGGAAATACTCCAGACAATCCCAGTAGACCAACAACGGGATTTTAAAGTTTTAGAAGCTGCCCTAGATCTACGATATGGCGATCAACACCTTGCCCGAGTGTACCAGACCCAGCTGAAATCACGTGTTCAAGGGGCTGGGGAAAGTTTGCAAGAGTTTGAAGCTGCCGTGTGGAGACTGGCTCACCTGGCTTACCCGGATGTACCGAAGGAATTCCAAGATCAACTGGCAGTAGATGCTTTTCTGGATGGTATACAGGATGATGAGATCAGGCGAGTCCTCAGGTTATCTCGATACCAGAACAGCAGCGAAGCGTTGGTACGTGCACTCGAGGTGGAAGCTGTCCTTCAAGATACCCCGAGTCCAAGAGTACAAGCTATGAGTCTCGAAAGATCGCAGTCTGAAAAGGAGAACCAGAACGCTATGTTGGCCGACATATATAAGATGTTCAATCAGTTACTGGCTCAAGTGGATACTGCAGAAAGACAAGACAAGCCAAGCGGGGGTATTGAATGTTACAACTGTGGCAGAGCAGGGCATATCAAACGAGACTGTCGACAGCGGAACTCGAGGAATGTGAATGCTGGAAACATGGATGAGATACAGAATAGAAGTAGTGGAAGGCCAAGTGGACGGCATATGAAATGTTACAGGTGCGGAGAACGAGGACATATCCAGCTAGAATGTCCACGAAGAAACTTAAAGAGAGTAGAGGCCGATGTTGTGAAGCCGAGGGGAAAATCAGAGGAAGCTGGTACCAGAGAGACTGTGTCAGATAAAGAACGTGGTACCCCGAGAGAAGTAAAGATTTCCCAGCTTCGAAGCATTCCGAGAAGTCCACTACTACCAGGATGTGGAAGTAAAGTGAAACCCCAGAAAATTGCAGATATTTCATCCGGAAGAAGGTGCAAGGAAGATTGCAAGTACTACCACCAGGAGAAACTGCAGGTCACGGGGAGCAGTCAACACTGTCAAGGTGGAGGTGCCGGATGATAAGGCAGATGAAGCGCTCAGACAGGAACAATTGAACGATGTGGAAATTGGGCCTATATTGAGAGCCAAAGAGAGGGGAACTCGTCCAAAATGGAAGGATGTTTCGGGCAAAAGAGTGGGGCTGAAGGCACTATGGGCGCAGTGGGACTCACTGAAAGTCATGAACGGGCTGTTGCGGAGAGCATGGGAAAGCCCGGATGGAAAACAGCTGGTTATGCGTCTAGTGATTCCCAGGTGTCGAGTTGCGAAGGTGCTTCAGGAAGTGCACGAAGGAACATCCGATGGACACTTCGGTGTTAACAAGACCCTGAAGAAAATACGAGAACGATTTTATTGGATAAGAAGTCGTCAGGATGTGGAGGCTTGGTGTCGCAAATGCAAGATTTGTGCAGCCAGTAAGGGACCACAGACTGGAAGTAAGGGTGAAAACAAGCAGTTCAACGCCGGAGCTCCTTTCAAGAGGTTGGCTAACGATATAGCGGAACCATCACCAGCCAGTGACCGAATGAAGGCTCGATATGACTGGAAGGGTAATTCAAAGGAGGTCATCAAGGTGGGAGAGCTAGTTTGGCTGTACAACCCCCAGCGGAGGAAAGGAAAGTCACCGAAATCACCTTGGGATGGACCGTACACTGTTATTACCCGAATTAATGATGTCGTCTATCGGATTCAGCAAAGCAGAAAGTCCAAGATGAAGATCGTGCATTTGGACAGGCTGGCGAGATACACTGGTGATCCTGAGTTGCCTGATCGGGACGATCAGGCTTAAGGAGGGGGCAGTGTTATGAATTACACCCCCTTGGAAAAGGAGATGGTACGCCTATGCCTCTGATGGTGACTGGAAAGGCTCTAGAAAGAGCCAAGGACTTTTCTAGATTATGGCTGGAGAAGATTCTGGATTGATCTAGAGCTAATTTCGGAGTATATAAGGCGCGATTACAAGCGCGGGAAGGGAAGTTTATTTGAGAAGTGACACGCTCGGTAAAAAGTGAGGTTAACTATTAAGTAAACAAGTATTGTAGTCAGTAAATTGTTAAATAAAGTGTTAGTAGTGTTTAATCTCTTGTTAAAATTATTTAGAACCCACGAATTCATACAGGGTGTTTCCTAAAAGGTGGAAATCCGTAACAATACTTTAATAGTGTTGTTTTTACCAGTGTAAAGTTTGGTGTCAAGAACGTTGACATCTTTGTGAACCCATAAATTAGTGAAAATAAAGGCTATATTGGATTTTTTACATTTTTTTGTACATATGTAATATCAAGACATATTTTAGTAAATGTTTAATTAATATACGCTCAGTTACAGCTAGGCAGTGACATAGGTTACACTAGGTTAAAAGTTATCAAAATACTCATTGATTTATGCCAATATATCAATCATATATTAATGGTTTTATAAACCCCATTGTAAAATCTACGTTTTTTGACGATTTGAAATATTCCCTTCAACTTTTTATTGATTTATATCTTACTTTTGTTAGGCTCAAAAGTTTGTAACGAGTTTAAGTGTTTATCACATTAATAGCAACAATCAGAGGTTTGTATTATGAAATGCAGGAGTAATAGTAAATCTAATAAAAAGATAGAACTGTGAGATCATTTCAGTTTCCATTTAATTTAAATTGCGAGCAAATATGCAACATAATACGCTCCGAATACTTTATATAGCTATATACCTAAATAACACACTTTTAACAGCATCGTCTACCATCATTGAATGTTTTAAATTATACATGTTATACATAATTATAAGGGTAAGTATGAATAATAATAGTCTTATAGTTTAGGTATAAATTTTATTTACAAGAAGGGTCACAATGGTTCATTAATTCAATGCTATATTATATTTTTGAAAAATCATCCGACGATATAGTTTCAATCTGTCACTTTTAAATCATATAGGTTGGCTCCATTAATACATTTCAGCTTAGAAATGTAATGAGGGGACTCCTAAAATGTAGAGTATAAATAAAATTATAATAAATTCACTGAAATTCACTTACCATATCGAAAATTAATAACTTTTGACAGATACGCAAGATAACACGCCGGTTGAAAAACACAAATAAAACACAAAATTAAAGTCAGATCAATAAATCGCGAAATGTATAATAGACGAAAAACACCCAAAATTGATGTGACACGAAAAAAACGTTTAAAAAAGCACTACAAATTCTTTAAAAACTCGAATTAATCAGAAAGCACACAAATGCAAAACTAGGTTATTACCACCCAGGCAACTTAGGCGGCCATGTTGTGACGTCAGCTGCTACTGCTCTATTGAGTTCGTAAATGGTAAACATTTTTTTTTGGTCTGAAGATTTATAAAAAAAATTCAACTAACAATGAAATCTGCATATTTCAAAGACCCCAAACCATATTGAAATTTTTGTTCAATAGGTATATCGGATGTTCACGATTTAAGCAAAAATTTAATTGTTACGAAAATTCTCTTGTGAAAAGTATTCTTGTTTTTAAGTACCTACTAACATTTAGAATTTCATCTTGTTTGATGTTAATGAACTAAAAATAGACTCTTTTCAAATAAATGAAAACAAAATGATATTGTCGAATGTATTTCTAATAAATTTTAAGTTTCAACAGGGGATAAACCCTTATAAATAGGTACCTAATTATATCCTAGTAAAAACAATTGTTTTCTATAACTGAACTTCATGGCGAAACCAAAGTTATATCTGTTCAAGGTTATTATAAGCAAAAATCATCAATCTCCAAGTTTTAAATGTAAATAAAACTAACCAGCTACAAAACTACTCAGTATATAGATCCCCACGTGAGCTGCATATTTTAAGATACATAAAAAATGATCAGTAATTAACTTACCTGAGCACGAAGAATACAAGATCTTCTGAAAGTGACAAATTCAAGTTATAAGAATCTTTTACATTGTGATATCAAATTTTAACTACACACATCAGTGTAATCTGAATTATCCTCAAAGTTTCCTCCTACAATGTCACTTTCACAAACATAACACTAACATATAAAATCTCATAAAATCTCACAGAAAATTATTGTTTTTAATAAGGTACATGCAAAAAATGAACAATGCACGCGACGCGACGCGCTAACCGATAACTACTTGATCGTTTTTTGTTTTAAATTTTAGGCTGCGTTCACACAACAGGTACATATCTATGTTTTTGTAGCTCTGGCGGAGGAGGATTTTCGATTTTTATTTGTATCATATCATCATTTCCTGGAAGTCGATCACATAGGTAGGTATATTGATTATGTTATGAATTTCGCATTAGGTGGTTGAAAATGTTTACTATTTGTCGACTTCATATAAGAACTATTTGAAGCATTAGAAAAAATTCGGATGACTTCATAGAACAGGCGGTATGTGCAATGTGCACATGAGTTTCGAATAGGTATAGGTACTTTATACGAGCAGAATTGAAACCGTATAAAAACTAAAAGCCGGCAAAACAAGTCGGCAACTCTCTGTTGTACATGGGCGGAGGTAAATAGAAATGTTTGTCATAAGAAAATGTTATAATTTTTTGATAATTGTATTAATTTTTATTATTTTTTGTGTATTAGATAGGCTATTTTTGTTCATTTCGCCAACAACATATTTTTGAAGTACCTATTATATCTGTTTTAGATATAAAGTCTAAATATTAAAATTTATTGGGTTTAGTTTTAAAGTTATCCCATACTATATTGAAATATGTTATTGCTCAGCAAGGACCAACGAACATATCCTTGCCAGGATGTAGGAATGACACAGGTTAGATTAGCGAGGGGCAAGGGCGTTATATAGTAAAAAATAAAATTTAAGTTTCTTCTAAAATAAAAATAAAAATGTAAGTTTCTTAGCCAAAGCAAAGAATTAGTGCAACAAAAATAAATACATGTATATAGATAAAACATAAATAAAAACAAAATTACAGGAATTTCCACATTTTTTTCCCTCATGAATTATAAAATGTCTTCCTTTCTTGTACTGGTATTTTGTATTTTATTTAATATTCGCGAGTGATAAAAAGCATTTTCTAATACAATTATCGAATAGAGCGGCTATCATATCTTCGTGATAGTCTGCAGAAGACTGCGATATTTTTTTGGCCGACAAGAGCAACGCATTAGGTACAAACCCGTTTTCATTTCCCGCATGAAGTATGATAACGCGTTTTCCTCTAGAATACGGAGTATATAAAACACAATTATTTGAACCGTCTACCCAACCATACTGAACAACATCATGAGTGTCAAACCACGTCTCGTCTAGATACACTATATGCCTGCTTAGTTTACGATATTCTCTGATTTTTTCCAAATAATCTACCCGAAGTGCTACTATACGTCGTGATTCCATAATTACCATACGACTGTCAAGTTTTTTATGTTTAAAACCGCATTCTAATAAAACATTTCGTAGTGTATCTAAAGAACTATAATTATAATCAGGATAATCGCTTAATTTTTCTCGATTCATTTTTAACGTAGGAACTATATTTCATCAATATTTTTTAATTTCGTATTTTTCCGTTTCCTATTTTTACCGTGATCTATTATATCTCCTTTTTTAATTACGCGATAAATTGTTGATTTTGATATTTTAGTTAATTCGTTAATAAGTTCTATTATTTCTTTCTCACATTGTTCACGATTTTCGCTTTAAACGTTCACATATATTTAAAATAATGTATTGACTTTGTACGTGTAAATCTTGATTTTTAAACTCTAAATTTATTTCGGCTTCTTCGACAATAACCGGTTCAACTATTTCGGGATTTTCGGGCGTTATTATATTATCCTCTGTTTGAAATGGCCTCCAGAAAGCCATGGTAAATTAGTAAATAATAAAATATCTTACCCTTTATATAGTAATAAATATTTATAAATATGAACAATAAGTATAAACTGAACCACACTTGATATTATAATAGGTATTTCTGCACTGCACTGGAAAAATGTTATAAAGAACTCGGCACATCTCACAAGTCCATGTTGACTGCTGAGAAACGATTTACGGGTTTTTTATGCTAGACTAGTGGACCTGTCCGTTTTATTATCTTTAAACCAGTGCAGTCGTAGATGGTTCATTCAGGCTGATTCCATTGCCAGTCTCGGACTCGCCTGCACAGTTTCAACTACTATTCGATTCTCGATACCATTGTTAAATACATAGGACAAAATATCAAGTTAAGTGTGCACGGTCCTGTGCTTTAACACTGACCAGTTTCAATTGACTTCGTAAACACTATACCTATATTCCGGACGCAATTTCTTTGCTGGAATCAGTTCAGGAGACATTACCGATTATGAAAATCCATGTTATTATAACTATACCAGACGGTGACATGGTCTGATATTGAGTCAAATTCATAAAAAGGATTTGCTCAGAAAAAAAACGTAAGTGTAAACGCATTTCCTTTAAGTAAAAGGTAGGAGTATAAGCAAATAATTCAATCCATATTTATAATCATTACTTATTTATATTGTCTAAATGTTATTTGTGGCATTATCTTAATGTTTTCTAATTCTTTGGGATTTCCTGCCACATGTATTTTTTCTTTTTACCGGTGCTCGGGGAATCTACAAAATATCACAATTAACCAGTATGTCACTGGGAAATAACCTCTACGCCTGTGACTTTTACGTCAAAGGATCAGTTAGAGGCTAGAGGTTGCTTTTTTTAACAAATAACACAAATAAGTATAAAAACTTGAAACTAAATATTTCGCCGACGTTTCGGATATCTAATCTGTTTCCTTTTTCAAGGCTTTTTTGAAAAATCTTTTTTGCTGTGTATGATAAATACACAGCTCTAAGAATGATTCAATATGTTCCCTCTTCCGAACACAATTCGTCATAACATTAGTATATTTTAGTGTTCATTTAGTATTAAGGTATAAGAGTTTGACACATTTGACAAATATACAAATACTTAACAATAAAGTCTGATCATCTGATCATTTCTTCAAAAGTTATTAAAAATTCTGTGCCGATACGCACGGAAAAAGCTAATTAAGGCGTTCACTCGTTAGCCGGCAATCATAACTTCAATTTTTATTTTACGCGAAAACGGTTATACAGTGTGTCCCAGGATAGATGTAACAAGAGGTGTAATGGACCAAAAATTTTGGAATTTTGGAATTTTGGAATGGTATTTGGGGATTGAGTCCTGCTTGTTGTAAAACTAAAGTATACCAAAAATGACTTGATTTGGTGTTCTACAGGGTGTTCTATAAGCAAGGTTGTAAAAATCGCCAATAATAAAGTACCTTTATTTTTCAAAATATGAAAAAATTCCACTAAAAAAAGTTATTTAGAATGCAATTTTATACCTCTGCAAATGTCAGGAATATAAAATTGTTTTTAAAACTTCCCGTTTTTTCAATAAATTAGTATTTTATTTTGAACCATTCAATTACAGCTGGCTTTTTTTATTCAGCGTATTGATGTGGTTATAAGCGAACAGTTTTTCTTGGTTAAGCGGTGACGTCATTTATGAATGTGTTTTAATGCGCTTTATAGCGTCCTCTGAGACCGTTTCAAATACGTGTTCGGGATTAAAGTGGGGATAAACGTCACATTTGTTATTGTTTCTGAATTTGAGATTATTTGCTTGTGTATTTTGACAGTGTACAAATAAAAACGGAACAAGGGCTAGTCGAAATTACAATAAAGTTTTATTAATCACAGTCGACTCGGAGACTGCTCAAATTTTGCAGTTATTTGAATAATGTACATATTATTGGAGTAACGTCTTCAGTGCCATTTAACAGATGATGCAATAAAAATAAATTGCTCTCGGTTTGATCATTTATTAAACTAAGATAAGGGTTTAGAGAGTCTAACTCCATTTCAATACACTGTTCAAGAGCCAAAGACTTAAAAACAAAACGAAAAAAACAATGGCGACAAGGTCGAAGATGTCAAATCGAAGCGTATGCATTTTCTGCGGAATTCATTTTCGTGACGTCATCGTACAATGCGCTTGTAAGCGCAACATCAATACGCTCAATAAAAAAAACCAGCTATAAACTGCATAGAAATTATTTTTTGTGAATTAATATTTAAAGTTATGTAGAAGCTAAAAGTAGGCTATGAGAAAAGCAGTGGATACACATTTATCATTTATTATTTCAAGCGTAGTCAATATTATCCTTAATTTCTGTTTCACATTAACGAACCAAGCATAAAGAATTAAGTGAAAATGGTACTCACAGTGCGTGGAAAAAATTATATTGTGCAATGCTACGGAATTGGCGGTGAAAACTCGCTAAGAGACATGGTAAGCCAGTTTAATTTGAAATTTCCAAACACTGCTTTGTCACGTACTCAGGCTATGAGAATAGTTAAAAAGTTTCTGGCTACTGGTAGTGTTCTCAACATGAAAAGAAAAAAAAGCATATGATGAAGACAATGTTGGGTCTATTATAGCTCATGCCTCTGTTATAGAAAATCCTAGGATGCCACTAAGAGAGAGGTCAGCTCTTATTAATATTAGCAAGTCTGAACTCCAAAGAATTTACAAGGGAAAGAAAATTAGGGCATATAAAGCAAATTATAAACATACGCTTGAAGAGGGAGTTGACGGTCGTAGGTTGGATTTTTGTTTGACCATTGGACAAAAAATCATGGAAGAGAGATTTTTTTCATTATTTCATAATTTTGTCGGTTTTGGGCTTCTGAAAATCCAAATTTTAGAATTCATTGTAGAAGACAATATTTCAAAAAGTGAATCTGTGGTGTGCCGTTTCTTATCACGTTGGAGTTATTGGACCTTATTTTTTTGAGGAAACGTTAAACCAGCACACTTATTTACAACTTCTTGAAAGATTTTCTGAAGAACATTTAAATATTTTAAGAGATATGCCTTTAGTTCATTTTCAACGTGATAGTTGCCATGGCCACTCCACAGAAATGGTTAATCGGTGGTTAAATTTAAATTTTGGAGAAAATTGACTTGTCAGGAATGGACCGATCAAGTGGCCGGTGGGATCCCCAGACCTGTCAATATCGGATTTCTTTTTATGTGGTCGCCTCAAGCAGTTGCTTTACGCCGAACCAGTTCCTAACGATGTAGCAGTATTGAAGCAGAGAATTACAAGTGCCGTAAACTCCATATCGTTAGATCATATTCGAAACAGTTTTAAGGACTTCGGGCGAAGGATCGAAATGTGTGTGGATGTGGGTGGTAGCTACGTCGAATAATAAAAAAATTGTACATTGTTTTGTATTGGTCAATAATTAATTTGTTTGTGAATCTGTTATGTTTTTGACATTTATTACTTGTTATAATTTTTAAACCTCATTAATCTTCTGTTAGTAATTGTTTCTTGTTTTACAATTAGTTCGATTAACATTATATCTTCTTACATCTCGTATATTCAATTTTTTATTTACCAATAGCCTACTTTTTGAGATGATTAACATTTGCTCCTACACAACTTTAAATATGAATTCAACTATTAATTCGCAAAAAATGGGCAGTTTCAAAAAAAAAATTTTATATTCCTGAAATTTGGTACAGAAGTATAAAATTGCATTCTAAATAACTTTTCTTAGTGGAACTTTTTCATATTTTGAAAAATAAAGGTACTTTATTAGCGGTGATTATTACAACTTTGCTTATAAAACACCTTGTAGAACACCAAATCAAGTCATTTTTGGTATACTTTAGTTTTGCAACAAGCAGGACTCAATCCCCAAATAACATTCCAAAATTCCAAAATTTTTGGTTCATTGCACCTCTTGTTACATATATCCTGGGACACACTGTATATGCGAAATTTTTTAAAACAGAATTTTGAACTCCTTGATTTTGTCTCTACGATTGTTTTTCTATTTTTCGTATTTTAAAAGTTATTTACAATTTTTTTTTAAGTTTGACTCCAATTTGTTTTATGCTCCTCCCACGGGGGCCTTGATAACTTCTATTCCTAAAATCCTACCAAAAAGTAAAAAGTTTTCATAAGAATTATTAAATCCTCTCAGGACTTTGCTAGTTAAAAATTTAATAAAATAAATTCTATTATAGAATATCCAAAGTCAGTTTGGAACTCAAAAAAAAAGATCGACAAAGGAATACTTAACGATGGACATGAGCGCTAACCCACAATTTTTAATTTAACTTTAGAATCACTTTATAATTATTGAAAATATTGTTTCACTACTTTAATATCAATTGATAGGCATAACATAAATGATTTATTTATAATGCATTATTTATTTGTAGTAAATAATGTTAAAGTTGTCTCCACATATTTAATGCAAATAAAAAATACTATAAAAACAGGCCATTAAAACATCAAAGTCGGTATTTTTACCTGCCGGGACGGTCCTACAGAGCCGTACCTCAAGCATTTGAATATAGGAATAAACAAAATAAATACTAGAGAATTAAAAATCGCGTTTTCGGTAGAAATTTAATGACGTTTCTCATAAATTTAAAAATCTTACTATGTTTTGCGTCAAGATAGGATATCTTACGTATTGGTGGACGTATTGCCCGTGCTTCTCTATACATTCAAACTTTCAAAGTACGGCTCTGCTTATCTGTTCTCTGGGTATGACGTTATACTTAGGGGTTAGGGGTGATTTGCGCAACTATATTTCAGGAGTTAAGAAATTTTAATTAAAAGAGGCTTGTTTCGGATTATTTCTTATTTTTTTATGCCAGAACATACAATATATGAGAACAATGTTGTTCTATCTATTAAGTAGTACATTATATTTGTGATTTCTCATTTTCTAACAAATTTGAAAATGCCTCGCTGTCCCATATATACGTAAGCGGGCACAGCGTTGAGGTTTTTTATGTGCAGTAAATACAGGGTGTAATCAGTTTCATGTCATTAAAAAAACTGGTAATGGGGACCGACTAGACAAACAAAAAACCTTTTCCCTCTAGGGGCACTTTGAAAAACACTGATCTAGGTTAACATATTTAATATTATGGTAGACAACAATTGAGAACCACTGCTTTTCTTGGTCAATAGACTTGTAGTTCCCAATTATACAACTTCTAAATTGTCATAAAAAAGTGCTGGCCGGCACACGCGGTGTCAAAAGATCATTGGCCGCCTTTGATGTACCGCCTCAACTGAACTGAGGCAAGTATAAAGAGGTAAATAATTCGTTCTCTCTTCGTGCACAATTGCAAGCAAATAATGGCCATAGAGGTTTAAACAGAGCATTTCTTTACATGTGTGTTTTTTAATTTGGAACAAAATATTGGACTGTTTATAATTTAGAAAATTTAAATGTGCGGTTTATTAACATTTGTAACATAAATGAGTGTTCTGGGTTAAAAGCTTACTACCTACCTAAACGATTCAAAATCTCTGCATCTGTATCAATACACAGTTTGGTACGTCGAATTAAGTACATACGCACTTCGTTCAACACTAAACACTAAACTATCAACTAACGTTGTCAATAAAGAAAAATAAAATAAAAACTTGGTACAAAAGCCAAAAAGGAATACAAAAAGAACGAACAAGTAAGTTGTGTCTGTACGTAATCAAGAATTTGACAACTTCGACGGTAAGTCAATAAAATAAATCTTAACTGTAAATATACAATGACGCGAAATTCAAAAATAACAAAAACAACGAACGGCGGGTTGGACGTGTGTACATAACGAAACACCGACAGTAACTAAAATATTGCACAAGGGAAAGTTAGAGTATAGTTTTCTTCAGACCAGATCTAGATCTAAACCTACCTCAATATTCCAGCAGTTCTCAACAATTTTTACTGAAAATTTGCGAAATTTTTGTTTATTTTTTTTTCTCCAAAACTATGAGCTTTAGACCCCATGTTATATAAGGTTTTTTTGTTTGTCTTGTCGTTCCCTACCACCAGTTTTTTTTAATGACATGAAACTAATTACACCCTGTATATGGAAGCAATTATAGTTTAATGAACAGCTCCAGAAATGATTCAATAAATGTAAATAAATATCATTTAGCCTAGAGAGGGCCTGTAATGGTGAGCCAGGTAATCAATTGACTTCTTTCGTTTGAGGTAAGCGCATAATATATCTGGTGAACTATATTTTTATAGGGATATCGTTTGCAATATTCAAGCCTCGGCTCTTGTTCTATCACTTCAGGCCTTAAAATGACTTATCCTGGTAGAAACGCTTTAGATTGAATTTCAAAATTAATAATAGAAATACTGTACTAAATGTTAATCAATATTCAAATTATTAATAGTGAGCTCGACTGCAACTACGTATTATTAGCGGTCCACACTGTATAATTTCAGCAACAGATCACGAGAGCCCAGGAATGAAATTGTCATGAAATTCATAAAGTTAAGCATTAGATGAAAATGTAATCCATTAGAATTTAAAAAAATATAAGACAAAGTAAGTAGGTAAATAAATTTTATTTTAGGCCTTTGTTCTTATTTTAACTGAATCTTCATACCGTAGGGGGTCATGTAGATACTAGTTTAATCTGCTTAGCCGTAGGGGACTATGTTGGATGCTAGTGTTATAATGAGAATGTCAAATAAGAAATTGGACAAATTTATTTTAGGATTTTTGATTTGCTAGCATAACCAGAAGTTGGGTTATCGAAAGAATGGGAAGATTTCATTAATATTTTTTACATAGGCATAGTTTTTCTTTTAGTTCTCATAGATAATTTTTTTTTCCGCTGTTTGCAAAATTCTATAAAGAATGTTTCATTGCTATAAGCAAACAAATAATAAATAATTCACTTTTAAATTTAAGCATTAGATGTTACACGTTAAATGTCCCGAATGTGTCACTCAGGAATACAGAAATTTTGAATTGGGGATGGGATTATTTTATTCTATCTTTTGAAAAATATACCCGGGAATTTTCTCTTCATAAAATTAAATTAATTTTATTACATTTTTATAAACCTAATAATATTATCTACATCTAGATTTCAGTAAGATATTGAGATAACCTGAAAAGCGGTAAACAAACACATTACTTTTATTATGAATAAATGTTTACCAACAGGTGAATTGTCTAAGTATGGAAAAATGTAAATGTCATGCTTGTACCTAAAAATAAGACTTCTCCACTTCCTTCTCTTTCTAATTCCATTAATATTAAGTTATATCTGAATTATTTGGAAAAATGTACAGAGACCTTTGACTGAATGCAGTCAAATACTAAATGTTATAATCGACTCGTTTTCGTTTTTATTACGGTAAAAGTACTTTGCTTCACTGATCTGTATAGAGAGATGTATGTGATTAAAATAAATATTCATGTTCATTAAGCTCTCGACATCCTGGGTCACATTATTTGACCTAGCATATTACTAAACCAGAGCATTCGACTCAGTAAATCACGGTTTCCTTCTGAAAAAAATCGAATCCCTGGAAATTCGTGACAATGTTAATAAGTGGACAAAATTTTTCATCGGTGATAGAGAAATTGTTAAGATAGACAATAATTTTTCGTATGAAAAAGAAATTAATATGGATATATTGTTACGTTTATTCACCTTTTAGGAAACACCCTGTATGAATCCGTGGGTTCTAAATAATTTCAACAAGAGATAAACACCACTAACACTTTATTCAATAATTTACTGACTATACAATACTTCAAACATTCAAAATAACCTTTACACTCTTATTTAACCTCACTTTTTACCGAACGTGTCACTTCTCAAATAAACTTCCTCTTCCGCGCTGGTAATCGCGCCTTATATACTCTGAAATTACCTCTAGATTGAACCAGAATCTTCTTCCACCACACTCTAGAAAAGTCCTGGGCTCTTTCTGGAGTCTTTCCAGTCACTATCAGTAGGCATAGGCGTATCATCTCCAGTTCCAAGGGGGTGTAATTCATAACACTGCTCCCTCCTTAAGCCTGATCGTCCCGATCAGGCAACTCAGAATCATCGATGTATTTCGCCAGCCTGTCCAAATGCACGATCTTCATCTTGGACTTTTTGCCTCGTTGAATCCGATAGACGACATCATTAATTCGGGTAATAACGGTATACGGTCCATCCCAAGGCGGTTGAAGTTTCGGTGACCTTCCTTTGTTCCGCTGTGTGTTGTACAGCCAAACCAGGTCTCCTGCCTTGAACCCTTCTGAACTACCCTTCCGGTCGTATCGAGCCTTCATTCGGTCACTGGCTGGTAATGGTTCCGCTATATCGTTAGCCAACCTCTTGAAAGGAGCTCCGGCGTTGAACTGCTTCTTTCCACCCTTACTTCCAGTCTGTGGTCCCTTACTGGCTGCACAAATCTTGCATTTGCGACACCAAGCCTCCACATCCTGACGACTTCTTATCCAATAAAATCGTTCTCGTATTTTCTTCAGGGTCTTGTTAACACCGAAGTGTCCATCGAATGTTCCATTGTGCACTTCCTAAAGCACCTTCGCTACTCGACACCTGGGAATCACTAGACGCATAACCACCTGCTTTCCATCCGGGCTTTCCCATGCTCTCCGCAACAGCCCGTTCACAACTTTCAGTGAGTCCCACTGCGCCCATAGTGCCTTCAGTCCCACTGTTTTGCCTGAAACATCCTTCCATTTTGGACGAGTTCCCCTTTCTTTGGCTCTCAATATAGGCCCAATTTCCTCATCGTTGAGTTGCTCTTGTCTGAGCGCTTCATCTGTCCTGTCATCCGGTACCTCCACCTTGACAGTGTTGACTGCTCCCGTGACCAGCAGTTTCTCCTGGTGGTAGTACTTGCAATATTCCTTGTACCTTCTTCCGGATGAAATATCAGCATTCTTCTGGGGTTTCATTTTATTTTCAAGTCCTGGTAGTAGCAGACATCTCGGAATGCTTCGAAGCTGGGAAATTTTTACTTCTCTCGGGGTACCACGTTCCCTATCTGTCACAGTCTCTCTGGTACCAGCTTCCTCTGATTTTCCCCTCAGCTTCATAGCATCTCCGGCCTTCACTCTCTCCAAGCTTCTCCGTGGACATTCAAGCTGGATATGTCCTAGTTCTCCGCACCTGTAACATTTCATACGCCGTCCACTTGGCCTTCCACTACTTTGTTTATTCTGTGTCTCTTCCATCGTTCTAACATTCACTTTCCTCGAGTTCCGATATCGACAGTCTCGCTTGATATGCCCTGCTCTGCCGCAGTTGTAACATTTAATACCGCCGCTTGGCGTGCCTTGTCTTTCTGCAGCATCCAATTGAGCCAGTAACTGACTGAACATTTTATGTATATCGGCCAACATAGGGTTCTGGTTCTTCTTTTCTGACTGCGATTCTTCGAGTGTCATAGCCCGCACTCTTGACTTTGGAGTATCCCTATAGACGGCTTCTATTTCTAGTGCACGCACCAAGGCTTCACTACTACTCTTATGTAGGGATAGCCTGAGGACTCGCCTGATCTCCTCGTCCCTTATCCCGTCTAGGAATGCCCCCACTGCCAATTGTTCTTTAAATGCTCTTGGCGCATTAGGCTATGCTAAATGTGCCAATCTTTCCACCGCAGCTTCAACTTCTTGCAGACTTTCTCCAGCTTTCTGAACGCCCAATTTCAGCTGGGTTTGGTATACTTGAGCAAGGTGTTGATCGCCATATCGTAGATCTAAGGCAGCTTCTAAAATTCTAAAGTTCCGTTGTTGGTCTACCGGAATTGTCTGGAGCAACTCCAATGCTTGGCCTCTTAAAGCTACGATTAATGCCTTAGCCTTTTCTTCGTCATTCCAGTTGTTTGCACTCGCTGCTGCCTCAAACCATGTCTTGTAAGTCATCTAGGAACTTTGACCATCAAAGGAGGGAATTTTTAATCGCTGGCCTGATGATACTACTTGCTGGTTTCCTCTATCCCTCAACTGTTGTTTAAGTTGGTCTATTTCTCCTTTGACTTCTTCTTCGAACTAGCTTACTTTCATTTTGACTTCACCAACTTCTTCTTCGACCTTGCCTACTTTTACTTCGACCTCATTAACTTTCGTCTTTACGCTACCCATATCTTCCTTAATCTCATTTTTTATTTCTTCAACGACTGTAAACAAGGCATTCTGTTGCGTCTCTATAGCTTTGCTTAAGTCGTCATTTTCCTCTTGACGTCTTCGTTCTTTTTCTTGTAGTCTTCTTTCCCGTTCCTCTTTCTCTTCCTGGCGTTTTCTTTCTCGTTCTTCTTTCTCTTCCTGGCGCTTTCTTTCCTGTTCCTCTTTCTCTTCCTGGCGCTTTCTTTCCTGTTCTTCTTTCTCTTCCTGGCGCTTTCTTTCCTGTTCTTCTTTCTCTTCCTGGCGTTTCTTTTCTTGGTCCATCATCATCTTTTGCATACTGTCCCAGTCTTCTCAACACTCCCGAAAAATCCTCTTGTCAAAATTCCGCGTCTGACACCAGTGTTACGTTTATTCACCTTTTAGGAAACACCCTGTATGAATCCGTGGGTTCTAAATAATTTCAACAAGAGATAAACACCGCTAACACTTTATTCAATAATTTACTGACTATACAATACTTCAAACATTCAAAATAACCTTTTCACTCTTATTTAACCTCACTTTTTACCGAACGTGTCACTTCTCAAATAAACTTCCTCTTCCGCGCTGGTAATCGCGCCTTATATACTCTGAAATTACCTCTAGATTGAACCAGAATCTTCTTCCACCACACTCTAGAAAAGTCCTTGGCTCTTTCTGGAGTCTTTCCAGTCACTATCAGTAGGCATAGGCGTATCATCTCCAGTTCCAAGGGGGTGTAATTCATAACAATATTAACCACAAGCTGCAGTTTTCTCTCCCTTACACGATTCCGTATATTTATCAGCGACTTAATGAAAATATTGAATCGGTTTTATGTATAATATGCGTAACCGGTAATGGTCAGGTACAAGAGACGCAAGACGAGATAAAAGGCGCCGGCAACATCGTCCGTCTTTCACCTCTTTATAAAGCGAGACAGAAGGTCATGGGCTGTTCAAGTCGCGTGCCAAAGCGTGCAAACAATAGTCAGGACCGCCTCACTGATGTATTACGTTAGTCTTGTGCTCACATCTGAATAGCGCAACCAGCTTGAATAGATTCAAATTGTTAAAAGAATTTTTACGTCAAAATACATTTCATTCAATAGAAGAATTTATTACCGCTGTACAAAATACCTAAACTTCAATCAATCAATAAGCTAATGTTTAGCAAAACAGTTGTAGTGTTGACAATATATCAGTTAAAATTAAAAAAACAGTTCAGTGTTTTATTTGTTAAATTATTATACAGTGTTGACATGAATTATCACCAAGTAAAGGTCGAATCTTTTAACTATTCAAAAGTCTTTTTACAAAAAACAACTCATTTTTAAAACTTTTTTCGCAAATTTCCATGGAGATTTTTTTCCGCAAAACGATATAAAATATGCCTTTTGTCCTATGGCTCAATACCAAGATATTACTAATCTAAATTTCACAAGACGCCGCTGACAGATAACACCTACTTAACTTTGAAATAGTAATACCGGTAATCCGGCTCTGCCTTTTACCTCGTCTTGCATCTCACCCGTCCCTTAACAATTGGCCTCTTAATAATTACGCATACTATACTTTTTTAATATAAAATGTCAAAAGAATAAATAATGTATTTAAATTCAACAAATTCTATTGTAAGTACAACAAGAAAAACGGAAATATGAAATCAACAGAAAATGACTAACTTCCTGATTTTAAAATAAGAATTAATTTTAATATCATAAGTAAAATATAAATAACAAAATGATAACAAATATAAACTTACTATTTCAGAGAAAACAACAAAAAGCAGGTAAGTACCTACTTGCATTATTTTTAACTATTGCTTTGCATTTCGTCTTCACTACTATAAAGGTAGGATCTGTCATCCATTATTAGCAGATGCTTTTCTTTGATAGAAAAATCATAAGGTTTGTTCTGGTTTTGAGAAATACCCTCTCCGAGGATGTCCGAGGACGTCAGGCACATGCGCAGTTAGTAAAACGCATTCTGAACAATCTGAACTTACTAACTGCGCATGTTCCTGACATCCGAGGACTGGCATTTCTCAAAATCAGAACAAACCAATAGCAATTCTTGTCAGCAGTGTATCTTTTTATGTGAAGAAGCCCAGAAATGGTTCCTGTACTTTTATCTTGTTACGTTATTGTTTTTGTTGTCATTAAGTTAACGGCAGAAAAAAAATTATCACTACGTTTACTAATGAGTGAGGAAGACTAACTATTGTGAAAACAAAAGTTGTTAATACAGTAAACCTTAGCGATCCATCATCATATTCTATATTTTTAACTTTTTGCCAAAAGGGTAGAGTTTTATCAGATTTCTTTTGTAGGTATTTATATATCTTTTAAACAGACATAAAAGGTGGTTACCAATGTTCAGTGTTTACGAAGTTGATAAGATTTTATTTGTTTATAAATTTTTATTGAATTTTCGGTAGAATTTCAGAATAAATCAGTATTTCGGTAGACTTCATCCGAATTCGGTAGATCTACCGCGAAAAATCGGTAGCTGTAGCATCACTGTGTATTATGAAGAGATCTGGAACTATATTATATTGCGACGCTCTTGCGCCCCCTAGGGGCTTGAGCTGAAAGCTCATGAGTGGTGAAGTAGCCATGGTGTAGGTAACTGCAATACCATGTCTCTACAACTGGGTTTATACATGCCATCTCTGAGACAGTAGTAATATGTTCTCTATAATTTTATAGAAGAAGATTGAGATTTCTACATTCTTCTAGATTTGCGCGGAATGCTTTGGACCTGAACTAGATGGCTCTAGAGAAATTTTTGGAGTATATAAGCTAATGTAAACAGGCGGAAAGAGAAGCTTCGTAGCGAAAGGAAAGGTTAACTGGTCCGAGGTAATTCGAAGTAAATACAAAGTGTAAATATCAAGTAGGTAATAAACATTAAAGGTTATTGTAGTCAGTAAAAGTGTATTTTAGTTAACGAAAGTATTGTGAAGATTTCAGTAAGTTATTAAATAAAGTGTGTTAGTGTTCATCTCTTGTTATAATTTTTGGAACCCACGTATTTTTAAGGTGTTTCCTAAGGGGTGTAAATACGTGACAATATTTTAAGCTTATTCCCTTGAAGGGTTGGTGCAACTAAGTAAAGAAAGCCGGTTAGAGTCCAGAAATTTGGAAGTTGGTGTATAAACTAGAAGCTAAGTTTCTAAACTTTCTTATGACGTCTGCCACCCACATCACCAACTCCACTCTATTATTAAAAGCGTTAAGAAAACAAAATAAAAAAATACTGACTTTGTTTTAGTTTTCCTAATAAATTTCTTCAACGCTGTTAAAAATAAAAATAGTTTAATACAATTACGAGTATAGTTAGCAGCCTTTATTTAATAATTTTTGTAAGAAGAAACTAACTTTTATTTTACCGTAAGTTTTACCGCACGATACCACTTGATACTAATGAAAAAATTTTAATAAGTCGAATTAGGAAGATTCATCCACAAATTGGAATTCTGACATAAATTTTAATTCTAAACAACTTGTCTTATAGTGACAGTTTTTCATATCGACAAAATTGAACGTAGTTCTGAACATGTTAACTTGCTCTATGGCAATCATATTTTTAACAAATGCAAAACTTTTTATGAAGAATATATTTTCCTCGTAAAATGAGAAATAAAAAAGTTTACCCTCCTATCCACTCTAACATACTGTATATACCTAACATAGCCTCGAATTTTAAAAGAAATTAAATAGTAGTGTCGTGCCATCCAGTGGCGTATTGAAGAATATTATACCTATAAGATAGTCCAAGAGATGGCACGACACCGTACTATTTAGTGAATGGAAATTCAGCAATCATCTCGGAGATGGCGCTATCCAGTTAGTTATTGTAAAGATTATTATTACTTCCCTCGCATACCGAAGGGAAGTATTGTATTCGAGAAAAAATCACCCTCCGAGATTTTTGCGGATTCTGACGTTTCAGAACACGTAGATTCCGAAAATATAGGTTTTTCAATTCCGTCAGTCTGTCTGTCTGTCTGTCTGTCGGTCTGTCTGTCTGTCTGTCTGTCTGTCTGTCTGTTGGTGTATTTACTAAAAAACTACTTGACGGAGAGCAGTCAAATTTGCTAGGTAGTTAACTCTACTGTCAGCGAAGAACTGGTAGAATTTTCACTGAAAAATATACAGGGTGGACCGTCTAAACGGAATAAATAGTGAAAAAAATTTTTTTTGCTCAAATTTAAAATTTCCACGTTTCATGACGCGCTAAACCTATTTCAGGAAAAAAAAAATTTTGAAAATTTTTTTCAAACATTTTTGAAAAAATTTTTACCAAGTTGAAAAAAATTTTTTTTTGCTCAAATTTAAAATTTCCACGTTTCATGACGCGCTAAACCTATTTCAGAAAAAAAAAAAAATTTGAAAATTTTTTTCAAACATTTTTGAAAAAATTTTTACCAAGATGAAAAAATATTGTTTTTGCTCAAATTTAAAATTTCTACGTTTCATGACAGGCTTAACCTATTTCAGGAAAAAAAATGTTGAAAATTTTCTTCACCAATATTTTTGAAAAAATTTTTACTACTAAAATGAATTTTTTTTTTCTTTCTTCAAATTAAAAATTTTCACGTTTCATGGCATTCTAAGCCTGATTAAAAAAAAAAGTGTTTTGAAATTTTATCACAAGATAGAATTTTTCTTTCTTTGTTCAGATTTTAACTATCCACGTTTCCATGACATTCTAAAACTATTCAAACAAATTTAAAAATGTTTTTGAAGAATTTTTTAAAAAATTTGAAAACATTTTTAATTCATTTATGTATCACTACTATAGAACAGACGAAAAAATTATTTTTGCTCAAATTTAAAATTTCCACGTTTCATGATATTCCAAACCAATTTCGGAAAAGAAATTTGCAACATTTTGTTACCAGTTTGGAAAAAAATTTAACACCAGAATGCTCAAATTTAAATGACATTCTAAACCTAGGTATTTCAGAAAAAAAATTTGGAAAATTTTTTTCACCAACATTTTTCAAAAAGTTTTTACCACTAAAATAGATCGAATTTTTTTTTATTTGCTCAAATTTGAAATTTTCACGTTTCATAGCATTCTAAACCTATTTTAAAAATACATCATTTTTAATTTTTAAACTTTTTTTAGCACTACTATAGAACAGAAGGAAACTTTCCTTTTTGCTCTAATTTAAAATTTCTACCTTTGACATTTTAAACCTATTTCAGAAGAAAAAAATTTGAAAATTATTTTACCATCTTTTGAAAAATTTAAAAAAAATGAAATTTTTTAACCACCACTATACTTCCACTCCATTACGTGAATGTTGGATTGAAAATGTGACAGATGGCAATAACATCTGGCATATGCACCTATTATACTTTTATTGAAAAATGTACAGGGTGGTCATCCCAAGAAATAATTCAGTCATGGTGGACATTTGTAAAGGTATTTGCGCAAGCCTGCAATATGTGGCACCTGCTATTTAGTATTGAACTTTTGCTGTTGGATGAGCAATCTGTATATTTTTTTGACCAAAACTTATCAAGTTTTCTTTGTAATAATAGCAATAACTCTACTCCGATTATTATTCTCAATGTCATTTCGTAATTATTATTTTTTTAGAGACTGCCATGAACGAGGGAAGTTCTGTGTAAATACCTTTACCGATTTTTTTATATTCAGTTAGGTAGGAAGGCAGGTAATTTATGAGAAACGTTCAACTAAACTAACTTTCGTGTACGCAAGTAACTTGTGAGCGTTCATTGTCTAAATTAAAACCCGATTGAGAGCTTCAATATCTCAAGAATTACACAGGCACACAAAAATAAAAAAAGCTCTTGATACAGAAAGTACCTTGTACAGGGGCGGTTTTAACATGCTGGCCGCCCCCGGCACTATTTTAAGATGCCGCCCCTACTCTTAAAAAATGTAACATAATATAAATGCTACCCAAAAAATGTTTACCAAAAAAAAATAATACTAAAAATTTTTATTTTATTTTAAAAGAACAAAGGACACTACACATTAGAGGTGAGTGGTATATAAAATGACGTTTCTGTATAACACCTATTTATTAAAAATAAAGAAGAGATAAAATAATTTAAAAAATAAAATAATTAAAAAAATATATATACAAGGTAAGGACGAACTTTTCTTCCTTTTTTTTACAGCAAAATCATTGATTATATCTCCTGTTTTCATAGTTTTTAAAATTTCTTTTTCAATATTTAATACTGCTAGTGAATTTAGCCTTTCCTGCGTCATTTTGGACCGTAAGTAATTCTTTACCCGTCGCAAGGTCGAGAAACTCCTTTCTCCAGAACAGTTTGTAGCGGGTATTTATTTTCTAATATAAATTAGATATGGAAGAAAGCCGCTTCTGGCTGCCATCCATGTTGCTCGATGCGTTGTTTTGGCTTCAATGGAACTGTCGCATTAGCGGAATCATAAAAACGACTAAAGCAATATTCAAAAGAAAAATATTCTGCCGTCCTTGGCACTCGCCCAGTGTGCCCAGTGGTAAAACCGCCACTGAGTGGTACGTTTTTTGGTGTGCTAAAAACGAATCTCAGGTCAGAACTGACCCATCACCCTTAGATTTCACCCCACCACACCCTAGCACCCCCCAAATGGTCAAATGTTCACATAATATAAAAATTCAAAATAAACATCTCATTCTACGTTTCTCGGTGTGCTAAAAACGAATCTCAGATCAGAACTGACCCATCACCCTTAGATTTCACCCCAGCACACCCTAGCACGCCCCCAAATGGTCAAATTTTCACATCATATAAAAATTCAAAATAAGCGTCTCATTTTACGTTTTTCGGTGTGCTAAGAACGAATCTGGTGTCATGATTTACCCATGACCCTTATATTTCGCACCAGCACCCCCTAGCGCCCTCCCAAATGGTCAAATTTTTACATCGTCATATAAAAATTCAAAATAAGTATCTCATTCTACGTTTATCAATGTAATTTAAAAGTTTTAATTTTGCTATATCTCCCCACCACCATTCACCATATGGGTATATTTTGACCCTTGTAACGTTGTACCAGTATTAGGATATGACAATTTTTCATTTCCATGCGATGAAATCAGGCAACAGAATCATTCCTAGAAAAGAATGCTTCTATATTAAAACACATATAAATAAATTTAAAATGCTGGGAAGATATACTGTATTATTGGTGTCAATATGTGACCGTAGGTAATTACCTACGGTCATAGAAGGGTGCTAGGGGGTGCTGGGGCGAAATCTAAGGGTCATGGGTAAATCATGACCCCAGATTCGTTCTTAGCACACCGAAAAACATAGAATAAGATATTTATTTTCAATTTTTATATAAACTAACATTTTCATCCTTTGGGGGGTTCCGGGGGTGCTGGGGCGAAATCTAAGGGTTATGGGTAAATTATGACCTCAGATTCGTTCTTAGCACACCGAAAAACGTAGAATGAGATACTTATTTTGAATTTTTATATGATGTGAAAATTTGACCACTTGGGGGGTGCTAGGGTGTACTGGCGTGAAATCTAAGGGTGATGGGTCAGTTCTGACCTGAGATTCGTTTTTAGCACACCGAAAAACGTACCACAAGGTACTTCACCTTTCTGTATCAGGACCTTTTTTTTGTGTGCCTGTGTTATTAGAACCATATAGAAAATGATAAAATTCCTCCTGTAGAGAAAATTATTGACAGCTTCACCCGCTCGCTAATGAGAAAAGAAAATATTGCTTATGTATAGTCAGTGAACAACCGAGGTAGTTAATTATTATTATATATAATATAAGTAATATTACTTTTTATTTGATTTTATTTTTTCTTTAAAGTTTTGAAATTGTTAATGTTTTGTATTTTTAATTTGTTAACATTTTTTATTCCAGAGAATATACTTATTATGCGGGTTCGAAATTTGATGGAAAAAAAATTGCAAACACCAAGGATCGAAACCGCCACCTCATTGCGCGTCAAATCTTACTATTTTCACATTGCGGGAGAGATATTTTAAGGGTCAAAAACGCATATAACTCTTCAGGGATTGAATATTTTTTGTAGTACTTACTTTTTGTCGTTGATGGAATAACTTGTTAACTTTAGTCTTGATTCAGAGGCGTAGACAGAAAAATGTGTTACTTTTTAAATTGGATTTTTGCGGAAATTTTCAAATAGACGAAACATTACTTTTTTTAAATTAAAAGTCAATTTCCTTTCCGATAATTTTTTTTTTTAATGGCCGAGAAAATCCATTTATTGTTATTTGGCTCTTAAATATATGCAAAAAATTGGTCAAAATGACTACGTTTTGAAAAAAAATGATCCATTTTGCACGGACTTTGCAAAAAATGACGGGCAATTCAAATTTTAGATAACAAATTCATTTATGTCCAGAGGATGTTTTGTTTTCAACAAGAAATATTTTCTGAAAGTTTGATGCCGATCAGAACTCTTAATGTCCCTGGGTGTTAAAATGAAAAAAGTCACTTCATTTAGTCAGTTGTACGTTATATACGAACTCAAATGACCCAAAGCCAACGCAGATTTGTTGGATTTTAATTACGACGATATTGGTTTTTTGTTTGTCCCAATCAAACCTCTAGAACCGGAGATATTCATCTTTTTACCTAAATAAACGCTGTTCAAAAAAAAAAGAAATGCAATAGGCTTTCAGAGTCCAAAACTCAGATATATAGGTACTCCTAGTGATACCCCAGAAGGTATGCAATCATAATTTTGCAGAACTATGCATATCTCATCGTTATTTTGGTCTTTCTTACTGCACTATTACTGATTTCTGTTATTATAAATACTAATTTTCCCATCAGCGCTAAACCAAAATGGCTTCCGATTTCAATATGGCCGCTAACTTCGAAAATTTGACTTTTATAGCTAAAGTATTTAAGTATAGTACAAAAAAATATTCCCAAGAGAAATTGTTCTCTATTAAAATCTGAATAACTATTATCTTATTTAATAACCGGGGAGCCAGTAACGTCATAACCTATACATTTCACGCAGGCTGATTTTCTTAGGTAGTATGCTATTATAGTCTACAGGTATGAAACCGGTGGTCTGCCTGTCTGGAGCGGTTGTATTGTGCATTCCTAATGAACAATGTTTGTTTTGTAAAGGTACTTTGAATATTACCATCACCGAATCATAAAAACTTTAGTAACGTAAATTTCCCATGAAAACTTTTCAATTAGATACCACTTTGTGCCATTTAAAGAGCTTAAATTGCATGCTCTATAAGGGTCACCATTACCACTACACTAAGTTTTATAACAAGAAGTAATAGAAATGTAACTGTTACTCTTGTAAACTTCCTTATAAATTTTAAATACCGAACCTCTTTCTGTCACCACAGACCTCTTTCTCTTTCTTTAGTTGGATTGATGCTGGAATTATTACATATTCCTTTTTAACATGGAGGCTTTTTACTCTGTATATGAAATATACAGGGTGTCCCAGAATTGAGTTACCGGACGGAAACCTGTGATTCCTAATTATTTATTGGAACTATCAAGGGTACGTTGAACATTTGTATCTTGTTAGATAGCTGTTGAAATAAGGAAGTTTTTAAAACAATTTGTATGCATGTTACGTTGACAATTTTGTGAAAAACCTTAAAGGTAAAATTCATAGCTTATTTAATTTGAAATTTTCACGCAATGGAAATATTTCAGGATAGGTTTTCATTCTAAGTGGATGACCATAGTGTTGGACAAGTACCAGTTAAAGAGTTAAGAAGATGTCGACTAGATTTTTTGAAAAATAAATTTTAAGACAAAGATATACTTTTTTGAGAAAAAAGAAGAATTTAAATATCTCAAAAACTATCGAGTTTTGGATAATGCATATTAGGGTTAAATTTACTCCTTAGGTCATGTCCTATCACATCCAAAGGAATGTATCGAATTACCAGTAACCCTGTATACTGCCAAGTTACAGTCGCTCTGCTTCTAGCAGTTGGGTATATGTTACAAAAAGATTAGATTGAGGGAATATTTTTGCTATTTTTCTATCTCCCTTAAGGTTAATTAAAATCCTTCATAAATTGACTTTCAACTTATTTTTAAATAGCGCACAGATGGGTTAAAATGAAATTTTAGCTTATGTTGAAGTTTCAACTTTATAAGTCGCAATGTTGACTTATGTTGAAATTTTGACACATTAAGTTGAAATTTCAATTAGCTTTCATTTTTCGTTACAACTCCAATGCTTCTCTATGCATCTAATCAATATGTTGAAGGATATTATTTACAACTTAATATTTGTAATCATTTAATAAATAACATATTGAAATCATATAATAATGTACATTTGACACTATTGAATAACAGTGGTATTATAAATAAATAAATAATAATAATAAAGGCATAAAAAAATAAAGACTCAAGTTTTCTGTCAAAAAAAATCTTAAAATTCTTGGGAATTATCACTATTGTTAATACTAGACAAATGATTTGCCAAAATACTAGATATAACAGAGCTAGTTAAGTTGTTAGTCATGTCTGAAGACATATTAAGGAAGTTATCATGCTTGAAACTATTATCTACATGATTTTCCACAGACAGAGCTGTATCGGAAGGGGTAGAAGGGGCTGAGTCTAAAGCAATATTCGAGGGAGGTGTTGATGAATGACTGTGATCTTCGTAAATGTCCACATGTGCCAAAAGTTTTCTCTCATTTCTTACATACTCTATGAAATTTTTAATTTTTATCAATAAAAATAGTGGAACTTCGAAACCTCGTAACTCATGTAGTTGTAAGTTGGGACTGTATTTATACTCCTCGCTTTCAGTTAGTTCTTTGATATCTTCCAGCAGCATCAAGTATGCCTTACCACCACTTGGTGGCATTAAGTTCTTGGAGGCTAACCACTCTTTATCTTCCTGATCACCAGAATATCTGCAACCAAAACATATATTTAAAAAAATAATATACCTAATAGATTAAAACGTCATGTTTAGAATATGCTGTTCTCAAGACAAATTAACTTGATGTATCCTGGGATTTTTCGGTCATCTTTAAATTAAAATTCTTTAATTTTCTTACGTTTCGGTTTTATTAACCATCGTCAGAGGAAAAACTACAATATTTATATTAACGTATGATTATTTTATGTTAATTTACAATTTTAATTTCATTACTTACAATTTAAGAAATTTTTTGTTTACACTATTATTAACATTTTACGTTTATTTCTGTTGAAAGTTTTAATGCAACTAAATGCTGAACAAAAGTATTGCCTGCTTTCTGGTCTGTGTTATGTCACTATTGGTACAGTTTATTTAATTTATGGATGTTAGATATGAAGTTTTCTCTAATGGCTGGTAGTGTGAAATACGATATTTTAAGAATTATCTTGCGGATTTGATGGAAAGATGTAAAAATATATGTTGTTTAATAATATCCCGTTTTTAGTTAATTTAACAAGTCAAAGTATGTTTCACTTAAATTCTCTATATCAGTGCGGGTGTTTATTGCGTTCTCAAGACATAGTATTTTACATTTACACCTATATTAATATGACACATAGGGTGTTCAAACATTTCAAAAATAAAATAAGACCAGACTTGCTAAGATTGTAAGATTAAATTTTTTAGTATTTCTTTTAATTTTAAAATTTTGGACTTATTGTCGAAAACTTGTCCTCATGCTTATTTGGCTATTTTTAAGATATATCAAGAATTTTTGACAAAATGATTAATTATATTATAAAATGAAAAAAAGAATGCGAGTGTATCAAATATTAATTTAATTAACACTAATATTAATGTAAGAAAGATACCAGGACCATTAACTACGTAACACAAATTTCATGGTTTTTCTAGCCCTCCCTACCCTTACGTCACAGGTTGTTATATTCGAGTCAACCCCTCCCCCCACTGTGACGGCACATATTCTACAGCATTAAATTTTAAGGTGGAATTTTTCGGATTTTTGTATTTTTTTGAATTTTTTCAATTATATCAATGTTACGATTTGTTTATTCTCAAAAGCTTTTCAAATATCTAACAAAATAAATCATCTTAAAAAACAAAACACGCAATGTTTTTACTAACTCTCAATATGGCACAATAATTGTTCTAAGGTGCTCGTAATGGGGCTGCTTTTTTCAAAGATGGCCCCAGTTTTCGGGTGTGTTAGAGGTGTTTTAAAATCTCATGAGCTGTGACCTTCATATGCGCAGAGACATAATCCCTCCTGTCGACTCAGTTACACTTCTTAAAAATATTGTATTTATTGTTTATAATTTATCTCGAGCTCTTGCTTATGTATCCAGCAAGGCAGCCTCCAGTGTCTTCAAAAAAATACTTATAACGCAAAATAAACTTTGCCTTTGCGCATTTCGCGGCTCATGAGATTCTGAAACACCTCTAGCCGCATTTCAGGACTGTGCTGCACATGAACCGACTACGTGTACAATATAACTATATAACGAACTATTTTTGACTTTAAATTATAATAACTGAACAATTAAATATCAGATATTTTCATTAATCCTTACAATTTTTGATAGTATCTCTGTAATCATTGTGATTAGTTAAATTAATTAATGTTATGGACCACATGAACTTTGTAGAGTAAGATCCCAGAGCTGCCAGACCTATTAATGTCATTTTAGCAAAATTAATATTTTGACAATAAATCGTGTGATATGTAGTTAAGAACTTATGCATATTTGCTTACTTGAAAGCAGGGCCCTTCTACAGATAACAGGTACAAAAGGTACAGTAAAACCTTACTAACCTGCATTAAAGTATGATTGCTGGTTTTCATATATGTTTGACAGAATACTGTTAAAAACCAAAAGTCATTATTGCCAGACACTTTCCGTGGGCCCTAACTTCCGCCAGATGCTTTAAAGCTCGAAAAAAACCCAACCTAACCTAACATAGCTGTAGTCATATCTACTACCAACTATGTAAAAAACGAAACAAAACAAAAAATTTATTGTCCTAGGTTAGGTTGGGTTTTCTTCGAGTTTTAAAGCGTCTGGCAGAAGTTAGGACCCACGGAAAGTGTCTGGCAATAATGAATATTGGTTTTTAACAGTATTCTGTCAAACATATATGAAAACCAGCTATCATACCTTAATGTAGGTTAGTAAGGTTTTTTTGTACCTGTTATCTGTAAAAGCACCCCACTTTCAAGCTAGCAAATGTACATACGTTCCTAACTACATATCACACTATTTATTGTCAAAATATTAGCTTTGCTAAAATGACGGTCTGGTGGCTTTGGAAATTTGGTCTATTGTCTATATCTTTGTTATAATTAATATCGACATAGAAACAAACTTGTTGCAACAAAACCAAATACTTATCATAGATAGTATACACATAATAATTAATTCAAGATCTTGTGTACTTTTACTTTAAGCTGTTGTATTTCCCAAACAAAAAGAAATATAAGTGAAAACAAATTTTGCACAATTTTATTGTAAGTACTTCTAGTAATGCAGACGTATAATTAATTGTTTCTATTTTTTAAAGTGTGATGTCACAAAAGTTGACCTCCTTCGGCTCCTTCCTCCCCTCCTATCACACTTTATGGATCCACCCCTCCCCTCTCAAAGTGTAACATAATTAACGGATTGCCCCTAAATTCTGAACGACTTTCAAAATGTCCGTCCGTCTGTCTGTCCCTCCATCTCGTATCTTGTAAGCACAAGCACGATAACTCTAGAATCAAAAGTCCAAATGTATTGAAATTTGAAGAGTAAATTAATGTTGACTAGAGCTAATTTTGAACAGAATCGATTAGCAAATAATAGATATCTAAAACAAAAACAATTCCACGCCTCTGAGGAAATTTAGAAAAAGAAAAAAATTATTAGGGAAAATTTCAAAGTTTAGATATGCATAAATATTGTACGTTGCAAAACAATGTTTATACTTAAAAGTAATAGATTTGTCACAAATGCGATAAGATTATGAACCAAGCTTGACGGCTTATATAAAAACCAACATTATTTACAATAATAGTGAGAAGAGTATAATGGTTACTACTAAACTTATTTAGCTTGGCCTCCGAGATGCGCACAAGATAAACAGAGAACGTCGTTGTGTAACGAGGACAGACTAGCGGCTATCCGTAGAAAGTACAGTCGGAGGTAGAAAACTTGTCCACTGTGCATTCAAATTTTAGAGGCCAAGTTACTTAAGTTAAGCAGTAGCTTGTTTAGGTATTGTACAATATAAACGAAAACCTGGCTGTCATCGAAGGCTACACATGACGTAGCACTTGCTGCCGATTCTTACCAGGCAACATGTCATTTAGTACAAACCCACATGTAATTTACTTACATGTACCTACCTTACTAGGTTTGGGTGCCTAACATATAATCTTCCCCTCGTCTGGCCATAGCCTAAAACTTTATTCGCTCTTGCACCCATAATAAATAGTGTGTTGGTCTTCACTCTATCTGGGTTCCATTTGGGCCCATCTCGCTTTAGAGATAACTTGCAACTACTGTAATCTGTAGAATTATGTGACCTGTTCCTGTGACGTTTAAGAGTTGGCATCAGATTGTTTGTAGAAGTACTTTCAGAATCTGTGTCAGATTCTTTTCTTTTGCTATGAGTTATGGGGCTCTAAAAACAATTTAAAAAAATTATGAACCTCGACATTATTTATAAAATCTACTAATGAGAAGCACTATTACCAAAGAAAAGAGGAATAATTCAAGATAAACTGTAAGTACTTACTGCTCTTCCAATACGACCATCACTAATACTAGTTTCCGATTCTGCTTCGCTATGACTATATTCATAGGGCGAACTATCTCTGGAACTAGGCGTCACATTATACATTAACTTTGCTTCTTCTAACATCTGTTTGCAGACTTCTTTGATGTGGTCCTCACCAACACTATCTTTTCCGAGATTATTTTTTATATTGTTTACAGCAGGTTGAAAAAATTTCTAAAATAATACAGAAAAAAGTTAAGTGCAAAATATCTGATCAAAAAATTACTGTCATAAGAAAACGAATATTTTTGTATAGACTTATTGGTAACAACCATTAACACCATTCAAATATGCGTACAGGGTTAAATAAATGCTAATCAAAATGTAATAAAATTTACCTCAACGTATTTCTTTATAACATTATCTATATCCTTATTAATAGCATTCTGTAGGTTTTTTCTTAACAGATCCAAAGATTTTGCAGGACTCGTTATACTGTAAGCTCTTCTATAATTTGGAATAGAAGATTTTGTTCCGTTCTTAACACCTAACTGGCTAGCAGCTAAGTTCATTAAACTTATTTGACGCATGTTAAAAGTATTTTTCTAAAAAGGAAATCAGAAATAATTTTAGTATTAAGTAAATTACACTGGGAAATTATTGTATCGAGGTGCTGTAGTGATTTATAAAATATTTCCTAAGTTATGATAAATACAATAAATCCTACCCAGCCAACCATATTTTGTTTTTCTTCTGCTTGCCCAGGAGCAACAGGAGGTATCATTTTGATTTGGAATGGTATTTTTTATCAGTGAAATTGAAGAGTACACAATGAAAACATAACCTTACTATTTACTTTGTTAAAGAAACACATCTACTTTTATTTTAAAACACTTTCTTGTATAAAAGATTTTCTAATTTTGTTCATAAGACACAATTTTTATTTTTTAAGAAAAAAACAACTTTTTTCCACAGGTAGCAGCAAGAATAACTAAAATTTCTTTTATTTTTGTTGCCAGTACCGGCAGTTGGCAGTATTGGATTGGCACTGTTAAAACAGTGTTACCACATCACGATCAGTAAACTATACGGTTGCCTCAATCAGCAGCATTATGGTGAAGGAAACGCGCGGAGCGGGGAACGGAATTATGACGTGTATTGTAGACCCAACCAGAGCTGGCACTAGATATTTTTCTCCCCAGCGAAAATTAATAAAAGCTGCACCTATAACTACTTACGGTTTTCAGTAAAAACATATATCTGCGACCTGCGATATTTTTTCTAGGGTGTGATCTCTGATGGAGAAAAACCAGATAGCTTAAAATATTAAAGAGTTCATAGATTACTAATGAAAAAGAAGATTTAAAGGGTAGCACCGGCTCTGGATGTAGCTAAACTTTGTCCTTGATCTGCAATTATGTTTATGTTGCGCGCACTCTCAGATGTGTATAGGGTCTACAAGTGACGTCGCTCGTCTCACATGAGGTAACCGTATAGTTTACTGATCGTGTTACCACATGTGTACGTCCCTAATTTCACTACGAAGTTGTGAATCGATACGAATTTCTATATGGCGCCATCTATTGTAAGTTTAAAATATTGTAGACTTGGTAAACAAAGGCAAAGAATTATGTGTTTTTTGGTCCAATGTTTAATTTTAACTCTTTTAATTAATTATTCTACCTCATCAGCCGGAGATAGCTCTCCGTACTATCAGAAATGCTTAGAAAAGTGCAGTGTATTTAATTGTACAGACAGTTAGTATTAATATTTTAGGTTATAGGTAGTGTTAGATATGCCGCTTTCATTAATTTTTTTTTTTTTAGATGGTCAAACATTTAAAGACCAGCAATCGTTTATTTTACAATCAACGCATTGGTCTTGTGAAGATGAATGCAAATATCAGTGTATGTGGAAAACTGTAGAAGCTTTTCATGAGCGAAATTGGCGAACACCTCAGTTTCACGGAAAAGTACGACTTTTAAATATTACAGTTATAATAAGCATAGTATATTATTCAATCTTCGTTATATAGCATAATTTCACCGAATATTACCAAATTATTGTCTAAAACTTACTTTATATTTTAGTGGCCATTTATAAGGGTCCTTGGACTTCAAGAGCCGGCTTCAGTAGTGTTTTCAATTTTGAATGCCTACGTACATTTAAAAATGATCATGAAATTTCGAAAAGAAGTGCGACCTGAATGCCCACTTACTTATCTTTGGCACGCCTTTTGTCTAGTAAGATAATATACACATTTTATACTTTGAGAATATTTTAGATTTTTGTTTGCGATTAGGTCTGCTTGCATGCCTGGTTCTGGTCGGCCGTTTTTCATGCGAGAGATTTTCCACTAACAGAATTACTGGACTATGCTTGTGCATTTTCTATGGTCCTCATGAGTTGCTACGTGATGGTAGTAAGGTAGGTATATAATGACGCAACATGGATATTTTTTAATTGCAGTGTTTGGTGAAAAATCTTTTTGTTCTTAACAATTAATGTGTTAATCAGACAGTGAAGTCATTTTGTTAAATAGGTAATTACTTCTTTAAAAATAATGTGTATGTGGATATAATATTTTCCCTTACCTATAGTTTTAATAATTCCAAATTTATATGTACTTAACTGTAGTTTTAACAATATATAAGTACATCTTTGTTAAGCTTGCACATTTCTTTATGGCTTCCAGGAAAATAAAATAGAATAAGGTGACATGAACAATCATGTTGTTGGTTGATTTTTTAATCTAAGCAAAGCATTTGATGCTTTGAATGTTGATATTTATGAATACAAATTATTAGTTAGTAATTAGATGTCTAACATTAAATATTATTAATCATTCTTGGCTGATAGAAAACTACATTTAAAATATATGCATCTTTGTAAAGCTTGACCGTTTCTCTATGGCTTCCAGGAAAATAAAATAGAATAAGCTGACATGAACAACCGTATTGTTGGTTTATTCTTTGATCTAAGCAAAGCATTTGATACTTTGAATGGTAATATTCATGAATACAAATTACTAAAGTTAGTAATTATAGGTTTAGCATTAAATATTATTAATCATTCTTGGCTGATAGAAAACTACATATAAAAATGTCACAGTTGCACAATGCCAGAAAAGTTACTACTACATGTTACTCATGAACTTCCTCAAGGCTCCGTGCTGAGACCATTGCTATTTTTGTTATATGTCAATGATCCTGTGATTATGGGGGGATTAGTTGTTATATTTGCTGTTCACACTTCGATGCTACTCTTAGCATGGGATCACATAAAACTTCAAGATAAAGTAAATAGAATTATATGTTTATTACTCTGTACAGTATGATTCTGAGGTGGTTCCATTAAGTATAATTTCATCAAGCTGTCTATTTTAAGGTCAGCAAAAATCGAAAAAAAAAACTTGATGGAAAATTTGACGAATGCACTAATGCACTGGTGAACAAAATAATTAAGCATAATATTTTGCAGGTTGTTAAGAGACAGAGTCCCACGTTTTGCTTTCGTAGCAATAACAACATTCTTTGTTGCATTTTATGCCAATCATGTAGCCTATTTAAGCTCGGGCAGATTCGACTATGGCTTTAATATGGAATTAAATATATTAGTGGGTAATGGTTTTTATTTACAAATTACAAATGGGATTTATATAAAATATTTTCAGGTGCTCTCACCGCAATCTGCTGGTTTGGATGGTGCATATACAACCGAGTTAGACAACCATATGTTTGGAAGTGTGCGACATTCGTAGCTTTAATGGGGATTGTTACTCTGTTAGAAGTTGTGGATCGTCCTCCAATTTTCTTCATTTTCGACTTCCACTCTCTGTGGCATCTGTCGACTGCTCCTCTAGCAATTTTGATTTACAGGTCTTTATTTTCCTTCTTTTAGAAACTAAAATGCAAAAATACATTTTAATTTTACATAGTATTATTTGTCTGGTTACAAGATCCTAAAAGAATAATATAAACCGGTGTTTAGAATATTGAATAGATTTTACCAATTTGAAACTGAATTGCTATTAAACTGGTATTGACTGTATTGAAACATATTCTTTATAGGATTTTGCAAACAGCAGAAAAAATAACTATCTATAACTAAAAGAAAAACTTTGTGTAAAAATATTAATGAAATCTTTGCATTCTTTCGATAACCTGAATTCTGGTTATGCTAGCAAATTAAAATCCTAAAATGAATTTGTCTAATTTCTTATTTGACAATTCTCATTCTAACACTAGCATCCACACGGTCCCCTACGGCCATGGAGATTAAACTAGTATCTACATAACCCCTACGATCATGAAGATTCAGTTAAAAATGAGAACAAAGGCCTAAAATGAATTTATTTATCTACCTTGTCTTAAAAAAATTTTTCGTTCTAATGGATTACATTTTCATGAATACCAGCGCCTACTGAGATTCTACTCTTTTTCTTAAAAGTATTTTGTTTTAGTTTTGCAATTGATGATTGCAAGTATTTGAGGAAAAAGGACAAGAGGGCAATGGAAATCGCCAAGAAGCTTCCCTGAGACGTTCCAAAAAAGTTCAAGAAGAAGAAAAATAAAGTTATTGGATATGGCACGTTTGATGTACATGTACATCAACGTGTCACGTTTAATAAATAAGGAAATTTGTGTGTGTCATTTGTCAACTGTCAAAATTTAAATTAGCAAACTTGTTACTGAGCGTGGCAAATGGCAATGTGCATTTATGAGAGATCTCCTTAAGCAGGGCTATTTAACAGGTATTAGTATTAATCCGTGTTTATTTATTTGTTGGAAGGACACAAAATGAAAAAAGGACAAAACTAAATCATGTCACTTGCTAAACTTTTCAACATTTTTTTCAATAAGTCTTCATCAAAGCTCTAATCAGTAGTACTTTTAAAGAAAACTGATGTTGACTTTGAAGCGATTTGTAAATTAACCCTTAAAAACAAATCTCTTTAAGGTACATCTAATTATTAATGTTTTTTTTTAATTATTTTTATTTTGATCTCTTCCCATTTTTTATTAACTTATTTTAAACCTATCGACAGACCATTTGATACCAAAAATGTTTTATTTAAGATGCATAGCACAAATTTCAAGAATGAAATTAGCCCAATAAAATGAGATTGTGACTATGAAAAAGTTAACGAGCTAGATTTTTGTGTGGTCTTTTATTTTTGTTTTAAACAAAATCTCATGAGTTGTCTTCGATAACATCCCCATAAATTTTTTTATAGGGGATGAAAGGAGGTAAAATTTAGTTTTTCGCTATTATCTCAAAGTATCAGTTTTTCCAGAAAAATGGTTATTATCAAAATTGTATCTTGCAAAATTTGTCTTAAAGGTATAGGTTGAATTATGCCAAGAAAAATGTGCATACCACTATTGGGACCATTCCTGACGTGCAACATGTACGGGGCGGCATTATAGCCTACTAACCCCGTAATGTTTGTTACACTTACACAGAATACTGTAAATGCAGTTTTTTAAATTGGCTTTTCGGTTTGTCTTTGTCAGAATCGATCTTAAAATGTTGCTCATTTGGAATACTGTACGTATCAAATCTTTCGCCTATATGACGTAACTTTTTGGACAATGCGTGTACATAAGGAATGAACACAAGTTTCTGTCGTATCTGATTGTTATTTTCAATATTTATGAAGGTTTTATCAACAAAGGCTTCAGGGTATTGATTGTTTATAAGAATCTCTTTGATAAAACGTTTCTCATTGTTTAATATTTCATCTTTAGAAGAAATGATTTAGGCCCTATCATACACAAATTTTATAACACTCCTCTTAACATGCGTGTACTGATTTGAATTAAAATTTAAATATCTGTTTGTATGTGTTAATTTTCTATAAACACTTGTTTCAGTTATACCATCTAATTAAGACATCTAGGAATGGTAATACATTTCTAGTTTCCTTTTCTAAAGTAAATTTAATATATTTATATTTTCTAAAAAATTCTAGTAACTCAATACATGAGGCCAAATTGCAAAGGTATAGTCTAAGCATATCTCTACCAGATAACTGGTTTATATGTACAATTAATCCTCCATAAACGTATTGCTTAAAATTGGTGACAATGGAGAGCCCATTGCCACACCAAAATCCTGCTGATAGAAATCATTTTCCAACTGAAAATGAGTTTTAGTAAAAAGTTCCATTATAGTATTTACACTCAATTTAGTAATTTTTCCAGTAATATACTGATTAAGTGTATTATTTTGTCAGTTAGAAGCAAAAGCGCATGTGACAGGAAGTCCCTAAGAGAAAAGCAGAAGAGTTAAGAAAATGTCACAAATAACATTTAGACAATATTTAAAATGTACAGTACTATTTACACACAAAAATTTATTTCATATTGTATGGGGCCGAAAATTTCTTTGCATGGGGTGGCAAAGGACCCAGGAATGGCCCTGCCCACTATAGTATTATAATATGTGACTATAAGGCGTATAGAAGTTTTATTGAAAATTAAAGACTGCAAACATCTCCGTCAAACAAGCCCAAGATGATGCTAATGTTCTCATCATAAAAACTGCATTGAAGCACATACCAATAAGAGGGAAAACTGAAACTAAAGTATACTCATCCAAATGTTTTGACAATTTTGAAAACAGTCAAAATCGCATTTTATTCTTCCATGCTATTAGCGGGTGCGATAAAACTGCTCTATTTCAGATTGGAAAAAAATGGTAGCTACTTCCAATCAAAGAACAAGTACTTTGATCAGAGGTAATTACTTAAGTTGCTAGAAAATCGCAAGGACTAAACGCAATCAAACTAAATAAGGCAGTGAAATTATCAAATCTAATACCCACACTCCATATACATCAACAGCCTTTATTTAGAATTTATTTGCAAGTCCAAAAATGGCTAGATAATGACCTAAATCCAGATGAATCGGGGTGGAAGATTATCAACAACAATTTGGAGCTAATTCAAACCTTTCTGCAACTCGCTGCAGTGTGAGCTGCAGTTACAGAAAGATTGGTCTTCACTGTCTGGTGGTATGCTGGCACTGCTGTGGACAATCTTGTCTAAACGTAAAACCTGGAGTAACCGAAAACAACTTGGATATCGATGCCATAGCTTTCTTATTATAAGAATTGGAAGAATCTGAAATGGAAGGACAAAGCATTGAAGAAACCCCTCAGGAAATTTATGAAACTCTGTATGAAGTAGAGCAGCTTTCAGAAGTTGAGGAAGAGACAGACAATGATTATCAAAGTTCTTTTAATATCAGTAATAAATAATATCATTATTAACAGCAATAGCATAAATATACTATTAGTATGAATTACGCCTACTGAGAACACCACTTAAAAAAAAGTATGCACCTAGTACTCTACCGCCCCAATGATGTGGCAGGATGCGCATCAACTAGACATTACAACTCTGCCACACGTTTGAAAACGATAAGTTACATGGAAGACGTCAGAAGACTTTTTTGTAGCAAATTTTACGAGCTTCAATTTTGATAACAAACTTTTTTTTTTTGTCGAAAAATTAATAGTTTCGTACATAAAAGCGAGAAACAAAATTTTCCCCCCTTTCATTCTCTATAAAGAAATTTGCAGGGGTGTTATCAATCGGAACTTTTCAGGTTTTGCTGAAAACATAAAAATAAAGGTCCGTACATTAATTTAGCTTATTAATAATTTCGTTATAATTTTCCCCTTCTATGGTCTAATTTTACTGAGCTAAAATTGCTGTTTTGTTTTCTTAATTGAAGTCACCGAGGCAACCTCTTGAAAATCCAGGATTTTGTGTTAGCTGAAGAGAAATGGGGCCCTACAGTTTATAGTGGAGTCTGAGTCATTTCTTGGGGATAATTTTATAGTTGAAATTAATTCGCAGTATGGAATGTCTGAACCTGGTTTACTAAGTATCTCAGTTTGTTAGCTAAATGTGGTAACCACTGAGCTATCATTTTTAGAAAAATTAGTATTAATGAAAATCGACTTGTTCAGCCCATTTATTTTAGGCTGTCACCCAGAAATAAATATTCTTAATCAGTAAATTGGTGGAGAGAATAAAGAAATACAAATATATGATCCTGATGCAGTCTCAATAGTAAGTAGCCTATAGATATCTAGTATGGGCACTGGTTCACTGAAAAGAATGCTTATTTTTTTATATTTTCTTCTTTATATTTTCTATTTTGTATTTTCTATTTACTTACATTTTTGCTTTTTTAATTTTGGTGGAACTTGAACTAAAATGTCTGGGTTTTGTAAGCAAATGATATGATTCAGTTCAGTTGATCACATTCAGGTGGAATTTTTTTTTATCTATTGTTCCAAAATTGCACTATAGTGTTCGTAAGAATATATTTACAATTTGATTATGTGTACAACGGCATCTGTATTAATAAAAAGTTATGTAAAAGTAAGTGAATGTGTGTATGTATGTATGTATGTGTTCCAGGTTTATTGGTACATACTGAATTAAGGAAATGTATTAATTACTTCAACTTAAATATATGCTAGAGTATTCGTACATTTTTGCACTGTGTTAGAAATATGTCATGTTATTTATGATCTTTGTGATTTCATGTCTGTAAAATTTTGTGTAAGAGGATGAAGTTGGATGTAAATTTAGATTAATATATTAATGAATATGTTTTAAAGTATTAGGGCTATAACCTAATATTAATAAATGCCAATTACCATGTATGCATGTATGTATGTTCATGTTAAGAAATCAGGCTCGGCGATAGAGACTACGAGGTTATCTGCACTAGTTCATATATAAAACGATAAACGGTGTAATCTTGGCTGCCAGACCTGAGAATTTCTATTGCCGGCCCTGCTAAAACCAGTCATTTTTATGAATAGTAAATTATTGTTTTGTTGTTAAATAAATTTTCGTTTTAATTGGTGGCCATATCTTACTTTCAGTATTTTGTCTCTTGTTTTGTTAATTATTTTTAATATACTTTTTATAAATTTCGTAATGTTCATTATTTGTCTTTGTATATACTTACTTAAGGTGGCCATTCCCTACAAAGAGACGTCCGATAGGGAAATATTTATTATTTTTGATCATAACTTTTTTTTCTTAGTACGTATATTTAAAAAAATATATAAGAGTACCTAAGTAGAACTATAACAAGACTATTACTATGAATGTTCACTTAATAATTTCAATGGTTTGCAAAATAGCTCGATTTAAAACTACGAAATAGGAAGATTAACACAATTTTTAAATTTAAATCGAGCTATTTTGCAAACCATTAAAATTATTGAGTGAAAATTCATAGTAATAGTCTTGTTATGGTTCTACTTAGGTACTCTTATAGTTTTTTTTTTAATATACGTACTAAGAAAAAAAAGTTATAGCTAAAAATAGTAAATATTTCCCTATCGGATGTCTCTTTCTAGGGAATGGCCACCTTAAGTTACCAAGGAGAAGCTCGTTGGGTGGTGCACAGGATAATGCAAGGCTTTACACCAATAAGGCAGCAGCATGGAACAGAGCACCAGAAGTTATACTTATAGCTGAAGGCAGATCCCATTCTAGGAATGCCCACGGACATTACAGTCCCAAAGTATAACTTCAATAAAAATTTGAAAATTAAAATACCAGACAGGGAAGACTGGACAAACGATCCTTCAATACCGGCACAAACAGTCTGGTATACAAATGGCTCTAAGACAGAACAGGGAGCTGGGATTTATGGGATAAGGTCAAAAACGAAAATCTCAATAAGTTTAGAAAAATACGCCACAGTATTCCAGGCTGAAGTGGCCGCAATACAGTGGCATGCAAAGGAAATTATAAGGCAGGCGACTGTTAATCAGTCGATTGCCATTTTTTCCGACAGTCAGGCTACTCTAAAAGCAATCGGTTCCATACAAGTCGAATCAAGCCTTGTATAGGACTGCATAAATGCCCTTACAGACCTAGGATGTCAGAATAAAGCGAACGTGGTGTGGGTACCAGGACACAAGGGAAATGAAAAGGCTGATGAACTGGCCAGAGAAGGCGCATGTAATGCCCTTATAGGACCCGAAAACCTTTTGTCGTGTGTCTAAGCCATGCATACGAGCATCCATTAGCAAAAGGGTGCAAACTGACTCTCTGGAATGGTGGAAAAATTTCCCACGAGAGACAGGCTAAAGAGTTCATTAAAGAACGATCGGCCAAATTTATGGAGGATCTATTAGGCCATTAGAATAATAGTAGGTCCTCTAACCGGTCATTGCCGACTTAATAGACATCTCAGTCTAATGGGTTTGGCAGAGGACGCAACGTGCAGATTCTACCAAGAGGCAGAGGAAACCTCAATCCATGTATTGTGCCATTGTGAAGGCCTTGCTAGACTGAGATTCCAACTACTTGGTGAGGAAAAACCAAGAGCTTATAGCTACACTAAGGAGCCCTTATCAAGGCTGTGGAGTCTGATACAAAGGACAAAGTTGGATAAGGAGCTCTAAGGAAAACAAATAGGAGCACCACAATAGATCCATGGGGGTTGAAGTGGTCAAGCAGGCCATTTGGCCAGCTCCTCCTTCCTAATGTAATCTAATCTAAAAGTACAGAAATATATTTATGAAAATATTTCAATAAAAATTTTAAATGTATCGGTATATTTTGATCTCTCAGAAGCTTTTGATTATATAAATCATAAATTATTGTTTCAAAAAGCTTGAGGTATATGGTATTCGGGGTATCGCATTAAGCTCCAGCTTAAGAACCAATCGGAGAGTACTTCAGAGATATGTAATGTATATTCATAAAATATGCGATTGCGTATATGATGTGTGTTTCATATCCAGTGAATGTACATTGCATATGTTTATGTACATTCACTGGATATGAAATAGATATGGAAGTTGGCGACAAACGTATATGCTAGGAATGTTAATTCCACATCCATTAGATGTACATTAGATATACTTTCTCCAACATATTCATAGATTGAATATACAGTGTATGTACATTGCATATCATTTTGTTATGTGGGTTCTTATCATGTATGAACGGATAATCGTATTGAGAACTTGTGTTGTTTTAAAATCATACTTACCAGTATTTTGAATGATTGAGATATGATTTTTGTGCGATATACATAGGTATTGCAGGTATATATAATATAATGTAATTTTTTTTAATACTTACAATACTTTGTGCAATTACTAATTATTTTATTCATTATGTTAGGTTTTGTGTTGCATTTGCATTCTTCATTGTTGATGTTCTGATGATGTTTGTGCCTTAAAGACGTAATAGATCTTTTGCACCAATTAACAAAACCTTTCGTTTTGGAGGGACTCTCGAGACACATATCCCTACTACTTGGCCTTTCTAAATAAGGAGTTTCATATTCTATTAAATTTGGTTTAGTGGCTTTTCCTAGAACATTATGATCTTCTGCAAATAGAGTCAAAACTGAATAGGCATCTTTCATGTTTAAATCTTCACCTCCAAAATATGTGTTTTTCCAAGTTTTCAAATCGCATTGTGCTTGTGTATTATTTTGATGCGTGTCGCCTCGTGAATGTATTTTCTTTTCTATATGATGATATATCATACATTTTGAGTTGTTAATTAAATTTTTTACTTGCCTAAAAAATTAATGATCACAAATTTATATACAGAATGTCACACTTTTCATGACTCCCATATCATAGCTCCCTTATTAACATTACGATTTTCAAGATAATTTAGGTGGAATATATTTTTACTCATCAGAAGATTGTTTCACGGTAAAATATTTAAAATCCACCAGTGGCATTCGTTCTTATGAAGAGAAATGAACCTAATTTTCCAAAAAAGGATATTAGGCAATGTTTTAACTGAAATAATCTCATAATCTCATTTGTTGTCAAAAACTCACTAATACCGAATTTCAACAAGATAGTGTACTTGGCATTCATGCAATAAAAAAAATAAAATGTCCCTTTTTAAAGTACTAATTATTGCAGTTAAAACTTTATTTTCGGACGTAATGAAGAGTTATTTAGCTGAAGGAAGACAGATTTTTCGTTTATAATTATCACGAGACTACAATCAGTTTACTTAACAGTCTAAATCAAACATTAACTGACTCGGAAACAAAAAAAAGTTCAATTTTAAACGAATTTAATTCAGGAATAATTTAATAAATAATAACACTTGTTTTGAACTTCCTCTTGAGATTTCCAAGACAAAATATATTTGTGTCAATAATTATTATGACCAACTTATGTTTAAAAGGCAGATGTTATAGAAATTTAATCCCACTAAAAATGTGTTTTGCAATTAATCAAATCAAATAAGTTTTATTGTGCAATAATGATAATACACACAAAAGGAAGACGATTAGGTAATCCTAATCTACCATCATCTCCCTAAAATTAATAAACAAAATTAAATTACAAAAACAAGAAACATAGAAATAAAAGTGTATACATACAAATTACAGTATACATACATAACAGTCAGTAAAAGAACAATACACTAACCTCTTAAGTGGATATTATATATTAAACAACATACAAAAATAAATGACAACTACAATGGGCTTGTTCCATGATATTCTTTTTATATGGTTTTTATACTTTTTCATATAGTACTCGATATTCACATTATACACTTAAAATTTCGTGTTATTAACTTTTTCCGTTCTCGAGATATAAGGAGTTGAATTTAGTAATAGTTGCAAAAACCGAGCGCTCATTTGTGACGTCACTATACGCAAGTGACGTAAGAAAAATGGCTTTCTGGGACCTTTCAAATTTAACCTGAAAAGTCGAAAAACATGGAATTTTTAAACGCTGGTAACTAAATAAATACGTCGAGTGGAAGTTTGTTCTATGTGTCTACGGAAAGGAGAAGGTCGGCGATGAATTATAATCGTAAATTGCAGGGTCGAAATCGAAAATTCGTTCTGGCAGGAGCGAGAGAAAATTTTAATTTTTTGACATTTCACCAAATTGTACTTCCCTACTGTCAAGTAGTAAGCAAAACAAACAATACTTCGAAAACACTTATAATTATAACCAATAAGGAGCATCAAGTCTATTGAGATCGCCGAGTCTATGCGTATAGTGACGTAGCGCCTGGCCACGCCCCATTTTCACGAGATGGAAATTTGTAATAGTTTTTAAGATACTAAACGTGCGAATAAGATTCTGATATTTTGCAGATCCATTAAATTATACTTGCACTTTCGATTTGTGAAATAAAAAAAAAAAATGCTGAACAAGCCCATTACAGTACTTATTAGCAAAATTTACACTGATACATTCTTATTTTCATTTTAAACTGATTAAATGATAGGTTAAGGTTGATCAACACTTTATTTAACAAAGTAGGCGCTATATATGAAAAACTTCCTTCAAACTTTTTTGAGGTATCAACGTCGTGTATTCATCCTTATATTGTTGCATGTGCATCAGAACGCTGTGATATTAGTTTGAATAAACAATTAGGAGTACTGAATTTGAGCAACTTATATAAAAATATTGTAGTTGGAAACTCTGCTCTTTGCTGAATATTTAATTCATTCAAATATGTGAGATATGGTGTTATATGGTCTCTGTACGGCGTATTGCAGACAAATCGCATACATTCAGTTTGTATTCGTTGTAATCTATTCCGGTTATATTGGGGATGAAAATTGTAATATACTGAACAGCAGTATTCAGTATATGGGGGTAGATCAATGATTTGACTAGTTTAAATTAGTGTATTAGGAATTGGATATCGATCAAATCTGGTTAAAGTTGCACTTATGGTGCTTATTAATACATTAAGAATGTTAAATTTGTTTAAATTTGAACTTTTTTTAAATTTAAAAGTCAATTATTTTTTATTTAGGTTGTTAAGTAAACTGACTGATGACGTCACGTGATTAATTCTGAATGGAAAGCCTGTCTTGCTCCAGCTTAATTAACTCTTTATTACGTCCGAAAATAAAGTTACGACTAATAATTGGTATTTTAAAAAGGAAAATTTTATTTTCTTATTACGTGAACACCAATATAAGTACACTATCTTATTGAAATTCGGAATTAGTGAGTTTTTGCTAACAACGAATAAGATTACTAGATTGTTTTACAGTTAAAACTTTGCCTAATATATATTCTTGGAAAATTAGGTTCACTTTTTTTCATAAGGACGAACGCCACTGGTGGATTTTTAAATATTTTACCGTAACACAATCTCCTGATGGGTAAGTAAAAAAATCGAATTGTTAATAAGAGCGCTGTGATATGGGAGTCATGAAAAGTGTATAGTACATTTTCCAAAGAATAAAATTCATCAAAGCCTCAATTAGCTAACCAAAATATTTGTTTGTTTTCAACCAGTTAGAAGGGTATGTAACAAAATTTATAAAAGTTTGCCAGGATAGAGTAGGAATGGAATATGCACCACAATTCTGTTAGTGTATTGTGATAACCAGACCCCGGCTCTGAGGTAGTTATGACAAAGCCAGAATCGGCTTTGCGCAATATGAACTATATAAACGCAATAATACAATATCTTATCTTATAATTGTATACATCTAGCGAATTCACTAATATTTAAAAGTAAATGGCTCTGAAAGGGTTATATGTCATACTTTGATGCATTTATCGTTGGATGCACAAACACAAACATTTAATAACTATGCCTTATTAGAATAATAAAAATATTATTTGCATTTGTTCTAAGTGGTCCGAAGTTAAACCCCTGCCTGTCACCAAATATCCACTTGTATTGTGAAAAGGCTCGTTCGATATGTTTATATGTATATATACAGTATGTCACATTTAAAATGAAGACACCCTGATAATTGACGCTGTATGTATCAATTTTGTGATGAATAAAGATTCTGATTCTGATTTTGATTCTGATTCTGATATTTTCGTAATTTTTTGAAATCCAGATTTGAGTTTTGGTACAATTGTAGTTCTATATAAGACGTACATCTCGACATACCAACTTAAATTTAAGTAAGAAACTGAGACAACGGCAGCCCGTCAAATGGAGTCCGTTTCCGATATTTTGCTTCGCGTTGAAGATATCGAAAAAACTTATTAGAAAAAGTTGTTCAGAATCTAATTTTGAGCCTCAATACCAAATTTCATTATGAGATTCGCATTTTTAGTTTATTCAATATTTTCCCGCAAAGTAAACACACGGTTACAATTTTGGTTTTCAATTTAATAGGATGCCATGGAAACAAAAACTATAATTAAAATAAAGGGAGTGTCTTCTACCACGGAGGCCGTGGTACTTATAAATATTAACGATTTCACAAAAGCGCTGGAATGGCTGGAACCTTCGAGGTGACACTACCTCTGAAGTAATCTCCACAAACACCAGATCGCTTGAATTATATACTCAAATGCGAACACTCGGCGCGCATTTCGCCGACCACGTTGGCATCACCTGGAGATAAAAAAACTTTTTTAATCATCCCCAGATGATGCCAACGTGGTTAGCGAAACGCTCGGCGAATGTTAGAGTGTAGTTTCATGTGGAAATTATTTCAGAAATTTTAGAAAAGTACCTGTCAAATGGAATATATACACTTATGCAAAAAGTATAATAATATATTACATAGTGTTTAACTTTACCATAAGTGGATAGAGTTATAACTGGAAAACGATCCAAGCCAAAATTTAAAATTACTTGCCTGCTATAAAATTAACACACGTTTTAAACAAAACTATAAAATCATTTATCTTTACTAAATTCCTGTTTAATATGTTTGGCTGGTAAACAGTTTTTTTGTGATAAAGACTACTTCCATTCCAAATTTCAGCCAAATCGGTTGAGAATCTGATCAAGATAGCTGAAATTTAATTTTTTCATTTTTTTTTTTTTTTTCGTATATACATATCTATATCAGGAGGCGATGGTCGGATCAACACCAAATTTAAACTGGAGGTTCCTTTTAATTTTGAGAATAAAAGAATATCATTTTCATTCCCTAACTAATTGTTTAAGTGATCAAAAAATTTAAAAACTGCAAAGAACCCTGTTTCTTTATAGTAAAAATGGGTTTCAGTCGATTGTTCTGAAATTTGGGGAAAATGTTCTCCTGGGCCCCCTGATTAAAATTGTCTTTAACCACCAGTCCGACCGAATTCGATTTGTTGGTCTAGAGGCGATTGAAACTGCGAAGGTCTGCTAAAATGTTCCATAAAAATTCTGAAAATATTCAGGCTCATTTTTTGGAGAAAAATAAGCATCTTTTGTCTCTTGTTTTTTCAAAGTGCTTCCTTCTTTCGAAAAAAAAATAAAAATTTTTAAATTTTTTTCTAATTATTTTACGGGAAAAGGAAGCACTTTGAAGAAAAAGTTGGAGGGGCATTAGTTGATTATTTTTACCTAAAGAACATGCCTGAACATTTTGGGATCTTTCTGAAGTAGAAAAAAATAAAAATGTAGGGAAATTCTTGGTCGAAATTATTTTTGTCTAAGAAATTATGAAAACCGACAGGCCTGTTCTTTGAACAAAAATAATCAACTTATGCCCCCCCGGACTTTTTCTTCAAAGTGCTTCCTTTTCCTGTAAAAAAATTAGAAAGAGAAACATTTTTTTGTTTGTTATTTTTTTCCGGGAGAAGGAAGCACTTTGAAAGAAAACACCAAGAGACAAAAGATGCTTATTTTTCTCCAAAAAATGAGCCTGAATATTTTCAGAATTTTTATGGAACATTTAAGCCGACCTTCGCCTCTAGATCAAAAAATCGAATTCGGTCGGACTTGTGGTCACAGAGAATTTTAATCAGGGGGCCCAGGAGAACATTTTCCCCAAGTTTCAGAACAATCGACTGAAACCCATTTTTACTCTAAAAAACTGCGTGGTCCTTTGACCCTTAAAATGTCCAAAAAACCACTTTTCGGCGAAAAAAACACTGTTCTACCTCTTTTTGGAAATAGAAATTTTAAGGTTTTGTTATACTCGCCATGACAAAGAATTTCCGCAGGGTCTGGGGTCTTAAAAAATTTCCCAATCTCGCTATTTTTCTGACTAAATCAACTCCACTATTATACTATAATAAATATAATTCATTCCAGCTGCAACTTGCAATTGCTCGTTACTCGCAGCTAGGGACGTTCCGATACTATCGATATGATACCAGTATTGATACTTTTATTCGATACTTTTTAGCCGGTATCGGTATCGCTAAATTAAAAGTACATATACTAACTACCTACGCTCACAGATATCGGTAACCATTCACTTTCAAAAAAAAAATTCGTAGTTATATACTCTGTTCTGTTCGATTATCGACTGGCAGACGGTAACGTTTTGTCGTCGATTTTGCACGCCATTTCCTAGACTATTAATAGTCCCTTCATTTTAGTAAAAAAATCGCTGTTTTATGGAAAAATTCCCACAGCTATGAGACCTGTAAGAAGTGAAGCGTTTGGGTTGTCTAAACATGATTTTCACTCCCCGCAGTTCTAAAAAAGGGTAGTTTTTGAGAAATATATACATATATATGAATTTTAGCGCTTTTTCGCCTTTTTCTCTATTTTGAGGAAAAATTAAGCATTTTGGTAAAAAATGTCAGAAGAGCAAAGTTGTACACCATAAAATTTCCTACAAAGGGCCTAGCCAGATAAGTAGGGTGAAACGGCCCCCGGCCCTATCTTCATTGAGAGAAGGAATATAGTTAGTAATAAGTGAAGGGAACAATTTTTCAAAATATTAATGCAAATGGATGGCGCGTTTCACAGGGTGACGAGGGGGATGAAATCCAAAGGACCAATTTTTTGTCTCAAAACGCAGCAAGCGAAAATTTTGGAAAAAATATATGTTGGACAAGTATTCGAGAGGATTCTCAGAACAAATTATCAATTTGTGAAAGAACTATGGGCGAGAAGACGTCGGTATACTTTTCAAATATTTTTAAGGGTAACTTCCCCTCTTGTACCACAACCAAAATTGTTTTGTAGCGTCTGCTTTCACTCCCATATAACATATTTTTTTCGCAGTGTGGTCGGAACATTACGTCATAGTAAAAAAAATCACGTCCGTGGTCTTCGTTGAGACTAGTGGCGTACATACACGTATTAACAGTATGATGTGAACTGTTCGCATAAAAACAGCACATATAAATCAAGCAAATGAGACATATATAGCCGCAGCGACTATTTCGAAATGCTAGTTGTTAAATATACACCAGCGTAACGAATTAATTGTAGCGCCACAGTAGTGCCTTGTCGGTGAGAAGGTCCTTAACTACTATTTACATTTATATACAGTTCTCACTAGTGATGAGCGTCACTGTCATGATGCTTTTATTTAATAGTCATACGATGAAACTATAATTGTTTTTACAGGCGCTAGTCTTCATCATTGTCAACGGACCAACGCACCTTAATCACAAAACGAGACTCATTCGCTTCAATGGTGGTTAATTGTTTTCGCTTTAAAAGAAGACATAAAAATTCGATACCCTTTACCTTCTAGCGACTCTTTAGCATCTCGAAATCCTCGGTCTATATCCTTAATATGCTAGGTCCATTCCTAGCCACACAGAATGATGCCGCAATTATGCTTCACGTTAAAGACGAACCTAATGGTCTCCAAAGATTGCTGTAGGCAGGAGATATTTTCGGCCTAGACTGAGAGTTTCGAGATGCCAAAGAGTCGATAGAAGCTAAAGGGTACCGAATTTTTATGCCTTCTTTTAAAGGAAAGCGAAGACAATTAACCACCATTGAAGCGAATGAGACTCGTTTTGTGACTATGGTGCGTTGGTCCGTTGACAGGAATGAAGACTAGCGCCTGTAAAAACAATTATAGTTTCATCGTGTGACTATGTAATGAAAGCATCGTGACAGTGACGCACATCACTAGTGTGAACTGTATATACGTGTCAATAGTAGTTAAGGACTTTCTCATCGACAAGGCACTAATGTGGCCCTACAATTAATTCCTTACGCTGGTGTGTATTTAACAACTAGCATTTCGAAGTAGTCGCTGCGGCTCTAAATGTCTCATTTTCTCAACTTATACGTGCTGTTTTTATGCGAACAGTTCACATCATACGGTTAATACGCGTATGTACGCCACTCTTCTCAGAAGACCAAGGACATGATTTTTTTTCACTATGGCGTAATAGTCCGACCACTCTGCAAAAAAAAATGTTATATGGGGATGAAAGTAGACGCTACAAAAACATTTTGAATGTGGTGATATGAGGGGAAGTTACCCTTAGAAATATTTGAAAAGTATACCGATGTCTTCTTGCCCTTAGTTCTTTCCCAAATTATATATTGTGACCCATTGTGCTACCGCTAACAAGTTAAGAAGCTCCCCCGTGCAGACCGGATTCCAGCCCAAAGGTTGAGATCCTTCCCACGGGAGAACTTCTTATTTCCTCCAGCACTGGAAAGCCAGTACCGAAGTGTTTGTCCTCAGGTTCATCAGTCCTGGGCAAGAAGTGAGGATGTGGATGGAAGTCTCCTCGTCCTCGCAGAACCTGCAATCAGGGTGGTCAACCACCCCCATTGTGTGTAGGTGTTTCCTAAAAGAGCCATGTCCGGTCAGGAGGCCTGTCACGGCTCTAATTTGCTTTCTGATTAGACGCAGAATTTGCTTTCTCTCTGGCAAGGGCCCTGAGATTAAGAGCTTCGCTTGCCGGATCCCTCTGGGATTCCTATCCAGGAATCCCAGAGGTCAATGAACTGGGAGCGAGTCCAGTTATCTATTAACCTCTTGGCTTGGGATCTAGGGTCCAAGCAGAGGTCTCCGAGAGCCCTTGATATTTCGGTTATTATTCGGCAGATCGATTTCAAATTTTTCTCTGTTATGAAACTCTTCAAGGTGCATATTTTTATGATTTTCAATATATTTTCAATTGTCACACCAACCCGTTCACTGAAAAATGTGATTTTTCTATATTTTTCTTAGCGTTAGATATACAGCAAAAATTATTAAGAAAAGTCGTTCACAATGAAAAAATAACCCTAGATACTGAATTTACATAAGACTTAAGCAAAGATAGTTGAAAAGACTACATTTAAGTACTTAATATTGTTGCATTTATGGTTATTAGATTTCTTACACATTAAACTGATTTGAGTATTTTTTGTTTCCATTTCCATGGCAATCTTTGCTTTAAATTTCTGAATAATTGCAAATTTAATGAAAAATATCATTATACGCATATATTGAAGAAACTCAGTATCTAGGGTTATTTTTTGATTGCGAACAACTTCTCTTAATAATTTTTTGCCGTATCTCTAATGCTAAGGAAAATATAGAAAAATCACATTTTTGAGTGAACGCAGTGGGTAGGTGTGACAATTGAAAATATACTGAAAATCATAAAAAGATGCGCCTTGAAGAGTTTCATAGCAGAAAAAAATTTGAAATCGATCTGCCGAATAATAACAGAAATATCAAGGTGTGTCCACTTGAGACGGGACTCACTGTATATTTTTTCCAAAATTTTCGGTTGCTGCGTTTTGGCACAAAAAGTTGGTCCTTTGGATTTCATCCCCCTCGTCACCCCGTGAAACGCGCCATCCTTTTGCAAAATTGTTCCCTCCACTTATTGCTAACTATATTTCTTCTCTCAATGAAGATAGGGCCGGGGGCCATTTCACCCTGCTTATCCGGCTATGCCCTTTTGTCTCTACGTTTTTGCCCGAGTTCCCCATAGTTTCGCCGCTAGAGGGCGCAAGAGAAATATATAAATATATGTTTTGCGCCTTTTTTTAGATTTGCAGCCAAAATTATGCATTTTGGTGAAGAATATCAGGAGAGCAAAGTTGTAGAGCACAAAATTTCATACAAATGTTGTCTCTACGTTTTTTAAAGTTTTTTTCGAATTTCGCATAGTTTTTCCACTAAAGGGCACGAAAGAAATATACATAAATAGATCTCCGCGCCCTCTAACGGCAAAACTATACGGAATTCGAACAAAAATGAAGAGACAAAATTTGTAGGATTTTTATGCTCTATGATTTTGCTCTGCTGGTATTTTTCACCAAAGTGCATAAGTGCAAAGGCGAAAAAGCGCTACAATTCATATATATGTATATATTTCTCAAAAACCACCCTCTTTTAGAACTGTAGGGGGTGGAAATCATCTTTAAACAACCCACATGCTTCACTTTTTACAAGTTTCATAGCTGTGGAAAAATTTCTTTCATTTTTCCTAATTTGAAGGGACTATAAGTTAATGACTGATTTTACCTTACATATATCGATACTTTTCCATAAGATTAGTGTTTATGTTTTCCAATATTTCAAAACCAGTATAGTATACATACAGTGAGGTACATAAGTAATGGATAAATACATTATCTAAGTAATTTACAATTTATGAGTAAAATCCTAAAACACGTGAATTTTTAATTCTAAATTGACATAATTTTATACCTCCCACTTCAACCCTCTTGGAGTGACAGCTACACCTTTAAAATTTTTTAATGGAATGAGGGTGCATGTGATAGCTCATTTGAAAGGGTTTTTAATTTTCTGTCCAGAAATATAAGGTTTTTTGAATTTTGTGTATTCTTCACAGGCCTGTAGCTAGGGGTGGGCCAGGATGGGCTACCGCTACCGACCGCTTCTGATTAGTATACCGCCGGCGTTAGGTCATGGACTGGACTTCAAATGTATTTTCAAATTTAAACAATAAATTAAGGGATTTGAATACTTGTGCAATTGTTTCTCATTTTCATCGTATCATGATGTTCTTTTTAACATTTTTTTTTTGTAAAGTTTAATGGTACTGTTTAATTTCAAGATAAACTATTAATTTCAACAAGAGTGTGAAAAAATTAAAGAATTTATTGATTAAACTTTTATGATAAAGAAACAGTTGTCCACGTTGACTAGCTAGTTTATTAACGTCAATACACAGCCTATCTCGTTTTTAGCTCCAGTTTCGTAAAACAGTGCGCTTCAACTACTCAGCTATACTCCAAGAATAAAAGAAATCAATACGTCACATTAAGAAATCGAACAGAATCCAAAAACTAAGTTAGGAATAATATACATAAAAACGGTGAAAAGACTAAGAAAAGTGAATCGAGTTTAATGCCAACAGTTCTTACAGCCGAGCCAAAGCCTATAGGTTGCTGTAAACCAAAGAAACTGTTACCGACAGAGAAGTGTAGCATAATACACAAAACTTACAATCAATTGGAAACTGCCTGGACAGAGTGCAAATATTAATGAATGAGTACGAAGAATGTAATTTCTTATGTGTAACAGAGCATTGGAAATCAAAAACGCAGTTAAAATCATACAATCTTAGAAAATTTTAATTTGGCATCGTCATTCTGCAGGACAGAAGGCGCTCACGGTGGAGCAGCAACTTTCTGCAGAAAGAATGTAAAGTGGAAAGTTAGAGATGACATAGGGAAAGTGATAATAATTTCTATGTATCATCCACCTAGTGCAGACATAGAGATATTTATGTCAAAATTGGAAGAACTTTTAATAAAAGCTCAATCTGAAAACAACATAATCTTCATTGCAGGTGATTTCAATATAGACATTAAATCTGAAGTAAAAAATGCTACAGAGTTTGTATCGCTGCTAAACTCATTTCAAATATTTCCTACTATCTTAGACTATACACGAGTAAACTGCAGATCGAAAAGCTGCATTGACAACATATTCACTAATTATGGTAACGAATATACATCGGAAGTACTAAATACTCATATCTCGGACCATACAGCTCAAAAAGTTGTGTTTAACATTAAGAGAAATAATCAGAGAAACATTAGCAATAAGAGAATATTTAACGATGAAAACAAAAATCTATTCAAACATATATTATCACAACAAAATTGGTCTAGCGTATACAGCTGCTCGGAGACAGATGTAAATGCTCAGTGGAACAATTTCATGTCGATAATATTACCCGTTTTTAATGAATGTTTCCCTATAATGCCAATAAGAGTTGGCAAAAAAAATCTATGTAATTACTATAACGATCCAGAATTGGCAGATTGTAAAAAACAGTTAGATTTAATGTTAGTCCTAAGTAATTCCGATGAGAGATATAAAGAATCCTATAAATTAATTAAAAAGAAATATGACGGTTTATTAGAGCAGTCCAGGAAATTATTTTACTCAAATCAAATTGACAATAGCGACAATATTCCAAATATTAAAAGTCAAAACCTAGATCTAGATATATCAGACCATAAGGCACAAATGTTCAGTTTGGTCATTCCTGAACCTTGTCAAGCAAAAACCACCAAACCCAAGTATTGCTACAAAAGAATCTTTTCAGAACCCAACCTTATCAATCTTAAACATTTACTCTCAACTACCGATCTTGCTGATCTTTATCAAATAAAAGAGGTCGATCAAGCATGGCAATACTTTTGGGGAAATTTACTTTACTGTCTCGATAAAACATGCCCAATGAGAAAAATTAAAATTACAGGACATGATCAAGATAAAAACTGGATAGACTCCAAGATTATAGAAGAAAGTCAAAAGCTAAAAAACTTACATTGGCTTTCGAGAAATATGAACGACAGAAAAATAAGTGAAGAATATAAAACTGCAAAAAAAATTATTCGGACATGATAAAATTACAAAAACAAAACTTTTATGAAAATAGAATACAAGAGAGTGCTAACACTTCTCAAGAAATTTGGGCTATTGTAAATTCCAACTTAAGCAGGAATAAAAAAGTAACAAATGTATCTCAAATATTAAATAATAACAATTTAATTTCAGACCAAAAGGAAATTTCTGACTTGTTCTGCACCTATTTTGCAGAAATAGCTGTAAAATCCTTAAATAATGTTTATAATAATCTCGACTGCTCCACAGGTCTAGAAAGCCTTTCGTCACTGTTTTTCTTTGACATTACTCCCGCAGAAATAAACCAGCAACTTTCTCTTATGCAGAACAAATCCTCAAGTGGGCCAGATGGCATACCAATCAAAGTCTTGAAATACATCTCGCAATTCATAGTGTACCCTCTTTGTTATATTTTTAATCTGTCTCTAAAATCTGGAATATTCCCGAGCGATCTAAAAACGGCAACTGTAATACCTTTACATAAAAAAGGTGATGCAGACCTAATCGAAAATTATAGGCTGATTACCCTACCATCATGCTTCTCAAAATTGTTTGAAAAAATTATTCATTGCCGAATATATACTTTTACTAATAAAAAAAAACCTTTTATGTAGCAGTCAGCATGGCTTTAGGCCCAATTTTTCTACAAATACAGCATCTTTTTCGTTAATTAATCACATTTACAATGGACTAGATAAAGGTGAATATGTCCTAACACTGTTTTTTGACTTAACACGTGCCTTCGACTGTGTTAGCAAGAATTTCATAAGTAAAAAATTTAAAAACTTAGGCATAAGAGAACCATTAAATGCATGGATACAGTCTTTTCTGTCTGACAGAGAAATCAGAGTTAAAATTGATGAACACCTATCTCAACCCTCACAAATCAACCTAGGGGTTCCTCAGGGAGGTGTGTTATCTCCACTATTATTCTTGTTGTTTATAAACGATCTCGAACAACACATTGCAGAAAATGTACATTTAGTGTTATACGCTGACGATACCACAATCTGTATTACTGCTCCATCCCATGAGGAACTCCAAAGAAAGGTGAACTACACCCTACATCAATTTTACTACTGGTGTTTTAATAACAAACTTATAGTCAATGCAACAAAAACTAAATACATCATGTTCCACAAAAGAAGGAAAAATCCACATTTGATGATTAAACTAGACAACACAGCAATAGATAAAGTCCAAAGTGTGAAATTCTTAGGGCTGTATTTAGATGCACAACTCACCTGGTTACCCCATATTGAACATGTTATAAAAAAACTAAACTCTGCTTATTTTGCCATCCGAAACTTGAGGAGTGTTATGGATAAGAAATATCTATTAAACATCTATTTTGCTTTGGCCTACTCGCATATGAAATATTTAATAATATATTGGGGAACTAGCTGTGAGTTCCAACGCATCTTTATTCTTCAAAAAAAAATCATTAGGTTAATATTCTCACTGAATCCTGTACAGTCTTGTCGTCAAATATTTATACAAAACAAAATTTTCTCCTTGCCATGTCTAGTAATCTATGAGGCAGCTCTTTTTGTTAAGCTTAACGCAGCTCACTTTCCTCTACACAATAGTGTGCATGACCACGACACAAGAGGCTGCAATCTAATTTACATTAATACATTTAATTTAAGCACTTTCAAGAAAGGTCCTTTCTATCTGTGTGGATCAGTTTTCAACAAACTGCCAACTGAGATAAAGCAGGAAACGAACATAAATATATTTTTAAAAATACTTCGTCTATTTCTTTGCGACAATTGCTTTTATTCCTTACAGGAATTCTATAATTTAGACTTAGCCAGTTAACTTCTCTATTAATGTGAAGTGTCTATAATATTTTATTGTAGTTGCATGTATTTTTTATTTGTAAAATTGTACACGTGTATGTATCCTGTATTTTTAAAATGTCTTTCACAGTAATTCTATAATTTCGACATAGCCACTTAACCTCACTATTTAAAGTGAAGTATTTATAATATCTTATTGTAGTTTTACGTATTTTTTTTTTAGTTTGCGAAATTGTATGTATGTATGTATTCTATAGTTTTTAAATGTTTTCTTAAGTATTGACTGTTCATATCCTGTAAGATGGCTTACATGAATAAATCCATTATTATTATTATTATTATAAGTCAAAATGTGTTTGGAAAATCGTAAATTCTATCAAAGGAAATAAAAATAAATCCAAAGAAATTGAAATAGAAGGCAACCCAAATATAATATGCAATGAAATTAATGAGTATCTCGTCAATGCAGCTCCAAATTTGCAAAAAAATCTTGAAAATGTAAAGTTCCATAGTAATATTCTTAAAAATACTAACTCTATGTATGTAGATCCCATAATTCCAGAAGAAATAACTGATATCATAAAAAAACTTAAGAAATAAAATGAGTGGTGGATATGATGAAATACCCACAAGTATTATACGATACTGTATATGAATTGTCTCACCCTCTAAGTTATATAATCAATAACTCCTTTCATCAAGAAATGTTTCCAGACCGTCTTAAATTAGCGATAGTAAAACCAATATATAAAAAGGGAGACCCTTCACTTAAAGAAAATTACAGACCAATAAACCTCCTACCATCCTTTTCAAAGATCTTTGAGATAGCAATGTGTAATAGACTATTAAAATTCCTCCAATCACAAGATCTCCTCAGTAAACATCAACACGGTTTCATAAGAGGTAGGTCTATTGAAACTGCAGTGTTTAATTTTGTAGAACAAATTATAAAAAATATTGAAAACAAACAACTGGGAATATTCCTAGATCTGTCTAGAGCCTATGACTGTTTAGATCATAACATACTGTTAAATAAGTTAGAACTATATGGAATACGAGGAGTACCCCTACAGTGGATTCGGTCCTACCTCAGATAGAACTCAAAAAGTGACCATTGAAAAAGACTTTGATACGTACATCTGTAACGAAAGAAGGATAAGAGTTGGAATTCTACAGGGCAGTGTTGCTGGCCCTTTATTATTTATTATATATGTCAACGGTCTTTTCCATGCGTTCACAAATCTAAACACTAACCTAGTAAGTTATACAGACGATACCAATCTGCTAGTGTGTGGAAACTTCCATGCAAACATAATAGATAATAAAAATTTAGCATTAACAAATATAACTGAATGGTTTTCCAGAAATAAATTAATATTAAATGAAAATAAAACAAAGTATGTACAATTTCAAACTAAACAAGCAAACCTAGATTTGAGTGAAATCATTAAATTAAATGACAACACCAAATTCTTGGGAATCTATATAGATAAAAATCTAACATGGTCGGATGAAATTCAATATATAAGCAAAAAATTAAATGGTGTAAACTACACACTTAGAGTGTTAAAACAATATATAAATTTTGAAGTCTTAAAAACGATTTACTATGCAAATTTTCATTCAGTATTAAAATACGGTGTAATGTTTTGGGGAAATTGTTCCAATATTAATGAAGTTTGTGTGATACAAAAAAGAACAATACTAAATCGTGGGTATAAGGAGTCCTGTCGTGGAAAATTTAAAGAAACTGGTGTCCTAACAGTCACAGGAATATATGTTTATGAATGCTTGCTATTCCTAAATAAAAATAAAGAAATATTTGACGAATATAAACATGTTCATAATTATCAAACGAGAACATTAAACTATAATTTTCCCCAGCATAGACTTACTCTGACAGAAAAATCTCCAGTTTACTCGTGTATTAAATTAAATAAATGAACCTACTATATAGTAGGTTCTGTATATAATTCGGTTTATGTATAAAAGAGGTCATAAAGAAGGTGTTCGGCTTCTTTTATTATCATCACAAAAAACAGATAACAGCTACTGCATAGGCAGTTATCATTCATAACTTAGTTTTTATTTTTTGTATTTTCTATAACTATTCTGTTATTTTTGTTATTTACATTATTCTGTAATAGGACTATTCTGTTGAGCAATAATAATAATTATTTTTATTATTATCCTTATTCTAAAATCACAGCTTTTTGCTGGTGTCTTGTACACTCCAGGGAAGAATTTCATCTTATCCTGGACTGTTTAGAAATTTTCTTTCTTATTATTATTATTACTATTAAAAAAAAATTATATTAAAAACTGTTTCTGTTAAGAAATTTAGATACCTGTTCTTTACAGGAGTTATTTATAATTGAAAATAACAATAAAATATTTAGGCTCATGGGCCCCCTCTGAAAATTTGTTTGCCCGCCCTTAAAACAGTTTCTAGCGGCCTGATTCTTCATCAATAAAAGTAAATTTGAAAATTTTAAAATGTATTTAATAGCACATTAACTGGCGCACAATACTTGGACTTCTTGCAAAATTTTTGAGTTCCAGAGTTAAGAATACTTTTCCCAGATGATGACAACTCTAGTGAAATAGAATAGAATAGAATAGAATTTTATTAAAATACGTAAGATACATTTTGCTTTTTACATTATATACTGTTGGATTCTACAAAGTTTAACACTTGAGAGTAGAATACAACTTTCAGCTTACGTTTAGCAGTTTAGAGTTAAAAAAAATCAGTCAATTTGACATTAGTATAGTAATAAAAATATAATACATAATTCGATAGAGATAAAAATATAGATATAATAACTATGACAATATAATATATTATTACACATTTACCAAGACTAGTGAGTTATATTGCTTATGTGTTTAAAAAATGTTTGTTATTAAGTTGTCGTCGTTAACAGGCGATATGAATAATTTTTTTATTTTACTTTTAACTATGTTTATACTAAGTTTTTTTTCCATAATAACTTCTCTTAAATAATTTGGAAGCCAATTAAATATTTTAGGAGCTAAAACTAGAGAAGACTTTTGTATTCCCGTCATGTACGTAAAGGGGATTTCTAATAATACTTCATTTTGGGTTCTAGTTATTTTTTTGTTGATATGTCTATCCAATTGTAATGACTTATAGTGTTTGTAAAGTTGTGTTCAAAATATAACATTCAAAGCGGCATCCCTTAAGAATTACATCGCAAAAAAAGCCGCCACGAGAGCCGCACGCTTGTAAACGAACACCTGCTTAATGCGTTCAGAATCGGATTCAAAATTTTTATGACTACATTCGTATTTTACTTATCATATGACACCCACCATGGTCTCCATTTAAATATTTATTACCACAAAAAACACTACTGGGAAATTTTCCAATTTAATCTCATTAAAATACTAGCACTATACTACAGTTTTTTTTTATTTCTTTTTATCGGCAGTTTCAACACAAAGGGCACGCACCACAAAAATAACATTAATTTAGCATTTTTTTTTTTAATTACTGTCAAATATGTTTGTTTTTAAATGTTTTTTCATTTTATTATTATGCTACATAAAATAGGTACCTAAGGCAAATTTAATACACATTGAAATAGTTGTACTTTGGCTATGGTTGAGTGAATAAGTGTTTCCCGGTTTCCAGTTTTCTTATTGTGTTCGTGTTCTTATTGTTATAATAACTGTTAGTATTTTTGTTGATTCTTATTGCTAAAATATGGATATCTGGCGCCCCTTTCGAATACCTAATAATAATATTTGGCGTCCATTCGAATATGAAGATGATCATTACCTCAACCAGGGTATTGGAGCTATCGAAAATATATTATTTGAGGCACCCAACAATATTATTTGGCGTCCATTCGAACTTGATGGCAATCATGGACTCAACGAGGGTATAGTAGATGCGGAAAATATTGCTCCTAATAATACATCATCACGGCCACAGCGTCTCTTTGAAGCAAATCATAAAAATATTGTACCACTTATTAAAAGAAGAGCTAAACAGAGAAGGCATCATTTACATCCTAGTGCTCAAAAAATAGTACTAAATGTGTACAATCAACTACTTGAAGAGCAAAGTAATAAAAGTTTTGGGCTCATCAAACGTGTTTCCGAACTAACAAAGATTTCTAGATCACAAGTTGGACGTCTGGTGCAAAAGGGGATAGTGAGAAGGAAGAAAAGAACCAAAAGACCTTTTAAACGTATATCTAGTGGGGTGAAATGTGAAATAAAAAAAATTATTTATCAATTTTACGAAACAAATAGTGTGCCTACGGTGCAAGACATTTATGATAAAATTCGCGAGAAGAACATATACTTTCCTTACCGCTTTACAACCTTAAGAAGGCTTACTCAAAGTTTAGGTTTTTCATATAAAAAATTAAATAAAAGATTATGCATAACAGAATCTAGAAGAATTAAGGAGTGGCGGATGGATTATTTGGACAAAGTAAAAAAATTTCGTAGGGATGCTAGACCTATCGTTTATTTGGATGAGACGTGGTTTGACACCCATGAAATAAAATCCAGAGGTTGGTCGGATGGCACTTTAAAATCTTCTCCAAATGTGCCTTCCTCGAGAGGCAAACGTATAATAATAGTACACGCGGGTAATGAAGATGGATTTGTAAAAGGGTGTTTAATGCTTTCCGCAAAAAACATTGCAAAGTCATCGGCCGATTACCACCAAGATATGAATGCCACTTTGTTTGAAAAATGGTTTGCAGAGAAACTATTGCGTAACATAAAGCCAGATTCGGTTATAGTGTTAGATAATGCCTCTTACCATTCGCGACAAGCTGAGAAAATACCAACTACATCGACGCGAAAGCTTGAAATAATTGAATTCTTAATTGAAAAACACGCGATAGATTTTGACAAAAAATCTACAAAAAAAGTATTGTTACAGGCGGTGAAAAATGCAAACATTAAAAAAACATTTGCAATAGACGAACTTGCAGAACAACATGGTCATACAGTTTTAAGACTACCCCCTTACGATTGTGAGTTAAATCCTATTGAAAAAATTTGGAGTGCATTAAAAAATTACGTTAGGAAAAGAAACACAAGCCCCCGACTTAGTCATAATGTGATACAACTTATTAGAGACAGTGAGAAGCCCATAGAAAAGCATTGGAAAGGATGCGTGAACCATATTAAAAAAATTGAAAATCAATATTTTGCCACAGTTCCTCAACAACAACCGATTATAATAAATCCCAATGATTCCTCATCATCGTCATCTTCCGGGGAAGAAGAATAATTTAATTATTGGAGCATGCATTGCAGTGAGTAGGTTTAATGTAGATACCAATAATAATAATGTTGTCTTATACAAAATACAAAAAGAAAGATTTGTTTGTGACATATACCAAAAAAAAAGAAACAACAATGTATTTTAGCTACACGTGCTTTGGCAATACACACATATATATATAATAGGATTATACAACCATTGTTAGGTAGGGTCAATATAATGCTAGAATTAAATTCAAGATAAAATGGATGTAGGGTTGTTGTATTTTTATTTAATAATAAGTAGACTTGTGAAATCCAACATTTATGAAAGCAGGGAATATTTTACTTTCATACTTTCATTACTTGCCAAATTCTGAAATTCTAACTCCGGTTCTGCAAGTCAACGTGGACTCTACATACTAGACTAATACGCATAATCAAATTCGACCAATCATTAGATCTGTAGCAGAATTTGCCTTCAATTAGATTTAGTGGGCGTAACTTATTTACTTAACTCGGTGGTAGTTTATAAAAAAAACTACTTAATTTAATTTATGGTCATTTTTTGTCACACCTCCAAACAATAGTAAAAAAGAATAAAGGAAGCCGCAAATGCTGCTTATATTTTGGATTTGAGTTTACATTAGGGTACAGGTGGTAATGCAGAACTGCCTTCTTAAATTTGGTATTTTTAGTGCTACAAATAGCTCATGAGAGGGATGATCCCTTGGTTTCTTACACATTATTCTTATAAACGATTTCTGTAAAGTAGAGAGTGCTTTGAGATTACTCACATAAGTTCCTCTCCATACTGCAATTCCATATGTGAGAACAGAATGTGCCAGCGCATAATAAATCATTTTCAAGAAGTGTTTTGGCATAAGCTGTGCTGCTTGTTTAAATTTTGCAAGGATGCCTAGAAGTTTTTTTCTAGTGTTCTGTATATGAGGTTTCCAAGAAATGTATTCGTCATAAGTTACACCTAGATATTTGATTGTTTCTCTTTGTTCTATTGTGTGGCATTCACAATCTACTCGCACATCGCAACCTAGCTTGTGATATTTTATGTCATTTTCATATTTCCATCTTTTCCCAAGGGTAAAATTTATAAATTTAGTTTTTGTGGCATTCATTAGCATTTTGTTGTATACAAACCATTTTTTAAGGAATTTTAAGTCGCTCTCGATATTTTGTTGATTTTGGTCTTTTGACTCACCGGCATATAATAGGGCAGTATCGTCGGCAAAGGTGTATATTTTCCCTTTTAACTTTGCTGAGCATAAATCATTTATATAAACAATAAATAGGCTAGGGCCCAGCGCTGAGCCTTGCGGGACTCCCGAGTCTACTTGCTTCTCTGCACTAGTATGATTCTTGATACGGACTGCCTGTGTTCTGCCACCCAGATAGCTTTCAAACCACATCTTCATCACCCCTCTAACTCCAGCTGTCTCCAGTTTTTCTATTAGTTTTGCATGTGAAACTGTATCAAATGCCTTGTTAATGTCAACAAAAAGTCCAGTAACTTTTTTTCTGGTATTTAATCCCTTGTTAATGTCATTAGTAAATTTTAAGAGAGCAATATCTGTACCCCTCTCTTTCAGAAATCCAAACTGGTTTTCTGAAAAAAATTCGTTTCTTTGAAGGAATTTCACTAATTTATCTGATATTAGCTTTTCGAAGATTTTTGAGATTATTGATAGAAATATATGGTATCAGCAGAACGGAGCTACACCACATTTTGCATTGGAAGTAAGAGCCTATCTCAATCAAGTTTTTCTCAATAGGTGGATCGGTAGACGCGGTGAAATTTAGCGGCCTGCCCGTTCTTCCGATTTGACCCTGCTTGACAATTTTTGATGGGGATTACTTAAAATTGAAAGTGTACGTCAACAGACCAAATAATGCCAATGGTTTAAAAGACAGAATAAGGCAAGAAATTAATCAAATCACCCAGGAAACGATACAAGATGTTTTAGAAGAATTTCAGCAACGCCTTCATTATTGTCAAGAAGCAACGGGCGCCCAGCTTGAACATTTGATTTAAACTGTTTCATGTTCTTTCGTTTACTTAGTAACATTAAAAATGTAATATTTTTCAATGAAAAAATTAGAGAAACTCAAAAAATCTTATATTGCTGGATAGAGAACTGAAAACCCTTTCAAATGAGCTATTGTATATTGTAAATTAGGTGTTTTCACAAATTTTAAATTCACTTTCACTGTGAAGATAATGCTTTATTATAGTTAAAAACACTTGAATTTTGAGAAACAGTCGAATAATAACTTAAAACAAGCCATTTTAATTTTGTATTGAAATTTTTTCCCCAAAAACACTACATCAATTCACTGTGCACTCATGACGCCATCAGTTATATTGTCAGTGTCATTTTGTATTATAAACACGTTATTTTGCAGATAAATTTCCTAAAGTAGCTTTTACAAATCCCGTATTAGGTAGGCATTACTTATTTAATCACATGTAAAACGTAAATAAAGTGAATAAAATGTTGTGTTTAACAATTCTTAAATGCTATTCAAGAAACTAATATAACCGATGACGTCACCGCGTGTTTTGCATACTCGTTCAATTACTAAAACTTTATGTTATTTATTTGTTGAAATTTTAATTTGATGGACGGTAGAATGCTGTTTAAATACCAATAAGTGTTTTAGTATAACAAGTACTTCATTTTAATAATATCAAGAAAGCAAATTTGCACATAGTGAAAACACCTAATTACGTAGATAATAAATTTAACCGTTACTTATGGATCTTACTGTATAAACAATACTGTACAGCCACTTTTGGAGCCAATAAATATACATACATATGTTGTACAGTCAATACGAAGGTTTATTCCATAAGGACACGCATATTAGGAAATTGTTCATGGTAAAGTTAACAAACCGGACATGCATATTTCCCTACCACACCAAGATAAAGCACAGTGTTTGTCACTTTAAAATTTTCATGTGGGTAAGTTGCACGTAATTAATCTTATCACATATACTATACCAACAATAAACATTTAAATTTCGAAAGGTAATGATAATGTTGATAATTACCCCTATTTTTAGTAAGAACTTTTCCATTTCTTTCACCTTAATAACATTATGTTCATTCTATGAGTTATAAAAACGTTTTTTTTTTACAGGAAGTACCTATGCTCGAGTTTTCGTTATAATTCTCATTGAAAATATTTGTTAAGAGATGTTATCGGAAATAAATTAGACTCTTTGAACACCGGTTCACTCTCCTATCACCCATGCATAAGACTAGACTTACTTATCATTATCGGGCTGTTCATAGCAGTTCCATTCATTGAACAAATAATTTGGATAATTCTGTTCGATATTTTTATATCTAACATTCATTTCATTTCTGTCCAAATCCACCTGCCCGCATCTTTGACAAACACAACATGGATTCCTCCCTTTTTGCGGCTTAGTTTCATTTTTGGCTGCATTATGGATACACGGAACATTTACCACGTTTTTCGCCATAGTTTCGAACATAGTGTTGAGTTTCTTTATTTCATTTCTTTGTTCATACAACTGTTCCAAAATTGTCTTTAGTTGCTCGTCTGTTTGGAGTTGTTGGGGTTGTTTGGGTTGTTGGGGTTGTTCAACATACTTAGGTAAAGGAGTGGAAAATGTTACAGGTCTGTTATCGCACTGTGGTTTACAAGTTTTATTGTAAATTTTTCCACATGTGGAACACAGCCATATGCTTTTTACATTTTTTAAATTTTCGTGATCATCCACTTTGGTCTCTAGTTTTGGGTTAACCCGGTCTATCTTCTCTACGCTTGGTCCTGTTGAGTTGTCGCGACAAGTTTTTTGTTTTTTCCTAAAGCAGCTGCAACATTTCCTTTTCTTTTTGCAAGGTATTTGCGAAGGATTTCTTACACTGTTTTTTTCAGATACTGACGATCCACTCTGTGATGCCAAACAACTATTATAATATCTCTGCTTTTTTTGTTTTCCTGAATTTCTGGTCTGGTGTTCCTTCTTTTTAGCAGAGGCTGAAGGCTTTTCTGTGGAGGGTGAAGGTCGTCGGGGTGGTGGATAATTGTTGTATTGATGTATACAGACGTTGCTCCCAGATAGTGCTCTACTTAAACAAGGATTTATTATCTGATGTGTTTGACAACTACAATTGTGTTTGCTTTTGCATTCGCGAAAGGGGATTTTTTCGTAAGAACTTTTTATCATTTCTTCATAATTAGGGGGTACACAAATTCTTCTTCCTTTCTTTTGAAGTTTGTTTTTGGAATCACAGTCGCACTTGCCTTCCTTTGGTTCTCGTACCTGTTTCCCATGTGAACTGGCTGTAGTGGATTGCTTACAAATACTATTTCCAGGTATGTCTAATTTGTTTTTCAAACCGGCTTCTACATCATAAGTCTGACAACTACAATCTTCTGTATTTCTACATTCAGGAAATTTTACTCTATTTGCCTCAGGCTCCTTTGCTATTTCTTCAAAATTAGAGGGGACACAAATTCTTTTCTCATTTTTGCATGAACACTTTTGGTTGAAAACAAGTTGAGACTGTGAAGGGACTGTACCGATTTTTTCGTCAGCTTTGTATTTTGAATCTATGTTGTCTCCTGTTGTATGTTTTTCTTCTTCCTCTTGTGTTACCAAAACATTGGGTTTACATGAACATGCCTTATTTCTACATTTTCGAATTACGGTTTCATTATAATCCTTATTCTGCGGGTCAAAATTACAGGTGTCTTCGTTCTTTGGTTTTTGGTAATTGTAGGTTCTATTGCAATAGTGCAAGGAATTGTTGGGATTTAACAAATCCTCCAATTCAATACTTGACGCATTTCTTAGAACACTCGGCATACTGCAAGTCATTTTGCAAATATAATTACTTTATAAATTAATGTTTGACCTTTGCCTTTTAATTTTATGAATATCAGTCTTTTTCTATGATATTTTGCTATGTATGAACCATCCCTCACTGAAAAATCGAACTAACAGAAAACAATGATTTACACGAAGGAATTTTTATTTTATGTTTTATGGGCATTGAAATACAAGAAATGTTGCCTAAACGAAAAATTTGGTTGACATTTTAATGATAGGTATGTTGCCATAGTTTAAAAAATTTTAGTTTGTCATAATTAAAAAGAGAGGAAAAGTGTGTCCAGTAGGAAAATATTCTTGGTCATTACTTTTTCTTATTATTACAAATAAAATATACCTATTTCTTACCTTCACACAATAGTCATCAAAAAACAGTTAATTAAAGGTAAATTAAGTTTTAGTACTTATATAAATAATAGGTAGGTACTGAAAATTTAAAAAAATACATTAATCTTAATTGTGCAAAATTGTGGTTAATTGAAGTATTACAAAGGTGTTTATTGAGTGTGGATCATCCCTAAAATTTTCTTAAAACTTAACTCTATTAAGGAGGTTGAGGCATTAGACGAAAATAATGAAAAAAATCTGAAATAAAGTTTTTTTAATAGATTATATGACACTATTTTCTGTAAAAAATCCAAAGTCATTAGGAAACTAATAAAGTTGACAAAGGGGTTGCTTTTAAAATTTTAAAAAACTTTTACATGTAGTCTTATGGAAAATATGTCAACCCAGCATGCAAACGGTACATTTTAACACAAATTACTAAATAAAACACTACTGTTTTCTATCACATAGTGGCAGAAAACATAGTAGTGTATTTTATTTAGTTATTTGTGCAAAATGATTAAGTACCACAGAGTAACGACTAATTTAATAACCAAATAATGTCAGCAGTTCCGTAAACTATGTAAACCATTGATGTCTCACACATATTTTAATTTTGTTTCCAATTTAATTAGGAGACTTTTAATAAATAAAAAAAAAATTAAACATTTGTAAACTGTCAAATTTCTCTTTTTGTTAATGATTTTAAACTGATTTTTCAATTATTTAATGATTTAATTTTAATTTTTACTGCTTCTCATTTTTTTAAAATTATTTACTGAAAGAAATTTGTAAAATACACAGATATTGACATACATTTATTTTAACATTGGACATGTTTGTTTTCGTATATGGGGTAGAGTTACCAGTTTTTGTTCAAGGTCAAAAGACAGCGGTGTCGCGGCACAGTAGAGAGAAGACCGTAGGTTCACTTACTCTTGAGATCTACATATACACTGCTCGAGCTAGAAAATGCTAATAAACTGGCCAACACTTACAATGACACTAAATTATTTTTGTTCGAAGATATCCTTGGCAGATGATATATTTTGCGATTGAATTTAATGTTTACTGATTAATCAATAAGTAGCGAATTAAAATTTGACCTGCTGTTACTTAAATGTATTACATAATATCCGCGTCTGACGTCAGACTGCAAATGTATGACGTTACATTACTCTCAATTGGTGTCAGGGACCTCTACACCGATCACGCGACTTTGATAGACCAAGGTGTTTGTTACACCAGGCCACAATAAATCCCTCGGCCTCTGGCTTAAGCCCAGCTGACTTTAAAAAGGCGATGGTCAGTATTGTCGATGAACCCAGTGCTTCTATATTATTGTAGAATACACCGTGCAGGGGTTTATCGACATACTGTCGGAACAGATTTCTCTGTTCGGCAACTTTAATCTGGGCTGTCGGACGATTTGGTGTAAGGTCTTATTTCCGAGGTCAGGCGGAAATTTAAAATATCCTGACCTGGTGGTAGCAAACGCTACCCCTTCAAAAAAACAGTAACTTGCCCTCCTGCTCTGGAGGGGGGATTGTGCCCTCGGAGAGGGGGTGGTTTTGTTACAATATGAAACACACATCATATACACAATCGCATTTTTTATGAATATACATTACATATCTCTGAAGTAGTTTCCACAGACATCAAAACACTTATTGAACACTGCACTCGACGCGTGTTGCCCCAGTCATGTTGGGATCATCGGAGATGATTAGAACGAACAGTTTTAATCATCTCGATGATACCAACACGATTGGTGCAGTACGTATCGAATGAAAGTATTCAAGTGTTTTGATGTTCGTGGGAACTACTTCAGAGGTATCCATATAAGAGGTAATAAAACACAGATAGTTTAACAAGAAATATATTTTATATAACTATATTAAACATACACAATATTTAAAATTTTCAATATTTACGTATACTTTTTTACCTTCCGGTAGTTTAACAAATTGTAAACATATGTATACCATAAATCAGGGTGACTTGATCGACGTTTTGAGCAATTGACAGCTGTATCTAGCATATAAAAGTCATTTTGCGGAAATTAAAAATATTTTGCATTATTTTGGTGTATGAGGAAGACAACCTATGATATTTAAAAAAATATGTGTCAATCGGTTTGGAGAAAAAAAATATAATCGTTTTGGTTTCATCTCACCCCACGATCTGGCTAGATGAAAACAACGTAAATTTTTTATTATATTTCAAGTACACTCACATAAGGGGTCACTTGAAACAGAGAAAATGAAAAAATATATAAGGGATGAGTTACTGGTTGTGTAATTTTTTAATAAAACAACATAATATGAATGAACAGCATTTATTTAAAAAAAAAACATTTAAGAAAGTATTTGCAAATTTTAGTAAACAATAAAAACTAAATCTCCGCAACTAAAAAATAAAGTAATAATAAAATAAATGTTTGCAAATAAGTAACTTCAGAAAAAAAAATTAAATTTGATATAAATTTATAGGGTATCCCAGACCCTTATCTGGCCTCTTCTTAGCTTCTCAACTTTTACAAGTTTCTGCTCTATTTCTTTTTTTTCAATTAAAGAAATATCATCAACTTGTGGATACAAATAAACTCCAGTTTGTTTATTGCTTGGTCTTAAAAATTTACATAAATAGCTGGTTCTCTTCAACATTTATTATCTTTGCAACGTATTTTTTGCAAACTGAAAATGATATCCAGTAGTTGGCAGCACTTTTAATTCCATAGGTGTATACCAACCTTCGCTCTCTGGAAAAAGTTTCAAATCGCCCCGCGTTTTCAAGTCACCCCGCTTTACGGTAATACTATAGTTACTCATGTCCTACATATGTGTTTAAAACATTCTTAACCATCAGTAAATTATACAATATGAACGTATGTAATTTTTATTCACTATGTTTATAAAATACATACCCAATATGACTTGACATAACAGCAAATTTTTAGGCCTCTGTCACTTTGTGCCATCTTAACTAAACACACACCTGCACAATCAGTTAAATATGAAACTTGCAAATTTTCTAACCCTAAAAGAGTACATATTTACGAGTCTAAAGAATTGCATTATAATAAATATACTCTTACATCATGGGAGCTTCATGCAAATGTAACAGCATAATATAACAATAACCAAATATAAAACCCAGAGAATGAGAAAGTGTTAACTGCCATCACACATAAACACTATGCACACAAAACTATAGGGCTTAATGGCTGCCATCTGTTGCGACGTAAACAAATTATGAATGGTGCGCCCATGTACTATGCCTTAAATTAGTAGCGCATGCACAGCAGATAATGAGATGAGTGGGGACTCAAAATGGTCTGAGTCTTATAGACCTAAGTCAGCTTATGGGAAAATTGAACCTCCAACTTGCCCGAGTTTTTAAATTTAGAACTCCATGTTTTCAGTCCTATAGATCAAAATGGCAGGGAACGTATGTTAATCTGGTTTCAACATCTACCCCCATAATTAGGGTAGGTGGATAAATATATTCATTTTTGATTTTATAATAATATGGTAACTTTGAACGACCACTAGAAAATTGTAAAAAAACATAAATAAGTGTAGGCAAAATTATATATATTTCATTAAAATATAATGATAATAAAAATAAATATAATATATAACAATAAATATTATATTTATTTATGAAATATATTTACATCATTCATACAGCTTAAGTTCCAAATATGGTTTTAACCATTCTTGACTGTTTTATGCTTTCAAAAATCCTGCAGTAAGTTATATTATTGATTTCAGTATTACAAGTTTGTGTAAATGCATGTTTCGCCTTGATTTTCGAAAAATAGTGTGAGAGAAATTTCTCACGGTATGGATCAAATTCAATTCTTTCCTTTGAGAAGTATACTATCGAATCTCGTATACTTCCGCTTAAACTTTGAATTATTTTGCACATATTTGCTTTGTTTTTATATTTCTTTTTACGAATTATGCCAAAGTAAACATTCTGTGGGTTGTTTAAAATTTTTCCGTGTTGTGTATTTGATACATTATTTACAGTTTGCTTACGGGTACAATCTTTTCGATAAAGTACTATTATAGAATCTTTTAATTTTCTAGTTTTCAACAATTTTGCATCAGGCTTCCTTTTATGGCATATATGGCATCGAGATGGGTTTGCTGTATTTTTAAATAATGCTTTACATTTTGGCCATTTTTCAGTGATGTATGATAAATGAAAATTAGTGGGAGCACTTAATTTTACATCTTTTATTTGCATTTAGTTAATATAATTTTCTTTAAGTGCTCCACAGAGCAATTATTTGACATTAAAATTGACAGTTTAGTTTTTCTGTTGCCATAGTTGTAAAGGGATTAATTAATTCTTAATACCTATGGAAAAATTTCATCTCTTCCAGAGCTGGATTATGATTTTTTTCGCCCATAGGCAACTATATTATAGCGCCCCCCCTACTACAAAACTTTTAAAATTTTATTAAAGTTTTTATTTATAATATAAAACAATATATTATAAAAAATATATACAATCAACACAAACAAACGAAAAATTAAACAAGTAGGTATATAATAGTTATTTATGTTAAATGTTAAAAATGATATTTAACCCTCACAAATGATAAAATGTGCCTAATTTGTATCCGAATAGAACGCTTAAAGTACGAGTGAAATAGAACTGCGGGGAATCTAGATAGGCAAAGCAGAGTGGGGACGTGGAGCTGTGAAAATACCACAATTTTAACATGTGATCACATTTAATTGTATATCTCTTCTACAAAACCATTAAAAATTATAATTCTTATGTGTTCGGATTCAACATAGACAAAGCAAACTTTTTTCTTGCAGTGGTACAAATCGAGATTTCGAAGATTTAAGTTATTTTTATATGTAAGAGCTCATGCGCCGAGCAATTTTCGAAAATTCATAAAAAATTTAATTCCACAAAACTATTTACAAATTTGGCATCAAAAAATTGTTCACGTTCTCTTCTATACAGTACGCTAGATAACTCGAATTCTGATTATAGTGCTTTTCTGCATGGTCGATTTTTGACAGCTTTTGGATTTTGGAACATCAAAATACAAACTTTCGTTTGGTAAAGGTTTCAAGTTGTAACCCCGAAACCCCCACAGAAGTCATTTTGCGGGGTGCCGATCACTCTACTATTTTATTTGATAAGTCAATTGTTTCATGTTTGGCTAGATATTTACTAAAAATAATGCTAACGTTTGATCCGCTATCTAAAAATTTTAATTTATTATTTCCATAAAATAATTCAATAAAATTTAAACCATTTATGGTTAAAACATCTGACCTTTTAATCTCTTGTTGGGCCTCGAAAAAAGTGAATCAGATGCGATATTTTGAGAATTTTCATGAAAATCACTACTTGAGTTATTACCAGAATGTTCATTTTCATTTGACATGTAATATATTCTACGCGTATTATTTCCAAAATAATTACCTCTAGCATGATTGCTAAAATCAGTTCTATTATTATGACCTCTTTAGTTGGAATTATTATTTACACCTCGGGCCTGGTTTCTTGAAAAGTTATAAGAATGATTGTTACCTCTAAAAAATCTATTGTTATTTGTAGAACCGCGCCTAAAATTTGTATTTTCGCGCATATGAAACACTTGACTGTTTGACTGTGTATTATTAGGAATTTCCTTATCTTTAGCACCTTGAATAGCATCAGATAATTTAGAATAATTGCAAGCTTCATTTACCGTTCTTAAATCATTGTTTCGCAGCCCATTTGCGAAAGTACTTATAGCAATTTTTTCATTGACTTTTCCTAATACTTCTATAGAATTTTCATTGCCCTCACTCTGAGTAATTGTCAAATTCGTTAATAATTCTTCAACTGTCTTGCCAAATTGCTCAATGGATTCTCCACCTTGCTTGGCATTATTTAATTGTGTAGATAAATATGATACTGATTTTTTGGTTAAGAAGTGATTTTTCAAATCTACCATTAGTTCTGCATTTGAGTCATAAGTTTTATTAAGCCTTATTTTTGCATTTTTCGTTAAACATATCTTTAAAATATAGGTTGTTAACAAGCTTTTACTGGCGGGGTCTAACATAGAATCATATAAATCAATAGCATCAATAAGTTGTCTTGTTACAGTTTCGCACCGTTTATAACTGGCAGTAAACTTGCAGCTGTTTTTTACTTAGGTATGTGAGCACTCTGAAATCAATGAATCGGAATCTACTGAAATTTGTAATGATTTTTCATCCCTTTCAGACTGTTCAGTGCACGTTGACTGCAACCTTTCATTCAAAATGGATTTAAATATTTATTAATGATGTCTGCATATCCCTTAATTTCATCCCTAATTTTAATATCGATGTTCGTCTTATTATACGAATCTTTCAAACTAACATAACTATTTTTAAACTTATCTAATTTTCTTAACTTACGGTTTGTTATTTCACTGTCCTTGCGTCTCACTATACTGTCTTTCGTTAAATTTCTATTAAAAACAATCAACTCTTCTGACACATATTTCAACTCCCTGGCAATGTTCATAACTTTGTAGCGGATTCCATACTACGCTACATATATTAATTTTTTACCTAAAAACCTACAAAAAAAATGGAACGGCTGTTATGCACTCTCTTGACAGACTCCAATTTCTGCTCTTATTTTCTCTTCCAACTTCCTCTTGCAACTGCCATAGCAATACGACTACTGCCAAAATAATTACTACTATTTCAATTATATTTTGTATGGAAAGGGTTCCTATTGAAATTCCATCTGTCTGGCCACCACTATTTCCGGTCAAAATTACTTCTTCCTTGCTTTGTATACCACCCATATTTTTCTTTTTTTGTTAAATACTATAACCATTACCATAATACAATCATTTAATTTATTTTTCTCTATAAATCCATGTATGTAAAACCATTTGCGCTTTTGCACTTTTTTTAAATGTAAGTAATGTTATAAATATAACACACAACATGAGCAAATTGGACTAATTTTTATACCCAGGATTGGCAGGATCACTATTTTTTGGATAAAAGTGACTGATATCGAGATTTTCGCGAAAAACCGTTTATCGTGACCTTTGACACCACGTGACATTTTTAGCGGCACTCATATTGATTGGGACTTTTGGGATGTGGTTTAGAACCACAAAAGGAAGGTTCATGCAAAAATCCAGCTTTCCCCTAATTTTTCTTCTCTGCAATGTCTCTATTCCCTGTATTACTATGCTGGGTTCCTTATGTATAATTTACTTCCAGTAAACCTCAGGAACTCATGTTTTCAAGAAGACGCTAAAAAATTACCTAGCAAGTAATGCATTCTATACCATTGGCGAGTTTGTTTCAAAGATCCAACTTGAACAAATATTTTTAAGAGTGAATTATTTTTTGTTTGCTTATACTTGTAATGAAACATATTCATTATAGGATTTTGCAAACAGCAGAAAAAAATTATCCATGAGAACTAAAATAAAAACTGTTTGTAAAATTATTGATTTACAATCTTTGCATTCTTTCGATAACCTGAATTCTGGTTATGCTAGCAATTAAAATCTTAAAATCAATTTGTCTTTCTTATTGGACAATTCTCATTCTAACACTAGTCTCTACACAGTTCCCTACGGCTATGCAGAATAAACAGTATCCACATAACCCCCTACGGCTATGAAGATTCAGTTAAAATGAGAACAAATGCCTAAAATCCATTCATTTATATACTTCGTCTTTTGGAAAATTTTTCATTCAAATGGATTACATTTTCATGAAATCTATCATTCTGCTTGCATTCATGCTTAGCCTTTGAAACGTTTTTCGCCCTATTCTGAGCTCATCAGAAAGTCACAAAGCCACTCACACGATGTTCCATTCAAAAACCAAGACAATTACCAACTTTTTTGACATTGACTGAATGAAAAAAACAGATTTTCATCTAGCTAGTAATATAAAGAATATGTTTCATTACAAGTATAAGCAAACAAAAAATATTTCACTTTTAAACATGTATAGAATATATATAGGCTCCATCACTTGGAGGTTTTTGCATGGAACATCGTGTGAGTGGCTCTTTGCCTTTCTGATGAGCTCAGAATAAGGGCGGAAAACCTTTCAATGGCTAAGCATTTCCAAAAAACAGAATGATAATTTTATGAAAATGTAATCCATTTGAATGAAACATTTGTTCTCATTTTAAATGAATCTTCATAGCCGTAGGGGGTTATGTGGATACTGGTTTATTCTGCATAGCCGTAGGGGACTGTGTAGAGACAAGTGTTAGAAAGAGAATTGGCCCAAAGAAAGGTTATCAGGTTATCGAAAGATTGTAAATCAATAATTTTACAAATAGTATTTATTTTAGTTCTCATAGATAATTTTTTCTGCTGTTTGCAAAATCCTATAAAGAATATGTTTCACTGAACAAATATCCTAGGCATGTAATATTAAATTACATCAACTCTTTTTTAATGTAACTTTTAGGTCTTTTTATTGGTTTTTTTTCTCTCTTTTTGTAAGTGCATGTATATTTTAATATTTGTAGTTTACAATTTGACTTATCTACAAATAATGTAGCCCCAAAGACAAATAAAGTATTATAATTATTATTATTATAAAGAACTTTTTAATTTATATAATTTTATTCTAGTTCTGTACTTTAAACATCGGTAACGAGAGCAGGGAATAAATCAAACGAAATACATTTCCCTAGATTTATTGTCACAGTCACTTATTTTTGGATCCAATTATTTTTTACAACTTTTAATTTTACAGAATTCAGATTTTTTTATAAAAACTACAGTAAATTTTGCTATGACGAGAAGTACAGCTTAGCTTACACAGTAACAGAAATGTATGCATAAAAATAATCCTAATGAAATAGAATAGGAATCTAATCTTTTGAATGATATAAACAAACCATTCTAAAAGAAACTGTAAAAAATACAAATAAAACCTCAAATGCTGTACTCAACATTTGAAGGAATCATTTCAATTTCTCATAATTTTTTATAGTCTCTATTCTTTCAGATTATTTTAATAGAAACTTGATATTAAGCAAATGTAAGTTTAAACATCTATAGTTAAAATCTGTGCTTATAAAGATACCAATTCACACAATATAGTTTATTGTTGAATATGAATTTGTACCTTTACACAGGGGTGTTTCAGGTATGCGGTTATTAATTTCTAGGAGTGATTCTACATAAAAAAATATAAAAAAGTTCATATAAACATGGGTCCGGAAATTCCAAAATTAGCGAAATTGCATTTATTCTCTTGAATAAACTATGGAAATATAAATTATTAGTAAATTAAAAGACTCAACAGGTTTTAAAGATTAACAAAAATTAAATGTTCAAAATGGGCGCGTTCACTTCCATACAAGCTGCTAGACTGGAAAAATTCCTTTAGGTTCAAATTTCTCGAAACCAGTTGGTTCTATGGCATTACAACAAGATAATCTTTTTTGTGTATTTACAGCAAAGGAATTATATTCTAATGAGACAATCCCAGAAATGCACATAACAAAATTGGGGGGGATAAGCAAGTCTCCTTTCCAATTTTGTGCATCCCTGATTGAATTTACCCTTGGTGGATAACATTTATTGGTATCGAATTACGTGCAAAAACTAGTCACTATAGCTCAAATGGTTCCTGAGATATTAAATAAAATGTCAATTTTTTGAAACACCCTGTATAAAGCACAGACCAAATTAATTTTTCACAAATGTACAGGTAAAATATCATTAGATAGATTAGACTTCGGTTTGTCACATTATCCCATTTAATTGGCCACCTGTAAGAGTTAAACTACTTCACTATCAATGGCTCAAAAGAGACAAGCATTTTGAAGAATGCACATCTAAATTTGAAGTCTACTTATAATATTTTACTAGTAGTAATGTTTAAACTAATAACATTAGTTATATACTTATTTGATGTAGAAAACTAATTTACTAATTAACTCTTTTTGTTTTAAATAAGTAACATTTTTGAGTAGCGCAATTTTCTAAATAATACATGTATAAGTTTATTAATTGCATATTCCAAGTAATTTCACAATAGTATTTGACTGTCTCAAATAATCATTCATATATTTAACAATATTTTGTTAGATTAAAAAAAACATGTTGAAAAATTATTTTTTTTAAATATCACACAAAAATTGCTGTGTAAGATGGGGAAGTTCTGTACAAACATACATTTTTGGGGACAATGGAATGTTATAGTACATGTATAAGTATTTTTAGTATAAAGCTTTACGAAAAGCCAGACCTATATGAACAATTTTACCTGATTTTATTATTTAAGTGGGGCGAGATGAAAATTTGGGAAAGTCATATATAAGGAAATGCTCCTGTATAAGTCAAATATTCTAAGTTAGGATTAGGAAAAGATATTCACTTGAACATTCCAACAAAAGATGTAAGTGCTCATCAAATGCTAATCCTAGCAGCATCGACCTATCTTATGGTCCGTTCACTTTAAGAACGTAGCATCGGTATTAGATAGGAAGCTATTTTTCCCATCTTTTCATTGGCTAAAATGTAAAGCAAGTTGACACTACAATCGGCTCTGTAAACAATAAGTCATATACTTTTCGTAAAGCTCTAACAGACTAGTGGATTTAGAGTCCACTGATACCACATTATAGCTGAACTAGAGAACAAATATTGCATCGTTTTGCGAAAATCTAGTAACAATACTTGTAGACATTCGTTAGTATAATGGATACCAGCTATTATTAAACGCATATACTTTTAAAAATATTCGAACAACCAATTTACACAAATATTGAACAAAAACAGGTGTTTAAAAACATTATTTAAGGAAGAACTTATAAATTAAAGACTGTTAAATAGTTCAACAGTTAAAGCATTTAAATACATTTTTCTCGAACTACCCCATTGAATGGCACATAAAAAGGACGGAAATAAAATTATCAAAACTAAATTACATAAACCATAATTTAAGCAGTATTGACTATAACAGTAATAAGTTTATTTTTACATCAATCTGATGGTTGTTAACATGTTAAATTATATCTGTATGTACACATAAACTATCCAGTAATAAAATATACTTAATTCATTTAAAACAGTACTATTCATGTAAAAAAATGTTTCAATATAAAACGTTCTGGTAAGTACGAAAGCAACAAGTTTCTATCTTATATTAATACATAATAGTTACGTATATATTGAGGCGGATAAGTGTATTTTATGGTCGAGTGTACGATAAAATCACCCGAATCCTTGAAACACACTGACCTGTGTCAGAATATTTTTTCTACTACCGGCTAAAACTAATGAACAGTAATAATCATTTTGAAATAGTTGGGGACTGATAGTGCATTGATTATTACCATGGTAGTATGATAAATGTAAACACTACCGGTGATCAAATATAAGACAAGTAATTTTTCCCAGAAGGCTCATTATAACATTGGAGAATGGATATTCGCCCAAGATGGCCATCGTTACAGACCGCAGTTTGAATGTAAATATAACCAAGTGTCATTTTAAAGAATTTATTAATAAAGGCATTATAAACATGTATATGCAATCAAGTTAATGAATAACTAAATAAATATCCAAACTGAAAATATTTTATCGAATTCAAAACAGCTACCAGCAAAAGAAGCAGTATTAAAAGCAAGACTTCTATTTTATTGTAGAATTCAAATCAAAAAACAAAATATAATAAAAATTGTTGCATCTTGCATGCAGTTGTCATCCCAGATTCAAAAAACTGAAGTTAAAATTATGTTAGTAAAAAAATAAAGTCTGTGTAAATACAGTTATAAAGCACGCACAGATAGAAAAGGTTTTTCTCAACACTTCTTTATATAAACCGATACAGCCAATGGTACATAATTGTGTGTTTTCTGCATAATAATGAAAAAAGTAATACATATAATAATAACACATATTTGTTATTTTCCAAATAAACTTCAAAGACCACACACAGGGACTGAAAAAACTGATTACACAAGCTGTATGGACACACTTTAGAAATAGGGAAAAAACAAAAAGATTTTGTATCCATGGTTGTACTTTCATTCACAGAAATGATGAGTGATGTCGACATTTGACCAACAAGTCGAATATACATAGATGTTTTCGTCACAATGGGTCCCTTACTACTAGTTGCCATACTGAAACGTCTTAAAGTCCAAACAGTATTAAATAATTCCAAACCTGATTACTTCACAAAACAGTCAATGCATTTTGGCCTAAGGTATACTTGTATAAGTATAAGTATCTGTTGGCCTGATAATCAAACGTTCGATCTACTTTAGTACAGTAAACAAAGTTTAAAGTAGTGAAATAAAGCCACTTTAACAAGTTATTATAGACAACTAAATATATTTTCGGTTAGAATAATTTAGAAAAGGCCTTCGTTTTAGGAAACACGGCTGCACAAACACTCCTCACAGTACAGTAGCTGACAGGAAACTTAGAATTGAGCTCTCAAGTATGGCACTGCCAAGTGCGTGTGTGAACATGAAACACTCTTGTTTTAACATGAATGCTGGGTGTAGCTGCTTTCCTTTACGGTTATGTTATTAACATAAATAATGGCAAATAAACCAAATTATTAGATATAATATAATAATGTGTAATAAAACAAAAACTAAATTATAAATTTAATAATAATATTAGGCTACTATAGCTATATTTATAGAAAGACGACTAACTATACTCACAAATATGGTAAATAATTTGTCAGAAACATGTGATATACGAAACAATGTCACCAGGATAATTATCCAATAAGGTTGCGTTTTCGAAATCATTCAATTCATTGAATTTTCGGTCGATTTTTTTATTAAATATTTATTTTAATCTGATGATATAATTAATATGAATGCCTTTAGGTTTTCATATTTACGTATTACTTCATATTAATGCAACATTTGAACTGAATTGTTACATATTGTACACACCCTATTATGTTGGTTATAACAACAGCACATGCGGTTCATATTATGTTTGATTTTTAAAATATTCATAATAAAGCAATCATAAATGCATCTTTCCTTCTCTCTTTGATGAACCCCAAGCTTTAAGGTTGGAGTTTCTAAAGGTTTCTTTGCCTTAACACATTCAGCGCCAAGCTGATATTGTTGAATCTATGCACGAGACCACCCATAAGACAAGCTCGGTAGACACTGGTGTCTGATATGGCCCTATATAAAAATAAAATGCATATTTCTTATCACACCAGGTCCTAGAGGACACATTTATCGAAAAACTGGTTAGTTTCATAGACCACAGTGGTAATTTTAGCGGACACAAATAAATCGGCGAACATCGCCCTGGCATCTAAAATACATATAATTTTAAGTTATTCTCAGCAGGCTGCAGCGGTCACAATGGCGGACACAGCTTTCAAAATCTATATACATTTTTTTATTAAGAACCCATGGCATATACGCCATTATAAAGGGCCATGGCCAGCAATTAATAATAAAAGTCTTCGAATGTGAGTGTCCGCTGGCCAATGCTAATGGCTAAGTAAGGCCTGATCTAACTGTAGCTTATCAGACACCGGTGTCCGTCACTGAATGTGTTAAGATAAATTTATCAGAAAAATAAAAATTTTCCCAACATACAACCTACATTTATTGTGATGAAGTAATGTAAGCTAAATTTTTCAATTTCTAACATTATTACAATAAGGCAATATGTACTACCCCATTTGACAGCTGTCTACTGATAGTCCGTAGTGACGGCCATCTTGGGAAATTCGAAATGTCACCACATGACCATTTCCAATGTGAATTTTGAGGCCTCACTGGATATAAACGAGACCCTTGTATTGGAGTTTAAAAAGTAGAATGAAGGAACTTATAACAGTTTCGAGAATTGCTGAGAAATGATGGAAGCATGCAAGGTTACTGGAAAAGTTTTAACGGCTTGTTCTTTGGAAAGATGGAAGATACTGGAAGTCTACTCAAGTCTTTAATGTGAGTATTCTGTGTTGAAGATTTCGCTATTATTAGGGAACATATTGAAACAATTGAAGAATAAAGATAGTTCGAAACATACTTTGACTACACTGGATACAGACAAATCATTTTTACTGAAATATGAAGAAACTGGAATTTTGAATCTGAGCGCAATCAACCTGCAGTCCAACTGGATGCAAAAAGTTCTGTATAAATCGCTTTTGCTAAATAATGCGACTGATTAGAAGTTTCTTTGGATTTATACACCGCATTAATATCCACGTTCTGATCAGTAGGAAGTATAAGTAAAACATTAGAATGTGTTTGGGGAATTAATCGCGGACATTTTCAGCCTCGTCAAAGCAAATTTTAAATAAAGTTCTCTGGGATATGTTAGCTTGCGCACTTACTGCCAAATTATTTAGTATTTAAAATTCATTAATACAACTCTGCCTAATAGCTTGGTAGCGTCTTAATTTGTCAGCCACACTAAGTAAAATTTTAGTAATAAAATAAGCGTATAAGTACTAGCGGAAGAAAACAAAAACAATGCTTAAATTAAACATCGATCCCATCAAGCGCCCAAGATGTCAATTAACCTAATCACCCGCTTGGCAGCTCGACCTGACTGATACCAGTGATAGCAATAATATATCCCCATCTTTTCAATTATAAGTGATGACGGCGCAAGATTAACAAGAACTTTTAAACCCCTAGCACTAAATCCTATCTAGGGATCTCAGCGTGATTCACAATTTAAATGGCGAATAGATTAAATTTAATTCTTTATAAAAGTATTACACAAACTTTTTCCATTTTCTAGCGTAAAACTTAACTAATGACTATGAGAAGTAGATAAAAATGGTTGATTTTCGAAGGAGAATGCAACGAAATAAGATATCTAAAGGTACAGAAAATTTTCAATAAAAAAATAACAAACTTCGATTAATTACGTAAGCGTAAAAGTCCAAAAAAATCCGAATCGAAGGACCAATGTTACAGCTTCGATAGCGGAACCATGATTCAAGAAAAGCAGACTGTACTTTGATTTATGATTTACAGGATCTCTGTGTCTCTAATGGTTCCTGATGGTCGGTCTGGTTTCTTTACGGAGCTCCTAGGACCAGATTAATTCTCAAACTCTTCGCCTTTGGGATTATGGCAGATTACGGGGATTCAAAGATCCGTTACAACACTTTTAATATACATGAAAAATAATCTAAAATCAAAGTTAGTAGTGGAGCGTTTGTGTGCTATCAGCCCAACGGCTTATCTGATATGATATCCTGTTTTTGATTCAAGCAAAAAACAGGAATTTTCAGTGGCAGCTAGTGAAAAAAACACTATTTTAATAGAATAAATTTAGTAACCAAAATATTTTAAATGGACAACCCCAAAAATAATAATGAAACTCGAACACCCTTTCAAGAATTGTCATGGAACTTTGATTAGTGAAAAAGTTATTAGATTATTTTTTTGGAAAAATTAAAGATAGTGGAAGTTTGTTTGAGTCTTTGATGTGAGCAATCAGTGTTGATCACTCTATTTATCAGGGAAAATAAGGAAATTTCCGAATATCCAAAATTAAGGACTTTTCCAAAACGAGAAAACGGAGGATTTCACTAGAGAAGAAGACGAAAAATGAGATGAATCTCATGACCAAAATGAAGGGAGTATCTACATCTGGAACTTGACATATAAGGAATTATTGAAAATGACTATGGTTTTTATTCAAGATAAGCACTCCACAATAATCAAAAGTCAGCACATTTCCTATCACTGACAGGAAAACTGTGTACACATATGAATACGAAACATAAATTTCATTAGATATCAGTCAGCTAAACGTTTGATCGAACAGATAAGAACACTCTTGGAAAAATACCTAATTAAATCACAAAATTCATTCAGAAGTATATTAGATATATTTAGAAGTATAGTAGCCAAAGCCAACAATTGGTGTTCTTGGTATGAAGAGACCTGAACTATGTAAATCATTCAAAGTAACCTACGATTAGGTAGCAGTTATTATTTTGTATTAGACGTATAGTAAAAAAAAAAAGTCATAAATACTTTGATACCTACCATGGTAATATAATAAATATAAACATGAACAAGTTACCACTTACTTACCATACTAGGGTGGTAAGTTGTACTGACTAGCCTGTCATCAGGACCATAATAGCTATTTACGATGCCGGTAGTAGAAAAATATATTAACAATATTTTATTTCCAAGAACTCTAAAGCAAATGCAATTTCCTTGGGAATAAAAAATAGTTAAAATGATTTAATAGTAGTTAACACAAGAGAAACTTGCTTGTTTTGAATTTTGTTTGGATGACATATCATGTACAGTGTGTATCACTTAAAAGTATAACAGCGTAATAATTATTTTGTTTTTTGTCTGATTTGAATCAAACTGATCTTAAAAGATAGAGGTCACCAAGGTCTATTTAAAACCACAAAATCACTTTCCATATTTAAATGCAAGGCCATCTAAAATACTAAATTATATGTAAAAAATCATAGTAGGCATTTTTTAATAAAAAAATTTTGTTAACAAAACTTGTTCGAAATCATTCAAAAACCCTGAATCAGAAGTTTAGTCAAAATCTGAAAAAATGAGGTCTTGATGAAAAAATGTTAGTCTCAGTTTAGGTATTAGGGGATGGAGGTTTGATAGAACATAATATTTAATTCTTTTGGTTGTATTTATTATTCATTTGTGTAAATTGTTTAAAAAAAAATTAATTTAGAAATAATTCTTATTTAAATGGACTTTTTTCATCACGACTTAATTTTTTTAGAATTTAACTATACTTCAGATTCAGGGTTTTTGAATGATTTCGAACAAGTTTTGTTAACAACATTTTTTTATTAAAGAATACCTACTGTTTTTTTGATTTTTTTATACAATGAGCAAAATGCATAATTTTTTTAAACATCACAGATGAATAGATCACTAAAATACATTATCTTTCCAGTATTTTATTTTTGTTTTATGTTCTAATTAAAGGTTAAAAAAATTATTTACTGCAGCTGTCAATTTAACTGCGTTTAAATGGAGAAGTTTCCGCGCTACTTGTGTGTGACGTCATTGGGCACATCGCACCGACGGAAAACGTATTGTGATTGCGAATGTGTACACATTATTTATGTTGTGTTATGGAAAATACAAAGAAAAGTAGCTATAAATATTGTATTGTGCCCAAATGTACAAATACTACAATAAAAACTCCAGAAAAGTTATTTTTTAATGTGCCTAGACGCGATAAAGTTAGGAAGAAATGGTGCAGAGCTATGAGACGAGACGACCGAAATGCAGAATTATCGTCATCCTCAAGATTATATTGCTGCCAGGATCATTTTGATGTAAATTTGCCCATTAAAACTAATTATTTTATAATAATATTATGAAAATATGTACCTAACCCTAATATTATTGTGATAATTTGTTTACATATCATGGTGAATTTGGTCACTTTCCTATTTATAGGAATACAAAAGTTTATTAACTGCTGTTAATAGGAACCTTGAATTAAAATGTATAAATGTATAAGAACGGTGGGAATAATGTAACTTCTCGACGTTCTACATATTATCCAGTTATATATTTATATATACCTATGTATGTCAACAGTTATTTTTACTATTAATGTACCTACCTACCTAAAAGTACGTACTTAGTAAGTAACGGGAGGTATTTATTATATAAAAAAGTAAAGCATTCTAAGATGAAAAATATTAATTAATATAACATTAAAACATTGCCTTGTTTACCTATTTTGAGGTTAGGTACATAAATAATTTGTTAAATTTAACTACAGTAAAAGGATAAAAATGGGCACAATTGAATTAATGTTTAGAATAATGAATGACACATACCTTGTTGCTTTAGTAGCTCCAATTTCTGCACTAATAAAATCAGTATTAGTAGCAAAAGAGTTTGTCATCATAAACACATCAACAACGGGCAAATTGTCACTCTGGCCTCGTAAAAACCCACTGTCCGTCATTTTTACCACTTAATAATTTAAATAAATAAATAAATGAATGATTTCTTTTATGAAAATATCAATACACATTTATAAAACACAAAACAATTTACGATTTAATCCCTTGGCAGATAGACGACCATTAGACATTATGCCGAATGACGTCAGACCAATAGAGTGGTGTTTTCAGTCACGTGGATATGTTCCCATAAAATTTTGAATTTCAAAGTCGTTTATTTAGGCTACACATTTTTTTTATACCTTTTCTTCATTACTTTCTCAACTTATATAACATATATATCGAAAAAATAATAAATTATTGCATTTCTAAAATTCATGCATGTTGCTCATTTAGTATCGTAGATGGCCTTGCATTTAAATATGGAAAGTGATTTTGTGGTCTTAAATAGACCTTGGTGACCTCAACCTTTGAGATCAATTTGAGTCAAATTGGACAAAAAAACATAGGAATTATTATGCTGCTACGCTATTAAGTGAAACACACTGTAGATATGAGTGCCCAATTCTCTTTCTTCGCTATCTTATCCCAAGAGGTCAGTAACCTAATTGGTATCAAAATTACTAATTCTAGTACTTTGATTTTTTATTACTCTCCCTTATGTATAATTTACTAATTTACTTAGGTCAACTTCTTATGCCACTTAAAATGTCCACAATCGATCGTAAGAGGATATATGAAAAAATTTAAACACTTTTTTAAATATTGGTTAAAATGCACAGAATTAGGCTTAAGAAGTAGCATCAAAAACTGGAATCACTTTTCTAGGAGGAAATTGTTCAAATTCCAGAGGATCTATTCTTGAATCCCTATTTGTCGACCATGTCGACAAATGTCACTGATAATTCAGCGTTTATCGTTGTATAAATAGTCAAGAAAATTCTACTTAGATTTATTACTTAACCTAAAACACTTCTATAAACCACAAATTGTTGAGTTCAAACGAATTATATGTCTTGTAATACCTTCGTTACTCTACACCTTTTTAAAATTCTAGGACTTCAACTGTAGTAAGCATATTTGCCTCATTCAAGTTAGCCATTTTTAAAATAAAACAGCATTCATTAACTCATGCGAAATACAATGTCGTGTGGTATTCTACATTCTACCAAAATTGTAGATTCGACATTCGAGAATGCATATTTTCAGAGTCGTGCGAATTTTAGTAGACACTTTCTCAAGGCAGTATACAACTTTCGCTAATAGAGATTCAAGAATAGACCCCCAGACTGCATAATTCCGTGTCCATTTAAGTCACACTCTTTTAAGACAAGCTTGAATCAAGAGTTTGGGCATCAAATAATAAATATTTATATTATATACATAATATAATGTAAGTAACTCCGGCCAAGAATAAATTTTCCAAAAAAAAAAAAACACCCTGTAACATGTTAAAAAATTATTATGAAATAATTATTTCTGTTTCTCAAAATTAACAGAACGTATAAGGTGAACACACCTAGGGCAAAATTTATGGAAGAGATTTTGCCATAACATGGCAAGGTACCTTTTGTTACACTAATAAGCTCTTCAGATGGATAGATTGCATTTCGGATATTTCTTTACTGACTACAATTATTATCCTGTAGCAATTATTTAAAATTGGCTTGAAAGTAATGTATTATATGATGTTCTTCAGAAGGTATTAAAACATTTTGCTTCAATAAAATCCAGACGAAAATGCAAGAAAAGATAAGGCGATCTACAACCTCAAAAACTGGAATTAAAGAAAACTGGGTTTATATTTACCACAACCAATTTTAAATTGTCATCATAATCAGCAAAAAAACACCTGTTTATAACCTACAACAGTCAATTCTAAAATGCTAAACTAAGTTAGATTGCAAATATCATTACAATATAATATATACATAATAATACCATTGTTTAAATATACCTGCAAGTTAGATAAACATCCATAACTGCTGAAGCTGCATTTCGTTATTTGGCAAGGAAACAGTCAATTTGAAAAGTCCTAAAATTTTGTTTTCTCATTGAAATAAATGATTTTCTTCAAACAAAATAACACATATTTCAAAATTCTTCTCTTTTGTGATAACCACTTAACGTTAGTGGTGGGCTATAGGTATGTACATTCATGTAGTACGAGAGATATGACAACCCAGCAACATTAAACTCGCCTAACGCGACCAGCTGTAGTTATTCTTATTGTCAACTGGCACACACGATGTTGCAATTCTTACTTCCTAGAACTAGCCCGCCGCTACACACACTGTATCCATTTAAGATATGTGTAATTCCGCCAATAGACATATTTATTTATTTAGTTATTTATTCAATGCCTCATGGATGTGTGTTTATACGATGAATTTATAGACCAATCTCAATATATATACCAGTCGTTTCAGGATGTATCTTATTTCCAACAGTACTAAGATATTCTATATTTAAATGTTATATTGGTTCTAATTTAATATACTCTAAATTGATAACTACAGGTATGTTTATGAATTAACTATAATTCAATGACCCGGAACTATGTCATTTATTGGTTATTGTTTGTTTATGGTGTGCATATGTCAAAGTGTCTACAAATATTGAAAGTGCCCAAATGTTTTTGAAGGAAGAATTTGCAGTGAATACAGTCTATCTTGGTATATTTAAACCTTGATATCACTTATAATATATAATTCTTCATCTTTAAAAAATTTTAGATACACATCAGTTTATAAAATACCAAGTAACGCATATTTTGCATGGATTGGATCACTGTTTTGTTATATTCTAGCACCTTTTAGTTGTTTTTTTATATTTACAGACTTGAAAAGTCTAATTTGGCCGATGAAACTGGCCAAAAATTAGGTGAAAAAAATATACTAATTTTCATCTCCAACTACACACAAAAACCCCTTCAAATTATTGTTAAACCACTGTGAGCTAAATTTAGAAGACAAAATTATTATGAAGAATGAAGTAAAGTAAAGGTCAATCTCGATAAATGAGGTCCATATATAGAGAGATCGAGAAAGACTGGATGTGCCGCTCCCTAAAGATTTTTTGTGTGTCACTCACACTATTTTGTGATACTTTCAACATTTGCACGTTGGCGACAGTGATTTAGTGTGATTTATATAGGTTGTGTGAGCGCAACGTCAAAATTTAGACATTTCTCACTGTCAGAGGATAGGGAACCCGAATTCCCAAGATGTTAAATGGAAACTAATCAAACTTTTCATTATATTAGCACTTTTGTGGATGTTGTATCATACAAAATGCCAATTGTGGAAGTTTTTATTTATTTTACCTCGATTTTTCAACTAGGATAAATTGGGGTTGGAACACGACAACTTCATAAGCTTCGACTTTTGAATACCTTTATTCTTATAATTATGCAGTTTTAGAAATCATGTAATTACAATATATGTGTGTGTAATATTCGGAAATACATCGGTATCTGTGCTAAAGTTTTTATTTATTATATAGAGATTTAAACTGATAGCACTAGGTTTTTTCCATACACCTATTCTGTACATAGTGTTGCCAGGCGTCCGGCTTTAGCCGGGCATTTTTTGCTTTTTATGGTTTCGTCCAGCTAAAAATTAACATATCCGACCTGTCTGACTTTTGCTTGGCTTTTAGCCTAAGGCCCTAAAAATATGATTTTATTCATTTTTAGTCGCCTTTCATATTTATATTTCATTGCTTCGTGATAACTTTTTCTGTTCCTATGTACCAAATGTTTAGTTTTAAAATCAAGTTTAATGAAAATATTGAAATACTGATTTAGTGTTTTAGTTGTTTTTTTTATGGCGAACGAATACTTACAACTTTGTAAAATATAAACTCGTCTCCATCTGAACAAACAAAATTCGCCACATGAATTGATTAAGGATAATGGCGGATGTTAAATAATCCAAAATTAAGTTTTAAAACGTCACAAAATCCCCAAAATATACACTTAAAACAACACGTTCGATTAGCTGCTCACAGAGTGGTGGCCATTTGCATTTCCTCTAGTCTAGTAACATAGGAAATTAGTTTTAATAATTTACATATAATAGAAATCAATTTTGATAATTTTAGTGACTTTTCTGTGTCACGTGACCTTCATTCTTTCTCGATCGTACTGTAATTAGTAGTCTGGTGGGTTATATTATATTTTAAGTGCCTTTGTCAGTTCTGACAAGACTGTTAGGCAGAAGGGATTGTTTTGTTTTGTTTTAAATTGTTTTCTTGAAGGGATTGTGATCTAAAGAGTTACATTATTCCACTACCACAAATGTTGTACAGGCGAATGTAAACAAAGAACGTTACTTGTTCCATTAGTTTAATTTTTGGTTGCTAGAGAGCAGGTGTCGTTCCTTAGTGGCAAAGCAACAATCAGCTGAGCTTAAATGAAGCGCCGCTATTTGGGCGACAGTGATTTTAATTCCCAGTAATGATGTATGATGCATGATTTCATGCCATTTTTTTAAATCACAGTTGGATCAGCAAGTTCAACATCAGGTTGATTAATATTTGGATGTTGTTTTTTTACACAGTCCTATTACTTTCCTTATTTCCCAAGTTTTTAATTTGCTGTTCTTCAAAAAATTAGAAAAACTGAGCTACCGAAAATCTTTACAGGTACACATGCCAAATCTTGTGATCCAATTCATGCTGGTTGCTGATATGGTATATATTTTTAAATTACCATTTTATCATTCATATTCTTAAAATGATTCACAAATTAAAATCCATACATTGCTGCCTAAAATTACAAAATATCTTTGGTTTTTAACAAAAACAGTTCGATATTAAAAAAATTATAAAGTTTGAAATACAAATTGTAATGAATTCGCATTATTTGTATTGACATTTTAGGACTAAAATGTATGGATAAAACTACTTTTCCAAAATTGTTTACATTGAATTTTTGCACAATTTAAAAAAAAAAATTATCAATGTAAACGTCAAGTAAGAAATTGGAAAACTATTATACAATTTCTTCATAAAATATACCTACAATTATATACAGTTTGGGATCAAACCTCAACTTTCTAATACAACTAGAAACACAATATAAAACCGTTGGTCCTTTAACAAGATACATAGAATACAAACATTCGAGGATGTGAAATGGTGATATTTGTTACTAAAAATTATTGTCAGTCTTAGATTTTCAGATTTTTTAATTTATGAAAGAAATTTGAAATATAAAAGCTAGTTCAGACAATGTTTTGGCATAAGAGCTACGGCTATGGTCATTTTTCATTGAGGGTAGGATTTATAGTGGTGCAAATCTAAGGTTAGACCCACCAAAAAGATAACTGTCTTACAACAGCAATATTTTGCTGGAACTTGTAGACATTACAAAAAGTGTAACAAAAAGTTTTGGAATAAGTTTCAAAAGGCATTTGTTTAAACAAAGGATGTATCAAAATTAGGTTTTTTTACCTTTTTTTTTTAAACGTTTCTGGTTGGATGGCTCGTATCGCAATAAATGAAAATTAAATTGTTCGTTATGAAATTGTGAGGAAAACTAGACGTGTTCAAACAGTTTCGGTTAATTTGTTAAAATTAAGAATGGCTATTTTAAAACAATTATTATTACAGACAACAACATAGTCAAACGTTGAATGAGAATATGCATTAGGTAGGAAAAAATTTTAATCTTTGTAATGTAGGCTTCTTAACATATTATTATTCTCTAGTGGTATTAACAAACAAATGTTTTAAAGTATTTCAAACTGATTTTTATGCATTTCCTGAATGTTGATTTATCACAACTTTGTTCAAAAATAAAAATTAATAATGTTTATTAAAAATATATATAAAAAAAGAAATAACAAAACTATTTTTTTTCTATGAAAATTGGTAGCCAAGATACAGCATTTTTTATGCGAAAAAAATTGCAAAATTATACAACAATCAGTACAGTATTATTGTCTGCATAGGTTTCGGGTTTCCTCACTCAGGAACATATCTGAATTTCAAGGTATTCGATAGCCTTCTTGTTAATTTGAACAATAGTCTACCTACATATATTGACTGGTTTTTGCGTAATTGAGAAACAAGTGCACATACGTTTTACTCTTATGCAATAGTAGGGACCCAGATTTTGAGAAATTTAAACAAATTCTTAAAAGACCATTCTTCACAACAGGTTTATTTTAACACCCTATTTATATTAACATCCTGGTGAAGTTTAGCCACAGCTATTCCACCATTCAATCAAAACACACACACAGAGGCACACAACCATTCCCTGTGATATTGCCATCTGTCGGAGCTGAGACTCGAACTGAGGACAGATAACAATGACTATAGTCTGTTTTTAAACCAGGAGGAGCGTTTTAAATTTAACGCGCTAAATCTTAGATCTATATATGATTGGATACGCCCTCGCCAGTTTTACACAATGCAATAGTCTTAAATTTTGACATATTGTAAAAAATTTAATTTTGTCATAAATGATTTGGTTATAATTTCTATTTTATCGTTTGCACAGTATATATCAGTTTTTAATCTCTTTTGTACAAATCTGAAGGTAAGAGTGGCCAATTACTTGGTGCCTTTATATTGCGTAAATGGTATGGATGTTATATAAAATACCTAGAGGTCAAATAGAGGTTGATGCATTATATAATGTAATAAAATTCATACAAAAACATTGTAGTCGTGTATTGTTGGTTGCCCAAAACGCCAAAAAGGTTTTAGTGTATTTTTTAGTTACTTTTATGGTGTGAATGGAACTTTCGTGTTTACTCCTCCTGGTTTAAAAACAGACTATAGCTTTATTGTGCCCCTTAGCTGCGGTCTAGCTCCCTCAACCAAGATTCAACTCTGTTATTAGCACCGTTGACTATTTAAACATTTCAAATCTCCCAGTAGCTGCTACATTACATATTATCATAGAAACAATTAGCAACAGCTCCTTAATAACTGATATAAGACGGTTAATTAAGTGATACAAATAAAATATTACTGTGATCTGTCTGTACCAACATTCACCTAACTCAATGAAAAATGATTCCAGATAGCTCTAATGCGAAAACTTCAAGAATATATATATTTTTTCAATCAATCTTACAATCCTACTTTCATAAATATTAAAAATTACGTATTATCAGTAATAGTAGTAGTATTAAAGCATACTACAAAAGAAGTACTTAAAATAATTTATCTTCAAAATAAGTTCCAAAATAAATCACAAAATATCACCAAATATGTAATCTATAGCACATCTAATATACTTGCTTTTAGTTTCAACACTGACGCAGCATAAATCAATTTTAATTGTTTTTATCTTCATCTCAAGAATGAGAACAGATACCCAGTTCATCCATTACAATTCTCAATCAACATCCATTATTACAATTTAAAAAAATTGAGTTAGAAACACAAAGCAGTTCGACATATATTCTCTTTCAGAACAAGCTAAAACGATATTATATCTTAGTATTCAAAAGTAATACCTTTTGTTTTAACATTCAGGACTACGCAGTAACGAAACTTTGTTTTTATAATATCATGTATAATACACATCTATAAAAAGTCAATATCACCATTTTTCAAACCTAAGCTTACAATTTAATTATGATCAGCTCTCTTACCGTTCATATACCCAATCCAACGCTCTGCGGTTTGCTTAAACAGCGGTTCATTCTCTATAGTGCTCAACAACAACAACTGATTGATATGTGTGGCGTGGTAGTCCCACCTAGCCAAATTAGGGGCTATGCCTACAGTAAAATGTCGCAAGTCGTAAGAGGTAACACTCCCCATATCGAACAACATGAGCATATTTTTGAGAGAAGCCATTCCCTCGCTATAGAGAAATTCTGCTTCTTGCGCTTGACCCGGAGGAGCGATTGTCATTAAGTCGTATAAGCCCAGAATGGAGTAAATGAAACCATTTAAAACGAAGGAAGCTGGTTTCGTTGGATACTCTTCGTACCAGTGGTATTTATTGAAAAAGGTGGCTAAGACACCACCTTTAGAACTCGGCACCCTAAACGGTTTTAGGCCGCTTAGAGCCGCAGTTAAGTACCTAATGTCTCCTCCCGAATGGTGATAGGCTCTGGAAAGAACAGATATGGCGTGACCCTGACCCATTGATGAATACCAACCTGAAAATCGAAACATGGTTGTTGGCAGAGTACTATGACAGTTGGTTAGAATATGTTGTTATTTTGTAGTAAAAAATTAGATAGAGAGGAAAACAAACTGTACAAGCACAAAACTTGTGTGTCCAACATATTTTAAATTACAACTTTTACAACAAATTCTGTAAATCCTGGACTAATGGGTTGTATTCATTTTATCTTTTGGATTGCCTAAAAGTTGTTGCAATTTATTTCTCAATGGATGAGCAACTACCATATCTAAGTTTTTAAAACTGTTGCTTAGACTCTGGATAAATCGAGGTTTATATGAAATTAATATAAATATTGAATTCACTCAGTTTGAAAGGTCAGCAACTTACGAAGGATTTCCTTAAATCTGTTTCCTAGTTAATTTACCAACTAAACTTAGAAGGTATTCATTCATCTTAGTTACATCATTAATAACAGCATTCAGTTTTGTAATCACTGTTTATTCACAAGGAAACTTAATAGACGATGAATCAAGAAATTGATATCAGCCATTTTGTGCTGGAGACGATGGCGTGAGTTAGTGATATACCTTAGAGTGCTGGTGCCTTTTATGTATATAACAAATTCCAACTTATTCTCAGTATACCTAATTATTAATACATCTGCGAATGATCGCTGTCCATTAGTATCTAATTCATGTTAACTGAAGCGAAACGGTTATTTAATTTTGAAACAAAAGGGTATATCTACAAATTTTGTATCGTACTGTAAATATTTTGTTTTATAAGTAGTAGTGTGTACACCCTTTGGTAAACACCCCCAAAACCTTGGGTTCAGAAATTATAACAGGAGATACCACTAGCGCTATTTATTAACTTATTACAATCCACAATGCGTTTTACTGTACTAATATAACATATGACACTATTTATTACTTGATATTACATATCTAATTCACTTGGGACTACTTCGGATGTATGGAAACTTAACTGAACCAAAACGGAATTAAAATGACTTCTCCGCCACTGAGTTGGTCCTTATATACTCCACAAAACCGCAAACATTCTGGTCCAATCTCGTCAAAGCCTCGAATTTTCTAAACTTTCCTAGAATTTTCTAGATTGGAAGCGCTATCTATGAAGAGGTAGTTAAACTATAGTGCAGTAGAATGCTGGCTTTTCTAGGGTATTTGCATGCTGTCTCTAATATTAAGTTTTACTCCCCACGTCACGGGAAGGCGTAACAGTATTCAGACATTTTTACTGTTTCAAAAATACTTACTTTATCTTTATTTTGTGACTGGTCTAATAAGTGTATTTATGTAAACTCTAAGTGAGAAATAGAGTATAATGCATTATATATCTATAAAGTGTGTTAATTTGAACAATAAAAATGATTACCTGGTTGTAAGTCATGAAACCCAGATGCCAATTTTCTTTTCACAGGAATAGCCCAACCGCCAGTTTCAGTGTCTTGATGTCTGACGAACCATTCTGCGGCATCGTAAAACTGCTGAATGTGTTCTGATGATGAAAGCGTCAAGTTATCGATGGCCCCTGAACCTCTGAGTGTGATATTAGTTATCTTTAACTTAGATCTAGGAATTTTGTGCTTGGATTTGTCTTTATCGAGGTAGTTTAACCCTTTTTGTAAGTCTATAATGAGATCTCTTGTTAATTTCTGCCATTCTTGAAAAGTTCCAATGCCGTGGTAAACATTATTGTCCTAAAAAATGGGAAGTAGTTAGTCTAGAATATTCACAGTGAGGAATTTGATATGCACAGACCTCGACAATAAAATAAAAAAATTGGTGTCCTATTTAGAATCATTATGTATAGCAGAACACATTAAAGCTATAGAGAGGGAACAACAAAACTAGCATGTTTTTAACAATAGTTCCAATTGTGTTAAATAATACAACTACCATTCTTTCCCTAGAATAAGCCCTCTAGAGGAATTTGAAGGAAACTTTTTTAAATGACAAAGGCATCTAAAATAATTTACAATAGAAGTATTCAGAGCTGGGCCGAGTACTCACAAAGGTACTCGAAAATTGTACTCGAGTACTGGATGTACTCGAGTATTGGTACTCCTGAGTACATATTTTCAAATGTACTTGAGTATGTGCACTCCTTGCAATTTGACATGTACTTATGACCAATAGGTAATACGTAATGTTGCCAGATGAGTTTTTGAAATTACCATAAAGTACATGAAAATGATTAATTTTAGTACATAATTTTTTTCATGTTACCAACCATCTCATTTTTCAAGAAATAGAATTTTTTGTGATAAAACTATACAATTATTTATTCCTAGTTTATCAGAACCTATTGTATATCTGACAACTCTGTTTTACCCCAGGAACATGTCGAATTGGATGCGCGACTAGAAATGCGCGAAACTTCGCCTTCCCTGAAAGATTCCATTCTGATTGTTTTATTATTCTGTTACCTGGTTATATCCTCATATATTGGTCCAAAGAATGTACCCTTGAATTATGCCCTATTATTAATGTTCCATCCTGTATATGGTACATGTATATTTAAAATATAACAAATTATCATGAAAATATCGTTGTTTTATATTTTCATTCATTATAGAAAAACTCAGATAAAAGTACACTTTATGTATGTTGATATTAAGGATGTGTTTGCACGCCACAGTAAATTCGTATATAGAAAAAGCGAACTAATGGTTATGCCGATATTACAGGAACCATAAATTGGCTAGCTATAAGTAGTGATTTCATCATCAGTTGTTGGCAACAGAATTGTGCAGGGCCGTACGGACACTATTGTGAAGCCTTAACTAGATTTGCAGTAGTGAATAAAAAACGATTCAGTTCCTATTCTACTTTGTAACTACGTTAGGCGACAGTCACCACAACTATCTACAAAATCTAATAATGCAGTCATAGTTTCAATTATTGTCAGATATTGTTTATTGTGATTTTCTTTTTCAAATTTTAATGGTTATTCATCGATTTTCGTGTGTAGGTGCTTTTTGTGGCATTTGACTTTCAGTGTAAAAGTGGTCATCATCTGGTGAAAAAAATTTGATGTTTTAGGAAAAATCTGAAAAAATTAGGGGTGCTACTCAGTAAGGGGAGAGAAATCGAGTGTCGCGCACCGGAGTTCTCCATCTGCGTTCTTTCTTCGGGTAGGGTCCTCGGAAAATAGAACAGTTTCACTTCTTTCGTGTGTAGGTGTTTATCATGGAATTTCACTTTCGTTATGAAAGTGGTCATCATCGGGCGACAAAATTTCGATGTTTTAGGAAAATTCTGAAAAAAATCAGCGGTACGCAGTAAGGGGAAAGAAATCGAATTGCGCACAGTGGCGCTCTCCGTCTGCATTCTTTATGTGGATAGGGCCCTCGGAAAGTGAAAAAATGTCACATTTTTCGTTTGTAGGTGTTTTTCATGGCATTTCACTTTCGGTATGAAAGTGGTCATCATCGGGCGACAAAATTTCGATGTTTTAGGAAAAATCTGAAAAAATCAGGGATACGCAGTAAGGGGAGAGAAATCGAATAGCGCACAGTGGCGTTCTCAGTCTGCGTTCTTTATGTGGATAGAGCCCTCGGAAAGTGAAAAAATGTCACATTTTTCATGTGTAGGCGTTTTTCGTAGCATTTCACTTTCGGTATGAAAGTAATCGTCATCGGGTGACAAAATTTTGATGTTTTAGGAAAAATTTGAAAAATATCAGGGGTATGCAATAATGGGAGACAAATTGAATAGCGCTCAGTGGCGTTCTCCATCTGCGTTCTTTGTGTGGACAGGGCCCTTGGAAAGTAAAAAATGTCACATTTTTCGTGTGTAGGTGTTTTTCGTGGCAGTTCACTTTCGGTATGAAAGTGGTCATCATCGGGCGACAAAAATTATATGTTTTAGGAAAAATCTGAAAAACCCAGGGGTGCACAGTAAGGGGAGAGAAATCGAATAGCGTGCAGTGGCGTTCTCAGTCTGCATTCTTTATGTGGATAGGGCCCTTGGAAAGTAAAAAAATGCCACATTTCTCGTGTGCAGATGTTTTTCGTGGCGTTTCACTTTCAGTATAAAAGTGATCATCGTCGGGTGACAAAATTTTGATGTTTTAGAAAAAATATGAAAAATATCAGGGGTATACAATAGTGGGAGACAAATCGAATAGAGCACAGTGGCGTTCTCTTTCTGTGTTCTTTATGTAGGTAGGACCCTCGGAACGTGAAAGAATGTCACATTTTTCGTGAGTAGGTGTTTTTTGTTACATTTCATTTTTGGAATGACAGTGGTCATCGTCGGGTGACAAAATTTCGACGTTTCGGGAAAAATCTAAACAAATTCAGGAGGACGTAGGAAGGTGAGAGAAATGGAATGGCGCAAAGCGCAGTTCTGTATCTCGTTTCGTTCTCGGTAGCAGCGGTGAAAAACTTCGATTTCCATTCTCCGCTGACTTTGAGCGGCCGTATCTCAGAAACGAAGGACCGCAGCGATGAGCTCGTAACAATTTTTGTTTAGGAAGCTGGACCGTGTAGCGCGAGGAGCGAAATCCTCGAAATTCTCACTTTAGCGGTCCATATCTCACGCAAAACTTACCGAAAAATCATCGGATTGGAAATTTAATCAGCAATCGATTAAGCGTACAAGAGGAATCAATTTTCTCTAGAAAAAGTTACAACGACTATATTGCAGTGGCGTCGAGTGAAATAAAAATCGTAGGAATTATAGTAATTATATTTAGATATCTATGTTGGCATGTGGAAAAAAAACTGTAATGGAATTATTTTAAGGAAATTTCACTAAGAGGTCAGTGTTGCTTGAAAAAAATTAAACTAAAAGGTTTAGCCCTGAAAATTCGTTAATTTAAACATTCAGATGTTTATAACTTCTATCTAAACAAACAGAGGAACTTTATCTCTGCAAAGAAAGTTGAAATTAATCTAAGGAGATTCAGAAAAGATATAACAAAAAATATCAACTTTTCGATTTTAAACGATTTTTTTATTATTCCATTCATCCCCTAAAAGTCAGACAGATCTTACAGCCAAAAAATCAGAAATAAGATGTAAACGCATATGACCTTTCGTAAGCCAAATTATTAGCTCTACAATTTTTATCTGAAACCTTTTCCATATCTCTCATCGTTCTCGATTTATACGCAAAAATAAACCATTTCATCCTTTTTGTACCCTTAATAAAAGTGTGGGACTAATAGCATATTAGACTTTTTATTTTACATCTCAGCTCAATACAACTTTTCCCGTAGAGATCCCCCTCCGGTCACATTTTTGCGATTTAACCTACCTGTTTGGACTAGTAAGTAGGAAGGCGAGAGAAATCGAATGGCGTAAATCGCAGTTCTTTATCTCGTTTAGTTCTCGAGATATGACCTTGGAAAGAGGTGCAAAACTTCGATTTTCGTATCTCGAAAACGAAACGAGATAAAGAGCGGTTTGCGCCATTCGATTTCTCTCACCTTCATACCTACCCCTGAATTTTTCACCATTTTTCCTAAATCATCGAAATTTTTGTCACCCGATGATTAACACTTTCACACCGAAAGTAAAATATCACGAAAAACACGTAAACACGAAAAATTTGACATTTTCCATTAGGAAACTGTTCCGAAGGCCCCTATTCAGAGAAAGAAGAGAAGAACGAAAATTTAACGAAAAACACTTAAACATGGAAAATGTGACAAATTTTCAATTTCTGAAGGCCTGTTCACAAGAAGAACGCAGATGGAACACTCAGGTCTGCCAATCGATTTCTCTCGTCTTCCTACGCACTACGGGCGCGAATTTTTGCAGGCTTAAACATCAAGTTTTTGTCACTTGATGATGATCACTTTCATGCCGAAAGTGAAATATCACGAAAACACATACACACGACAACCAATGAATAACCATAAAATTATAATGTTTGAAAAAGGAAATTACAAAAACCAGGGGAAAACAATGGAAATACCTTTTGCGTGCTTGAGGAAATGAGGAAATCGGAATTCTTCAAAACAATGTTTCTGTACTGCTAGTTTAATTATCATTTTCAAAGACTGACGTGTCACTTTTGCTCCCAGAAAGATTGTAAGCTCTCCTTCGGGGAGTAAAAGAGACATTTTACTCTTTCAAGATAATAATTGATTATCTGCAATCTACACTATTAGTGTATGCAAAGATAGTTTGTCTATATGCCACAAGATCAAAGTTCTTTTTAATCCCGCGTGGCATTGATTTTCCACAATCTGGATTAAAAATAGGTACATTTAGTCCATGTAAAAATTACTTTTTACATTAATGATATGTTATTATTAGATATGCTCCTGATTTATTAGCAATATTACTAACAAAAAGTTATTGAAGATGTAGAATAAACTATAGTCCGAGAGACAGCGACAGTTTTCGTGAAATCATTTCTATAAAGCTAGATTTTTTTCCAAAGAGAGTTTAGATAGCATCTATAATGAAAGTGAAATTCTACCAAACTCTTAGTGGTGCATAAATGAGTAAAAAATTAAAGAAAAAAACAGATGGACGAAAATTTCGTTTTTGGAATTGTCACCAATTGTCAAAAAATGACGATCCACCTTCGCTCCTGCCGGCCTCAATTTTCGATTTTCACTTCTCGATTCACGTTGTACGGTCATTGCCGGTCTTCTCCTCGCCATCGAGTCATAGAACAGGTCTCCGATCTTCGTATTTAATCAGTTCTTACGTTTGAAAAATTGATTTGCGGTCATGCTAATTGGCGACCATTTTTAAGTGGTTTCCCGAGTTCGAATCCCGCCCAGGGATACTTTTTTTTTTCGTTTTCAATTTTTTGGCAGATATTTTTTGTTCTGTAATTGCTATTCGCTCCGTTCTATTGCATTTCTCTGAAAAGTTTTGCATTTTCCGCCGCGAAATATTAATCTGCACTGTTTAATTAGAAATTTCCTTACCAAAATAATTTAATATAATGGAGTAAATAAAAGCTTATTAACAGATCTATAAAAATACTGTCTGTTTATTAATACTAATGAGGAAAATAATTGTCATGATTTGACTACGTATTGCCGTTTTTGCAACGTCTACTCAAGATTTAGCCACCCAGAAGTAGAATGTGATTTTTAATCCAAATAGTGGCGGAAAATGCAAAACTTCGCCGAGAAATGCAATAGAACGGAGCAAATCTCAATTACAGAATCAAAAATATGTGCCAAAAAATTGAAAACGAAAAAAAAAAAAATATCCCCGGGCGGGATTCGAACTCGGGAAACCACTTAAAAATAGTCGCCGATTAAGCACGACCGCAAGTCACTTTTTCAAACGTAATAACTGAACAAATACGGCGATCGGAGACCAGTTCTATGTCTCGATGGCAAGGAGAAGGTCGGCAATGACCGTACAACATGAATCGCGAGGTGAAAATCGAAAATTGGGGCCGGCAGGAGCGAAGGCGAATCATCATTTCTTGACAATTCATGACAATTCGAAAAACGAAATTTTAAATGTTTAATTTCTTACTCATTTATGCACCACTAAGAGTTTGGTAGAATTGCACCTTCATTATAATAATAATAATACAAGTATTTTATTGGATAAACCAAATGGCCATCGACCGAAGTCCTTCAGCCAGTATTACAAAAAGTTGCTATATACATTTTAATAAGTAATAATAATAATAATAAGGTAATAATTTAGGTACTTATTGTGTAAAAAAAAAAAAAAAAAAAATTATATTCTGGATTTGCTTCATGACATGTTCAGTTTTCCAGTGCCAGGGACAAGAGAATCTCTTGGAGTGTCCTTGTAGGGTATTTGCATTTGGGCCTCGCTTCTGTTCTTTCTATTAAAAGTGGTTCTAGGTGTTCCATGTTGTGTGTTTGTTTGGCAAATTTGGCAGAAAGTGTCGGTATTCTTTGGATGATTGGCAGAATTTTGGTTTTGTTGTAGAGCAAATCATTTGATGGGTGATGTAGCGGATTTGCGGGATGGCGAATTTTTGTGATAATTCTAAGGGAAGATGTTTCGGCAACTTGGATGTTTTTTAAGGCAGGATTTCTACAATTTAGGTAAAGGGTGTGCCCATATTCTATGATTGGTCTGCAAATTGTTTTGTAGATTTTGGAAGCAGTGGAGATATCGATGCCTTTATTTTTGTATGTTAGTGCCCTGAAGTGTTTCGCTCTGGATATTATTTTCCGTTTTATTATTTTTGTGTGGAGATTCATATTTAGTTTATTATCCAAGTTCATGCCGAGATATTTTGCATTTGTTACTGGACGGATTATACTATTAGAGATAGTCACTGATGGAGAGGAGTTTGAAGGTGTGTGATTAAAAATCATCAATTGCGATTTAGCCGGGTTGGCTTGTAAGCGCCATTTGTTGAACCATAGTTGAGTGTCGTCACAAAGTATTTGTAATTTATTTACTGTTTTTTCTGCCGTTTTATCATGTGCCACTAAGGCGGCATCGTCAGCATATTGCAGCATATATGCTGCATTGGTAAGTTGTTCTGTAGGAGTGAATATATCGTAACAGTAGATATTAAATAGTAAGGGAGATAGTGGAGATCCTTGAGGTACTCCTTGATCTGCGGTAAATTCTTCTGATACTGCATTATTTATCTTAATCCTTAATGTTCTAGAATTTAAAAAATTTTTAATGAGATGAATGAGGTAATCAGGTACATCCAGCTTCTTTAATTTATATAACAGTCCTATGTGCCATATATTATCAAACGCTTTTTTGATATCAAGAAATAGAGCTGCTGTTTTAAGATTACTTAGTTTAGCAGATTGTGCATTGGAGACTAGCGCTGTAATGGGAAGAATCGTAGAACATTTTGCTTTGAAACCAAATTGGTGTGGTGGAATTTTTTCCTCTACTATCTGCAAAATATTGTGTTTTATGATTTTTTCCATTAGTTTTCCTAAAACAGGTAACAATGTTATTGGTCTGTAGTTGCTAGTTTTGGTGTGATCACTATTTGGTTTGGGAATTACAATGATGTACCCTTCCTTCCATTCATCCGGGAAATAAGCATATGTCAAACAGAATTTAAATATTTTGATAATAAATAAATGTATCTCGTAATCTAATTGTTTTACTACTTTCCAGGGTATGTTGTCATTGCCAGGTGCTGAGTTTTTTTGGGCTGTTAAAATTTGAAAATATAGTTCTTCGTCTACATTAATTTCCTCGGTCATGTATTGGTCTTGAAAATAGGTGCGGTACCAGTCATTTACCATATTAAAATTTACTTGTTCAAAGTCAGGGTGTGTGTCAGCTGTATAATGTACTGCAAAATTCTGAGAAAATATGTTAGCCTTTTCTTCGTCTGTGTGATATTCGGAGTTATTTTCCTCGATTGTGGGTATTTTCTGTATATTTTTATATTTTGATAATTTATTCACTTGTTGATAAAAATTCTTTCCTTGTGCATTGTTTATCTGCTTGCATGCCTCTAACCAATTGATTGTTCTAAACTGTAATATCATATTATGAATATTTTTACTAAATTCATTAATTCTTCTCTTGACGCCTAAGATGGGATTTTGTTGATAATCACGGTACATTTTTCTCTTGGTTTTAATTAATTTAATAATGTAAGGTGGCAATTCATGCATGAATTTCTTTTTTGTAAATAAAGGTGTGTTTTCTAGGATGGCCTCCTTTAAAGTCATATTAAACTCCTTAATTGTGTCAGTAGTAATTGTATTGTGTTCTATATTCGATATAAACCTATGCATTTTATGATTTACTTTTTCAATGTCGCATTTCTCAAACTTATATCTCTTATGGATCTCTTCGATGGCTGGTGTATTTAGCTCAAAATTAATCTTGATTGAGAGATGGTCAGATCCGACATCGGGGATGAGTTCAATTTTGGTGAAGTTTTGTGAAATATTCTTAGTATATAAAAGTGCATCGGGGGTTGTGTCGTTGTTATTTGCCATTAGGAATGTTGGCGGTGTATCAGCTTTTTCAAAGTCAGAGTTTCTTAAGAAATTACTTAATTGTTTCTTTTTAGTGGGATTGAAGTTGAAATCGCCAATTATAATGGCATATTTAAATCTAGCGGCCATTATAAAAAGATTTTCTTCTATGTTTGAAGTAGGATGAATATACACTAGGAAAATATGTAGAAAATCGTTTTGGAAAGGTATGGTGAAATGTGACACTTCATTTAACTGGTTGTTGACGCTTGGTGGATTAGCTTTACCCATCTTCAGAGATGGGTGAACTTGAATGAGACTACCACCCCTTACATTATTATTCATGATATTACCATTTCTTTGAATACAATCCCAGTTGCGATATTTTGTGTTTGACCCCTCTTTAGTTTTACTCTCTACAAATAGCGCGCAGTTTATATTTAAATCTTCAAGAATGTTGTTAATTAAGTATTTCTTAGGCATGTAGCTATTGACGTTGGTGTAAAGGATATTAAGCATTGGAGTGAACTTGAACATCCTGCCTTCCATGTAGTGGTTCTGTGGGTGAGTTGAAATCATTGAGTAGCATGTCAAACATCAAGATGTATATTTTATTGCCAACAAAAGTAACTGAAGTCTCAACTTGGTATTCTTGGATGAATTTTTTCCTCAATTTTTCCACTAATTCTGCTCTGTTTATAACATTTGGTTTATTAATTTTATTCACATAAGTATTGATAATAATATCATGTATTGTTACAGGAGAATGAATCCTAGAATTTTTCTTTGTTTCTCGGTTGACTTCATGAGTTTTTTTGTTAAGTGATTTAACGGGAATGTTGGGTATCCCCTCAATTGGTTTTCTAGGGCGATTTGGGCATTTAAAAGACCAAGCCTGATGGTCCTCGGAGCCACAAGCATTGCATTTTGGAGGCAGAGCACTTTTACATTTTGTAGTAGAATGATTTTCTCCACACTTTGAGCATTTTGGAGCAGCATCACAATCTTCTGTTCTATGTGTGAATTCCAAGCATTTACTGCAGGGAAGCGGAGCAGGTGGGGGTGGCAAACTGGGATAAACAGCATAGTGACGGTTTTTATAGAATAATCCTTCCTGCAATAATTTTTCGTAGGCATTTAACTGACTTGTGATAATTCTTAACATGTGGGTTGGTTTACTGTTTGATTTTGCAACTATCCTTTTACAATATCTGTGTGGCACTTCATGGTCCGTTAAATATTCACTTATTTGGTTGTCAGTAATATCCATATCCACCGAGGCGATGATACATGAATAAGCTTCAGTGGGTTTTGTAGTGTCGGATGAATGAGAAGTTTTATAAGGTGAGGTTTCTGCATAAGAGCTGATTTTCTTACGATTTTGCAATATCTTGAGTGTGCTGGTCAGTATTACTTTACAGGTGTCGCTTTTAAGGAGAAAACCTTTTTTTGTTTTTAATATGACATCTGTATTAGCTGGTCGGGCCGATTCCCAAAGATCTGCCATTTCTACTCTACTGTTAATATGATCTGCATTTATGTAATATAAATTTATAAATTGTTTGTTGGTAATTTCTTTCATGACTGAAGAATAATTTCTGTGTTTTCTTGTAACTGTAGTCCACCCTGTATCTGCTTTTTCGGTTTGCTGGTGTTGTTTAGATGTACTTTCAATTTCCTTGTTTTGTGGCAGTTTTTGTGTGTTGCTAGTAGTTTTTAATTCCTTATCAGTATGAAGTTTTTTTGTGTATCCAATAATTTCATGTATCTGTTCATCACTTAATTGTTTTATATTGTTTAATAACTCATGTTCATCAAATTTCCTCTTCTTTTTATTTATATCATAGGTAGAAACATCCATAGGTTCACTATCTTGTCCATCACTCGAACCTGGCATTGTTAGAAAGTGTAAAAAACACTGAAAACACTTGTTTGCTTGGAGAACTCAATAAATCCGTCTGATCTTCTTGAAGCTTACTACAAGACTGCCTTCATTATAGATACTATCTAAACTCTCTTTGGAAAAAATCTAGCCTTATAGATATTAACGCGAAAAATCTGTCGCTGCCTCCCGGGCTACTAGAAATGTAACAATTCAATTGGTAAGTAAATTTGAATTATTTTAAACTATATTTCAAATGGCAGAGAAAACAAAAAGTTCGACCCTGCAGATTTTAGTGATTTGAAGCATGGTTGGTACTTCAAATAGCTACTGCCTCGCCCTCTATTAGTAAACCGCCCAATTAAATTGGCAAAATTGAATACATTTTTTCTAACATATTAATCTCCCTTAGGAGCAAATATTATGCCGATTTCTAACTTTTTTTTGCATTTAATATATTTATTCTAGTACGTATCATATTTTATTTGAATATTTGAGTCCCATTAAAGAATATAAAAAAATTAATGGTGAATTACGGACGATTGAGTGGCACGTTCGCGTGTAATAATCCAAAGGAAATATTTAATTTGATTTAGTTTTCAAATATAAAATATGATACGTACTAGATTTAAGTTAACTAGTTCTAATATTTAAATCAAATCCGATTTTTGTTGGTTTGTTTTTGAGAACAATATGTTGAAAGATTTACGACTGTGAACGCGGTATTTTGACATTGATAACACAACCTTAAGGGGTCTTTTTTGTTCATCAATATTTCACAAATAAATAAATAAATAAATGGTTGGAAAATTTTTCCTAAATTTTTAATTTAAATAATATAAGGTCAAAACTTTTACTTCGCATGTATTTTATCTATGCAGACATAAATAAATATAAAATAAAACTTGTATTTAATAACTTTGCAGTTTTGTTGACATTACGATTCTTAATCTAAGAATTATATTATTTAGAGTCAAGGAAAAATGTAATATTAGAACGATGTGAGAACAGTCAAATGATAGAACAAATATGTTTATGCTGAGTAACATCTTGTATCTTTAAAATCCACTTAAGTAATACCAAACCAACTAAGCAGACAGAGAGAAGAAGACAAGATGTATATTTTGGTTAACACAGTTTAATAATATTGCGTCATAAAATGTATGCCCTATATTTTAAAATTAAATTAATATAGTTCATGTAAAAACTAAACAATCTATAATTATTATAAACTTATTTTACCAGGACTTTATAATTCCGATTGTATATTCTTTTTATAAAAAACTAGAGTAAACATTATAGTCTTCGCTGATTGATTGCACTTTTTATATAATTGTTGAAAATTTTATAGTATACTTTTCACAGTTTCTTCTGTAAATGTTCGTTTCTGGTAATTTACACCACCATCCTCTACATGAGAACATGCTAACACGTTATATTTCGACAGTGGATATTATATTATTATCAGGGTTCGGATATCAGAGCATCATATCACGATCTATGGGCAGACTCAGAAAACTTTATAAGAATGTTTTAACTTTGTATTTATGTATTTCATGTACAAAAATGACCTTGTCAGTGTTATGTACACGTACTGTAATAATTTTCATCTCTATGTCTATAATTTTTGTTTTATGTATATTAACATGAATAAATTATTGTAATGTATTGTAAATATTGACTCTACTTCACTTTAAGTATGCCTAAGATAATGTGATTTGTTACGTGATCTTTTTAAAAAAATGAGTTATAAATTTATTTAGGTATGGGTGAAGATCACAAATAGACTTTAAAATAAATAAATTTGATGGTATTCTGGCTGTTTACCCAAATCTTTACAAGGTTATATGTAGAACTCGTATTTCAGCAAGCGCTTTGATAAACGCACTTCCTTCGTTTGCCACTGGCCACTATCTGTTTCACAACACAGACGATGCCCCCCTAGATCGCAAAAAAATAAGAAATCAACAATTTTTCTGGCGCCCGGCGTCGCACATATGGTTTTAAACGACTAATCGGGTATGTTTATTTACGTTGCGATACACTCTCACATGTAATAAACAGTTACATTATCGGGCTTACATGAAACGACAGACGGACATTCTGTAAGTTGTTCGAATTCGATTACTAATAATGATATGAAAATCTTCTCTGTGATATTCTTCGTTTTATAAATGTGCTGAACTAATGCAATATATTCTTTGTTATTGTATCTGTGAAGAGTATAATAAGATAGTTATAACTTACCTGAACTGTTATCCAGATATCAGAGGTGATGTAGTGTAAATTATAAACCTCTTTAGTTTCTCTATTTTGCAAAGTAACACTAAAGCTACTGTTTCCATTCAGCATAATATGCAGACTCATAACAAAATAAAGTACATGATCCATTTTCAGTCGTATGCCATCCAAATAATTCTCACTTGTGGAGAATTTCAGTACTTTACTGGTGGCTAGGTCATCAAAAATTCTTTCGACTCTTGCTGTACTAGGCACGAACCATTTGGCCAAATCTTTCTCGGCATCTTCTATAGTTTTCTTCCGAGGTTCTGGTTCAGTCAAGTTTTTGCTGTAGTGAGACAGACCAAACTGAGCTATTTGCGTGGGATAATAATAGCCTTGGCTTTCCCACTGAGTTGAAATTGGCACTCCCTCGGTAGCGCTAACACATTTTACACGTTCCCTCACCTAGAGTATGAAAAAAATAAGTATTAAAGTTAAAGATACCTATTCTTTTCCAGACATATTCTAAACATATCTTTCCATTGATAATATTTAAAATCACAAATGTAGAATTTGACAAACGAAATGATCTTTCACAAAATCTCTATAAGGTAATGTAAAGTGCTCTTAAGCGACAATAAGGCACTTTGCGCCTATAAGACTAGGACTAAATTTAATTAACAAAACTATTTAATCTGCAGTTATTTAATGTAGGTACTTATTATTGTTCAATTTTAGTCTTTTATAAGTATAAGTTCTTTCAATTTAGCCGTTTGAAATATTTTATACTTTGGCATGATTATTCGATAAATATATATCCTATTCTATTGATTTTTATGTCAAATATCAAATTTTACTGCATTGTTCCTGGGCTGTACTGTCTCCGACACAATAGATATTTAAAATTTTTAACTAAAAACTATATATTTTTTTAATTTCTAGGAACATTCGGTTCTTCATAAGAAATTGCACTTATTAATTTATATTATTACATAGATAGGTATGGATATTTACATAATATTAAATGTATTATCCGCCGAGCGTATTGACGTTGCTCAACAGTTCTATCAAGAGTCTTAAGTATACATTATTATGGCGTCCAATGGCGGTAAAATATGGCGGCCCTAATCAAAGATAACAAAAGGACACTATAAAATTGATAAGTAGCTTCCAGTATTCTTACAAACGCATTTGTGTCTGTATATAAAAAGGGGCGTGACTATGTGAATAAAAGTGTTGTAATATATCTTCTAAATGCGCTTGAAATTACCTATAATGATATTCTATAAATTAGAGTAGCATTCATCATTATCGGTAACCATTGTCCTAAGCAATAACCGCCACTAAGCGATTTTACAGAAAATCGAAAGAGTTTGTGAGATGTCAGCTTAACAGTATACATGTGCCACACCGCATATTTATAACAGAGTACCAAAGAGTAATGAAGTGTTTTTGAACGTTTCTAATAGTTTCGTAGAAACAACTGCAATCATAAAATTGCAAAGAAAATAAAAACTGATGTTTCATTTCAGTGTTTTTAAATTCAATTTATCCCCAGATTTTATTAAGTTATTGTTGTCATTGTGGGCCAGGAAGTTTAATATTACTCAGCCAATGTCTATCTATTTAAGAACATAACACTATTAGTTTTATAAATTTGTAACTGCAACTTTTTTAAAACTCTTTATATAAACTATAGTAACCTCGATAGTAACATTTACTAACAGTTGTATAAGTCTGTGATGGAAATGTTTCTGTTGCAATTCTATAAAACCTATACGGTCTCGATATCCTTTAGGGATATTATAAGACTTTGCAACTATTCGGTAATCTCATAAATGGCAAATATAAACCACAACCTTAATAAACCTCTTCCATAAACAATCAGTTACCTACTTTAGGTGAGAGAAACTGTTTATTGGGAATGAACAAGATTAAGCACAATTTGTATCGAAAACATTTGACAATAAAACAATCAAAAGGAATTACCCACCGAGGCTTTTCAGTCAAAACTTAATAGTTTTTTACAATATACACCTTTAAAACGTTGAGTTTCACTTAAAACTATTAGTCAGCTGCTACGAAATTTAATTACCTACCTCAACATTATAATTCTCAAAATACATAAACACTCCCCTGGGGTCATATTTTGCTTTGGGATGGTACACCTTACTATAGCTATGCGACCATTCGAACCTTTCCAAGCCGTCATACGTGGCCAATTTGCCATAAACCTCGAAATATCTATGTAAAAATGAAAACGGTATATACACCTCGTCTCCTTCTTTTCTACAACCTATCACATATTCTCCATTAATATCACAATCTATTTCTTCAGCTACTTCTAAGTCAAAAGCTTTATTGTTTAAGTTTTTATAATTAAGTCTCTGCCATTCCTTATGAGTATCTCCGCAAAAGGAATAAAGTATTACTATGGTTAACATTCCTATGGACAGTAAAAATAACAGAGCTACTTTTACATTCAACCTCATCATAATAAAAAATAATGGGGGATCCTAAAACAGTAATTATCGTTAATATACAAAATTACGTTATAGGTACAAGCATCTACCTTGGAAGTATGGTATATTTTTTGGCTTTGTACGGAGCCGGACGACTTCTGCGGGATATTCATTAGTTTTTTACATTATCCATCACCCTCTTCCTATGAGAAACCTTTCAAATACATCACATTATTGATTAGTTTTGTGTTTTTACTAAATGAGGCATATATAAACGTTAAATAACACAAAAACTGTCAACACCACCGTCGTCACCCGTCAATGGTCTAATCAGCTGTCGCGCTGAACGCTGTCAGTGTCAGTAATGTCATTATTAAATCTATAAGCCCTCGCAAGATGGCAGTAACGATTATGAAGATTTCTGAAAACGGTAAGCGCACCAAACGCGCGGCGGCGCAGGTTAAAAATTGTTGGTCGATTATTTTAATTTTTCAAAATAAAATGAAGATAAATTAAACATCTTTTAATAGACAGTAGTTTAGTGTTTACGAAAGTAAAACAAAATGTGTGAAAATATTAATAAGGAGGAAAATAACTTGGTTTTCATAAAATAAATAAATCAATAAAAATAAAATATGGGTTGGAAACCATTCAACAAATACTTATAAAAATGAATTATTATTTGTTTGCTTATAATTGTATTGAAACATATTCTTTATAGGATTTTGCAAATAGCAGAAAAAATAACTGTCTCTAAAGTTTTAAAAATGAGAACAAAGGCTATATAAGCATTTCCAAGAAACAGAATGATAGATTTCATGAAAATGAAATCCATTAGAATGAACATTTTCTAAGACAGGGTAGATAAATAAATTCATTTTAGGCCTTTGTTCTCATTTTTAACTGAATCTTCATGATCGTAGGGGGTTATGTAGATACTAGTTTAATCTGCATGGCCGTAGGGGACTGTGTGGATGCTGGTGTTAGAATGAGAATTGTCAAATAAGAAATTAGACAAATTCATTTTAGGATTTTAATTTGCTAGCATAACCAGAATTCAGGTTATCGAAAGAATGCAAAGATTTCATTCATGTTTTTACACAAAGTTTTTCTTTTATAGTTGTAGATAGTTATTTTTTCTGCTGTTTGTAAAATCCTATAAAGAATATGTTTCAATTCAACAAATAAGGTAAATGTACCTATTTCTGACACTTTAAGAGCAATTCCAGAAGTAGCATGGCTTTTTATTTTAGATATTTTCATCTATTTGGTTTTTATACTTCCATAAATCATTAGTAACCTTTAGATGCTTTGTTAAATCGAATAATAAGCAGAAAGATAAACAAAAATATTTTTATAACGTCTTTTTTGGAGAGGTGCATGAACACCTATTTCTGACAGGGTCAAATAAATTTTACCCCTAAATCTGACAATTATATCACCTTATTCTGACATTGCATCTAAATCTGTAATGCCTTGTACCTTATTCTGTCAGAACATAATAATTATTCAAAATTTTATTTATTTTAATGAGTGTAATGAATAATTTTAAAACCAGAACAAACAAAAAGGACCGTGCACTTTTTAAGTGCAATTTGGGTTTCACTCGCAGGAGCTGAAATTTTGCACAGAGGTGGTTCATGACATGCTGATCAAAAGTCTTCACGGTCACAAAATTTTAACAACAGGATTTCGAGATATTGACTGAAGAAAGTCGTAATTTCGTCGATATTGAGACCTTCTTCGGCCAATATTTCGAAATCATGTCGTTAAAATTTTTTGCAACCATGGGGACTTTTGATCAGTATATCATGAACTACCTTAATTATTTGTGCAATATTTCAGCTTCTGGGAGTGAAATTGCATTTAAAAAGTGTGAAGTTCACGGATCCCGCACTTTTTAATTTTAGTTTCACTCCATGGTGATGAAAATTTTCACAGAAGTTTCAGAGGATTCATGGCATGCTGATCAAAATAAGTTTTCACATTCACAAAAAAATGTAATCACAGGATTTCGAGACATTGGCCAAAGAAGGTGTTAATATATTGACGAAATTGCGACTTTCTTCAGTTTATGAGAATTTCTTCCTCCCCGGTAGACAAAGTGGTACTTTTTCCGCTTTTGCAGTGTTCTGGGTAAATGCCCCTTATTTTAACAATAATAGAATAATAGTAGATCTTGGTACACCAAACTTTTTGCCCACTGTTGCCTGTGGCATTTCCAACCTTACAGCGTTTGAAGTATTTTTTAGTGTTTCATGTGTATATAGGTATATGATATTTTGAAGACATTGTATATCCTACAATATGATAAAATGACACTGCACCAATATCAGACACCCTTGTGCTATAATCTGACATGGATGTCAGATTTAGGTTTCCAGCTTTAAAAACCAATATTAAAGATAGAAAAGAATGATAAATACTATTTCCTGTTGAATAACCAAGGAAAGCAATATAAATCTAAATTTATTCTGTGCACCTAAATCTGTCAGTGGATGTCAGATTTAGGATTTAACGAAATTTTGTGTTCCTAATTCTGACAGCCTGGAAAAAATAAAATATTATTAATATTATAGATCTTTCTTGTAGAAAACTAGACATTTATTCATAAATATAACCCCAAACAAACAGAACATATATGCAGATGCCATAGACTCAAAGCAAACGAGGTTTAAAAATAAGCGTACATCTACTTATCTTAGAAGAAAGACCAACGAAAACGGAAACTACCATGAAAGTTCCGTCGTCATGTACTAGAACTAACGTATAAAACAGGTTATGTGATAAATGTGGAAAGAGACTTATACAAAAGTAGGGGAATATATTCTTGTTAATAAAGAAACAATAGAAATGCGCCTTTCTCCAACAGAATTCTTATTTTTACCAATCAAATTAAAAGGTGTCAGAAAATGGTACATTGTCAGAATATGGTACATTTACTTTACGTTTGCTTTTTACAGGCGCGGATCCAGGGAGGGACCATGGGGGCCATGCCCCCTAGATCGCAAAAAAAATAAGAAATCAACAATTTTTCTGGCGCCCGGCGTCGCACATATATGGTTTTTAAACGACTAATCAGGTATCCTAAAAAAATGTTTACGTCGCGATACACAAAACTCTTGTAAGCTCACATATAATAAACAGAGAACGCAATACACGATATGCAACCGGACTACTCGGCTCGAATTTCTTAACCGGCTGGCGTTTGCGTCAGCATTCCAGTTTCCAGATTTTTATCCTATTTTTAGCGTATTCTATTTATATGTTTTTCTCAATATTTTCTATGCCCCCCTCCACCTTAATTTGGGTCTGGATCCGCGCCTGGCTTTTTAATACCAAAAATGTGACAAAGTGAATACTAATTATTTATTTAATAAATAATGCAAAAATTCTAATTCGTGCATACCTACCAGTTTTCTAGCAAATAATCTTCAATAAAGATTTAAGTAAGTCATGGAAACAAACGTTAGTGTCAATCTCGGTGTCAATTAATATTTTTATTTTCATTTTTTTTTTTATTTTTCATTTTTACTTCTTGCGCATACCGAAGCGAAAGCTAGTAATAACAAAATTTTCGCGAGTAACTTGGTATCTTCTAGTATGCAATACGGGCCAAGCATACTTTGCCGTTTTCGCGAATGTATAGTAAGGTAGGGGAATACGTACGACGGCAATATATGACGTCACGAAATGATTTCAAATCATACTTCGAGTAACCTGGTTCAAGAGGTAGTCACTTCTAGTTAGATTGTTTTTAAGACTTGCCAAACGATAGCCAAACGTCACTTCTTTTAACAAGGTTAGGTTTGATTCTTTTTTGGGGTAGGTAGTTCGCGTATAATATTAGCAATAAAAAGAAAAATGTTTTTTTTTTCATTCTAAAAAACTCATAGGACTTTATTTCAGTGATTTCTCTAGCCAGTTTTCAAAATGAAGGGGTACACTTCATATCTTCTCAGTAACAGTCTTAAGCGTATTAAAAACATATTACTGTCTGTTAAAACAATAGCATTATGTAACTCCGTATTTATATTGAAAATTAAGTTCTCCGTCATAAAAAATAAATTTTCCATTACGTTTAAATTTGTAAATGCCCTGATGAAACTATAATATCTAACCTGAAGTAACCAACTTGATGATTCTACGTTTTCGCGACTATCTGGCCTTACTAGTGTTGGTATGGTGGGGGAACTTACTACACCTAACTATTTGGTTAGTTAAAGTTACTCGCGAAAATTTTGTTATTATATTCGATAAAAAATTACCGTCGAAGATTTTTTTTCAGATATTCATATTTCAGATCATGTAGATTACGAAAATATAGGGAAAATTCCTTCAGTCTGTCTGTCGGTCTTTGGTGCATTAACTAAAAAACTAATTGACGGAGACCAGTGTCAAATTTGGTCGGTAGCTGACGCTACTGTCACCGAAGAAATAGTTTCATTGAAAAATATACAGGATGGACCGTCTGTGACAGGGAATAGATAATGAAAATATTTGTTTTCGCTCAAATTTAAAATTTCCACGTTTCGTGACGTTCTAAAGTCATTAGACAAATTTTTTTTTGACCATTACCTATTGAATAATAATGGAAAAACTATTTTTCTTTACCCAAATTAGAAATTTACGCGTTTCATGGCATTTAAAACCCATTTCATAAAAAAAATATGAAATGTTTTTAACCACTATTATGCTTCCACTCCTCTACGTGGATATGCAACGAAAAATATGACAGAAGGCAATAACATTTGGCACAGAGTTAGCACAATTGACAACTAAGACACCTAGCTATAACAGTTTTATTGAAAAATATACAGGGTGGTCATCCTAAGAAATAATTCAACCATGGTGGAAATTTGTAAAGGTATTTACGCAAGCCTTCCATATTTGGCACTTTTGATTTAATATTGAATTTTTGCTGCCGGATGACCACTCTGCATGTATATTTCTTTGGCTAAAAGTTATCAGGTTTTCTTTGTACTAATAGTGATAACTACATTCCGATTATTATTCTCATATTTCGTATCGTCATTAATAATTTTTTAAATATATAAAGTATGTATAAATAAAGAGGGCAGTTTTGTGTAAATACCTTTATCGATTTTTAAAAAATTAGTGTTGCTATAAAATCAATTCAAATACATTATTCTGAACAAAAAAAAAATATGAATGGATTTTTCCTTTGAGAATCCGTTTTAAAGACAAAAATTATCTTTGGTTGAAGAAATAGTGTTTTTGACGGCCCATATCCCAAACTCTCTTGGACCCACTATGATGTCATCTTATATAAAGGCTTTTCTAAAAGTGCTGATTTAGAATATCTCACCAATTTCTTTTCTAAAAAAACCGCTATTCGCCTCTCATACAGCATAAGGACATCCTCAGAACATACTGGGGACAACTTTTCAGGACATATGGGATATCCTGGGAAGATCCCCATTATCACCTTAGGATGTCCGTAGGATATCCAAATGGGACAGTTCGGGCTTTGCTGATGACGTCCTCAGGACATCAGTTCGGGTGTGTACAGGACATCATCAGCTCTTATATGGGTTATGTCTGGGCTTTACTATGAACAACCTGAGGACATTGATTGGACTTTATATAGGACATCCCCAGTTCTTTTAGGGTTTATTGGATATTTCTAAATATTATATTATTTTATAAGATCATTACTTTTAAACTGTGTCAATAAGCGAAGACAAAGGAATACAAGTTTATATAATGGCAGAGGTAAAATGACTAATAAAAATGTGATACATATATCCAACTCCATACACATATTTGTATCTATCAATTGGTTTATATCGCTTTAAAAGTAAATCTACCAAATTAATAGAGGTTATATGTAGTCCAATGAAATAGGTCGACAAATCAAAATTTTAAGGTAATTTTTGATATGTTGCTTTGAAGTATTTGAACACGATTAATGAAAAAAATTTGGGGTGAGAAAAAATATGTTTTTTTTAAATTGCTCAAAATGTGTAAAAGATAGTAAAATAAGTTTCAAATAAAAATTGCAAAAGCATGAAATATTACATAAAACTGATCTCTTACCTTTTTTTGGTATTATTAAAATCAACAGAGTTTAGGGTGGTTAGAAGTTATAAGGGATGATATGTACAACTTTAAAAAATCATAGTGTGCTGAAAAGTTATAATGAATTTAAAAAAAATTCTATTCACTCAGAAAAATATAAAGGATTACGTATCTAACAATAACATATGCGGACAATAACCAATCACATTTTCCCCTTTTAGACAATATAATAAAAACAAAGATATAACATAGCAGCATTATATTTATGAAATATTTAACGTAACTTTATTTGCCGAAAGAACTTTAAAATGAACGTGGAACAGATATCGACGCCGTGCGGATTTCTTAGAACTTTCGACTCGTCACAAAAAGGCAGCTAATTCAAAACATAGTAAATGTATTAAAACCAAATTATAAATAATTGCTGTTTAACCAAGATATACATTTTTAATGAATTATTTGTACCTACTGGAGGGGATTATCAAATAGAACAAACAAATAAGTTTTTACAAGCAAATTTTACAAACCAATAAAAGACACTATAAATAGCCTCAAAATAATATATATACTTTTTATTATTTTTGTTGTTGAAATCTCCTAAATAATAATACCTATAATAGGACAACTCTAGGACTTGCCCAGGATATTCCAACAGTGGATATTTTGTTAGGCTTTTAATATCTTTGTAGGATATTACTAGGACATCCTGCCAGGATTTGTCTAGGATAACCCAATTTGGGATATTCTCTGGTTGTATATATTTTATTGGGATATCCTAAGGATATCGAGAGGAATGTTGTCCTCGATTTGGATATACGGGACTAAATGAGAATATCCTAGGGATGTCATGTGCTGTGTGGGCTCTGGCTAAAACCAAGTATAGTTATGTCGAAAAACTCGCTTTAGAGGCAAATATTCACCACCAAAATTTAAAAATATTCGGATATCAAATGAGAGAGATATTAGAGGGCGTCTTCATCGTAACTGAGTCACACTGTGTAAACTATAGTGTAACCGTTATAGTATATACGATCTCAGTTGGAACATCATAAAAATGAAAATTAGGATAATTACCACTTCTCGTCTACAGTCCACGTGGACTTGATCCACCTGCCACTTGGAAATGTGGGTGGCTTTAGATGCCTAGGGTTTAATGTGTCAACTAAAGGAGACGTTGACTCTACTCCGAGTTTTAGTTTTTATGCTGTCCTATTTGAGATCGTATATGCTATACTAAAAGTTGTATAAGTCTGTGATGGAAATATTTTGTCATTTTTTTTGTAAAATCTAAAGTCTTAATATGTTTTAGTAATTTTACATACGTCCTATGGAACTTTGCAACTGTTTTAGTAATCTTATAAACCGCTTATATACTCTGAAGGATTTTCCAAGGCTACCGCAAACGCTGGTGACAGTTTGATTTGGTAAAAAATGATATGGAACCATTCAAAGTATGATTTTTCTGATGTATTTTTATTCAAAAATAAGTAATTGAGATGTCCAAGGAAAAACCCCGAGGGTCGCAATATGTTAGTCGAAAAATGTCAAAAATTTTATTCAAAATCAAGGCAAATTAAAAAATTCATAAACGCAAGCAAAAATCTATGACAAACCGTTCTTTGGGCCTCGCTCCAAGTAACTTTTATTTTGAGTCTAAGAAATTCTAGATGCTTCAAACCGTTTTTAAGAAAGAGCAGTTGATAACATTACAAATCTGGCGTATAATAATCATGTATTCGGTTAAAAATTAGGGCTTCCTAGAAGCGATTAATTACGAAAGAAAGTCCTTGGACTCAACGAACGAAACATTTTCAATTTGTTTTATAATGTACACAATTACAGAAGCAGACATTTTTAGGAATTAGAAATGTTTAATCGACCACAAAATATATTATTTTTATGATTATAATACAAGGTGACTCTTTTAAGGCGGCCATTATAATATTTCCCACTTGCAGATGAGATAGGCAATTGAGATTTGGTACTCTACCATAGTCGACCATTGTGAGTCCGAAAATAATAATTTCAAAACGGCGGCACGGAAATACCGACAGTCGATACCAACTTGCTTATTTTGAATGGAACATCCTTTATATTTTCGACTTTTCGAAATTACCATAAAATTCTGAGTCGAAACAAGTAGAACACCCTATACCTAAGCCTATCAGTTTCGGGGATATTTGACATTTTATAAAATACGTGACAGGTGCAATGGTGTGCAAGAACCGGTATAACTTTCTTCGTGCAGGAGATCTTCATTTGCTCGTTAGCGAGTAGAGAGAACACAAAATGAGCTACTCTCCGCAATAAAAATAAATTCCATAATAGTACGTAGTATACCAATCTTTTTATTTCAAGTATTTTTTATATCAAATTATGTAAAATTAAATTCCATTTTTTCAAGTATTGTAGGAGATAAAGTTACAACTTTTTGAAATAATGGCAACTTTCTTAAATGTTCAGGAATTTTTAGTAAAAAGCCATGATTAGACATAATCATACATTTAAATTACACCCCTGAAGACTTTTTAGATTTGTTTATTATTTATGGAGAATGTGATAAAGTAATATCAAGAACATGCATGTAAACTCCTTCCTTGGATGGTTTTTGTTCTTGTGGGTATCGAGTACCTAATAAATGTGTTACATGTTGTTGATATTACTTTATCTGAATTTTATGAAAATTTCAGATTAATCTGAAAATTACCACATTTTTGAAACTTTCATGAAAAATCTGTATTTACATTACATTAAACGTAATTTCGCATGTTTTGTTCAACTTGTTTTCAACCAATGATGATTAAAGTCTGGTTTTGACATTTATTTTAGAGGTTAGGTTAGCTTTCCATTTCTTTCGTTCCTTTCTAGGTTCCTAGGTTCTATTATTTTTGCATTAATAAGAAAAACTTATTTTGAATGAAAAAATATATATCAATAATATAATTTCACTGAGGTCATTGATTAATGACGTTGTAATGGTGGTGGTAATTATGTTGGAGTTTGGATTTTAATCTGTATCTACCAGGGACCATATTCTTGAATCAGGGAGTGGAAGATGTAAATGTTCAATGTCTTTTCACCTCGCTACGTTTCCTTCTTTTCCTTTCTCCTGAAATGAGCATTCTCTCCAATGGAGAATAGGGGTCCGAGAGATTTTGAAAATATATAGACAAATTATCTACTCGTATATTTTGAAAAATGTATTATTATTTTTACTTTTTACAAATATAATTGTAAGTTCTAATCTTATCAAGGAGAAAACAAAATATGTTTTTTACGTTAAAAAGAAACACTGAAAAGTAAAAATTTATGAGACTAGTTTCAAAGTGGGATTTATTTGTCATTAACCCTCGGAAATTAAAAAAGTTACGAATGTTATACATAACTTATGTTTCATATCATTTCATGAAATATTTTAATAATGTTTTACTTAACATTCATGATATTAGGGGAATATTCAATTAAGTTTCATAAAATGAAAGTTTCAATGAAATTTCATGAAAGTTTCATGATACTTAATATTTAATTTTATATTTTAGAAATTTTATAAATTTCAGATGAATTTCGAAACTTTCACAAAAATGTCATTGAAATTCCACAAATTATAAGTTTCATGAAATTTGGCTCTCTTAACGTTATACAGAACTTAGGTTTCATCATTTCGTGAAATATTTCAATGAAATTTCACTAACTTTCATAATATTAGGGAACGATTTAATTAAATTTCATGAAATGAAAGTTTCATTGAAATTTAACGAAAGTTTCATGACGCTTAATGTTTAATTTAAATTTCAGAAATTTCATAAATTTCAGATGAATTTCGAAACTTTCACAGAAATGTCATTGAAAATTTCGCAAATTTTAAGTTTCATGAAACTTTGCATCACTGACTATTATTGAATTTATATTTATTGTAGGAAGCAGTTCATCTAGTGTTATTTTTACGTATCAAAGAGTAAATGAGGATCTCCTACACTAAGAAAGTTATAACGGTTCTTGCAAATCGTTGCACCTGGCAAATTTCTTATAAAATGTCAAACATCTCCGAAATTGCTGGGTTTATGTATAAGCCTCGACTCAGAATTTTACGGCCATTTCGAAAAGTCGAAAATATATAGGGTGTTCCATTTAAAATAAACAAGTTAGTATCGACTTCCGGTATTTCCGGAAGTGCTGTCATTTTGAAATTATTACTCTCGGACTTGCAGTGATCGACTGTGGTAGGACACCAATTTTCAAATTTCTATCTCATCTGAAAGTGGGAAATATTCTGAACCAAATAACAAATTGTCCTACTTTTACGTTTCTTAAGTTATGGCGAAGGAGCCGGTGTGATGAGATTTCTAGCCAGCGCGCAGTGCCAGCGCGTATATTTTAAACTCAGTACAGCAATGCTAAGCTCATTGATGACTTTAAACTAATCCTGAACATATCAGATAATATCAAAGCAGTTGATGTTGGGGCAAGATAAATAAATATTAGTTCTCATGTACACAAATATATTAAGACGTCCATATTTATCTGTTATATTCTGATTCTTAGTGCATGCCACGTCGGCACACCGCACATCGCACAGCGCCTAGCCTGGTCTGCGAGCAGAAGAAATTGTACTATTTGTTCATATATTGCTCGGCTATTTCCTTCCATAATTTTATTAAAATCAGACTGCTGTAGTTATTTTTATCAATTTTGTTGCGAATAGGGATTCACAAATACGGTATTGCCCGTGCTGAAGGCTGTGCGATGTGCGATGTGCGACGTGCGAGGCTCAAGTTGTTGATTCGGTAACTCTCATTTAAGAACATGGTTTTGTTTAATTTTCCTATGCGATGTGCGATGAGCGAGGCTCACGTTGTAATTTGGTCACTCTCATTCAAAATAACGGTTGTATTTAATTTTACTGTGCGATGTGCGGTGCGATGGGAGCTGTGCGGTGCTCCGACGTTGCCACGCACTTATTTATATATGGATGACAGTGGCGCTAGTAAATCAGCAAAAACTAGTATCTTTTTAGATAATTCGGTACTCAAATGTGGTCTATGATACTTTGTGACATTTAGACATTAAACTGCTACATATTTGTAGTGTTTTTAATAATTATTATACTCTTCGCAAATACAAAAAGAAGAGTATATTGCATTCGATCGGCACATTTCTAAAACCGGTAATATTGCTCGTAGAGAAAAAATTTTCATATCACTGTGGGTGATCGAATTCTGAACAACTTTCAAAATGTCCCTCCCTCTCTCCGTCCGTCTGTCTATTTGTCCGTATGTCTGTCCGTCCGTCACGTTTCTTGTAAGCACGATAACTTAAGAACGAAAACTCCGATTGCATTGAAATTTGGACTGTAAGTTATTGTTAGCTAGAGGAAGAACCCTATTGCCTTTGAGCGAAATCGATAGATAAATAAAAAGTTATGAATATTCTTAAATTTAAAAAAAATTACATATTTTTTGTTTGTTTTGTAATTAAACTAAAAATATCTAAAACTATTATTATTTACAAAGAAACTGCGAAGAGTATCTTATAGGATGTGCAACAATTATATAAAAAGTGCAGTACATCGGCGAAGATTATAACGGTTAGCTTGTTTTCTAGATAAGTTTTATAAGTTCCACCCTAGCCACCCCAGGATAAAATGACATGCGTTAGCAATGATTGTACTTATAAGCACAGTGATAGCTTTTAATTCGTTTATGATAAAAAATACCCAAAGTTTCTAATATGAACATACTTTCTTTAGCGTTTTTTTTAAACGATTAGCATGTTCATGCCAGTTTAGAAACTCTTCATATTATCAACATATTTCATCTCGGTTTATTATTCATGCGAGATATTAAAACATTCTAAAATGAATTTATATACTTCATGTTTGACAATTCTCATTGTAACACTAATACCCACATAGCCCCTTACAACTATGAAGAGTAAGTCTAAAATGAGAATAAAAAACCTCATTCAATAATAGTATATATTATACAACGATGCTATAATGGATACCCCCGAGTATGATTACAAGTACGAGCGAGCGAATCGAGCAAGTATTGTAATCATCCAAAGGAATGCAGTATTCATTATAGCGAGTATACTATACTTTATCTACGACTGATTTTTAGAAATAAAAAATGGTACAATTTTTTACTTTGCAGCAAGATGTCTTGAAGATTCATATACTTTTTTACAATTTTATAAAAATGATTGCAAATTTTCTCATAACCTTAGTTTTTGTTTTAGATAGAGTTATTAATAACATACTACCGAAATCTTTTACATCCTTTATTTGCATTTCATACAGTTCATTAGAACGACAGGCACCCATAATTTCGGTAATTAATACAACAACGTTAGATTTGAAATACTTGTAATTTACGATAATTATTAACCCTTAACTGGTATGGTGAAAAATATAAACATTTAAGGTATGGCGGGGTCAGACTTGACCCTTGAATTTTTTAATTGTAAAGAATAAAAAAATAAATGCACAAATTAGAGAAAACTAATATATTTATGACTCTCTTACCACTAAAGCCAAGAAAATCATTATAAAAAGAGCCAAGCAAAAAATATATAGGGGTAGTTTGACAAGTACATGGAATCCAATAATAACATTAAAAAAATAAAATTATTGAAAAAATCACTAAATAAAATACTGTTTCTTGTTCAAAACATTCTAAATGATAAGAAAAAACAGGAAACAAAAAAATTTGAGCTTTGAAAAAAAATCTAACAAATATGTTTAAACGGGCTTATAATCTAATCCATACATCTATTACATCGAAATGTTGCAACGCAGTGGTTCTTACAAATATGTTTATTGCACGTTATACATACAAGGGAATGTTTGTTATCACTACGCGGACAAATATAGCATCTTGCACGCTTAGGAGCTCATTGACGGGGCCTCTCATGAACCTCCTCTGAGATATTGCCCACTCGTCGAATAAGCTCTTTTAATTCTCTGGGGATATTCACCATTTGGGCACGTCTGGCTACTAAGTGATCTCTTATTAGTTCTTGTCCCAAATTGATGAGAAATTTCTGGTGTGTCATGTCAGATCCTGGATTGGCACTGTTATACAGAATATTTGAATTAACCCCAGCAATATCCGTTCAAGGTATGGTTGGGTCAAATTTGACCCAATCGACTTCTCACACTAACGTCAACATTGACTCAATGGCGACAACCACACTAAAATGTGCTATTTGCCGATAAGAGAGAATAGCTAAAGCCCGGTGTTGCTAAGTGTTCAGTTTTTTTCGGAAATTTAGGATATAATTTCATTCGGGTCAAAATTGACCCCGCCATACCGGTTAAGGGTTAACTTATGCAAACGATAAATTTCATCAGGTGTTTCTGAGATAAATTTCTTAATTTCTTCAGGGGTTAATGTTTCAGATTTCTTTGCTTGGTAGCCTTCTGATTTTCTATTAAAAAAAGAACGCAGTTTACTATATTTTTTCATATTCACGTTGTGGTTTAATATTAAAACACTTTTCAACATTGAGTAATATGACCACAGTGAAGAAGATTTATATTTTGCTCCTAATATGACAAAATGGGCCAGTAACACATTTTCCTAAAATGAAGCTGTTTTTTTTTTAATACGCCAGTCCATGAAGCTTCGTGTTGACTTTATGGCAGTAATGCAGATGGCAGTTATGTAGATGTTGTTGCTTCCGCTTTTTGAAGAATATCTGGTGGTGTACAAAAAATGCTTCTTCAATGCTTTTTTCATTTTTTCTTTTATTATTTCCACTACGTTTTCCACATTTTCCATCTTAGGATTGCACAATGAACTAGAGTAAACATTATACTCTTCGTTAACTTACTGCACTTCTTTATAATTGCTGCACATTCCATAGAATACTCTTCGCAGTTTCTTTTTTGTAAATAATATTACTTTTAGACATTTTTTATTTAATTACAAAACATTAACGAAAATGTCCCCCGGGGAGGCTATGCGGATATTAGTAATCCCAAGGTTTTGGACTCTTATTAGCTTGTTTTACTTATTTGCCCCTATTTCACCCCCAACCCTTCAACAGAACAAACTCAAATATAATTTAGTTCTAGATTTCGTACTACATACGAGTACTAAATTTTCAGTGAATATCTTAATTTCATTTACTTAACCCCTTTAATAATGGAGTGGGGGTTTTGGTGGGGGTGAGAAATGTTATTAAGACCTTAGTTTCCAATATATCTCTTATTTAATTTGCCACTTATTTACCCCTATCATCCCCAATCCAATATATACGTGTACCTAATTTCAAGTTCAAATTATCACGAGTTTCCACCCCTTAGGAAACCTCCATTAAAATCAGTGGATTAAAAAATTATAACAAGAGATAAACACTATAACGTACTATTTATTGAATAACTCACTAAAAACTTCATCTCACAATACGTTTATCGTTTATTATTTACAACACAGGTTTACTAACTAAAATAACCTTTATTCACGACTATTAAATAATCTACTCATTACGTATGTGTTTCCTCAAGGATAATGCAGTGAATAATGGTTTCATTATTCACTGATTTCAGTGAATAATGAGGACAGTCAGTTATTTATAAGAAATGACGTTAGTGACTTTTTATTAAAAATTTAAAATGTCAAAATTGCAGTAACCAAAAGACAAGTGTTGTTTCTTTAAGTTTTCTAGGTACTCAAGTACTCAAATGCTACATGCCGAAGAGGTACTTTAATGAACACTCAAAAACTACATTAGTAAGTTCTTTTTTCAAAGCACCATCTATTAGCAACACGCGACAATCTCCAACATTATTTTTGAAGTCATTTACCTACGTGCCTACAAACTGTATTATTTTATTAGTAAGTCATGGCAATGTGTCAAAGTGTAATTCTGATTTGAAACGTCATTTGTGCGATATATAAACGCCAACGTTATTTACAATAAGTTTACATATTACAGGTACTCAAAAAGAGTATTATAATTAAATAAATGGATACTGACAGTGACAACGAGATTTTTTTGACACCGCCAGAGATAACGGAAGCTGCAGAAATCGTCTCATTAAACCTGTTGCCCGAAAAATCGAAAAAATTATATATTATGACATAAGAATCTTTCTTAAATTGGAGAAATTAAATGGAGATTAACTAAATATACATAAAATATTTAATAGTCGTGGACAAACTATAGTATTCTACTCGCGTATAACTTGCTTTCCGCGTATACATATCACCTTATACATCCCACAAAATGCATCCGAAAAATTCCAGCAAGGTCCATAACCTTCTCGTGCAGTATCTAGCAAAGTCTCGATCCGCCTTCTGCAAGTTTCCAGAAAAGTGATCCTACTAATGCCTAGAGATGGCGTACAGAGGTAACACATTACAAATTTCTATGAAGTGAATGAATCAAGATGTAGAGACATGCTAGTCGTGCTAACAGCCCCCAAGGGGTGTAAATGCGTCTCAATATCTTTCTCTTATTTTGTTAACTCCATTATTAGGGCCAGTTGCATACAAGTGGATTAACGAAAATTCAGCTGAACTTGGTTCAAAATCTAAAGTTAGAATTGTTACAATAGTGTTATCGTTGGATTTTAAACCAAGTTGAACTGAATTTTGGCCGGTCCACTTTTATGCAACTGGCCCTTAATAATGGAGTGGAGGTAGTGGTGTGGGGAGTTACAAATATTATTAAAAAAATATTGGCCTTGATTTCTAATAGATACACCAAATCCCAACTTTCTGGATTCTTTCCATCTTGTATTACTTATTTTCCCCTATTTACTCTTATTGATCCCCAAACCCTTCACCTGACTAAGCTTAAAATATAATCTAGTTCCATATATAATTATAATCCATACGTATACCAAATTTCAAGTCAATAGTCCCTTCAAATTAGGACAAATTAAAAAAATCCCACAACTATGAGACCTGTAAAAAGTGAAGCCTTTGGGTTGTATAAACATGATTTTCACCCCCGCAGTTCTAAAAAAGAGTGGCTTTTGAGAAATATATACATAAAGTGTGACCCACTTAAGATCGCAACAACCCTGTATACCCGTTAATTGATGCCTGATTAACATCTATTTTGGTGGTAAGAAAAGATCGATAAGGTGTTTTTTTAAACTTGGTAATATGTGATATATGTCAGTAGAGTGCGATTTTAAGGGGGTTTGAAAAGCCGGTTTTTAAAAAAAAAGTATTAGGGATTTTTTTAGAAAAAAAAATAGGGAGGTATTCTTAATCAGCACCTTTAGAAACCCCTTTGTACAAGATTGCATCGTAGTGGGTTCGAAGGTGTTTGAGATAGTGGCTGTCAAAAATACAATTTTTTCAACCAAATCTAATTTTCATTTGTAAAACGGATTCCCAAATCAAAAAAATCTATTCTTCATTTTTTATTCAGAATAATGCATTGTACTAGACTAAATTGAAAGAAAAAAAAAGTATAAAGTGTGATCCACTTAAGATCGCAACGCCCCTTTATACCCGTTAATTGATGCTTGATTAACTTCAAATTTTGGTGGTAAGAAAAGATCGATAAGGTGATTCTTTGAACTTGGTAATATGTAATATATGTCAGTAGCGTGCGATTTTAAGGAGATTTCAAAAGTCGATTTTTCAAAAAAAGTATTTTATAGAATTTGTCATTCAAATTTCGATTTCATCAACGTAAAGAGCACCATATAAAACCTCTAGACATCAATTTTAAGTGAAATCACTCACCTGGTTACTGAGATGTAAGCTTTCAAAAATTAATTTTTGAACGTTTCCATTTTACGTTTTTTCGTAAGTGATCAATTTGTTTGAGGTAAATTTTGCCAAAACTGATTGTGCAATTCACAACATTTCTTTTTTAGTTCATTACATAACCAGTTTTTGAAAGTATACTTTACACTACTCTGTAAAATGACCAAGACTTTTCAATAAATTCCTAAAGAAGTTTCTAAATTTATTTAAATTGTTGTGGTTTCTACCAAACCTTCATTTAATAGGTACAACACACTTATCATATCGTTTCTGTATATTATTAACTGCATTACTTAACTGTTGAGGCGTAATTTCTGCACAAGCTTGTCGTATTCTCGCACAAAGATCTTCTCGATTTGTTGGACGTGCTTTGTAGACCTTTTGAGCCAAAAGACCCCATAGGAAAAAGTCAAGAATTGTGAGCCCACAGACAAAATTCCATGCATTTATTTTCATCGCCCTCTTCTAAACTATGCAGAAATTTCGGTTTAAATGCCTCCATTTTATTTTTTTGAGACATCTTCGAATAGTTGCCCTTGACACGTTCAAATTTAAACTAGCCACTCTTAAACTAGTGTGCGGATTATTTCTAAAGTGATGTAACACAGTTCGGCCATGTCGTCCGTTTCTTCTTCTCACATTATCTTTTAAAATATGTTTACTTACAGCTCCAGTTTCATTAAATACGTTTTTAACTCTAAGAATAGAGCTATTATTAATAGGGTGACGATCTTGATGCCTATCGTTAAATATTCTGCATACTTCTGTTACACTCCGGTCGTTGTCTCCACAAAGATGAATAATTAAAATTTTCTCTCGTGCAGATTTTTCTAGCCATTTTCTAATTAAGTATTCAGTAACAATTATTTAGCTTAGTTTATAATATTTCATTTGCATAAATTGGAGTAACATGCTGTCAAATTCACAGCCAGCTTTTTTATTTCACTTAAATTACATGAATTTTTATAAGGAAAATGATGAAACTTAAGACGTGTGCACCAATACTAAAATAGGCGATGGGTAAGAATTATCTGCAAAAGGCAATTAAAAAGTCAACTTCTGCTGCGGAATTATGAATGATAAAATCATAAGACCCTTGTTTTTCGGCACATATCTCAATACGCATTTTTTTACATTTTGAACAAAATGAATTATCGGGCGCAATTTACGAATTTATTGAAAAGACTTGGTTAAAAGTACACTATAGTTGGTAAAGACCAACTAGTGTAAGACGGAAAATGTATAATCAGTTTTGGCAAAATTTTCCTCAAACAACTTGATCGCTTACGAAAAAACGTAAAATGAAAACGTTCAAAAATTAATTTTTGGAAGCTTACATCTCAGTAACCAGGTAAGTGATCTCACTTAAAATTGATATCTAGGGGTTTTAAATGGCGCTTTTTACGTTGATGGAATCGAAATTTGAATAACATATTCTATAAAACACTTTTTTTTGAAAACTCGGCATTTGAAACCCCCTTAAAATCGCACGCTACTGACATATATCACATATTACCAAGTTCAAAGAATCACCTTATCGATCTTGTCTTACCACCATAATTTGAAGATAATCAAGCATCAATTAACGGGTATACACGGCGGGCGTTGCGATCTTAAGTGGATCACACTGTATATTTTTTTTCTTATTTTGTTATAAAGTCAATTCAGTCTAGTACAATGCATTATTTTGAACAAAAAGTGAAGTATAGATTTTTTTGACTTGGGAATCCGTTTTACAAATAAAAATTAGTATTAGTTGAAAAAATTGTATTTTTGACAGCCACTATCTCAAACACATTTGAACCCACTACGATGCAATCTCGTACAAAGGGGTTTATAAAGGTGCGGAATAAGAACACCTTCCTATTTTTTTTCTAAAAAAATCCCTAATACTTTTTTTGAAAAATCGGCTTTTCAAACCCCCTTAAAATCGAACGCTACTGACATATATCACATATTACCAAGTTTAAAAAATCACCTTATCGATCTTTTCTTACCACCAAAATTTGATGCTAATCAAACATCAATTAACAGGGGTGTTGCGATCTTAAGTGGGCCACACTGTATATATGAATTCTAGGTCTTTTTCACCTTTTTCTTTATTTTGAGGAAAAACTATGCATTTTGTTGAAAATTATCAGAAGAGCAAAATTGTAGACCATAAAATTTTCCACAAATTTTGTCTCTGCCTTTTTGTCCGAATTCCGCATAGTTTCGTCGCTAGGGGGCGCGAAAAAAATATTTGTATATATATAGACTTCTGCGCCTTTCTTAAATTTTCAGCCAGAATTATGCATTTTGGTGAAAAATGTCAGGTGAGCAAAGTTGTAGAGCATAAAACTTCTTTCAAAGTTTGTCTATACTTTTTTTACGTCATTATTTCGAATTTCGCATAGTTTTGCCTCTAGAGGACGCGAAAGAAACATCTATATGGATTTTCGCTCTCTCTAGCGGCGAAACCCTGCGGAATTTGGACAAAAATGTAGAGACAAGAATAGGAAATTTTATACTCTACAACTTTGCTCTCCTGATATTCTTCACCAAAATACACAGTTTTTCCTTAAAATAGAGAAAAAGGCGAAAAAGAGCTAAAATTCATATATATGTACGTTTCTCAAAAACCACCCTTTTTTAGAAAATCATCAGCGATTTTTTGCCTAATTTGAAGGGACTACAATATCTTAAACCGTTCGAGAGAAAGCGTGCGCATAAAAAAACAGAATTTTTATTTCCCTCAAATTTCAAACCTCAACGTTTCATGACATTTTACCTATATCAACAAAAAAATGAGTTTTTTTTGCAATTGCTATACTTCCAATCCACTACGTGGGTGGATGTGGAAGTAAATGGTACCATTTCTTAGAGTAGAATCTTACCTTTTCAAAGCGCTATAACTAAAATCGATTTCTTCCAGATTTAACCAATTAACAATGATTTTTATCAGCGAAGAGTCTATGCTTAGAAATTCGACGATAATAGAACACAACCTTGCGAGTTGTGCAATAAACAAGCAAATTGAAAACTAAGGCTTGCTTATATTAAAATGAAACCAGCTCCTTCGCCATTTTTGTAAATTGTGTAAAAACACCTGTTTCATATAATTTATTTCATTTTCGGAGCTAGCGAGAATGCTGTAGTCAGCATACAGTGATATTTTGAAAGGTAACAATAAGTGTATATTGTGCAGTAAATCCATAACAGTATCTACCTAATAACGAACTAAATACCTAAGTATGTATAGTGTATACTAAATTTAAATAACAAACACTTTCTTTTCATTTTTTTCTCTAAAGCAATGAACCATGCATCAATTTAACAAGAAGGCATTTCTGTGTAATCTTAGCGAACCTCTCCTCAGTTTCGACCACTCTGTGTAATATTATTTCGCAACCAAAACACACAAATATTAACGCAGCGAGCATATGTATGCTTAATTTAATAAATAATGTCTAGGAGTTGGTGAGATATTAGTTACAACTTGTTTTTTAGCGACATCTCTGGCGCTGTCTAGCTCTTGACAAGTACTTTTATTTGAATTCTTCTGCCCAAAATTGGCCATCGACTTACCTCTTGAAGTTTATCGACATACTAGACAAATAAATATAAAAGTAAAATTGATAGGTAACTGTTTTTGAAGATAGTAAAAGTGGCACGTGTACCTCTGCGCACTAGTGCGCACCCTTGAAAGAAGTCCCAAATCTAGTTAAGTTAAAGTAGCCACGGTTATGGTTTCAGTTATACCCAATGTAAAAGAGATTGAGGTAGGCTACAAACTATCTTTATCATCTAGAATAAATTGAAAAAATCGGCTGCGTTCATTGGTCAGATCTCTCCAGCAACTATTATAAGCTTCTCAGTTATAACTGAAAGTTAATAAAATCTCAAGTTGCTGCTATTTATGTTTATATATGTCTTATTTGAAATTTGGGCGGTTTACCTTCCACTACCACTATGACATATGGAATTAAATGAGAGCATTACTGGTTAGTTAGTTACCCACGAATAATTCTCTACTGAATATGTTTACGTATAATAATGTAGGCTTATGAAGAAAACCGTATAAAAAGAACTATTTTAAACTAACTTATCTCTGCGCATGTACTGCGGTCAATAAAATCGTTTTCACAAAATTCCAGTAATAGACAACTTTTTCGTTTCCTAATTTTGTTGATTCACTTTTTCCTTTGCCTTTACTTTAAAAAGCAATGAAAACTTAAGTGCGCAATGAATGTTTATTAGGTACCTACTAATTGAATTTATTTTCAATTGTATCTATGTGTTTTTCATATTGTCATAATTTGTAAAGTAGTATTACTAGAAACGAAACAAATTTCATATGATTATGAAAGTAGAAACACTGTTCTTTACTTTGACAATAGGGAATATATTTGAGAAAGAATTATCTGATTTAATTTCCGAGAGAATTAAAGTTTCGAGTGTGCGGTGTGTCGGCGTGAACGCAAGCGCTTCTTTCGAAGACCGACCGACAACGCGTGTGGAGGTGCGCCGCGACGGCCGCCGCCTTCAACGTAATCGATCGGGCGTTAGGGGGCGCGTTTGTCGGGGCAGTTCGCAGGGTTGCTGCTTGTAAGGGTCACAGATAGTCCGATAGCAATTTGGCTCAGAATGGAGAAAAAGCGGCGGGCAGGCCAAGGAATATGCGGTGCAGTGGTCTAGTGCTTGTGTTTGTGCCACGGAAGGAGGTGTGAGTCAGCGGCGGGACGACAGCCGCCCATAAGAAATGCCGTGATGGCAAGAGAGGTACATAGTGATGTATTTATGATTTGCATGGTTATCTGTGGCGTTTATCCACTTTCCGAATGCATCTTTTTGTGTGTTTAATGTTCGCAAGACCTGTCGTACACCTTGATTACCTGCCCTGTCTGTTCTGTCATTGCCGATTTCAACCTACATTGACAATCAATTACCGACAGAACCGCTCGCCATCTATGACAAAAATCGACCTCTAAAAGTCATAACCTTAATTTAAATTGAACTGGGGCTTGTTTACGTTCCAACACAAAATGCTAAATAATGACACGAATTACCATTTAATAAACGTCTTACTTGCAATTGTTTTGTCCATATTAGAGATTAGTTTACGTTATTTTCTTACAAGTTTTAATATTGGTGTTTTTGAGGAACGTTAACAATCGTCAATGATTCAAAGAATACGGTAACTGGCTTCAATTTCTTGTTATAATTTATTAGAAAGTTGAGATTTCGGAGTTAGTTAAAATTATGGTTAGTCGGTAAATCTCGATCGGTAGTGTTTACTAAACGTATGGCGCGCAACGCGCGGCTACTGTGGCAACTAGCTGCAAGCATCAGACAGGGTAGGTGTGGAGTAGGTCAGGTCGCGGCGAGATGCGGCCGAGTGTAGACCTTTGAATAGGCACCGGCGAAAAAATTATTCTGTCTGAGATATGGGTGTGTTACAGGAATCCCGCGGAAAGAGACCCTTCAAGTTATGGGACGGTCGGCGTAGCGTGCGCAAGGGGTTGGTGGTGGGGAGTCTTGAGGAGCTGGTGCAGCGCGGCAGGGACAAGCTTGGCGTTTCCATCGGGGAGCCGGTACGGCTAGTCCTCGAAAGCGACGGCACCCAAGTCGAGGACGCCGAGTACTTCCGTACTCTCCCCGCCAACACCATCCTTCTGCTGCTCAGGCCAGGAGAAAGATGGTTACCAGCTGGAGTGGACGTCATTCGAGCAGGTAGGTACTTCCCTTCTCATCGCTAATTCAAATCACTGACCTGGTTCTCTTTTAGTAGCAATCTCTGCCATTCCGAAGATCGTGTGCGAGACAATTCATGCACTGGAGCTGCAAGATGAGACGCCCTCATGGAAAATTATGGATAATAAGGGACGAGTCACCGTCGTCTTGCATTGGGACCAGCGATCGGGTCCCTCCAGAGCATCATCCGAGACGCCATCACCAGCTCCGGGGAAGTTTTCGCCCAGCAAGCGACCGTCGCTCGTGATCCAGACTGGACCCGGAGGTAAGAAGGAAACGATAATTAACGACGTGTACGTTCCCGCTCCAGCTCAGCCCCAGCCGCGATACTCCAGCCCTCAGATCACTGTGATAAACCACGACGACGTGAAACCTGTTCATCGGCTGTCCAAGCAGGGCAGCAGCTCTTTGGAGAGTGCCACCATACACATCCATACTCCGGAGTGCGCTCACCATGCCCACATGCCACGTGCTGGTAGCCCGCAGAGCAATGGTGCCATCGAATGCGACTTCCATTGCTGCGCGTTGCACGAGGAGGGTAGGAAGATAGCCGTGCACAAGAGCGTGGCGACGTCGCCCATCCAGGATACGCAGCAAACATCTCCACAGCCTCCATCCTCTAGACATGTGCGTTTTTTAGATATTGAAGGTGGCGGCCGCGGCGGGCAGTCCGAACACGAAAGCTCCGAAAGTGAAACGGAGAATACCGTGATGGAGGACGAGGCCGTCACCTCTGAGAAGTTCCTGCTGCTGATCGATCAATTGAGTGTAGATCAGAAGCGCCATTTAAGTATTAAAGACATTGGCATCATCCTGGAGAGATTGAGCTCCAAAATTCTCGACGTCGAGCGGCTGGATCGAGAGAGCGAAAGCGACGATTGTTACAACTGGACCATCAAGGCGACCATCAGAGGTGATGTGCTCCGGGAATTGGGTGTCATCTACAACGGAAACTATTACGCTATTTCCGAGCATCCCGGCTACAAGGAGGAAAACGAAGGTGTAGTGGAGGAGGCGGAGGAGGAAGAAGAAGAGGAAGACCGGCTGTGAAACGTCAAGCTACTGACTGCCACTCGTCAAAAAAGCACAAAGCAGACTCTAGTAATAAAATAGGCAGGTGCAATATCACATATCGGATGTGAAATCTTCGTATCTGTACTGTTTAAATAAATAAAAAGGTGATTCGCGCGTTGCGGAGAAGGTGCAGGGCGATTTTTCTATTTCCACGTACGTAGCCGTGGCCGTGCTGTATTAGTCCATATACTATTATCATCTTTTTGAGATGGACAGACAGACAATCGCAACGATCGTTTGATTTTTAATCGTCGGTGAAAACAACGGCAGAAAACACTGTTTTGTATAGCTATAAATTTTGTTGGAAAAATCATGTAAATCATTTATAAATAATAAATAAAACTAACTAAACGCTTATGGTTGTTTGTTGTGTGCGGGTTTCGGCGGCAAGAAGTATCAGCGCGTGTATCTCGTGCCCGACGACGACTTCCTAGTAAGCGCGTCCGCATCGCCGCAGGACTTTCCAATTCCCCTGTATCTACCAGGGGGACTAGTTTATAATTGCTTTGTACTTTTTATAATAATTATTATACGACTTGTACTCGAGTACTTAGCCGATCTAAGATTAATTATTTTTAAGACATTCCTAGTAAAAATTTCATAGACACGAAATATTTATAAAAAAAAGTTGTTTAGGGTATTAAAGATATTTACAATTGAGTTACGATTGTACATTGCTCAATTAACTTTGTTTAATATATTTCACTTTGACCGATATATAAGTTGTGATATGATAGATATATTAATGACAGATATAATTCTAGTTATACCTAATTTTTCATGAGAATGGAAAGAACTGTAGGTCTATATTAGATAATTTTTACAATTTAAACCCCGGCGCGTTATTTGTCTACGATCGCTTTAAGAAAGTCCCTGCACCGCTTTGTGGATTTGTTCAGGTACAGAGCTGCATTTCCTAAATCGACTGTAGAGCGGCACAGAAGAGCAAGACGTGGAGCAGACGGTGCCGCAGCGAGAAGACATTTAGGAGGAGGAAAAAAACTTTCAAATGGGGTAAAGAACATAAAAGGGTGCATGTTCCATCCCGTCACGTATGTTCTAAACTCTACATTCACTGCCAGTATTCAGTTTTAAACATTGGGTATAAATGAAGTGTTCGTGTAAGTGTTGTTTTCATCAGCTGACGGGGCGGTGCCGTCGCCCGGCCGTTCAAGTGACCCACTTCCGCGAGGGCGAAGACACCGAATGCCCTATAAGTTGTACTACTACGCCCCTGACGCTGTCGTACTACTACACACAACTACTGCCACCTCCGTGCCTCTCATCCGGGCCGGGCCGGGTTGCCCGGCCCCGTTCGCCACGTGCCAGGACCCAACCGGTCAACAAACAGTTCAAAATGCATTGCAACTGCACTGCACTGCGAAATCTGGATAAGGCACGGGGTGAAGGGGCACGGCGACCGGGGTCGTTGACTCCGGGAACGGAGAGGCGCTCTGTTCCTGTCATGGCACACTGCCCTAGTTTCTATGGCGCGTTCCACCAGGAGGGGCGACCCTATCACTCAATCCTTGATATTATGCAATACGATATCGTTTTCATCGTTTCTGGACTCGGCAATGCTGATCTGCTTAGGCAGGTGGCCGACCGAGAATGGCCCCAGCATTCCATAAATAAATTGTTGATTTTTTATATGAGAATTACATATTCAGTCATTACCATTGTTTCCAGATAATTGTTTCATTAGTGAAATTTAATGTTACTAGATTACTTATCTATTGTTTTGATATACACCTAATGCAAATTTATATACCTATTAATCGGTGATAAGGAGAGGTAGGAAATTAATTATTCAATTTTATAATGTTCTTAATTTCAATTTATAAAACGAACTGTAATTTATATATACATATAAATTTATAATTCGAAAATATAAAGGTACAAAAATATATTTAGTATGTTTCAATTTCCATTATGATAAAGCGCTAAATTGTAATGTATATAATTTGATTCAATTATATGGAACACGAACATAGATTACCTTATTAGCAAAACTAATGCCATAATTTTTGACGCATTTTTTGCATAAATAAATTTTTAACGAATATATTTGTAATTTGTCCGTCATGATATTCATGACAGGACAAAAAATTGTAATCACCAGTTAGGATTAATATGTTCACTTCTAAAATAACTTTATTTAAATTGTGATTTGATTGTGTTTGTTGTATATTTCACCAAATTGTAAATATTGTATTTAAAAAGAGTAAAAATATTAAAATTTTATTTAAAAAATTGTTCACATTTTTGATTGGCTTCCACCTTTTATTTTATTAAAAGCAGCTTTACCTAAAACGATGAATAAACATTTTTATTCCTGAACATTGACAGCACTTTAATATTAAGGTGGCCATTCCCTAGAAAGAGACATCTTATAGGGAAATATTTATTATTTTTGTCCATAACTTTTTTTTTTCTTATAAGAGTACCTAAGTAGAACCATAAAAAGACTATTACTATGAATTTTCACTCAATAATTTCAGTGGTTTGCAAAATAGCTAGAATTAACCACTGAAATTATTGAGTGAAAATTCATAGTAATAGTTTTATTATGGTTCTACTTATACGTACATATACGTACTAAGAAAAAAAGTTATGGCCAAAAATAATAAATATTTCACTTCACACTTCATAAGTAGGCTATTAGATGAATTTGTTCAAATGGTAAATCCTACCCACACAATTGTTATATTACGATGAGAAAATGTATTCACACGTGACAACTTCAAGCTTTAACAGAATAATAATAGCTTGGCTATATTTTGGCATTAAAAATATTGAATTTAGTATTTGCATTTTGTTGATTTAGACATGCTTGAAAAATTGGAAATAATATAAACTTACAAATCATTTTATAGTATTAAAATTGAATATATATATTAATAATAGTTAAAACTTATTCACGATAATGTAGAATGTTTGTCTTTCAGGAGTAGGAATGTTAATTCAAACAAATTTAAAGAAACTATTTTTATTTTAAATATTTGGATGAATAACACTTTATCTAATTATAAAAATAAGAATAAAAGAAAACTTGCATAAAGTAAACTTTAAGAATATTATAATATACATAATATAATTTAAGAATATTATGAGCACAGCAAATCGTGCTGAAAAGGGAAAGTAAGATTTAAATATCTACGTTAAGGGGAATTTAATTAACAAATTTATTTGCAGGTAAATGAATAAGAATGAGTACTTATATGTTTTTAAGGTAAAAGGAAAAATTAACTAACTGTACGAAAAGAAAACAAAATATATTAAAATTTTTAAGTGGATAGTAATAATCTACTATATTTCTTCATAAAAAATACAATTTATTATTTACATTTATATGATTCATACATGCTTGGGAAATTGGATATAGTATAAACTTACAACTCATTTTGTGTTGACTGGGTATATATTAATAAAAGTCTGGACTTAATAATAATGTAAGAATATTTGTTTTTTAGGAATAAGAATGTTAATTCAAACTGAAATTTACAAAAACGAGTTTTATTTTCAATTTTGAGACGAGTAACACCTTATTTATTTACAGAAATGCGAATAAAGCAAAACTTACATAAAGTGAACTTTAAGAATATTGTAATGAGATAAAGTATTTTCTTCACTGCACGTCGATTAAATGGTAAAGTAAGATTTAAATCTTGACTTTAAGGCGAAACGAATTTATAAATTTATTCGTATGTGGTATTTTTAAATATTTTTTTCGACAAAATAAAACACATTTTTTTTACCTTTTACGAATAAAACATTCACAGTAGTAAATAAGTTTAAAACAGTTTTTATAAAGCATTACCATATCATGAAAAAATTAGTTCCATAATACGTTAAGATCCAGGATTTGTTTAACATATTTACATATTGATTTAATTGTCGAGGTTTTGATGTGTAAATTTCTGCTTCGAACGTTTCGGATCATCACACCATTATCAGAGGTATTACATTGTGATATAAAATTAGTTAACAAAATGGAGATTTTTGGACATAAACTTGTTAAACTATTTCATTTAGCTTTATATGTTTAGTATCTGCATTTTATAATATGGAAAATGTCTTCTAAAAGGTAAGTATTCTTTTCATCAACCATAAACGTCTGCAACGATATTTTATTATTATTCACATAATTCTTCCATGGCTTGTAATCTGTTATATATATTCAAATCAAGTTTATTTGTTTTTTTACGTCCAAAAAGTTACATTCTTATGATTTAGTTCAAATATTTGGGTCAGTTACTTGGAAAAATAGAGGGCGTTGAGTATAGTTTTTCATTTTCCCCAACCATGAGCTTAGATTTCAAATCTCAACGATATGGAGAGACAAGAAATTCATTATTGAATTTCGTAAAGTTCTTAATTTCCATTTATAAAACGAACTGTAAAAATTTATAACTAGAAAGTATAAAGGTACAAAAACATATTTGGTATGTATGTTTCAATTTCTATTATAAAGCGCTAGATTGTAATGTATATAAATTGATTCAATTATATGGAACACGAGCAGAGAATGCTCTATTAACAAAATTAGTGTCATAATTTGTTATGCATTTTTGCATATTAAGGAATATATTTGTACTTTGCACTTCCTATTTTTTTACATATAGTTTTTCTTTTAGTTCTCATAGATAGTTTTGTCCGCTGTTCGCAAAATCCTATAAAGAATATGTTTCATTTGTACTTCCTAGTATTCATGATAGGATAAAAAACTGTAATCAACCAGTTAGGCCTTAGGCTAATATGTTCACTACTAATATAACTATTTAAATTGTGATTGGGTTGTGTTTGTTGTATATTTCACTAGATTGTAAATATTGTATTTAAAAAGAGTAAAACTACAACATTTTTATTTAAACAATTTTAGAAACATTTTAGATTGGCGTCCACCATTTATTTTATCAAAAGCAGCTTTATCTAATCGATGAACAAACAGTTTTATTTCTAAATTTTTAGTGAACTTTGACATTAAGAATCGGTTTAACTTTATGAGTAGGCCGTTAGATGAATTTGTTCAAATGGTAAATCCTACCCACACAATTGTTGTATTACTCTGTTGTATTACTAAATGTATTGACATGTGGCAAGATCAGTCTTTATTTGAATAATGATAACGTTATATTTTGCATGGATAATCGAATTACTTATTTTCATTTAGTTAATTCACACATAATTGGAAAATTGCAATTTATAAATACAAATATATTTACTCATTTCAAACTGAGTCGAATATTATTAATAACAATGCAAAATAAGAATACTAATTCAAACTGAAACTAAACGACTAAAAAACAATTTTTTTTTAAATGTATCAAATAAAATCTGATTTCATTAAAAAACATAAAATTTAAAAAAATATTTGCATAAGAACTTCAAGAATATTAGAATGAAATCAGACAGCACATTGTGTTTAATAGAAACAATAAGTTTTGAATTTTCGCGGTAAGGAGAATCTAGCATAAAATAAAAATAAGTAAATATTTATATCATTTCAGTAAAATAAAACATTTTTTTTAGATTTTACGGAAAATAAATTTTGAAAATTACAAAATTCACAGTAGGAACCTAATAATTTTTATAAAGCGCCATCGACCATTCTTATATTATAAATTATAACTCTTTATTTACTGAATAATTTTCAGAAAATGGCGATAAATATACATAATCACGTACCTATGTAACAATTTGTTTAAGAGAAATAACATTTAGTGAAATTTGTTGAATTCTCAGAGTAAGAAGGAAACAGAAAAATAAACTCATTTAAAATACACTGTAGTCTTGTGACACAAGAATCATCCACGACAGTACTAATAATTCAGAGTAGACAGACCAATGGGTTAAACATTTAAGAAGTAATAAAATATTCAACTGATATTTTTGTCTCTATCGTGTTAAAAAGAATAGTGTTTGATGAAAATAATTACAAAATACGTTACTGAATAAAGATAGATGGGGAAATTATATATCGCGACTGAAAAATCTATATGATTCTTGAACAATAAACTTAATCTACGTTTATGTATAAATGTGACGTATACAACAATTAATATAAACAATAAAGAAGTTGTACATGTGACGCGAAACCGCTCAGAATTAGTCATCCATATCTCTTTTTTAATCTGAGGTTGAAATTGTATGTACATTTGATACTAGCTTTCTCCAAAAACTATAAACTTCTGCTCCTAGCGTTTAATGCACCATTATCAGAGGTACTATAATGAGATATAAAGCTAGTTATTAAGAAGGAGATTTGCATAAAAAAAGCTGTTAAACTATTTCCCTAGTCTCCATGTCTTTAGCACCGAGATTATAATAATCATATCGAGAGGCTTTTTTAAGGTAAGTATTATTGTTATTATTATTTTAATTATTATTATTAACCACAGTCTTATAAACGTTTGATGCCAACTCTTACTATTCTGCATATAATGTTTTCGTCAACAAATTGCCATCCTTATTTTATTTTTTTTAAATCTGAATATTTTAGTGTTACCTTCTCGTCATAGATGGAGAACATTTATTGATCTAGGAAAATATTCAAAGTTCAAATTAAGAGATAAATGGGATTCAATATTTAAAAAAAGAGTCATCTTCAAAAAAACTATATCAAGCGTTACTTGTAACATAGATTTAAAGAACTCTGTAAGGAAATTAATATAATTAGCTAAAAATAAACGATTGAAAAAAATTATTATAACAAAAAATATTACATATCATAGTCTGTTTCACATATCCAAATCAAACTCATTTGTCGTTTTAAGTTCAAAAAGTCCTATTATTATGATACAGTTGAGTCGCATATTTTGAAAAATAGAGAGTGTGGATAGTCACAACAGTTTTCTCCATTACGAGCGCATGTTTCAAATTTTAAAACGATATAAGATGAATAATTTTTTGTTTGCTTATACTTGTAATGAAACATACTCTTTATAGGATTTTGCAAACAGTAGGAAAAACTATCCATGAGAACTAAAATAAAAACTATTTGTTAAATTATTATTGATTTACATTCTTTGCATTCTTTCGATAACCTGAATTCTGGTTATGCTAGCAATTAAATTCCTAGAATCAATTTGTCTTTCTTATTGGACAATTCTCATTCTAACACTAGCTTCTACACAGTCCCCTACTGCTATGCAGAATAAACCAGTATCCACATAACCCCCTACGGCTATGAAGAATCAGTTAAAATGAGAACAAAGACCTAAAATTAATTAATTTGTGCCTTTCTGATGAGCTCCAGATTTCATGAAAATGTAATCCATTTGAATGAAAAATTTTCGGAAAGACGAGGTATGTAAATAAATTCATTTTAGGTCTTTGTTCTCATTTTAACTTAATCTTCATAGCCGTAGGGAGTTAAGTGGATACTGGTTTATTCTGCATAGCCGTAAGGGACTGTGTAGAATCTAGTGTTAGAATGAGAATTGTCCAATAAGAAAGACAAATTAATTCTAGGATTTTAATTGCTAGCATAACCAGAATTCAGGTTATCGAAAGAATGCAAAGATTGTACATCAATAATTTTACAAATAGCTTTTATTTTAGTTCTCATAGATAGTTTTTCCTACTGTTTACAAAATCCTGTAAAGATTATGTTTCATTACAGATATAAGATGAACTCTACACAAAAAGCTCTTTCCCATGATAAGGAGAGCTAGGAAATGATTATTTCATTGTTATAATATTCTTCATGTCAGTTTATAAAATGAACTGTAAATTATATACAAATACAAATTCATAATTCGAAAACACCATGGTTCAATTTCCATTATAATAAAGCGCTAAATTATAATGTAGGTAGATAATTTGATTCAATTATATAGAACACGAAAAGAGAATACCGTAAAAGCCAAATTATTGCCATCATTTTTACGCATTCTTTGCATAAATGAATTTGTAACGAATATATTTGTAATTTGTACGTCATGAGATTCATGGTAGGATAAAGAATTGCATTCAACCAGTTGGAATTAATATGTTCACTACTAAAATAGTTAATTTTTAAATAACTTAATTTAAATTGTGATTTGATTGTGTTTGTTGTATATTTCTCCAAATCGTCAAAAACAGCTTTACCTAAAACGATGAATAAACATTTTTATTCTCAATCTTGAACTTTGACATTAAGGTTCGGTTTCTATTAAGAGTGGACCGTTCGGCGAATTTGTTGTTCAAATAGTAAATCCTACCCACACAATTGTTGTATTACTCTGAGTAAATTTATTTGCAGCGACAGGTTTAATTGGACAACGATAACTTATCAGATTTATTATTTTCATTTAGTTAAATTGGACAATTGGACATAATAAATATAGTTCTTTTAGTTTTCTTTCTGGAACTTTCTGCCACATATGTCGTCAATACTAAATAATGTCCGAGAAATCTGCAAAATAATAAAATTGTCCAGTATATTTCTGACGTGTAAGTTACAGACGTAGATGTTATTTTCCAGTAATATATTGGACAATTGTATTATTCTGTAGATTCCCAAACGTTATTTAGAAGTAAAGACATATGTGGCAGAATGTTTAAAAAATTAAAGCAGAAGTATTAAGAGAATATGCCACAGCTAACATTTGTCAGTGTAATAAAAATAAACTTACTAACTCATTTTATACTATTAAAATTGATTATAGATAGTATTAATAAGCAGACTCCGGTGCAAAAGTAGCTATGCCAGAGACGGCCTTCACGCACAGATAAATATCATAATTTGAATCGAAAATATTATGCTTCATATAAACAAATAAATACATTATTTATAGGAAACAAATACTTTTGTGGTAAGAAATAAAAAGTATGCCATAAAACTCATAAAATAATAAATAAATAAGTTATTATTAGTTTGGAGAAATTATTCATTTGGGATAGTTGAGCAAGTAGATATAAGAGAAGTTTCCTGAAACTGGTGGATAGAAAACACCAGACTTCGGCTGCGCACTATAAATACCTGCAGCATCGGTCTGATTGTCTAACCGAAAACAAAAAACTCGACACTTTAACCGGCATACGACTGGTCAATTTATGTCAGAAACAATCCGTATGATGTGATATAATAGAAATTAAAGGGGCTTGAAGCATTCTCCTTCTTCTATTCTTCTATATCCGTACCGCTCGAAAGATGAGAATGTTATGTGCAAAATAATGAGGGCTTTGCAATTTGTTTTTAAGAACAAATTTAGGATTTTCCTGCTGCCATTGGCCATGTAATGAAAATTCATCAAATCTGTACAAGTTTTTATTAATATATAGCATTACTAATATGCTCCAATTTTTTGGAATTTTTAAAGCAGTCATTTTAGAAAATGTACCTACTTTAAATTAAGAAAAATTTTACGATTTTGCTGAAGAAATTCCTTTTTTTGTAAATAACTCCCAAACAACCGCATTAAAGGAAAATACTATCTCATCTCTCGACAACAACAAACCTCTTTCCACCTCGGCATGTAATATACTATTATACACTTGACACTAATTTTCCAGTTTAACATCCCTCATTTACCGAAGGGAAGTATTTTTTGGTAAGATGGAAGATCAAACAAAAACTATAGACTTCTCTTTCTAAAGTCTATTTGGAAATTAAAGAAACTAATAACAGCTCATTATAAATGGAAATAGTATAAAATTATTATTTATTAATTATGATTACTTATTCATTATGTATACTGTTAGTCTAATTGTGACCACGCTAGTATGTCAATGAAGGCAATCAACGCCATCATTCTGAACTTATTATGTTTCATTTAAAGTTAGGATTAAAAAGAAATTATAATGAAAATATAAAATTGGCCTCATGTCTTAACAGATAAAACACGTCTTCCAATTTACCTCCAACTGCCTAGAAATTGTACAAATTTCACTTATTTTCATTTAAAACCTTTAGGGTAGTACGTACGATTCTATGTACTGCCTATAAAGGTATAAAAATATATTGCAATTTCTTTTATAATTCAGAACTAAACTATAAGGTATATGAATAAGGTATATTAATTACATGTAACATGAATATGAAATATTCTGTTAGTAAAGTAAATGTTATAATTTTTTACGCACTTTCTTCATAAATAAATTTTTAATGAATATAGTTGTAAATTTGTACGTCATGATATTACCATTAGATAAAAAAATGCAATCAACCAGTTAGGATTAATACGCTCAATACCAAAATAACATGAATTAAAATTTGTGATTTATTTTGTATTTCACCAACGTATAAATACTGTATTTAAAAAGAATAGAAACATTGAGATATTATTTAAAAAGTTGTTCAAATTTTTTGTTGGCGCCCACCTTTTGTTTTGGTAAAAGTAGCTTTACCTAAAACGATGAACAAATATTTTTATCCCTGAATTTTAAATGAACTTTGACATTAAGTCTCAGTTTCACCAATTAAGTGTAGGAAGTTAAGTGAATTTGTTCAGATGGTAAATCCTACGCACACAATTGTTAGAACAAGTATGAATTACTTTCAGTATATTTATTTACACATGAAGAGTTCATCCCTTAATTGGGAAATAATTACTTACTTTATATTGCATAAAACAATTGGCATTATATTTGTCCTTAGCTAAATCAGACAGGACATAATGTATTTTACAACTTTAATGTATGCTAGTAAAATTGATGTTACAATATTAACAAGCTAACCAGTATTATATTCTTCGCCGATTTACTACACTTTTTATATAATTGTTGTACATTCTATAGTATACTCTCCGCACTTTATCGTAAATGAAAAATAATGTTTGTTCATATTAACGACGGTCTAACTGCGAGATGAATGAATGCCGCCAAAGCTTGGTCCATAGTCTTATCGCATGTGGAAGATTTACTGCTGTTAAATTGATACACATTAAGGACTATTACCTAATTAGCCGGTTTTGTAGTGTAGCAATATTATATATGAGTTTGATAAATTTAAATAATTGATAATTTTTTTATTTATTGATCAATTTTGTTCAAAACAATAGGGTTCTTCCTCTATCACACTAGCTTATTGTCCAAGTTTCAATTCAATCTGACTTTTCGTTTTTAAGTTATCGAGGTTATAAGAAACGTGACGGACGGACGGACATTTTGAAAGTTGTTCAGAATTCGATCGCCAACACAGTAATATGAAAATTTTTTTCTACGAGCGATATTACCGGTTATAAATGAGCCGATCGAATGCAATATACTCTTTGTTTTGTATTTACGAAGAGTATAATAAAAGTTAGCTATGATTAATAGCTTTGTAGAATATTTTATGTAATTCAGAAATAACTATAGTAACCATTATATACTATTCGCTAATTTATTGAACTTTCTATAGGATACTCGTCGCAGTTTTTTATAAATAATCTTAATTTTTGAAATTTTTAATATTATGATGTATGGTTTGAATCACTCGATTTTTATCATTTGAAGAGGATGCTACTCTCTTCAAGTGCCGTGTAGTGAAAATAATAGTAATAACAGGGCCGTCGAGAGAAAATCGGGGCCCGGGGGTAGTGACATACGGGCCCCCCTCGCAATCAAAATTTGCATATGCATCTCCAACTTTTTCCGAATTTCAGAACTTTGGGTAGAATCCGGGCCCCCTTAAGAACTCCGGGCCCGGTAGAAAACACCCTCGACCCCCCTCCCCTCTCGTTGGGCCTGAGTAATAATGTAAATACAATTTTTTACTTCTTTATATTGTTTATTAGTGTTTAAATAAATGTTTTATTTTCTTAAAATTAGTTATTTTACCCTCTGATGCTACACCCCTGTTTTACCATTGAATTTTGCTTTATAGTCATCAATTCAACTGGGTTATAGTACAAATTTTCAATAGGTCCTCAGACTCTATTTTGAGAACGTACTTATCCTGTTACATGTACTAATAGTAATATAGCTACCTGTTCTTGTTTACAATCAAAAATACGATAACCCCATGCACACACTAAATTTCAAGCAACATTTACTCCGAAAATAATGTAGAAAAAATTATAAAATATGAGGAATTTATGAGGAGAATGCCCGGCGCATCCACCATATTCTATGTACACAGCCAGGCGCATACTTAGCATATGGTGGAGGCGCCGGGAATTTTACTGATAAACTCATCATAATTAGTTATTTTAACATTTTTTTTAGCACAGCCAATAGAAATAACAGAACAGAGTCCTGAAAATAGAATTTATAATTATTAGTTGATTTCATTTTTATTTTTCAAGTAAAATGTGTACTATAATTTCATTCCCAACTAGTAAAGAGATAATATAAAAGTATAACAATATTTTTTTCTAAAAGATATTACAGGACAAAATCGTGTCCAAATGTTTGAGGCCAGGAACGTTCTAGCAGAATATCGATTATTGCAAATATACAGTATTTCATTTTCTCTTGCAGCATATTTTTACAGCATTTTAATTTTTTTTATGTGTGCCTACTGGGATAAATTTTGGTGGTTATTGTGGGGCTCTTTTTGATTTTAAAGAAACGCTCATAGGTTATAGAGATATGAGTGGTTCGGAGATAAAAACTGTTACCAGGTCAAAGCTGCAGATAAAAGGGAACCAGATTGCTGCAAGCTTTATACCAGAGCACAGAAGCACCGAAGTACTTGACAGTCCTAATCTAGAGATTGAGATTTGCACGTTCACCCAAAGTCAGAAGATCACCAGGCTACCAGCGACCACAACTGATAGTGACAGTGAAGATAATAGGTTCACTGTGTGAACAAGATGAAAGGTAGACAGATTTGCGAAGCCAACAATTTCTTAACGGACAGCAAAAGGACATACCAAGTGATACACCAGAGAGCTAACACAGAGAAAAAGCTGACAATTCAGGAACTTTAGGGAGACAGGAAAAGAATCGGAATATTGAAAGAGTTACAGCAGAAGGTAGCGTTATCTCTCCAACAAGAAATTTAGATACAATGGACGTCACAATACCTGAATGTATGGCCAGGCCAAAGACATCAGTTGTATCAAAATTCCTGTGTCCACCAACGCTTGATTCATGTTCGGGAAACGTTGTTAGTTTTGTAAAAATTATAAACAATCGTAGTGGCAAATAGTTGTGACAATTAATTTGAAGATAACATATTTAGGTACGTTCTTGGAAGGGGCAGCACATCTATGATTTAACCATTACACAACGAACCCTGTTAATCACGAGAGGAAATGGGTAAATGTCCAGGACAATTTACTAAAAGAATTTGGAGGTGATGTTATGACAAGGCTAGTTAAGAAAAAAAAGCAAGACAATCAGAGCCACTATTTCCGGCTTCAGACTATCGTTGCGGATTACCATTCAGTATTCAAAGTAGAAGAATTGAAAAAATTCTTCGAAAATAGGATGAATAAGGAATTATGTTAAAGTATAGGCTAATTCTAGAGGATGATCTGGACTGGAATAAATTCTAAAAGATGATAATGAAGCTCGAAGACGTCTCCATACCCCGTGAAGAGGGTATACTAAGGATTAGGGAAGACAATAAGTGTCACCACTGCCACTACATGTGCGGCCAACGAAATGAAGGTCCAGAAAAAAGCAGAAGTAAGAGGCACCCCAAATAACAGACAGAACAGGTACTTCCTAAACAAGAATAACCACTAGAGAACCGGCACAGGTAGATACCTAAGCAATGGGTTAGATCAGAATCAAGTATAGGCCACAGATATGAATCAGGTCCACGGAACCGAGGAGGCCAACAGTAGTCCTAACAACCCACGTAAGCAAAGATTTCTCCGTAATAAAAGGAGTAATGATCGAAGACCAAAGTGCTTTCAATGTAATCGAATGGGCCATTTTGCCCTGAATATGGACACCAACTCCCAAACGCCAGTGAACGATGAGAGTAAGCCCCGACGTTGCCGAGACCACTCCTAGCGTACACACGGTACTTTACTGCAGCAATATTTTTAAAATGGAAGTCTTACTGCACATCTCGTCTTATACTAGTTTGTGGATCATCTGCAATGTAAACTAATCTTTGGTCTTCTTGGTCAGGGGTAATAATTTTCGGTCGACCTAAATTATCACGTTTAGGATGAAATGAACGGCTTTCGCCTAACTTTCTGAATAGATTTTCAATATGAACCATATCTCTCATATCTAAGTTTGAATAATTATGTCTCGGCATACTTTCTTTCACCAAAGTGGGATAGGTTGAGGGTTTTTTAATAAATAAACTCGTAAATAAAGCAATAATGTTACCTGTAAAAAAAGTCAAAAGTACTATTACACCTTATACATTGCTTATGTGTCCCTCTCTAAGATTTATACAAAAAATGGGAGTAGACTTGCATTGTTCATCTCAAAAAACGTCTATTTACCAATTTTCGTAACAATATTTGAAGAATTTCAATAGTTATGTGAGACAATTAAAAATACAATATTGACTTTAACACCCTGTATCTCTGTTAATATCGACTTTTGTATTAAGGTAAGTTTAGCTACATGGCAATATTTTAATATTACAAATTGCTGTTGCTTTATGAACCACCTTGTATAAGTAAAAAAACGAAAAGAAAATGGTTCGTATTTGTACCCCCGGCGACTCCGGCAAAAATTGAAGTGGTAGAGGAATTCGATAAAATTGATATGAAATGCTAGGTTCTTATGCCACTTCTGTTTTAACAAAGCTTATACTAATAATAATAATAATAATAATAATAATAATAATAATATTTATTGGTCCAGTAGATTATGTTACAGATAATATAGGACAGGTCAAAATAAGCATAAGGTACATAGAAAAAAAAACAAATAAATATATACATATAAATAAATAAATAAATATATACATATAAATATACACATACACATACACACATATATATAATAATAATAGTGACAATGGCAACAGCAGCAACAAGCAACAGCAATACTATTGACCGAATACACGTAGTGTATATGGCGTGTCAAGAAAAATAAAAGAATAATATATATGAAAGCTATTCGTTAGCTTGTTCCATATATTCATGAGTACTATAAAATGCTCCACTTATCAAAAAGTTTTTTATTTTATTTTTGAACACAGGAATACTTTTTGTGTTCCTAATATCTGTTGACAAGTTGTTATAGAATGTGGTACAATTATAAATGGGTGATTTCTTGAAGGTTGATGTTGTGTGGTGTGGGATACGTAATAAATGACCATGTCTAGTATCGTGGTCATGCGTAGATGAATTAGGTACAAATAGGTGTTTATTTTGTTTAACATAAAGAACACATTTAAAAATGTAAATACAGGGTACAGTGAGAATTTTATGATCTGCAAACACTTGTCTGCAACTTTCCCTGCTATCGAGATTAAAAATGAGCCTAATTAACCGTTTTTGGAAAATGAACACCCTCTGGATTTCTCGAGCGCTACCCCAACTGGTTATGTTTAGAGACATATGAGAGTACGCCATCGCATAGTAAATGTTTAGCAGCCCTGACACATTGAGAGAGTCTTTCAGTTGTCTGATAGCATAATATGCCTTACTTAATTTTGCACAGACACTTTCGACATGAGCATCCCAGGTAAGTCTGTTGTCTATATAAGTGCCTAAGAATTTTACCTTCTCGCTGAAGTTAATATGTTGAGCTAGATTTACGTTATTTGGTATGCCTTTCCTTATAAAGTAATTGATAGCCATACTTTTAGAGACATTTAGTATAAGACGATTGCGTTGGCACCAAGCGCTAAATTCATTCATAATACTACTCACTATGGATTCCATTTCTTGTGGAGTATCAGCTGCTACAGTGATAGTGGTGTCATCTGCAAACATTGTGACTAATCCGCTACTAATATGATCAGGTAAGTCATTTATATACATTAGAAAGAGTAGGGGGCCCAGGACAGAGCCTTGGGGAACCCCTAGTTTGACATCGTGCTCCTTAGACCTGATTCCATTAACATCTATAATCATATTTCGCCCCTCCATATACGACTTAATCCAGTTCAGAATGTTTACTGGAAGTTCTATATTGGACAGTTTATCAATTAGAAATTTTGTGCATATTGTGTCAAATGCCTTTGATAGGTCAAAAAGTAATGAAACGACTAGTTTACCATTGTCCAAACTCTCAAAAATATAATTTAGCATTTGACATGTTGCTGTTTCGGTAGATCTATTTGCCCTAAATCCGTGTTGAGTTGTACACAATATGTTGTTGGACTCAAGGTAGGTTGTCAAGCGATTGGAAACAATTTTTTCTAATAATTTGGATAGTGCGTTTAGCAATGATATTTGTCTGTAGTTTTCAATGTCATCAGTATTGCCCTTTTTATGTAGTGGTACAATTAGAGCAGTCTTAAATAGGTTTGGAAATTGGCCCTGAAATATTGATTGGTTTATCAGATAAACAAATGGTTGAATAATGATATCAATTATATGTAGTATTGATAAAACAGACAGTTCATCGATCCCAGATGTTTTTTTATTTTTTACTTGCGTTAAGGTTTCTAAGACTTCCTGTGCCTTTATTCGATTTCATGTATTTATCCGTGGCTAAAACGGAAACAATAAAATATAAGTAAAAATAACTTTGTAAATATAAGCTGTTATCAAGATGTACTTAGACGAAGAAAATAAATATTACGTGATTTGATTGAGGCAGGGCCGTAGTTCAACAAGTGGACCCAGTGCAGAGAAGTGCATGTAAACTGTAAGCTAAACATTATCGAATCAAACAAATAACATCATTTTATCAATTTAGATGACCTAACCTAAAGGCTTGTCACGAAATATACAAGGTGGTCAAAACTTGCTTGCGGCTGATACTGCATCCAAAAATAATGGTAGTCTTTCATATAAACTCATTTCCGAAAATGAATAATAAGGGAGTTATTATACCCCTTAAAATGAGGATAATAAATTTAAGTATCTGCAATATCTTCCGGCTTCCTTTAAATATCAAATTCATATTTTAAACTTAGCCATAGGCCATCTGGACACTAGTTTACATGGCATCAGTCAAACCCTATCTTCTGTATAAAGTGTAGTTTTCGGTGGTGATTTTCATAACTTTTTAACTGTTTTTAAATTTCTAAAAATTATTATAAAAAACTAATTTTCCGTTCATTCTTATTGCACTTCGATAAACCCGGCCATTCTCTAATAATTTGTGTTTAAAAAACAACATGCATTTACTACATTTTATTAACAAATTCTTTTACACATAGAGAATGCTGTTGAATATTATTAAACGTAGAAAATAGCTAATTATCAATTACAAAAATTGTTCGAAATGTCCTCCATTTTCCCTTATGCACAATGTTTTTTAAAGAATGTTGAACACCCTGTAAGATTCCTGCACCATTCTGTATTGTAAACTTTTGATCGGTTTTTCTCCCAACTGTTCAATCGTGTCAGTTTGAGTATTATAAACTCCTGATTTTAGATAACAACCACATAGTGAAATCAAGGGGAGTTATGTCAGGAGACCGAACAGGCTACGCAATCGATGCATCTGTACCCCCCCAGCCAATCCATATATTAGGATAGTAATTATGTAACCCTATTCTATAATACACCGCATAATGCAGTGTTGCGCTGACAAGCATAGAAAACATATTTCATCTCTTTCGCAACCAAATATTACCTAATATTTCGTGCAAGGTGTTTTCCAAAATATCAAACTGATTCCCTAGAGTTGCTGCCCATGCGTTTATTTTGAAAATGTGTTGAAAATGGATTTGTACTTTTGCATTAGGATTTTCCTCAGCCCAGAAATGCATATTCCGAGAATTAAACATGCCTTGTCCTGTAAATGCAGCCTTGTCAGTAAAAAATATTTTATTTAAAAAATTGGAGCATTTTGCATTCGATCAACACAAAAATCAACTCTTATTGGCCTACCCTCAGGTAATAATTTTTGAGTTTTTCGGTAATGGAACATGTGCAATTGTTGTTCATGTAGTTCTCTTAAAGCGCTTTAGTGAGATATATCCATTCTTAAACCCAATTTTTTAGTACTTATCGTAGGATCTTCCATTACAATACCTAATATTTCTTCCTCAAAGTCAACGGTTTTTCTAAGTAGAAGTTCTGTACTGTAAATTTTGGCATCAAAAATATTCCTGAAGATATTCATTACCCCCAATTTCATGGGGAGTACAATTTTTCAAAAATAAAAAATAATCAATATTTTGAAACACCGCTCTTTAGTGGTCTAATATTTCTAATGCCATGGCATCGGTTTTACATATTGCAAGCGTCGCAATGAAAAAAAATTAGTTGAATACAATTTATATGAATTGATTTAAAAAGAAATAAAAAGAAATTTCATTTCAAAAATTTGCTTTATTGTGATTCTTGTAACGAGTAAAAACTACTTCAAAACAATAGAAATTCCCAAACTTAGACCTTTATAGAGCGCGTCTTCTAAATTATTGATTATTTTCGAAAATATTTGGAATAATGTACTTTTGGCGGCAAACTCAGAATTCAAACTTCATCATCCTTTGACATTTTACCTTAAATCTGAAATTACCCAACATGCATTCGACAATTTTATGTATGTAGATATTAACCTGTAGTAAGTAACCAAACTTAATATAAAAACATTTTTTAAGAGAAATATTAATTGGGTCCCCCCCCCCGTATGTTAGCAACCGTAAGCATTTTCGGCACCACTTCCTCCCCTCTTCATTGCTTACGAAATATTTCATTGGCCCCTAAAGTTGTGAAAAATGTTGAAGTTTTTGTTGTTCTTCACAATATATATTCATTCATTGTATCTTGATCCTGACGATGTATCGGGTGCTTTTATACCATTCTGGGGGTTAGCTTAGCTTTAGCGTAAACATTTGCAGGTATACGACTTTTATTTGTTAGTATCAGATTGGTTTCAGCGTCAAGTAATACTTAGGAATAACACAGGTGCGTTTAGAGTTCAGAAACCTTTTATTTGTGGGGCTGTTATTGACATTCAAACATCCGTAACTCCAGAAGCAAGGCATTTGGAGCAGTTTGCCCATGAAGATTTTTAATCAGGACCCCCAAGACCTACAAACGCGTACAATATGACATATAAAATCAAACTTGGAACACCCTGTAGACCTTAAACCAGCAACATTGGACTCAATCATCATATTTTGGTTTCTATGGTATCTTTTTATAGATTCCCTTTTCCTAATAAACCATCCAAACATAAAATGTTATTTGTGTGTACAAAAACATAGCGTCCTATTTTTGGAAAAGAACATATAGAAAATAATTAATAAAGCTGTTGGCAGAAGAGATATTAACATTTTGTGTGCCAATGTAAATGGTTAGAACATTGAACGGAGGTAAAATAATATTTAAAAAAAATTTATAGTAAGAAGGCGACTGTTTAAGCCGTACATTTTCAGCGATTTCTTTTAATATCTTCGAGTTAATCTCTCGACAGAAAACAGCGGTGTCATCGGCAAACTGTGTGCATGTCTTTTTCTTCTTGCTTTATTTTGTTAATGTCACGTGTGGGTGTCTGTAATAACTCCGTTCAAATATTTAGCATGTAAAATACCCACGATGTACTCGTATTTCAAAATACCCACGAAAATATCAAAACGACTTTTGAACTTCACCGGGATGTTCGAAGATCCCGTGTGGGTGTCCTCTGCAGGATGGTGGCGTCCAGGACAGTACAAGATGCAGTGTATCCTCTGCCCGGGCTACATGAATGAACGCGTGGGTGAGTGGGCGGGGCGCGAGCGTGGGCGCTCACGGATAACATCATAATTCATAATGTGGTCCCATGGGATAACGTACATAGTAGAATATGCAGTTTTCAATGTTTTGACATTTATGAAGGTGTAAATCTCTTTATTTTCTGATACGCCTAATTTAATTTGTCATATGTCTACCTACTCAATTAGGCCTACATACGTTGTCAATTATCAGAACACACTTAAATTAATTTATGGTGGGAAGACAAAATGATTAAAATCTAGAAAAACATTCATTAAATAAAAAAGATATTATATTTGTTAAATCGGACAGGTACTCTATCTAATAAAATAATAATCTATAATATTTCTTTTTTAAATAAAAATGAAAATGAAGTAAATTAACGCAATTTCAAATATTGCTCGACAAGAAAGTTTTAATAAAGCACTTGTCCAAATTGAAGTTTGTAAATAGCAGAAAGAAAACTCGAATAACTCGATATACGGGTAAAAAGAGAAATAACGAGCGTTCTAAAAAAACGACTTAAATAAGTTATTATCTATGTAAAATGATTTTATTTTCTAGGGTTTTTTGTTTAATTAAAATGCACCGTAACTAATTTATGTATTGGTATATTATAAGATGAATTTTCAGCGTGTGAATTTTTAAACAATTCAGATTAAAATTAATTATGGTGACGATATAATTATAGTTGACGGTATTAAATTAGATGTAAAATTATATTCTCCCCTGGATTATTGAAAATATGTTAATTTATAAGGTATAATTGCTATATTTCTACTTTTAATCATCTGTCGATGATTGTCATCATCTTAATTGGCGAACCACTCGTCGGTATACCATTCAACATTTTCATTTTTTTCGGAATTTTATCAAAAGTTGCAGGCACTCTTTATGTATATTGTTTTTCTTAAAATATTTCATACCATGTATACAGGGTGGGGCAATAGTGCGTCGGACTTCGATATCTCGAGTTCTACGATAGCTACAAATGTTTAAATGTTTTTGAAATTATTTTCGAACATACAGGGCGAGCCAAGACGAAATTACAGGACCAAGTACCTTTTTTAAATGGAATGCTATCTATATCAGTACATTTTTTAAAACCTCTTTCTAGGCTAATTTTTTGTTGAAATAATGCAATCTGTGGATGGACATTAAGAAAATCACCACAGTCACAATTATGGGTTTTAATAAAAACCTATGTGAATACCAGTTACGAGACATCTAATTAATGTTTTTGAATAATTTTCATTTCCTAAAACTGTACAGGGTGGTCAGAAATAATTTTTAAATTAAGATCTCTTTAAATTGAATTTTCTCAATTTTGGAACACCCTGTATATGCTTCAACGAATTGTAGAAATAAAAAACGAACAATTTTTGTAAGTACTTCCTTATGGCTAATTGCAACCAAGTCCGTTTTATTGAGCAATAATTACAAAATACAAAAATAAACTTAAAAAAGAGGTTTCTTCAAATAACTAAGAAATTATAATAAATGTTCTACATGAACAGAAATCCATTTTTGTACGATCTGAGGATCTAGCAGGCGATTTAGTGGGTCCATTTCTTCCAATCCATTGATGAGGGTAGGTATTATTTAAGTGGTCTCTAACTGCATTTACATAATGTGGTGGAGCACTATCTTGCTGAAACCACATCCTATTTCGAACTCTCAGGGAAATTTATTAATAATTGTGGCAGATAGTTTTCCAAAAAATGAAGATAAATAGCTTCCCCAGCAAACACACAATTTAAGGGCCATTAATGGCTGAATCATATTTTTGCCATTAATAGAGTTACGGACCTTCAAGGACAACCATTACTGGCACAGTAAGCCGGTGTCCACCGGGCCAATATCTGGACCTTTACTGGCCAACCAGCATTTACATTAATGGGAACTTCGTGGCACTTCAAAGTCCCTTTGCAGAAAACTACAACCTACCAGCTATGTGCCAGTATTGGTTAATAGATGGTAACCTGTATTGACCCTTCAACGTGCCAGTAACTATTAGGTTACATCTATAAATATATATACAGTGTGTTTCTGGATTACTGCCTGGAGAGGAATCTTTTTATTGTGAATTTTATGAAAAAATATTATTCTTAATAGTTTTGTTTGATCTAGAAATAAAGTTGGTATCTAATACTTAATTTTCGGTCCTGAATACATGGTACTCAAAAATTATGAAACGAAAATCGGTTAGCAAATTTTAAAATTCAGAATTTATTAATTTTATAATCTAAAGAAATTTTTACAATAGATACATGAAAAATGTATGGTCATAAAACACAAATTAAGACAAAAAATATATTGCATTTTTCTCCAAAGTGAAAAATTAAATTTCAAAGTCATAAACTATTTTCAGACTTTTTTAATTGTTGGGTAACCTCTGTATGTGGAATCATATGCCAACCTTATTTTTAGACAAACAAACTTTTTATAAGATAACTTTTTTATGAAAACTCACATAGTTCTTCCTTTTCAGGCAGTAATCCAGGTACACACTGTACATTATAGTTATAAATGGACATTTGAATTTAAATGACGAGATGTGAAAGATGTGTTAAAATTCTTTTTATTGATTTTTTTTAAATTACTCCACATAATCCCTATTGGCTGAAACTATAGTACATGATAGTTCTTGTTATAGAAAAAGTTCCAAATGGGCATAAAACCTGAAAAACTGGGCATCTCAAGGATCAATCAAAATCGATGGTGGAATGAGTTAACACAGATTTTTGCCTTTGCCTGTCAAATTTAAAATTTGGCCAAAAGCAAAACACATTCTCACTTTCTTGAAAAATCCATTCACTTGATATTATAGCCAGAGGTGTGTTTCCATTTTTTGATTCCTCTGGAAATTCAACTACAACGTATGTTCTGTAACAAAATTAATAAATATCAATAGTCTATTCTAAGCGGAATGAAAAATGGCTAAAAATGTTTTACTTGTTTCTGAATGAAAACCACTTACATATTATATTTCTCTGGACATTGTGTTCTTAACATATGATCTTGCTGAGGTATCACAGCTAAAGGACCTAACATAGATTTTTATTATGTGTGAGATGCCGTTTTTTAAATAGTCACCTGGCTCCAACACAAATTTTTAAAAAAAGTCTTCTATAGGTGGTTTTGTTGCTCCACAGAAAATTGCAACTGGAAAAGGGGGTCATTTGAATAATCGCTTATTCTGCATAAAATGGGCCAAAAAGATTGTTTTGTGCTCTTGTGTCAAGGTAATCCATCTATGTTAAAATCCAAGACATCATTATACTTTTTAAAAAATTTCAATAGACCGGCTCGAAGGCCAAAGTAGTAAAACTCCCAGTCACCCATTTTTTCCACTACAACTTTTCTTGGAGTTTTCAGTAATGTTCTAGCGTCCTGGGGCAAATCTGATACATGTGGATTTTTTACTAACCATCCTAAAAGATCTGATAATGCGGTATGCGTTATATTGTATTTCAAATACGATTGGCTCAAAAATTCCCTCAAACTTAACACTGATTGCTCATCATCACTACTGCTTTTATTATATTATTCATTCTCACTATCACTGCCACTTACAATAATCTGCCCTTTCAGGACTATGCTGTTTACTTTCTGACGTGTTTTCAATTATTACAGAAAGTTTTTCAACTATCGCAGTCTTCGTCAAGATAAAATTCTGGCAGCATCTATTTCTCGTAAAATATTGTCAACTTTCTTTTTTGTTGCCTTTTACACTTATTTTTAAATTAATTACTGATGAGGCTGACCAATCTTATCATGTCAACGCCATCTTTTCTACTAATTTATTTCATTTATTTTCTTCTGTGCCTCGACTTGCGCACCATTACAACAATAAAAAGAATACCACCAAATACCAAATTACCCTATGTCAAAAACGGATTATCTTCTGATGCCATTTTACAGGTCTTACATTCTCCAATCAACAAGAGAACACGGAACTAGTCACAGAACACATGAACACAACAGCAAAGAATATTTACGTTTATGAACGGAGACTGGCGGAAACAAAACTAGAAAACAATGATACTGCATTTTATGGCAGGCAGCATTAAAAGAACATGCTAACATTGCCAATATAAACATAAAAGTGTAACTAAATTTGGGCGCGAAATTATGAATATAGTCGTTATTCTAAAAAATTATTAAATGCAACTTAATCTATTTTTTTATTTCAGCACGCTAGATAGATATATATAAACTCAAAATTTTCTACAATTATGAGAGGATTAAATTTTTGTTAGAAATCAGTTAATAATTATCTGTATATACAAGTAATGTGTAAATAGATATGGTAACGGCAAACTAGTAAAGGGTCATTGAAGGCAAATGTTCCTCTTGCCACATTTTAAAGCTTCCCCTCTACTACGCCGGTTAGTAAAAGATGCACGTTAAGGAGCCAGTGAAATATAATTCTGAAGGCAAAAATATAAAGGCCCGGCAAAGTTTATCGTTTGGCTTATATATGATGGGGAGTTAATATTCTACCCTACTTGGTCCAGTACGGGCTTACCACTGCCATCATTTCGCCAGCGTTTCTAGTACTGGGCCATTAATTAGCCTGCAATTTGTGTTTACTGGGTCAGTCAATGTACCATCAAAGAAATGTGGCCCTATTACATGTTCTCAAATAATTCTTCCCCAAACGTTTATAGACCTGTGTTAGTTATCAATTTGCATAAAAAAAGTGAGGATTTTCCGAAGCATAATAATGGAAATTGTGCCTATTAACAAATACATTTTTATGAAAAGTTGCCTCATCAGTGAATAAAACATTTGCATTTGAATATGATATGCATGCAACTTATTTGTTTTTAAGATTCGACAACTCATTTTCTTCGTCCACAACACGTTTTTTTATTCTTTCACTTTTTTATCTTCGACATTTCCTGTTTCCAGAAATCTATCGAGAATGTTTTGGAAGCGGCTAACATCAGGAATCCTTCTTTCAGGATAACGTTGGTAATAAATTCTATTGGCAAGTAAACATATTTTATTTTTTTTAAAATTTTTTTAACGCCTTATTTATTTTAACGTCCTGGCGAAGTTTAGCTAATGCTATTCCACCACTTGACCAGGACGGCGAGATACGGTCACCCATCTAAGTGACGGACTCTCCCGGCGTTGCTTAACTTCGCCGATCGAGTTCTCGCCACTGAAACCGGCACCGTACCTCGCCTCACTATTCTATATTCTGTCTGGCTCGCCCGAAACTAAAGTCATGTCTACAAGTTCCGCTTTATTAAAATTCATGTTGTAAAATTCCAAATATTTTAAATTCAATAAAAATTGTAACTACTGACCGATAAGTGTGATAAATGCTCCGTTGTACACGACAATTTACACCAAACTGAGGTTTTACTGCTTGTCGAATAACGAAAATGGCAAAATAATGAACAAAAAAACATTACAGTAAAGGATCTGTTAAATACTATTTACTCATTTCATTGGATTGGAAGAAATGGTCCCACTAAATGGCCTCATTTGAAAATTGCATAAAGACGTGTGTCAATCAAAATGAGCAACACGTTGAACACCTATTATAAATTTTCTAATGAATTATTTGAGGGAACCTCTTTTTTTTAGTTTGTTCTTGAATTTGACACTTGTTTATTTATAAAACGAAAATGGTAGCAATTGGCCATAGGGAAGTACTTACAAAAAATGTTTCTTTTTTATTTCTGCATCACATCGTTGAAAAATATACTGGGTGTTCCATTTGAAAAAATTGAGAAAATTCAATTTAAAAAGTTCTTAATTGAAAAATTATTTTTGGCCACCATGTACAGGTTTAGGAAATGAAAATGATTCAAAAACATTAATTAGATGTCTCGTAACTGGTACTCACATAAGTTTTTCTTAAAACCCATAATTGTGACTGTGGTGACTTTTTTAATATCCATCTGCAGATTGCATTATTTCAACAAAAAAATGCATTACATCCAAGTGGTTGGGAGATATTCAATGCTAATATAGGAATGAATAGAGCCTAGAAAGAGGCTTCAAAAAATGTACTGATATACATAGCATTCCATTTAAAAAAAGGCACTTGGTCCTGTAATTTCGTCTTGGCTCACCCTGTATGTTCGAAAATAATTTTCAGTTATAGACTTTTTTATCTAGTTTACTTGCATTTTTTTTTTTAAATTTAGCTATCGTAGAACTCGAGATATCGAGGTCCGATGCACTATTGCCCCACCCTGTATAATACTGATCGATTTTTTTATTTAAGAGAATAGGGTTCTTTGTCTAGCTAACACCAAAGTAGGTAAAAAAATGGAAAAATTACAAAATTATGAGCAAAAGCTAGTAGCAATATATTTTCCGATATATTGTAAATACCTTTTAATACAAGACACGCCTAAAAGCATGAAAATTCTTAACGGGAAAATATTAACTTATTTTGTTAAGCGACTTTCTTTTGCCACTCATTTTTGTTCTCCTTTAAAGTTGAATCTTGCTGTCTTCTTTTTACTGAAGTCAAAAATTCTTAGAATGGAGGAAATTCTTAATTCGACTTCTATGCATGTTTTTTTAAATATTTTTTCTCTGGAAATAGCTCGTGCGATTTTTATGAAATCGTTTGCAAACTATTGAGTATGACTCGGCGGTAGTCCCACATTAGTTTCATAAAGCTATGTCTGACATAAGGTGAACAGGAATAAGAGCAACAGGGACAATTTCTTATTTGAAAATTTGGCGGATGCGCCGGTACTAACGTCCGTCACCACATTTACATGAAAGGTACATCGAGGTATGAAGATTCTCTGATTGAGTCTGAAGAATTCAGAACGACGGATATTTTCTTTTACTTTGTAGAAACTACATAAGAGGTCATTAAAAAGTATTAAATAAAATGTCACCCTCTTCCGGTTAATTTATTACCTAAATCGATATCGGTGTAAAAATAACAAATAACAAAATCGAATGGATTTTTAATCGACCTCTCGCTCTGTGTTTCCGTTGCTGCTCCTCTGATACAGAAAATCCCACAAGACATTTGGATCTTCGTTAATTAATCGGTTGACTTCACCTTCAGTGGAGTCAATAGAGACTGAAATTATGCATTATTTCGAAAAAATTGCGGGAAGCGGTAACTTTTGAGAATACATCTTTGAACATGTCAGAAACAATGCCAAAAGTTACCAACAATAATCCTTGAGCGTCAATTGTTATTAAAAAAATTAGTTGCAAAATTCCAGTTATTGTCAAATATCTCTTAAAATAATTTTTTCTTAACAAATGTTTTAAGAAAAATGTAGACTCCAAATTTTCTTGCTTAACACACGAAAATGAAACGCGGCGACGAGTAAATATGGCGCGAGAAGCGAGCGCGGCCTCGGGTGCGCTACACTGTAAGTTTTGAACTAATTAATGAAATTGAGCTCATCAAAGCCTAAATAAAAGAAGGAACATGCGGCTGTTGGATTATTTATCACATTTTCAAATAAAAAAAAAATGATTTTAAGTAAGAATAGTATATAATAATATATGAAGTCGGAACAGAAAGAGATTTCCGATGAAATCGATAAAAGCTCTACCATTTCTACAATTTTTAAGATAAGAACTTTGGTATATAACTTTTTCTGAACAGACGAAGTTCAGTTTTCGACTTATTATGAGCCGACATGAAAATTTATGGGTCGTGCATTTTGCTCGATAATGGTTGACTTCACGCTAAATTCATATACGACCATCTCGAACCGCCTCGGCGAGATAGATAACTTTGGTATATAACTTTTTCCGAACAGTCGATATTTAGGTTTTGATCCACTACGAGATTACATAATCTTGGATATTATCAAATTAATAGACACATTACATGACGAAGAAAAAGCAGTAGTTTTGGTACGGGTGAAAAGTCATTGTGGTATAAAAAATAATGAGGTGGTGGACAATGGCGCAAAAGAAGCATCTCGTGATGGAGAAATTAAGGATTATCTTATTACACCTGAAGACCTAATGTCGGCAATAAAAAACCGGTAGCTAGTAAAATGGAGGGAAGAGTATCTAAACAGTGGAAAAGGATGATGATACTGTAAATTCATCAACCCCAGCCCAAATAAGAAACCTTGGTTCACGGCTATACCTGCCATTCAAAAATTTTGCCTCTACACTAGACTGCGGATAAATCATGGACTATTTTCTATCTACAAATACAGATTAAATTGGCATAAAATGAAAGCTGCGAATGCGTTGAAAAGGGTGATGCTGAACACATTATTCTAAATTGTAATTTGAGGCAGAAAAAAATAGGTAACAACCATCTAACACAGCCGTTTAATTTAATTAATATATTAAGGTCAAATCATTTAGAAACATAATGCTATATGAATTTATTGAAAAATATGAAATTAAAATATAAATATTGTCTAAATGTTATTTGTGGCATTATCTTAATTTTTTTCCTTCTTCAATTCTTTGGGACATCCTGCCACATGTATGTTTTCTTTTTAAGCGGTGCTAGAGGAATCTACAAAATATATCACAATTAACCAGTATGTTACTGGAAAATAACTTCTACGCCTGTGACGTTTACGTCAAAGGATCAGTTAGAGGTTGGTTTTTTTAAATAAACAACACAAATAAGTATAAAAACAGATTAGATTTCCGAAACGTCGGCGAAATATTTAATTTCAAGTTTTTATACTTATTTGTGTTGTTTATTTAAAAAAACCAACCTCTAACTGATCCTTTGACGTAAACGTCACAGGCGTAGAGGTTATTTACCAGTAACATACTGGTTAATTGCGGTATATTTTGTAGATTCCCCTAGCACCGCTTAAAAAGAAAATATACATGTGGCAGGATGTCCCAAAGAATTGAAGAAGGAAAAAGAAAATTACAATATAAATTTATAAAACATTGTACTATTAGAAATTTAAGTTTTCTCTATTCTTATCCTATGGTTTAAATCCTTCTTCTTCCCGTGGCTCCGTGTTGTGATCTAGATGCCATGATGGGCCCCTCGGCAAACTTGTAGTCCTTATTAATATCCTTAAAAAAATAGAAAAAAAAACAAAAAAGGCAAAAAAAAGAAACAAGAAAAAGTAAAACAAAAAACAAATACAACAGAAATATTAAAAAAAGTGTATGAAAACAACTGATTCTAACAAAGAGAAAAATGAAAGGTTGAAAAAAAGAAGAAAAAAAATATAAATCTATTTGAGGTACTTATGCATGTGTAATTATGTATCAGAAATTATTTGTTTTATCCATAGACATAATTTTAGTATTGGTTTATAGTTTAGTTTATATATAGTTCATAGTATTTTTTCGCATTAGGTACTTACCGACCTTATAGACATCCTCAGCGCTGACACGGCCATATATTACCAGTATAGATGGATAAACTACGAGCTCACCTATGAAAATTGACCGTTAGTCCATTTTGATAGATAACGATTGATTTTACAAAAAATTCATACAGAATCTTTTCAAACCAACTCGTCGAGAGTGATAACTTTGGCATATAACTTTTTCTGAATAGACGAAGTTCAGTTTTAGACCTATTACTTTTGAAGTAATGTATGAAAAGATCCAGTAAGTGAGAATAATCTCAAGAATTTATTTTTGAAGATGTAAATATCAAAATTTTGAGAAAGTGATAAAATTTGATATGTATATATAACTAACTTTAACCACCCATTACTCTGTACGTTTGTAAATTTCTGTAGGTGCAATGTTTAAAGCTTGAAATGTGTACTTTAAGATGCTTCAAGGGGATTTACCTTAAAAATTAAATTAACCCTCTTTATTTTAGGTGATTTAAAAAAATGTTTGCTCCAAAATGCGGAAAATTAGGGGTAAAATAAACGTTCATAACTTTTATAAAAAAATTATTTAGCATTCCTAATTAGAGCGATATTTTATACATTACTTTAAGAGTAATATGTAAAAGTCTCAGGTTCTTATCTTAAAAATTGTGAAAATGGTAAAGCTTTGTCCGATTTCATCTGAAATCTCTTTATGTTCGGATTTCATATATGTACTATTCCTACATATATTTATTTTTTTACTTGAAAATAAAATAATCCAAGAGCCACGTTTCTTCTTTCACTTAGGCTTTGTTGAGCTCAATTTCATTAATTAATTCAAAACTAAAGAAATCAGGTTTCTTAGGTTATTTTCGCGATTTACAAAAAATTGATGCGTCATGGAGCTAAATGGACATCGGATTCGTATTCAGCTCGTTGAAATACAATGTTGGGTCCCGGGTACGGATCACTTTTTTATGGCTCTTTGTAATTAATAAGTTAAGTAAGTAGTTATTATTTATTTTAATATATAAAGCCGCTAAAGGCACTGTAGTAGTGTCCAGGACAAGAAAGTTTGGGGAAACATTAAAATCATAAAGATTCCTCAAGTGCGGAAATATTTATTTCTAAAATTATATAAAATAAAATATTGAGTAAACTAGTCTACTAATTAAGTATGTAATTAAAAACCTCTACAATAATTTTTAGGGCACGCTTTTGCAAAACTCCCCTAAAATCATAATAATTTAAAACCAGAAAGGACACAACCGTTTACTTGTTTATTTAATTATTCAATCTATTTTATTAATTGAAATATGTGTAGAAGATTTTAGAAATAAGAATTTTACAGAACACACCTAACTCATAAGATTCACAGACAATAAAGCAATTATTAATTTGTTTAATTATTTAGGTTATTTAAACATTTATTCAAATATTGTTAAAATTATAACTTTTGTGGTCTGTTTATTTGGTTTCTTAGTTAGGGCTTATATGTATTATTTGTTATATAACACAGACTATCTATGGTTTCTTATACCTGCGCGTATAATTAAATTAGCTGAAGGATGATGATAAGTTAAAAATCGATTTATTGATATTATCATGTGCATGAATAATTGTGTACAATATCATTTATTTATGTTTAATTTTAATACAGTGGGTGTAAACTAAATATAATACTACATTTATATAATTATGTCGATGTGATATCGTCAATAAGAAACCTACTTAATTATTTTTTTTTTTAATCGGGGAATTAAAGTTTTAGATGTTTTATATAAAGGCAGATCTGGTCCTAACATTGTCTAACTATTTAATATTTATATATTTATTTCGCAACTAGTGTATATGATTGGTTTAAGGTGGCCATTCCCTAGAAAGAGACATCCGATCAGTGATGCAAAATTTCATGAAACTTAAAATTTGCGAAAATTTCAATGACATTTTTGTGAAAGTTTCGAAATTCATCTGAAATTTATGAAATTTCTGAAATATAAAATTAAACATTAAGTATCATGAAACTTTCGTGAAATTTCAATGAAACTTTCATTTTATGAAATTTAATTGAATAATTCCCTAATATTATGAAAGTTAAGTGAAATTTCATTGAAATATTTTAAATGATGAAACTTAAGTTCTGTATAATATTCGCAATTTTTTAAACTTTCGAGAGATAATGACTAATAAATCCCACTTTTGACATTAGTCTCATATATTTTTATTTTTTAATTTATTTTCTTTAATATAAAAGAATATATTTTGTTTTCTCCTTAATAAGATTAGAACTTACAAATATATGTGCGTGAAAAGTAAAAAATAAATAAATAAAAAAAACGTTTAAACAGTTGTTTTCTTTTAAAACTGAATTGCAGTAAAAAGTAGAAAATCATATTTATACAGCGATTAAATTACAAAATGATGAAAAAGAAAACCATTGGATGCTCATAAAATATAATATATTACCTTTATCATCATTCAGTATTGTGATAAATCGTTACGAATAGTATATGTTGTAATGTAGCAGCAACAGCAATACTTTACCCAATGGTTTTCTTTTTTATCATTTTGTAATTTAATTACTGAATAAAAATTATTTTTTGTTTTTTAGTGCAATTCAGTTTTAAAAGAAAACCATTGTTTTAAGAATGTTTTTAAAATTTATTTATTTTTTACTTTTTAGTTTCCTGTCTGCCTCATTTTCTTTTATTCAAACGCCATCATTTCGATTACTCTTGTCAAACTGTTTCATTTGATACTCATATCAAGGGGGGTTGTACAGAAATAGGTAATCCGCCGTTTTGTGTTGGCCACCATATTGGATTTAGAATGATGTCACACAGCTTATTGTAACTTTATGTACCCTTTCATTTGATACCCATGTCGAGGGGGTTGTCAAGAAATAGGTAATCCGCCATTTTGTGTCGGCCGCCATATTGATTTTAAAATAACGTCACTGAGCTTATTGTAGTCTACTTGTCGTACCCTTTCATTTGATATCTATGCCGAGGGGGTTGTAAAAAAATAGTTAATCCGCCATTTTGTGCCGGCCACCATATTTGATTTAGAATGACGTCACACAGCTTATTGTATTCCACTTTATATACCCTTTCATTCGATACTCATGTCAAGGGGGTTGTAATCCGCCATTTTGTGGTGGTCGCCATAATATTTAATATACTATATTGTACTGTCTTCAGAACCAAAGTTGTGTGCAAAATTTCAGCATGATTGGATATAAGGAAGTGGTCAAAAATTCGATCATCAGATTTGAACATACATACGTACAATATTTCAAGCAAAATTATACATTTTTCAAAATAAACGAGTAGGTAATTTATCAATATATTTACAAAATCTCCTGGACTCATATTCTCCACTCGAGAGAATGCTCATTTCGGGAGAAAGGAAAAGAAGGAAACGTAGAAACATGAAAAGAGATAAAACATTCAGATCTTCCACTACCTGATTCAAGAATAGGGTCCATGTCCCTTGTAGATTCAGATTAAAACCCAAACTCTAATACAACACATTACCATTACGTCATTATTCAATGACCTCAGTTAGAAATTATATTGTTATATTTTTTCATTCAAAATAAGTTTTTCTTAATGCAAAAATAATAGAACCTTGAAACCTAGAAATGAACGAAAGAAATGAAAGCAGGGGATTCTTATACTTGAAGAACAGCTAACCTAACTTCTAAAATCAATGTTTTAAACCAGACTTTAATCATCATTGGTTGGAAACAAGTTAAAAAAGCGCGCGAAATTCAAATTCCGTTTGATATAACGGAAATACAGATTTTGCAGCTGAAACTTTCATGAAAGTTTCAAAAATGTGGTAATTTTCAGATTAATCTGAAACTTTCATAAAATTCAGATATTTCAGAAATTTATGAGGGTACATTGAAACTTTCAGAAATTTCAAATTGAAATTGAAACTTTCAAAATGAAATTTGAAATTTTGCATCACTGCATCCGATAGGGAAATATTTATTATTTTTGGCCATAACTTTTTTTTCTTAGTACGTATATTCAAAAAAACTATAAGAGTACCTAAGTAGAACCATAACAAGAGTATTACTATGAATTTTCAGTCAATAATTTCAGTGATTTGCAAAATAGCTAGATTTAAAACGACGAAATAGGAAGATTAACATAATTTTTAATAGAATTGAGGAAATGAATATATTACTAGCAAAAATACTCGTAATTATTTCAAACTCTTACTAAAGACTCATCATAGATAAGTACAAAAACATATATCCTTCTAAACAAAATACTTTGCTGGCTACATGCCACGAACAACATTGAATTATAAGAAAGAAATATGCACATTACGTACAGATAACTGTCACAATAATGTTAGTTTTAATTTTAAATTATCCTGTTCAACAAAACCAAAAAACAACTAAAGACAAAAACACTTACCAAAAACTTTAAAAACTTTCACAGACACGTGTTTCTGTATCCTACACAAGGATACTTCTTCAGTGCTACTTCTTTCAAAGTTGAAAATGAACTAAACAGTCACTTACCAGGTAATACGTATTTATGCAATAATTATTTATGGTTCTAACGAACGAGTATTTTTGCTAGTAATATATTCATTTCCTCAATTCTATTTTAGATTACTCTTACATTGTAGGGAATTTGCATTTGCATTTGATTATGTTTTATAATTTTTAATTTTAAATCTAGCCATTTTGTAAACCATTGAAATTATTGAGTGAAAATTCATAGTAATAGTCTTGTTATGGTTCTATTTAGGTACTCTTATAGTTTCTTTTAAATATATTAACTAAGGAAAAAAGTTATGGGCAAAAATAATAAATAATTTACTATCGAAAGTCTCGTTTTAGGGAATAGCCACCTTAAGTCAAATCGTTTCCAAAACTTACACTGAAATTTATTTTTAAAACATGCAATTCCGCAACGGCTGAAAAATTACTAAATAACACTAATAAAATAAATGTGTTCATTTAACAAAAGTGTTACCTACAATATCATACAAACTAAAATTTTACAAGGACTATACAAGTTTCAATGACTTGCGTCGTGTTTAAACCCATGTCGCTTCATTTGCTTTTACGTTGACAAGCAAATTGGGACTCCTTTTAAACCGAATCTGAGAGTCTTTTAAAAAGGAGGAGTCATTTAACTAGACCCGTATGTACGTCTCTTTTTCATATCTGTGCACTGATTTCTCTAGAATAGCTTAGGTGACTTCTCTGAAAATCTTTGCAAACTGTAAAGTTGGCTCATGGTGGTCCGTTATTCGTTTCATGAAGCCATGTCTAGATGTTTGCTTAACTTATAGTATAAGTTATCAAAAATCGGAAAGAAGTGTTTTCTATTCGAAAATATGCGACATTATAACGGATGCGTCAGTTGAAGTTAGACAGTTAGTAGCTAATACTGAACCTGATGTCAAAAGATATATATTTAGTTAGTGAATCCAATGATTGCATAACGTTTACAGATTTATATGAAATTTGGGATCTAAAAAGAGTAAAGTAACATATATTTTTTTAAATCATTATTTGTACATTTTTACTAATTCCTAGTTTTACAACGACCTCAATATAGAAATTAAATAATAATTAACCGGGCGACGATGAAGTTTCATTTTATAATTTTTATTTCAATTTTTTTTTTTCTTAGAAGTCACCACATCGCAGGTCGAGCGTAACCTGCCCTCTTGTTACGCCTTATAATGCACGTCCTGCATCTATCTGCTTACTGCGGTAGGTTGCACCTCAATATTTTTGTCCTTGTCCTAGAATGCCGTATAGATGAGCTTGCTGCTGTAACAACACAATCAAACGCTCTTCCAAGCAATGCTAGTTTTGACATTCTCTCGTCTTTTAAAAGTACTCATCGATGGTTAACTTGTCTAGAAATTAGAATTCTATGTTTTTTCAAAAATGCAAAGATAAAGTTATTCTATAGTTAAAGCATAGACATATGCATTGATTTTAATCATAGGATAACTTTTATCCTCGCAAAACTTCGCATTGATAAACCGGCCCTTAGTAATAAATTGCATTTTCCTCCTGTAGTCAGCTTGTTCACCGACTGCAAATTGCAGGCCCGGCGTGAGAAATTTTGGAGCCCGGTAAACTTATGATCTTGGGGGCCCTTATTGCCGTCGGTCTTTTGGTCTCTCCGGGCCCTCGAATGAATACAATAAAGTCGTATTAGAAGAAAAATAAAATATAAATAATAAACTAATGTTAGTATCAACTATTTATATATTTTTCAGGTGTGTCAAACTTTTATAAATATTAAGTAAGCACTGAATTATACAGTATGTCCATGAATATTATTCGGAAAAGGGAAATGTATTATTTGCAAAATTAAGAGGAAAAATCATTCTTCCTAAAAACTACTACTTTTTAAGAAAAGTTCGAAGATAATAATTTATTCCAAAATTTATATACAGGGCGTTAAGTATCTGCAAATGTGAAATACTGCAAAGAGTGAAGTACCATTATTTGTGAACATTTAAAAAAACGTTGTTAAAAACCGTTTGAATGATTGAGAATAAAAAATAATTCAGTATAGGAGGTCAAATCATGTCCATACTTTTCATGAAAAGCAGGAGTTTTTGGTTTTTGTGAAGAATGATTTTTTCTCGCAAAATTACAAATAAAAAGTTGTCCCCTCAGAATATAATCCCATACAGCACAAGGACATCCTCAGAACATACTGGGGACAACTTTTCAGGACATATGGGATATCCTGGGAAGATACCATTATCACCTTAGGATGTCCGTAGGATATCCAAATGGGACAGTTCGGGCTTTGCTGAGGATGTCCTCAGGACATGAGTACGGGTGTGTACAGGACATCATCAGCTCTTATATGGGTTATGCTTGGGCTTTACTATGAACAACATGACCCCTTTGATTGGACTTTATATAGGACATCCCCAGTTCTTTTAGGGTTTATTGGATATTTCTAAAGACAGCAAAGAATACATATTATTTTATAAGATCATTACTTTTAAACTGAGCCAATAAGCGAAGACAAAGGAATACAAGTTTATATAATGGCAGAGGTAAAATGACTAATAAAAATGTGATATGTATGTATATGAACAACTCCATACACGTATTTGTATCTATCAATTGGCTTATATCGCTTTAAAAGTAAATCTACCAAACTAATAGAGGTTCTATATAGTCCAATGAAATAGGTCGACAAATCAAAATTTTAAGGTAAATACTTGAATTTTTGATATGTTACTTTGAAGTATTTAAACACGATTAATGAAAGAAATTTTTTTTCAACCCCCTAGAAGGAATGGAAAAATATAACAAAGCGTTTTTTCAAAATTACTCAAAATGTGTAAAAGAACAAAAGTTTCAAATAAAAATTGTAAAACCATGAAATATTACATAAAAATGATCCCTTCCCTTTTTTTTGGAATTATTAAAATCAACAGAGTTTAGGGTGGTTAGAAGTTATAAGGGATGATATGTACAACTTTAAAAAATCATAGCGTGCTGAAAAGTTATAATGAATTTAAAAAAATTCTATTCACTCAGAAAAATATAAAGGATTACGTATCTGACAATAACATCTGCGGACAATAACCAATCACATTTTCCCCTTTTAGATAATATAATAAATACAAAGATATAACATAGAAGCATTATATTTATGAAATATTTAACGTAATCTTATTTGTCGAAAGAACTTTAAAATGAACGTGGAAAAGACATCGACAAAAAGGCAGCTAATTCAAAACACAGTAAATGTATTAAAACCAAATTATAAATAACTGCTATTTAAATAGGATATACATTTTTAATGAATTATTTGTACTGGAGGGGATTATCAAATAGAACAAACAAATAAGTTTTTAGAAGCAAATTTTACAAACCAATAAAAGACACTATAAATAAATAGCCTCAAAATAACATATGCTTTTCATTATTTTTGTTGTTGGAATCTCCTAAATAATAATACCTATAATAGGACGACTCTAGGACTTGCCCAGGATATTCCCACAGTGGATATTTTGTTAGACTTTTAATATCTTTGTAGGATATCACTAGGACATCCTGCCAGGATTTGTCTAGGATATCCCATTTGGGATATTCTTAGGTTATATATATTTTATTGGGATATCCTAAGGATATCCTGAGGAATGTTGTCCTCGATTGGGATATACGGGACCAAATGAGGATATCCTAGGGATGTCATGTGATGTGTGGGATCCGTTGCAACGAAAAAAAAAAAAAAATTGAACCGCCTTTGAAAAGACGGCCACTTCGTTCGATTTTGTTTTTTGTTGATTTTTACACCGACCTCAAATTTGATATTAGACAATATCGATTTTTTTACCAGATAAACATCATATTTTTATCTCGTGAAAGAGATCGATATTGCCAATGACATCTTATATCGATTTTAGTTGAAGTTGAGGATGAAAGCATTCAGGTGTTTTTTATCGGTTCCTTGTCGAGGGATCAACGTCATTGGTGAGCAATATATCACACCTCACAAGTGTTGTAATTGTAGTTTAGTAATTATGTTAGTACTTTGTATATCAAGTTATTTAGAGATCCATTTTGGCTGGTCTGTTCTAGTAACACGTTCAGTGTTCAAAAGCATAAAATGTTAACGTTGAATTTACTAATATTACGCGTTACGTCGCCTAGGGGCTGGTGCTGACAGCTCATGAGAAATAGCCGGAATTAAGTAACAATCGTGGTAGGCAACTGTAACTGGATTCATCAAAGTCTGTAGTGTGCGCCATCTCTGAGGTACTAATGTAGGATGACTTTTAGACTAGTCTATAGAAGCTTGTAGAAGATGGTTCAAGACTTTACTAGAAATAGATAAAGTTTAGGATGGTTGGAGTTATAATAGCAGCTTTAATTTGATTTACCGAGGTTTTTATTATTAATTATAGATACATCTTGTGGGATACCTATATGAGGCGAGATTCGCACGACGGGTACGGAAGTTTTCCAAATGGATTGAGGTTAGGTAATTCGAAAGTGTTACAAAGTCAACAGTAGAGTGAAAATATTAAGTAATAAACGTTGTGAAAGGTTATTTTAGACAGTAAACGGGTATTCTAGTTAATAAAAGTATTGTGAAGTTTTTAGTAAGTTATTCAATAAATAGTGTTAATGTTTACTTCTTGTTACAATTTTCGAATCCACGGATTTTTCAGGGAGGTTTCCTAGGGGTGGAAACACGTGATAATATATTATTATCGAGTGCAACAGTTTTGAATGTTATTTTTATTTTAACAAAAATAATTTGAGTAATTCCAATTTCCAATAAATGTTTACACGCTCCACGAGCTGGTAAGGCACATCCAGTCATCATGAGCTAGATAAGAGGTTGCAACTTTATCTCTATCTTTACCTTTACTGCAGTGTATATCAGAATGCATGAAAAAAATTTTCTCAAGTTGATTTATACACTTAAAACTCACCAACAATACAGTAATGTTAGATTAGGGTTGCTACATTTTCTTACTGAAAATTATTCTTTATTCTTTAAATAAAATTTTCAAATATCACTTAATTGATATCATATCAGCCATGCAGCTATGGGGTTCGGGTCAGATGACTCCCTATATAGACCCCCTCTCGCCGGCGCTGGTAAATACCTGGGTAGTCAGGGTAGTGCAATAGTGCAAGTTCATATATGGCACGCAAAGTTCTGTTCCCGAAGTAAGTTGGGGGTACGAATTCCATTATTCGATATAGACCAACTTGGCACTCGAGCGCTGATTGGCTAGACGTTTGAATTATAACCAATGACAAGGCTCTAACTGCTTGTACATAATGTTTACGCACCCTGACACCTATGTTTTGGGTGCCTGACTAACGATTGATTTTATTCAATATAGGTACTTGTGTTATTTCGATTCGTTGATGCTCTAGGAGGCCCTTTTGTAATTGTTCTTGTTCATTTAATTCAGTAATACGTTTTGTGTTTAGTTCAATTTCTAAAACTAATTTTCATATTGATTATGATTACTCAACTCGTTGCGGGGGGAGGGGCGGAATTCAAGTAGAAGTAACCTGTATGTGCCTGCATATAGATGGCGGTGTCATTTGTGAAATGTGTATTCTGCCTTACCAACTTTATTACTTAAAAGTCCAATTTCATATTTTTTGATGACTATATGTCTATATAACCAGCAATACGTTTTTACTTAGTTCTTAGTTTTAGGTGATTCATTGTTCACATCTCAAGGATAATATTACACTTTGTTGTTCGGAACATCTTTGTCATTGTTCATTGTTGGATTTTATTATAACTCCTAAGAAAGAAGAGAATCGATGTTGCCTCCATCTCGAATGTTTCCTCGAACTTTTAATAATGTTTGGGTAGAGTGCAGCGAGTTAGATACCTTCTAACACAATGGTAGAGTGCAAGAAGCTTAAACGTTTCTTAGGTAGAGGGAGATCCGTTTCCGTTTTAACGCCGTTTGACTTTTCCGCCGAAATGTTTAAAATATTTAAACAGCTTTTTTCACTATCGATCTAGTAAATAGCAGTTATATGTCTGTCGAGGGAAGCAGACTGATTTTACACAATGTTTACGGGGTTGTGGTTACCAATAGTATATTATTTCCCAAGAGAAATAAGTGAATAATAGATTATTCAACAAATATAATGATGACTATTATTCACGAGGGTGAAGTTTAAAACACGAGTCGCAGGCGAGTGTCGTAAATCACCAGAGTGAATAGTAGACATTATATACGAGTAGAATACTATGCCTTGTCCATGACTAATAAATATTCATTTAATTCATCTTCATTTCATTTCTCCAATTTCAGAAAGATTCATATGGCATCATATATAATTTTTCCAATTTTCCGGGAACGAGTTTAATGAAGCGATTTCTGCAGCTTACGTTATCTCTGGCGGTGTCAAAGAAATCTCGCTTTCACTGTCAGTATCCACTTACTTCATTATATTACTCAATTTGAGTAATATGTAAAATTATATATTGTAAATAGCGCTGACGTTTAAATCGCACAAATTTTGACGTTTCAAATCAATAACAAAATTACGCTTTGACACATTGTCATGACTTATTAACAAAATAATACAGTTTGTAGGCACGTAGAGGTAAATGGTTTCAAAAACAAGGTTGGATGGAGATTGCCGTGTGTGGCTAATATGACGCTTTGAAAAAAAACTTACTAATGTAGTTTCTGAGTGTTCATTAAAGTACATGGCATGTACCATTTGAGTGCTTCCTAGAAAACTTAGAAAGACCACACTTGCCTTTTGGTTGCTGCAATTTTGACATTTTAAATTTTTAGTAAAAAGTCACTAACGTCATTTCATATAAACAAATGACTGTCCTCATTATTCGCTGCAGGGAATAATATTTAGCATTCTCCTTGAGGAAACACTTTTGATGCATTTTATTTTCATATACGTGTGTGTTATTTTTTTATGTATATATATGTATATACTGAAAATAAATAAACTATCTATCTATCTATTTATCATAAAAGTACGTACCGATAGTGAAAAAAATTATGTACTTTACATGGGAACCAAGGATTTATACTACCTCGCCTGTCCGAATTCCTCGCTAATGCAACCACAGCCTTGGTAGTGTAACTCTTCCTTACTTCCCTTGTAAATTAATATACTATTAAATCCTCCGACATTAATAGAAGGTGCTCTACCCTAACTATTAGTACCAACTAATGGTACGAAAAAAATAGATCGTTAATTACTCAAAAAGTAATAAACTGATCTATCGGAAATTTTTTGTACATTATCGAGACAACATAGACACCATCTTCAATATGTAGCCCTGTATGTGCAGTTGTATTCAAGTAAAGAAATAGTGAACGTAGCGTGTTTTAAAAGCTTTGGAGGGGGGGTGGAGATCACTTTCCCTAATGGTCCGCACCAACTAAGATAAAAATTCCGAAATGAGTCAAATCATAGCTATGATTTCATTATATTATATATGAAGAATATAAGAATATTAACTATCAACTGGTAAGGGTAATAATCATGGTATTATTTGAGCCCCTTGAGCCCTACTTGCAGCATCTAATACATATGAGCTAATAAGCTATCTGATGAGTATTTCACTGCTTGCTAGTGTTTTGCATAACCTAAGTACCATATTGCACTAGCAACATGAACACAGACACCAAGAGTTCTTGCACCGTCGCCTTTACAGAACGCATCTAGAAAATTCTAGCAATGTCCATAACCTTCTCGTGTAGCAAAGTCTGGTTCCATTTTCTAGAAGTTGCTAGAAAAGTCATCCTACTAGTGCCTCAGAAATAACATACAGAGGTAACACATCACAGGTTTCCATGAAGTGAATGATTTCAGGTCCTTTACTTTGGGGTCATTCAACAAATGCGTTCGCATACATAAGCTATTTTTGTCCTCTTATCCTCTTTGTAATATGTATGATGTACACCCTGTATATTGGTTTGTTTTTGAAGCAATCAGTTTCAGTTTTAGTTTCCGTTTTCCAATTCTGGCTATTTTCCTGTTTCATTTCCCATGTTTAACACCTCTTCAATTTTAATTTTTTCAATTTAAATAAGGAAATAGACGACATTAATAAACTAAACTAGACTAAATTAAAATAAACAAAACTTATCTGTTTCATTCACAGCTGGCTGTCTGTTGCTTATTATATCACCGACTTGAAGAAGGGATAGATCCAGGTATAGATTTTATGGTCAGGCAGTACACTTTCTCGGGTTGTTTATATACACGCTATTGTGTTGCTATATTTAACCGACATAATTTAATCAAATACCCACTATATGAAATAGCCAGACTCGTGCTAATTTATACCAATCAATGCAGAATTGTTTACCTTTAAATCAATACAGTTTCGTACCTTTTGTTACCGTTTTATCCGGATTTATTTCGAGACCTTGTAGGAGCCACCAAACACGCATCTGTCACCAAATTCGACACACTTTGAACTCGGGTGAAATTTTTTAACCCTTCTTGATTGAAAATACAAAATTTCACTTTTTTAAGATTGATTTAATAGAAAAATACAAACAGAATTATTGTTTTTAGATTTAATATTTTTTAATTTTTTTTAGGATTTGGGGTCATTTCAACCCCTGGAAAGGGATAATTACTGAACATTTTCAAAAACGCAAGGACAATGCGTCTTTTGGTTTTTAATGACAATTAATTTGAGACCTGCTAAATCTTTTTATGATTTTTCAAAGCTCGTAAGCCACTACGCAAATGCCAACGGATTTTGCGGTCACTCCTTCAACCCATATGGGACCCAATTCTTGAAATCATAAGAATTAATTCACCTGAGGAAATTTTCTCCTATAATAAAATTCCCACGCGAATCAGCAAATCTAGAGAATTACCATTTTTGAATCTCCTGAGAATGGCAGTGGAACGTACGTCGAGTTTTAAAATCGTACAAGTATTTGTAATAGCCAATGAGTAGGTTGGACTTCTAATAGCCTTATCTTAATTTTTGGTGACACTGAACACTGATGACATTGATGACAGATATTCATTTTGCAAATATCACATATCGAGAAACGAATAAAGGAAGTTTGGTAACTACCAGTTGTAAAAAAATTTAATGCTACTAGCACATTAGTAGTTTTGCAAATAGCAGATGCTCCAGTAGGTGTAGTCAAAATTTTGTCCAGGACATCTATTAGATGCCTCACTAAGTCCTTGATTAATCTAAAATGTTTAATAAATTGCATGTCACTTAAAATAAACATATATCCCTAACAAAAGGATGCATTGCTACGGCAGCCTCAGCATCTTCCAAATTTTGATAAATTATGGCTTGAAGATGAATATTAATAATAATAATAATAGATATTGGTGCTTGAAACAAGACATGATATACACAAGTCAAATACATCGATAGAAAAACAAGTAAAATACAATTGTCAAAATAAAATATACATTGAATAATTTTTTCCTATAATATCGAGAGATATATTTCCTATGATATTTTTCAAGAGTAAAAGTAATATAAAATTGTGAGAACATTTCTCAAGAAAATCAATTCCTATGATTTCAAGAATTGGGTCCATGATGATATGATCAAATTCTTCTGTTTTCTTTTTTATCCAAGAGCCATGGCCAATCGATGTTAAACTTAGCATAAGTGTTGAGTATATGTATGTTTTGGAAAAAACTTTCCACATGCATTTAAACAGTAAAGTTTATTTAGGCACATACATTGGCCCGAGAGAAGTGGACTACAATAGGACACATTCCTGTGGTACATGCCAGAGAGGCATGTCATTGTCCAAATTTTTTTATGAATCGGGAGGTCGATTTTCTGTAATTACTTATTAACTTGGCAGCAAGTTGTATAAAATATTCGGAAATGTATTTGATAGCATCTATTAAACTCACATGACAAAAATATTTAATCTTAAAATATTGCATTCCATTTTTATAACAATTTAATAAATAATTATATAATTTTCTTATATTCTAAAATATATTCATAGCAATAAGCTAAATTTTATGTACAATTCTCAGAGAAATAAAACTTTAAAACAATGGGCCTTTTCAGTAGGTGACCAAATCTTAAACTATATAGCATATTTATTCGAAAGTTTAAACATTCCAATGCACTTTAGAGTACATATAAGATTTCGGCTTAGTTGTAGAAAAAAAAATTATTTATAGAACCCATTTCAAACGCTCGCTTATCGATGACGTCACCATCAATTAGACTGAACAGTAAATTCAAGTTACCTATGTTGGCTGCATTGATTAAGACAAGTTGACCAGTAACTAGTGTTCGGCATTATCGTGATATTTCAGTCACGACATGAATCGTTCCTGTGATTTTTTTATATTAGTAACTTTAAGTGATGTGATCACGACTTTCATAATGCAACATACGGGAGAAACTGTTAATTGTTCCCTAGTCCTAAATAAGCGCCGATAGATGCAGTCTCAGATCAGTGTTGCCAATCGGAGCACTTTGGTGCGATTTTTGCACGTTTTAACACGAGGGTGCACCTTTATCGCACCCTAACCAAAATCGCACTTTTTGTATCTATATTAACTCAAACTAACCGATTCTCAGAATCTCAAACTAACCGATTTCACTATAGTCTGTTTTTAAATTAGGAGGACTCTTTCGAATTTGCCGTGGTAAATCATACACATGTGATTGGCTGCGCGTTCGCCAGTTTTACACTAGGCCAAATTTTGTCACGTTAGTTGAATATTTCAACCAAATTTCGAAAAGTCTTCATTAATTATTTATCATCACTCATTCTCATTTTTTCTCATTGTAGAAATTTGAAAACAAAAGGAAACAGTTCTTTACAGAACCAATTATATGTTATTTATATTTATTATATACATATATTCTGGAAGTTTTCCAATAAAATATTCTAGTGTAATTTTCTGGTCTTTTACAGTGCAAATTGGGATTCCACATTTAGTCCTCCTGGTTTAAAAACAGACTATAGTCAGTCAGAATCTCATCAGATGACTCTCATACTCTGAAGAACTACAGAGTACAGAGTTGCAAGCAGGCAGAGTATAGTTCGAACATGCGAACATGGTCCAATCTTCGCATAGCATATTGGCAACACTGGACTCCTACTGTGCTCCTACCCGGTGGTTTCCCGCGATTTTTAACATTCACTATTTACTATTTAATTACGGTTACGAGTTATAAGTTAATTTGATTTCTCGCAGTGCAGTGTGTGTGTTTGGTTTTTATTTATCGTATATCGTGTATAAAGTGCCAAAAACTTGAGAAAATGGATCGATGGGTCTCCCAGGCTAAGGTAACGCTTTTTGTATTATCAAGCACAAACAGGTCGATTTTGTATTCTGAAATTTATAGGTCAATAAAATACTTGTTAATTGTCAGCTTCCAAGGCAAACTATGCGTATTAAAATAATTTTTTGCTTGTACTTTTACTTCTAATTCCAATCCTTGAAATTTTTATAGACAAAAGAAAAAGAAAAAAGAACCAGTGACATATCGTTTGCCTATGAACAACCAGAATGTAGCTTTTCATCACTGCCGAGTACGAGTAAGAGTAATCCGCTTCCTAACCTGTCACCCGAACCTGGCAGCGATTTTGACCAGGCCGAAAATGAAACGCAAGAGTGCTTGGATACAAAGGATTTGAAATTTGTAAGTATATATGCTTAAATAAGCTTGTAAAAATAAGGGTTGTTTCGTTTATTAGAATGAAAATGGAGATAAAGCTGCACTGACTAAGAAGAGAAAAGTTGAAAAGGCAAAGAGAGGAAAAAAGAAGGCGTTTGTTCTCGCCTGGTGTGATTTTCCCAGTTTCCAGGGTTGGTTACAAAACCAGCTAGAGTAACTACTAACTCCTGATGGAAATGAAATTGCTTTCTGTAAAGTATGTAAGACTGACATTTTGGCTCAAAAAAGTGTTCTACTTAAACATTCAAAAACTGAAAAGCACAAATTGAATTTTCAGACGGTAGCTAAAAATACTAAAATTGATTACCTCTATAAAGACAAAACTCAAGATGATTTGGCAGTAAAAAGGGCAGAATTAAAATTATGTGCTCTATTAGCAACAAACGATTTACCGTTTTTGTTAATGGACACTCTAACGCCGCTTTTGACTGATATTTTTCCAGACTCAAAAGTTGCAAGACAAATTCAATTAAAAAGAACCAAGGCTTCAACTGTAATGTCTAAAGGTTTAGGCGACAATTTTCTTTTAGATCTATATTCAAAGTTAAAAGAAGTGTATTTTTCTATTATTATGGACGAGACAACTGACATTTCAATAAAAAAACAATGTGCGTTCACTGTCATTTACTTTGATAATGAAAAAAACGTAGTAAAGACGCAATTTTTTGATTTGATTGAACCGGAAGGATCGACCGCCGTTGACCTTTTTTCAGCTTTAAAAAATTCAGTTGTTTCGAAAAATATACCTTTGAGTAACATGGTGGGATTTTCTTCCGACACCACTAATGTTATGGTGGGAGAATATAATTCTGTATTTTCAAATTTGATTTATGAACTACCCAATATTGTGTGTATTAGGTGCTCTTGCCATATGGCACATTTAGCTACATCTAAGGCGTGTCTTAGCCTGCCTAGACGTATCGAGGACCTATTACGCAATATTGGTAGTCATTTTAATAGAAGCCCGGCTAGACGACAAAAATTTGAAGAATTTCAAATTTTTTTCCAAACAGATATTCATAAAATTTTATCCCCAGCCATGACAAGATGGCTTTCTATCAAAGAGGTTGTCAATAGGGTGCTGGAACAGTTTGAGCCGTTAAAAGCCTATTTTACAGAGATCGTGTTCGAAGACCCCTCGGTAACCACAGAAAATATGCTTCAAACAATAGAAAACCCATTCACAAAAATTTATCTCGAATTTATGTCCTACTCACTAGGGCTTATGACCGATTTCAATTTATTGTTCCAATCTGAAAAACCACTTCTTCATAAGTTAAAACCTGAAACTGAAAAATTGCTAAAAACTTTGTGCTCTAACTTTATTCAAATTTCAGTCATAAGGAAGATCCAAGATATTATCACATTCAACCATGAAAATCCTTCAAATTTTTTGGATTTGGAAAAGATTTACCTGGGTGTTCAAGCAACTGAAAGTATTAGAGAATTAAAACAAAATTCTAAAGTGCAACAGAAAGATGTTGAAGTTTTTTTTAAATCAATTTTGTCCTTTTATATTCAATTAGTGACACAAATTAAAGACAGATTCTCATTTAAAGATCCCATTTTCAAAATTATTGAATTGGTGGATCCAAAAGTCGCCCAAAAATTTGAAATTACTTCACTATTACATATCATTGAAAGGTTTCCAATATTAAAACCACATGTGAACGTTCAGGAACTCGATAATGAGTGGCGTCGTCATGCCCTCTTAAACTTTAACGATCTGGAGCTGGATATGGAAGATGCGGAAAAATATTGGTCAAAAATATTCAACCTAAAGAATGACGCCGATGTCCTACTTTTTCCAAATTTAAAAAAAACTTTTTCTATACTTTTGGTTTTGCCTTACTCAAATGCCAGCGTAGAGCGAATTTTTAGCGACCTTTTTAACATAAAGACAGATAAGAGAAATTTATTAAAAACAAGCAACATTAAAGCAATTTTAGCCACTAAAGAAGGAGTTATGCAGAGTGGTGGTTGTATCAAATTTCAACCCACAAAAAAAATGTTAGGTTGCAAAATATGGCAGGACAACAATTAAAATAGGCATATAACTTTGTTGAGTTACCAGATGAACTTTGTAGATGTAGTTTTTAAGAAAATTATTAATTTATAGTTGTTAAGTCAAACATTTTTATGTTTACAGTATTAAATGTTTCAAAATATACCCACTTTGTACTATTATTTAATATCTAATAAAATTGGTTAGTGTATTTGCCCCAAACGTCCCTAAATCAATATAAGCTCTTTAAGTATCACCACAAATCAGAGTGGTTGCTTTGTGAGTATCACTGAAAAATAAAATAGAGAGCAAAATATAAACTAATTTTTGCTGCTCTAAAAATCGCACCGTCTTACTCGAAATCGCACCTTTTTGCATGGCACAGAGCATAATTTAACTTTAGCGGGTTGGCAACACTGTCTCAGATATGTAATATGTATAATATATACATACATATGATGATTCGCTTATCCAACTCAACATAAATATTTCATAAGAATCAATAAATTTCTACTTTATATTTAGGTTCACAACTAGACCAGCGGTGACTTTAATTTTTGCTGTGTTATTGTTTATAATAGTGTTAAACCCTCGTTTAATATAATCCTCTACTGATAATACCATTTTTTTAAAAACATTTTATAATATAAGTGTAAAGACGTTTTTTTTTAAATGTTTTCACTTACTTCTTGTCGAGTTTTTATTCATATTTCATGCCGAGACGTAAATGTTCAATATTTGCAATAAAATTGCTAGTATATTTAATCATATAATTTTATGCATGGTTTTAGTAGTTGGTTTCTGTTGAATTAACATAGATAGTTGTGTTGCCATGACTTAAATATAGTTTAGTAAAAATAATGTTTATCTTAGTAGATGATGTCAAGTATTGTAATTGATGTAATTCATTAAAGTAGTTTTCCACAAGTCAATAATTATTTGATCAGTACAGCGAAACTTCAACAGGTTATGGGCCCAGAAGTGTGTACTATAGAATATATATTGTAATATTGAAAGTTTGGATTGTCTTGCTGAATACATCTTTTGCACTTTGTAAAACGTAATTGTCTGCAATGAATTCGGAAGAGTAAAATATAGAATTCCTTTGTTTGATGGGAAGAATTTCGATAATTGGAAATTCAGGATACAAGTATTGCTAGAAGAGTACACTCGTTGCCTGCTTTACATGTTAATGCATATGGTCGCAAACAAAAATGGACTCAAGGTAAGTGATATTATTTATATCGTAAAAAATTTATTTGTATCAGTTGAATGAGATTTGCACGATACATCACGGCAAGGGACCCAAATATGGAAAGTCGTGATCATGTCTCGCTTTTCTACCAACTTTATTAACACTCATTACCTGTGATCATTTAATAACTGTGATTAAATCACAGTTCGTGATATATCGTCCATCACTACCAGTAACGAAGTGACAGTCAGCTTGTGTCTTCATGGCAGAAAAGTTAACAGTTTTAGGTACTTTCTTTTGTATTTTTACCAATTCACACTGGAATTTTCTTGTTTTACACTTTGATAAGGCAAAGGAATGTCTTATTTGCGGTATTAACATTACTATTTGAACAACTCCTTATATATTATATTTTAACTGGTAAACACAATCCTAATCTAAACGTCTCGCAACTGATATACAATGACAACTGACAAATATAGCAGTGACAAATTAGCGGTCAAGACAGTAACTTGGTAAAATTTAAAATAGTTATAGTGACGTCATCCAAATCGACGTTTCAAGGACACCCTGGTAATGTTCTTTTAATGAGTACTTGCCAATAATGTAATAAAAAATTCCTACTGAAATAGCCCATTTAACTACAAGTTAACTATAAAGCTATGCCATATTTAATAAACAACAACTCTTACACCAATGCAATTTTGTTATATTTGCTAATTACGGCAATATGTTTACACACTTCTTTAGATATTTACTTGCAGTTTTATCACAGTTGTATCAGGCATGGTTTAAATTAATATAGCCTCAATTTAAAATCCACGGGTGAAGTTGTGTAAACACAAAACACAACACACTTAAAAATTGCATATGTGGAAAAGGTTTACACTTTGGTTAGCAAGAAATTGGTTGCAGTATAAATATAATTCTATTAATGTATATAACAAGTCTTTAATTTAAAGGCACTTTACATATGTCACGATAAATGCCTCTCAAGATCTTGAAACACTAAGGGCTTGGTCTTTTCATCTCCTATTAAATTTATTTGTCAAATTTACTTGGATACACATGTATTATAAATTGTTTCTATGCGAGTTACTTGCTGAATAAATTTAATAGAAGAAGAAAGGACCGGCTTAAGGTAATTCTGTTGCTCATTCTGACGAAACACTTTGATCACTTGAAATATTCTATTTGCAAGACTAAAACTTTTGATATAGATTGTACCTGCATGTCAATTGAACGAGTTAATAAATATAATGGCATATCAGACACTCAAAATTGTTTTAGGCAAGAAAAGTCAACAATTAGATAGTCACAAAATTAATTATTAACTTTCGTCCAGTTGTGAATGGGATATTTTCGGAAAAATAAATTAATCTTAATATAATCGGGTGTGTTCTTTGTTGCCAAATGTATAGCTCCTCCCGCACGAAGTTCTTTCAGGCTTCAAAGATAAGGCAGGTTGTATTATTAATAGTACAAATGAACATAACATAATGGATTTTAAACACTAACCGAAATGATACTTAATAAATCATTTCAATGTCAGAATTTAATACTTCACTTTCTGACATTATCACAGAAATGTAATAACAGATATTTGTGCAACAAGTTAGAAAAATTGTATTTTTTCTACTGACATTTGGAAAAATTATTAAACCGAGATATTTTTTAAATTTATTTGACATTTATATACTTATTAGGTACTTTTTTTTTACAATATTCATAAATTAAAAAGTTGGATCAAGAAATCCAATTTCGTTACTAGAGAATGTTGGATTAGAACGAAAAATGTAAACAAAGTTTGTTAATGGATGTGTTTCGCTCAAGAAAAATTGAAAAAAAAATTGTGAAAAATGTCTGATATAAGTGAATCTACTAATATAGAAAAACCAACTACTTTGGCTGTTCAGTCTTTACTACCAGTAAAATCAAATGATAAATCGGCAGTTTGACGGTTGGTGTAAAGAAAGGCGAGTGAAAGTGATCACTCCACGTTGTGGAGCCTTTACTCAATGTTGAGTACAACATTATCAATGAAAAAAATATATCGATATCAAGTAATTTGCAAGTTTTAATTAATCAATCAATTTGTGTATCGTAAGCCATGTCTTTCCTGATGCACTAAAATTGTCAAGGGTTATTCCAATACATAAGAATGGTACATGTGAGGATCTAAATAACTACCGTTCCATTTCACTGGTACCAATACTAGCCAAAATATTTGAATCAACACTGAAAAACCAAATCAATCAACACTTTGAGCAATACGGATTTAGGAGTAAACGATTGACAACAATGGCAATAAACAACATCGTACAAACCACCCTCCATACTTTTGAAAGCAAGAAATTCACAACTGCTACTTTTTACGACCTAATAAGGCTTTCCATTGTGTATCCCATGAAATTCTCCTAGACAAATTAGTGGCATATAACTTCTATAACGATAGTGTAACGCTCATAAAAACCTACTAAACCAACAATAATTAACTATAATCTATTCACTTCTAAAACAGGAGTTTCCTATGGCGTTTCCTGTGCTAGGTCCTTTACTCTTTACCATTTATATCAATAACCTTGCAAACAGCAGTGACGATACCGATTTTACATTGTTCGCTGATAATACAACGGCGTTAGACATAAATACTGTGCTTCGGGAACTTAATTTGACAAACGTATCTTTGAAAGATGTGGAAGATAATGGCCGTTTCTTGGTGGTATTTCTTCGAGATGTCAAAAATCACAAACCAAGAAATTTTACAATTAGAAAGGAAGGATGTCCCTTTGATCAATGCAGTTTTTATTGTAAATCTATTAATCCAAGACCTACAAATATAGATAGTAGATTACTTACTGCATATCGCAATGGTAGATGTTATGCTCAACATGTAGGTTGTCATACTATAAGTGGTACAACAAAACAAATTGCTGAATATCTGAACCTAAAAAATCCTGAAGAATATACTGGACATGGCTTAAGGCGATCTTCAGCATCTATGTTGTTCGAACGCGGAGAGGATTTGATTACTCTAAAAAGACATGGAGGCTGGCATTCCTCGACTGTGGCTGAAGCCCACATCGAAGAATCGGTATGCAGAAAGATTGAAATTTCCCATAAATTATTTAATCATTCAAGAATAGGAAACACAACATCAACACCAGAAAACATTTTGGTTGGGGAAAACCAAGAAATAAATTCTAATATAGTACCTTCGACTTCATCAACTACAGTTCTACAAAATGAAGTGCCTGTTAAAGAATTGCATATTTACAATGACACAAATTGTAACATAAATATTTCATTACGTAAAAACTAAAGATATAGGTTTTTGTTCATTCATTAAAAGTAAAGTTTCTAAAAATGCACATTTGTTTGCCTTATTTCTTGTATATGAAAAATATCGTTCATTATACATCCATAAATGCTCTTCCCATGCTTGCATGACTTCCAGGGAAGTCATTTGTCATGTGCGCACGGGAAAAGCCTATTTTTGGACGCCTAATGAAGAATACTCTTTCCCACTAGTTAGGAAAAGTTTGACTTCTTAAATTTGAACTGAAATATAGAACATTTTCAAACGTCAGTAGAAAAAAAAAATCTTGTATGCAATACGTTGCAAATTATTACATAATTATTTTATGCTGTGGCAGAATTGTGAGACAATTTTTACTCGACAAATATATAAGATTATTATTTTAAAGGCAACCATCTCAATTTTTAATTGCTCAAAACTTAAAAAAATGCTGTGTGATACTTTGAATAATAAGTTGCAAATAATTAAAGAATTTCGTAAGACTGCAGTGACAGAACTACCTTAAGTAGTACTTTTCTCAATTAAGCTCTAACAATATTGATTTGACTCTAAAAATATTTATAAATGAAAATAAAAATTTAATGGGATATGGTCATGGTCATTTTAACAGACAAAAAAAAAAGGGAAATCCATGGAGATGGGGTACATTTTATTTGTCCCTGGGAATCTTTCAAATTAGGTTTTAGATTTACTAATTCTTACAAATTAAAAAATTCCCTTTCTCTTTTTGTCAAGTTTCAGCTTATTTGTCTTCACTTCCAATCAAAGAACTGATTTCCGGATATATAATGTTTATTAGTTTGTTTGTTGCTGAGATAGTTACAGTCTAAGGCACTACAGTTGCAAACATCCCATAAGTTCCTGATTGGCTAGTCGATCTGTTCGTAGCTTTTATTAAAAAAAAAAAAAATTAACATTTCGGACATGATCGGTTCAGTTCAATTTTATTCTAAGGCTATTAGTACAATGAGGAAGGAAAATGGCCATATTGAATGTCCAATGTGGCTATAGAAATACATAAGCAGCAAACTGTCAACATTAACAGCCTTCAGATTTCATTTTCAGTTTTTAAATGTCTTTACAGAAGTGGCAAAATACCCAACAAAGAGCTAGATAGTTTAAATATGCCACAAATAAATAATTATAGACATCTTTGAAACAAACTGTACATCCGTAAACTGCAGATCAAATTTATACCGTTAGAGCTCTTATTTTAACAATAAAAATAATCAACAATAAATATAAATAGACAAGTTAAAAATTCGATATTTTGGCTTAACTTGCCAAGGCAATATTTCTTTTACTACCAAAAAAATGTTTTCTCTTCTTACTCTTCTCAACGACGATATCATCCTCTTGAGGCACTTTGGCTTCCACTTCATTTTTTGTACTTTTCGGTTTAATCATTTTCTTCAAACGGTTATAAAATGATTTGTTCTTAATTTTGTTTGTGTAGGTATCTAGGCTGTTAGCACTGTTACTAGTCATATCTTCGTTTTGTATGACTTTCTCACTATCTACGGAGTTCAAATCTACCATGCTGTTGAACTTCACCTGATTTATTGGCTTCAAGGTGGTGGAACTAACATTTTCATGTTGTAACACTGACTTCAATAGGCACTGCCTTGATGACGATGATGAGTTGTACTGTGACACAGACCTGAAATTGAACATGTGCATGGATTTATAAAAATAGCTTTTAATGCTAGTTTAAAGACTAAAAACCATCTACATCAAAATGCAGTATCCAGTTAACCTAGTGTAAAAAAGAAAAAATGGAGGTAAAAATTGGGAGAGAAAAATTCTTATGAGAAATTTTACATAGAATTATTTTCTTAGGTAATAGAAAAGAACAAAAAAAGGGCATGAAACTTCCAAAAATAGTTCTTTTAGAAATAATTTTAAAAACATGCAAAACAGAGTAAATAATAGTTTAAAAAAACTAAAAAACATGCATTAATAGCAAACCGAACTAAAAAGTAAAAAATAATACAATACAAGAAAGCGTATTACTATGAAATATTTATATCAGTTGATATTAAGCCACCCACGCTTTTCTGTATTGTATTGTATTATTTTTTACATTTTAGTTCGGTTTGCTATTAAAGCGTGATTTTTAGTTTTTTTAAAACTATTATTTATTTTTTATTTTTTATTCAAAGGACCTGATAATTCTAATCTGGAACCTCGATAACCCACAGATACCGATTTTCAGTTGAATCCGATGATAATAGATAAAACCTATCCGCCATGTTGACGTCGCCATTTTGAATTTTTAAGTTTTGATGACATATTTGTTTTCTACTTGGCAAGCCCTTTCCTTTCATACCAATATCAAGGGGGTTGAAAAGAAAATGATAATCCGCCATCTTGGGACGGCGGCCATTTTGAACATATTATAAAATTAAGTGTACCATATTGTAGTCATTGGAGCTACACACAAATGCCTAATGACATGTAACCGTCTTCACGCAAAAAACATTAAAAAGCTGAAAGTTGAGGATAGTTTTTAGGCAGCAGCTGGGAGTTAATAATCTATTAAGATTGCTGATAACATCTTAGTGACCCTTAAGCATTTTAAGTACCAGAATTAAAATCTGTAGGTTATTTTGCTTAACATATGCCTAGTTTTTAATCATTAACAGACATGATCGAAATACACCAACCAAACGAAAAAAATGTGAGTATTCAATACTGGAAATACATTCCAAAAAAACTCTGAATTTAGGATAAATGCGCTCTAGAGTGGAGAGTCCTGTTGAATCAGGATTCTTATTTTAAAACGAAGGTAAAACTCCCTGGCATATCCACAATTTCCATGACTTATAATTTCAGGTTTCCAGAAAATTTTGATTTAACTTTTTAGTAAGTAAACGCACATTAGAATTAGTAATTTTTTCCCATAATCATTAATAATATAATAAATGGGTATGTGCCATAAATAAAATTTTATTAATAAGTATTAGTTTCCTTCGGTGGTGCTGTTTTGCCGGCGACAGTTTCAGTTATAAAAGCAGTAACTAGAAATAACTATTAACATTAAATATTAATAATATAAAATTGTTGCATGCAATAATAGAAAATAATATCTGCAAAATTATCTCTTGAAATTTTCAGATATTAGTGAAAAATCCCTTTTCTCGGTTGCTACAAACCCTGTGAATGCAAATTATAATGAAAATATGCATATTGCCAATTAAAATATTCATTGTTACCTTAAATAATGATTTTTAATTTTAACATCACCAATTAATTTAGTTAGGTTTCTTTTCACACAATAGATGTAGTAAATGAACTGTAATTACCTGTTGATTAAATTGACATTTCTCGCTGCTACAGGTTTGTGCTCCGGAGTCCTTAAAGAATCATACAATTTATCCCAGAAATTCCATAATTTCCCAGATCTGTTGTAATCCAACATAAAATAACAAGACAACTCTGGTGGAAGGGTCTCACAAGCTTTGTACAGACAGGGTACTATTTTTCTTTGCCTTTGCTCTGAAAATGTAAACAATCAGATTCAAAGGTAATATTAACATTATTAGTAGCAAGTAGTAGCAAGCATAACATATCATAGAAATGCCCAATTTTAATTAGCCTTTCCACAATGGTGGACACAGCTTTCAAAATCTATATAAATTTTTAATTAAGAACCCATGGCATATATGCCATTATACAGGGCCGGCCAGCAATCTTCGAATGTGAGTGTCCACTGGCCAATGCTAATGGCTAAGTAAGGTGGACACCGGTGACCGCTATGGCCTGATCTAACTGTAGCTTATCAGACACGGGTGTCCGCCATGGCACTGAATGTGTTAACAAAATAAGACAGTGAAATACAGAAGACGAAATAGATGAAGATCTTTGTGTTAACTCCAAAACGGATACAACATCCGGCGGAAATGGTTTCGGAATTTGTCAGGTACGCATTAAATGAATTCGACCAAGATTACTAAAAGACAGGTGGTCTAGTAAGAACTGGCAAGTGCTATATCACACATAGCCTTCAAAGACAGCTGCGTTTTCTATTCATTTTATTTTTTATATATATTAAGTTATAGATAAAAAAAAAGTGTAAAAATGATTGTTTTACTTTCTGTCAGTGAATAATTCTATATTAATTAAAAAGATATGTAATATATGGACGTAGAAATACTTGAGGCTTCATGTGACATATGTTACAAAGCAACCTATTTCTTTAATAATCTTGAGTTTTGACAATCAGCTGAGTTTGGTTATTTTATTAGGACAATTTTTCACAATTGGTCTCTCTATCTAATTTTACATTTGCCGTCTCATTGACACATTGTGGCAACTTCCCCATAACTCCAATGGAAATGTCGAGGCCAATGACGCCATTAGTAAAAGATTAAAGGTTATTCACCGGTTGTCTTGTTAATTCTCTAATTTTTAACTTCACCATAAAATGCAGGCAACCAATGACTTCAGAAAATCCTATCTGAAGTCATTGCAGGCAACCAACTATATACTGATGGTATTTTGAAATAATAAAATTTCCTAATATATTTCAGTGGCATTCTACTTAAAGGTTAAATGTCACATGAGTTTCGCATCAGTAGTATTACCATATTATTGTTAACTTATTCAAAATAGCTGATGTATATTATGTAATTCTGAAAAGAATTGATAGGTTCACAAATTATCAGACAAAAAAATTTAAAACGTGCAAAAATTAAAAAGGACTGTAAATAAGAAATTTTGCTATGTACGGCTATGCTATATAAGGATTAGAGATTGCTAGTACACATTGGCAATGCACAACGTTAATTGACTCTCCGTTCCTATTAAGCAGAGTTTCAATGTTAATAGTCATACGATCTGTCGAAACGCACCATTAAATCCATGATAAATCCAGCTTGATTATGACCAACATAGAATTCAAAGTGATGTTATTACGTGTCATACAATCAGTAGGGTTCGTATGTCTGAGAGCCATTTCGCAATTTATCATGTCTTAAAGATATTTGTGATATTCATCCATACCTAAGTCAATTTGTATATAAATATGTAACTCATTGTCATGTAAAAAACAAGTTATCTGAGGCACATTTAAGAAAAAAGCTAACATTTAACTTTGATTTAGGGAAAACAATGGCCAGGTGTAATGTTCCGTGGAATAAACTGAACAATCTGCATGTGTGTGAAATATAAAAACATTAGCGTTTCTGCGGAATCGACGAACAAGACAAACTATTTGTCTTGACTGCATAAGTAATACATTAAGAATTGTTGCAATGTTGAATACACCATTGCAACAATTCTTAATGTATTACTTTAATTATTGTGCCATCACAAATAAATAGTTACCATCATCAGTTTTGCATAAGAAATACGTACAAAATACAAACATTCTTATACACACGTCTAATAAGTGTGCCCCTGATATATTGAAAAACGACACTCTGATATCAGAACACTGATGATAAGTTAAGAAAGATCTGTACAATCCAAAAGAACTTGCAGGCCCGCTACTCTCCACGGACTATCGAGAAATACCATTTACTTTAGACATTTTTATAAGTTGCAATATCTTAGTATCATATATTAACTTTGCAGTCCAGTGTATAAATTAATAATAAAATGTCTATACCTATCCCTATAGCTTGGGCGAAACTATAAAAAAATTTATTAGCCGAACTGTCCAAAAAAGCAGGCGAGACTATAACAATCAGTCTTCCACATCTCTCAGAAATTAACTTAATCACAGAATCATGTTCAATTCCTCCTCCTACTAAGTCTCTTTCTTTTGCACAGCATTTCAAATTATACTGTTTTTCCATCGTATCTATAACCTCTGTTGCAAAATTTATATCGTCATCGGCAAACAGGACGAAAGCGTCATAGGTTTGTGGTTTGAGTCCTTCACTTATTCTTGCTACATCATCTACCGTTATTATATATTTGTCTGCATCTAAGTTGGGAGGTGAACTCTTGAATCCATTCGGGTTAGCCTTAAAAACCGTAATATCTTCATCTAAAACACAAGGAAAATTATCTCACATATTAATAATATAATTAATAAAGAAACATATTAGACAACCGTCGAAATTCAAACCCTAGGCTGTCCAGAAAGGAGTTACACATGTGAAAAATGTAGACACTAACATTTCAAGTGTTGGAGTTGGGGATCAAAATCATTACATGACAGATTCTACGACCAAGCGCATGCATCGCTAACGTGAGGCTGCGCTACTATGCCAGATTTTCATATGACTACTTAACTGTATCTAGTAAGTGGGATTGAAATACAAGCAAAGATTGACCGTAAAATAAGTCATTTTCTCGTCTCTTCTTGCAACCTCCATAACTTGTCCAAATTGAATGCAAAAAGTCTCAAAATTTTCGTTATCTATCGTCCTATCCAATAATATAAACCTATTTCTCTCTATTGGGCAACTTTCCCTCTAATAATAGAGTAAACTATACCCGTATTTTACAAAATACATATATGAGAAAAAAGTTTAAATAATAATTATAAGTTATTCAGGTTTCTATTTATACAATTAAGAGTTTTTTATCTTTGCTAGGTGCTTGAAAGCCAATAAAAGTAAAAACTACCTTTAAAATGGGGTGAAAGTGGGTATAACAGGTAGAATGCATAGAATGGAGCTGAAAATGTTCTATCTAAATCTTTGCTGAATCAAATATACAGTAATTATATTTTGATAAATTATATTTGGAGGCAAGAAGAGCATTTAATATGAATAAGTATGCATTAGCAATAATGGAGGCCTTACCTATTAACAATTCAATATCGTCGATGATATCAAATCTATCCAATTCCTCCAAATTTAAAATCAAATTTTCAATTGTACTCTCAATTTTGTCATTTTCACTCCATAAAACCAAAACTTTATTACTTGGATCTGAATCCTGCTGTAAACTTGGTATTTTTTCACCACCAATTCCACATAATTCAGCTAGTCCTTGCCAGTCACTTCAAAATAATATAATTATAATAATAAAAAGTACTCTGAAAATTGGAGTTAAGCCGGGTTCAGGTTTGTAAGGTATTCTCATATCGAATCAGTGTGGACGGATTCTGTTGCATCAATTTTGATACCACGATATCCTACGATTGTTCGTTGGTTGCTCTATTCTTGTCACATCAAAGGAATGGCTCATAATGTCAAGCATCCAATCTAGTCATGCACACATATTACCCTGTTCTTTAGTAACACGCACATAGTAAACTCCACAGGTGTATTTCACGTGTGTTTATGAATGCTGATATAATAATAATTATAATAATAATAAATAGTTTTTTGTATGGTATATAACAAACAAGGTACAAATATACAAATGGATAAGATACAGAGGAATGATATAACTAGTACTTACATAAAATCACAGTAATTTTATGTTAATGAAATCAAAAGAATTACATAAGTACAAATAAGAACGTGCGAATTGCAAGCTTAAATCTTTTTAGAGCAATGGAACTCAGATCATTAGACGACAGTTTAGTAAAAAAGTTGATTGAGGAAGCTGATACTATGTGGTAGTTCATTATCACAGAAAACGAATAAAACACTACATTCTTTTATCACTACTATATTTATTCAAAGTTGTGTATACAGATTCGGTGGTTTAGATCATTATCAAACAATGGTTCAAAATAGAATACTATTACTATTTTGAATCATTGTTAGATAATGATACTCGTAATGACATAAACCGTCGAAACTGCAGTCACCACTTTGTGTAGATATAGTGGTAAAAAAAGATAGTAGTGTTTTATTCGGTTTCTGACAGATTATTTTTTAAATTGGTTTTAAAAGAGGCAGCACTTGTCTGAAACATAGCTGGTGTTAATTTATTATAAACGTATGAGGCTAAATAAGAAAATGACGTTTGAAATACAGCAGTACTATGTCTGGGTATAGTGACATTATTGTTTCTTATTGATTCATCGTGAGCATTTCGTCTGAATTCTATTTTGTCATATGAGTAGCTAAGTGCCTGAATTTTAATTATTTTCTTTATTAGGCAGGCATAATGAAGAAATCTATGTTCGTTATATGGAGATGATTCCTAAGAGGCACATTATCTGCAAACCAAACACAATATATAGATCATCTGAAGCAAATAGAGTTTCTTCACTACAAAAAATAGCAATACGTATAATAGCCAATCTTGGATATAATACTTCCTGCAGGGAAGCCTTTAAAAGCTTAAACATTCTTACTTTGAACTCTATTTACATTTATGAGCTGTCATGTTTTGTTTACAAAAATAGAAGCAAATTTAACGAGATTAGAATGATCATCCATATAGCACCAAGAATCAACATCTCCTTTTACCAAAAGAACACAGAACGGCTTTGTACCAAAAAAGTCTCTATTTCATGGTCTGTAAATTTTTTAACTGTTTGCCGGGGCATATTAAATCTATGACATTATTTAAGTTTAAAAAGGCTTCAAAATCATTTTTGTTGGATATGAACAGCTACAGTGTTGACGAATTTTTTACAAAATGTGGGACTACCTACTTTTCTATATATAATTCCAGTTATAATATTTGTTTAATTGCTCACTGTTCACATGTTTTCTCTTTTGTGTGTATATGTTTTTACAATGTTATTTGTGATATTTTCCATCTCGGCAACACATGAAAAATACCACTAAACATTCATACCCTCGCCAAGATTCGAACCCGGGACTCCGTGGTCGCAAGCCAAACAACTTTAGCACTGCGCAACTAAGCTGGGATATTATTGAGATCTAAGTTTGATCTTTCAACTTTTTGCCAAATACTTACCGTCCGTGGAAAGTGTTATACCATCAGCATACAAATGTAATTTTGCATGTAGTGGGGTAAATTGTAAGTCTGCTGTGAAGATATTAAAGAGAAGCGGACCTAAGGCAGAGCCTTGTGGCACACTTGCATGCCATTCCAATGCGGTGATGACATGGGCGAGAAACGAGCTGCATAGTATTTTAATGATTCATTGGGTTATACGGCTAAGTAATATGATATGAGAATATGTAACAAGTCTGCACCCAATTTCATAATCCAAATTATAGGTATACAATATACCATAACAAAAATAAATAATCCTAATTACAAGGAGAAAGCCATAATAAAACGGTAATAATTCCTCTTTGAGTTAATGAAATAATGTAAATTATGCCTCGCAAATATATAACATTTTTTTAACATACCGTGGTAGGCCTTTCTCATTAGGGATGACTTTTATAGGGTTTAGCAAAGTCGAAATTATATTTCGTGTTTTTGTTCTTAATGCCCGTATGGTAATGTTTCTGTCATCTTCTTGAGAACCATTCACCTCAGCTATTAGTTGTTCCATTTCTTTAATAAATAAATTGCACATTATATGAAGTTAACCTTTAAATTAGTCAATACTTACTACGACCAAGTAAATTATTAGCAGCCTTACAGGATAACAATCATTTTAAACATCATAATGATACGAATTTTAATTCTTCAAATAAATTCATGAAGCAAGATAATTTCGAAAAATTTGTTATTAATTTACATATATCACGAAAGCAATTTTAGTAATTTTAACAACTGCCAAGAGTGCCAAGACCCAGGGCCGGAGTAACTTGAATGAGGACCACAGAACATATACTCAGGAGAAGCGCAAGCCAGTGCTTTAAGAGCCACAACAAAGTTTGGCTCGCCATCTGGTAGTCGCCTGGAAGAACTAGGCAATATGCGGGAATATTGAATTAGAAATTTGTGCGGGAATATTGAATTTGAAATTTGTGCCCGATCTTATCTACGCATTACAGATACTCAACATCTTAAACTTTTCATTGTTACCAGACCTTGTGAAGAAAATTTTCTTTTTTTATGTAAAATATTACCTTCCGCTCATTCATGAATTTAACATAAATCTCAAAGAAATTCTTTCTATCTGGCCTGTTAATTAATAAAAAGTCAAAGATGGCGTGTGTACCTGCGAAATATTTAGACAGGGAAAAATGATACAATGATTTGAAAACAAAAATATATAAATATATATTTAAAAATATTTGTCTACATAAATGCAGCTCCAATTATTACACTTGTAACAATTTTAACAATTAAATAATCAACAATATAACATATAAAAATAAAATTAACAAAAAAACTGCCTAGGCATCAGTGGCCGGTTAACTTATAATTGGCCAACAAGACACACAAAATGAAACTTAAAATTAATACATTATAAAACTATAGTGAAATATATAAAATTGTACTTACTGACTACTTTTGTATGTGAATGGGGGTGAATTGGCCTGCTTATCAGAAAAGTTGTTTGAATTATTTATAAAATAATCATGATCATTAAAAACCGACATTACCATATTAACACTATTTGACTGCTCAGTATTATTATTATTTGCACTATCATCAATTATAACATTCTCGTTAGAAATAGGCACTTGGTTTTCCTGTTCATTAATAGGACATGGAGCGGCATTTGGAAGAAGCAAATGTTTTGAGACATTGACGACGTCATTGCTTCGAAAGTGCTCTTCACAAACATAAATAAAGTTTCTACAGGCTTATTTATTCAAGTCTATTTTGCATTCTTGTTTCCAAACAAGGGCACGTTCATGATTTAAAGGAAATCTATAAAACCGTTTATTTACCACTTTTTTTGCACCTTTTGTCCAATAATAACTATTTTCGCAACTAGAATATTTGCAGGAGTATTTTTTTTGTGGATTCATTATAGAGTGTTTTCTCAAATTCAAAATATAGTAAGTAACAAGGTTACCTCACAAAAGTACGGACTACATTTACAAAGGTATAGTAATATATCACAGTTGATCATTACTTATAAGCCGTGATATTGATCTTATGTTTATGTAAGCTGTACGCATCATTGCCTTCACACACCATATCTGAAAATGAAAGTCTCTGGTAATTTTAATAAAATGAAAATTTTGTGCGAACATACCTACACAAAATCAAAATTTTTGTTACTCTAGCTGGATCAAAATTGCTGCAACTTGTCTTTTGGGCCAGGGCCATTACAATTATAGTATGTCCAAATAAGGGGAATGTACTCCTGAAAAATATAAAATTGTTTAGCTGGTTGGAAGAGGGAATCAAAATTCAATGCAAAATTAAAATGATAGGTAATTACCACAGACTTTCTTACTTATTACAGGTGAAGTTTATCAATATGTAGTACCAAAAAACGGACCTACCTAGCAATTAACAACTATACTTTTTTTAATGAACTAAACAAAGTATTTACAGCTCAGATAAATTGTTTATCTGGGAATCATAGCGACAGTCTACATTGTTATATTCATAGGTTAAGTTATGAATTATGTCATATTAGAACACAGATGACAGATTTTCCTTGACGGAAATAATTCGCCGACTTGACATTTATTTTCTGCCTGGATCGACGCCATGCTTGTTTACATTTTGTGAATTCTACTTTCACTCCCATGAGGGCCTTTAGGCAGAGTTATGGTGGAGGCCTACTGAAGGCCAGCAGTTTTTGTTAATTGAAAATGGAGAATTTTCAATGGATTCAATCAATGACGGTCTGCTTTTTATTTATAAATGTATTTATTATATATAGATTCTCCGAAAATTTCAAGAGTTCATTTGGTGGAAGTCCTATTTTTGTGAGGCCCCGAGGCAGTGCCTCGTTGCCTCTGGGTTAATCCGGCTCTGGCCAAGAGAAAAATTATATTGGTGCGACTGAATCATAACATGACAACCAAACCCAGAGATTTTTAAATCTGAAATCTGAGCCATTTTGCAGACCATTCGCCGTAGACAATTTAGCATCTTATATTGGCAACACTGCTCATCTGAATCACTCTAAGGGTTGCCAATAATAATATCAGGACACTAAATATTATTCGTATATAATAAATAATAATATGTATCCACAATCGCACATTTATTAAAATATAATTTTTGATAATTGTAATTTTAACGGAATAGTTTGATTTAAAAATGCACTTTAGTTAGTACTGTAAAAACAACTTCAAATCTTGATGGTAGGATGTAGTTTCATGCTATTATGTTACAGACTTGTACAATTTTAATTAACCTTAAAATCAAAATGATTTAAACAAGATTTTCCACACGTGTTTTAATTTTTTCCCCGTGTTTAAATTATCGTCCAACATTTTGTTCTTGATTACTCATTTAAGACGTTTTAGTGTTTTGTAAATAAGTACACTTATTATTAATACTATGGGTAGGAAAGCAAAATTTAATGAAGGAGTCATTGTCAAAAAGGGACCTGGTAGGAAAGCTAAGAAACAGAAGGACCCGGCATTTCCAAAAAAATTGACAGGTAACTATTTTCATTTTGATAAAATTTTCATATTCGTATTACATGCACGTGAAATATTGTAGAAATTGATGGTACAAATCAAAAGAAACTTAGTCGCCATCAAAAGCTTAGAGCACGAAAACGGTTACAAAAATCTAAAGCAAGACAAGAGCAGCAAAAGATTTTAAACGGAAAAAATAAACAGTTACATAGTACACATAAAAAAGAGCCAAAAGATAAACAATACTTTAGCGAACAATCGGAAGATGAATCCGAGGTACAATCTGATGAGAATGAAAGTGAAGAGGAGGAAATAAAACTCGTGCCAAGTAAAGGTTTTTCCGATGATAACAAACTCTGGTTGAAACCTAAACAAAAGTGGTTTGGAGAAAAAGAAAGTAGCGACGATGGAGACGATGATGCAGAAGAGGAAGACAATGAAAATACCGATACAAGTGATGGAGCTGAAAATGTGAGTCAAATGATTAATGTAAGAACATAGAACATATTTGGGGCAAAAGCAACATTTTATTATTTGTCCATGGATATCAGTCTTTAATTTTATGAATGAGGAATATTTGTTCATTATTAGTGATGATCATGATCAGATTCAGTTGATTTGCATAGAGTATCCAAAATAATTTTGAATTCTGTAGTGATTATTTATTCATATTTGTTGCTGATTTTCCAAATTCTTTTCTGTTTAGCCATTTCACGACACTCATCCATATTTCCGGAGCTGAAATCCGAGGTCAGTTCTAAGACTGCAATAAGTTACAATAAATATCCATGTCATCTCACCCATCGTGGTCTATCCCACTGTGCTTAGTCCATCATCTATGGATTTTGCCCGAAAAATAAATCTTTAATTAGGCAAACTTTGTACATGCAACTAGTAGGTATTTTATATACAGAATATAGTTTCAAAAAGTTGCTAAATAACAGGATAATTTATGTACCTGATGAAATTATTTAACTATGTCTCAGTAAATATAAAGAATATCAATTTTATGTAGGTACAGCACAATTTGAAAGATGAGAAAATTTTGTGAAAAAAATAGGTTCTTAAGGTGTTTTCGGTAGGTGCCATAATTTTCAAGTAAATAATTAAAAGGCATTTTATGTTCATCACGGGGTTACAGGGGATGGATGGAGCAGTCTATTCGGCCTGTGGCTTATGATATTGAGCACTCTCCCAAAGAACAGTTACATTTGATCTATATTATTGAAAATATAATGTGAACAACTTATTTTGAATTTATAGACTTATAATGAAATAAACGAAAATGTAATATATATTGAGTAAAGTACTACGAAATATATTTCCTCGTAGGATTCACTAGTTTATATATTTATTTAAGAAATAATAAAGTAAACATGTTTTACATTTAACTATATTTAACTGCATAAAATGAGATGCAGCTAAGAAATTTTCAACTTCATAATTTTGAAATTTTTTTGTAATTATAAATTAAAAAATGCTGTAAAGTATTTAAAAAATTAACGTAGAAAAGAAAATTAGAACTAAACTTTTGGATGACACTAAGTATTATATTTATTAAAAATTTCCTATTTCATCTGTTTCAGGTCTATTCTGTAACATTTTTGTTAGCTTTAACGGCAAGGTCACTGTTAAAATAATTAGCGGAATGAAGTTAACGGTCAGTGGTATTCTGTATACTTTTTTTAAGGTTAAATTTAACCAACATCGTTTAGAGGCGACTTTGTACCTGCCACTACAATTTAACGGTACCGTTAAAGAGGCAAAAACGCCATATTTTATTTTTGGTTCATAAAATTTTGTATAATATCATTCAGTAAATGGCACTTTATTTAAGAAACTGGCAGGACCATTCAAAATACAGAAACAAAATATTTAATCTAAATTTTGAATTGATTTGCCAACCGAAAAATTTGTATTTGCATAACTCCGAAGCCAACATAATACTTACTTCAGAAATTTTTTGACTTTTCACTAGAATAAAATGTTTGTCAATGAGTTTGAGATTCTTTTGACGACCCATTTTCTCATTGTTATCCAGTAATTATTTTTCCACCTTCAAATAATCGTGATCATAACCTCAAATAGAAGCGCGGGTCCTGTTTGACGATAATTTTATGCGGTAGGTATCCAATTTTATCTGCGTGTATCATATATTTTGTGATACTCTACTAAGTACTCTACTCATTGTCTTAACTACTCTCATTCAAAGACTTCCCTGCTCTCATTAGGTTTGTTTTTAATTTGACCTTGAGCATATAAGGGAAAGAAATAACCGATCGTTAAAAACCATGACTTTAACAGGCCCGTTAAATGATCGCATACAGAATAGAAAAATCAGTTATTATTTTTAGCACTCCATTAAAATTAAAATTTTAGCAGGTCGTTTATTTTTAACCAAAAAGTTACAGAATAGACCTGTTTAACAGGTCCGTTAAATGGTCGCTTACAGAATAGAAAAATCAGTTATTATTTTTAGCATTCCGTTAAAATTAAAATTTTAGCAGGGCATTTATTTTTAACCAAAAAATTACAGAATAGACCTGTTTATCTGTTAAGATCCTGTTGTTTGTGGCGCTTTATTTAAAAATTAGTTATAGGGTATCTCATACATAATTAAGTATGTACACCAAGTGCTTGCAAATCAGTTGAATATAAACTGTGTATCCTACATGTGAGTTGAATTATTTTAATAAGAATTCATATCCACTCTCTTATTTAGTAAATGAATCTTTCAAATCTGGTCAATATCCCGATTCTTTAAAATTATCCGAGTCTGTACCAGTATTCAAAAACAAAGGATCTATTAAAGAGATGAGCAATAATAGAAACATATGCCTACAGAGCCAGTTAGCAAAAATTTTTGATATCAGTTATAACAATAGATTAAGTAATTTTCTCGAGTCAAATAACCTATTAGCTTCATTTCAAAATGGTTTCAGAAAAAATAAATCAACATCCACCGCCATCTCGGAGGTCTGCAACTTTATTTATGAATCACTAAATAATAAAACATATCCAATAGTACTATTTTTCGACCTAAGTCGTGCATTTGATACAGTTGATCATAAACTGCTTTTAGAAAAATTGGCCAGAATTGGGGTGCGTGGTGTCGCCAATGAATGGGTGTCCAATTATTTAAGTAAGAGAAAGCAGATTGTAGTTATTGATAATGTTAAATCTGACCCAAAGGATGTAAGGGTGGGAGTACCACAAGGTTCGATCTTAGGTCTTCTATTTTTTATAATATTTATGAATGATATATCTCAATCATGCATCAGTCCTAATTTGAAAGTACTATATGCAGATGACAGTAACTTTTGTATAACAGATGAAACTCGATTTAGCTGTTGAAAAGGCCAATAACTGTGCCGATGAATTTCATAAATTTTGTGTAAGCCATGGTTTGTTAGTTAATATAAGTAAAACCATATATATGTCATTTTTACCAAAAACCGCAAACCACGACTGTAGTGCTCTTATAAAAATGAATCATCAATCTATTGAGCATGTAGATTTCACAAAGTTCTTAGGGGTGACCTTAGATCAAAAAATGATCTGGGAAAAACACATTAACTCTACAATTTATAAATTAGGTGCAACCTGCTTTTTGATAAGGCAGCTACGTAATACTGTTACGGCAGAAATATTAAGATTGGCATATTTTGGCCTTGTACAATCAATTTTGTCATATGGACTTATATTCTGGGGCTCCTCAGCCCATTTTGAGAAGGTATTTATAATGCAAAAAAAAATTATACGCTGTATGGTCAGAGTACATCCCCAAACACATTGCAGAGAAATGTTTAAAAATTCCAGAATTCTCACTATTCCATCCCTGTACATTTATTTGTTGATCTTAAATACAAAGAAGCATGCACATTTATTAATTAGAAATAAGTCAGTACATACCCACGACACACGCAATAAAAATAATCTATATCTACAATTTTCGAGACTTTCTGTTGGACAAAATTCTCACATATACCAAGGTATTATCTGCTATAATAAGTTCATATCTCTGTTTGGAGTAATTAGTAACTTTAATAAATTTAAATCAACACTACACAACTATTTGTTAAATATGGCATTCTACTCTCTTGCCGAATATTTGGAAATGCAATGATATTCAACATTTCTTGTTCGTTATATGTGTTCATAATTGTTGTCTTATTATCTTATACAATTATCTATTTTAGTCAATGACTTATTATATACAATTACTTATTCATATTTTTTATTTCTATACTATATTTGTACTTATTTATGTTTGTTTCTAAATTTTGGACTCGTCCGATAAATTTTATACTACATCATTGTGTGTGAAATTTTATGTGATGAATAAATCATTATTATTATCATTATTATTATTATTATAGTTTTTGAAATATTATCAAACTTTACAAAAGGAAGTAAATTATAAACAAAATACTTTTTCCACGGCTGTTATAAAACCACTTCAATTCACTATTTTTGTATGCAAGAACATAGGTTTATAATAAAATAAAAAAAACTAAAAACTGTGAAAAGAAGTGCCATTATTTTATTCTGGCGTATATCAGAATCGTAAGAATACATTGAAAACAATTGAAATTGTCCCGCTATCTTTGCTTTGGAAACGTTAAATTTAGGTTTAGCACCTATTGTACACAAGAATACCATAGCAATGAAGAATTTTCCAGAAAAATATGTCCAAGGGGATATTCAAGAGCAAACAAATCGTCGACGACGATGAAAGTATAGTTTAATATTGTATTATTTAAATTATCTTTTTTTCACTGCAATATACAGATATAAGAAATTTTCAATATTTATTTATATATAAGATCTGTTGAACATTTGTCCCAAAATCCATGCACCGTTTGTTCCATATTACTCCATTATCATGATGGTTTTCAGGTGAAAGCGGCAATCCTAGAGCAACAAACTTTTTAAAGTACATAAGAATATTTTATTATTTCATCACTTTTATATTTTCTGTTTCTATTTCTGGAATGTATCACTACCTCCAGATCTCTGATGATGAGGAAAAGCGAGTTATTATAATGCAAAGTCAAGTACAAAACTTCGTAAAACTTCATTTTATTGTTTTCATCATAATGTTTATAGTTTTATAGTCCTATATAGTATAGGCCACTTCAAATTTACTATTGTCCACTTTATACTTTAAAAGTGAATAAATTCATTGTATCTTTTTTTAGGAGGAAACAGAAAGTGATGAAGTTGATATGGAAAATGGGGAAGAAGAAATTGATGACGATGACGATGAAAAAGAAGAGGAGGAGGAAGACGAAGACGAAATTGACGATGAGGAAGAAGAAGCAGAAGAAGGGGAAAGTGAAGAAGAAGACAGCTCTTTAAAAGTGGAAAATTTAAATGATTTATCTGATGGTGATTCCGATGAGCAAGATGAATTTGACTCTGAAAAAGAAGAGAACAGCGATAAAGAAGATTCAGAAGATGATTTGCTCCCAATTGAAAAACAAAACATAAAACTCAAGAAGAAGCAAACTAAAGATCGAAAACTTGCAGAGGAAGAAATGCAGTTGAATATAGCAAATCAGGAAGTATTCCAATTCCCGACGAAAGAATCTGAGGCTGAAATGCAGAGTTTACAAGATGTCCAACAACGCATTCGAGAAGTTATAGCAGTATTAACAGACTTTAGCAAGCTTAGAGATAAGACTCACTCACGCTCTGAGTATCTGGATATACTAAAAAAGGATTTGTGCACTTATTATAGCTATAATGAATTTTTAATGGAGAAATTCATGCAACTCTTTCCACTTTCTGAGCTACTAGAATTTCTTGAAGCAAGCGAAGTACAACGCCCCCTAACTATAAGGACAAATAGCCTTAAGACACGTAGAAGAGATCTAGCACAGGCTTTAATAAACAGAGGTGTTAACTTGGATCCTATTGGTAAATGGAGCAAGGTAGGCTTGGTTGTTTACTCAGCCCAAGTCCCAATGGGTGCGACTCCGGAATATCTCGCGGGTCACTATATTATCCAAGGAGCTTCAAGTCTTTTGCCTGTTATGTCGTTGGCGCCTAAGGAAAACGAGAGGATATTGGATATGTCTGCAGCTCCAGGAGGCAAGGCATCACACATTGCTGCTGTGATGAAAAATACAGGTGTATTATTTGCCAACGATATCAATAAAGATCGTATTAAAGCTGTTGTTGGCAACTTTCATCGTTTGGGGGTAGTTAATTCTGTCATTACCGCCATGGATGGGCGTAAGTTTCCAAGTGTGATCACAGGCTTTGATAGAGTTTTACTCGACGCACCTTGCACAGGCACCGGGGTTGTTGCTAAGGATCAAAGCGTTAAGACTAGCAAGGACGAACAGGATATCCAAAGGTGTTATAACTTGCAACGTCAGTTGCTGTTGGCCGCTATAGACTGTGTTAATGCTAAATCTGCAACTGGAGGTTATATTGTATACTCGACTTGCTCTGTGTTGCCAGAGGAGAACGAGTGGGTCATTGATTTTGCTTTAAAGAAACGTAATGTCAAGTTGGTGGATACTGGGCTTGAGTTTGGAACTGAAGGCTTCACAAATTATCGTCAGTATAGGTTTCACCCAACTTTAAAACTAACAAAACGGTTCTATCCTCATACGCATAATATGGACGGATTTTTTGTAGCTAAATTGAAAAAATTCAGCAATCTTATACCTAAATCTGATGACAAGGATGATGTTGTGGAGGAAAATGGGGAAAATGAGAAAGAGGTACGACCTGAAGAAAAGAAAACTGAAGGACCTGTTCAGAGAAAACAGCAAGGTAATAAGACTTTTATTAAAAATAAGGCAGACCAACACAAAGATGTGAAATATAAAGAAGGGAATGTGATCCAAAAGAAAAGTAAAATGGCGAGTAGTAGCCGTCTTACGGATACTTCACAAAGGAAACAAAAACGTAAACTGAATGACAATAAAACTGCTGAAGAAAAACAATCGACAAAAAAATTTAGTTCAAATGTGATAAAAGGGGACAAATTTAAGAAAAATGAAAACATAATTAGTAAAAACCAAAAAAAAATTAAAAAGAAGAAAAGTACGCCTGAGAGTACACCAGATAAGCCACCCCAAAACAAAAAGTTAAAACTGAAAAATAGCCGTAAAAGTGAAAGTGCAAAATCTGAAAATTCTAGGGAAGTAAATGTGCAGAGGATAAATAAAAAAAATTCAGTTAGTACAAAAAAAGTTACTCTGGAAGATGTTCCAAAAGAAGTGAGTATGAAATTGAATAAGAAAATAAAGAAAAGCAAAAAGAAGCAGTTAGGACAGTTGAAACGAAATAAAAACAAAAAATAATGTGGGTATGTTAATAATTTGTATTTTTGTTATTTACTTAAGTTGACTATATATTGTTTTTGTAAGCCTCAAATACAATTAGTTGGATTAAACTATTTCTTATTTTGTTCAGCTTCAGTTGTTTAATTCGTATGATGAATACCAGTATTTGAAGATATATATTGGGTGGTATATAGGGTGACTCGTTAAGAAGGGCCAATTTCTAAATTTGAGATACTAGAGACCAACATATGAGTATAATTCTTTTTAGCTACCCAGGCGCCGTGGGCACCTGGGCGGTCATCACTTTCACTACCTGGTGACACATTGCTTCACGGGGGTTACCTCCCTTATCTTTCCAAGCTGTAAAGTAGTATTATTATGAGAAGATGCTCGCAAAAAATAATGCGCAGAAACTAGTTTGTGTGCTTCCATTGTTCTAAGCCAATGAGAGCGAATTGCGTCATATTTGACGTCGAAGCCAGTGGCACCGTCAACCTGCTGTCACAGGATCTATGCTGCGATATACTTGTTGTGTTCGCCGTTTCTGATTGAATTAAGTGATATAACCTTATTTTCAGTGAAGAATGTCTTCATCGTAAACACCAGAGTGTGACAAGCTTTAATATTCTACATTACACAGCTCTTCGACCTCGAAAATTTGATTACAATTATTATATATCCTTCTACCCCAGATGATGTGTCACTGGTAAAAATATTCGCGCACGTTAGCTCCGCCCCGAGCATCTTCTCATAATAATACTACTCTACCAACTCTGCATTTGGGTATGCTTGGGTTGGCCAGATATGACTGATGAAATCAAATTTGATAAAGTTTAGGGTTTACTGTTGAACAATTATAAGACAAGAAAATGGAAATTATTAGCATGAAGATTAATGTATGCCCTTAACACTTTCATTCCGGCATTGGTTTTTACACGTCGAGCGCACTGTGTGACAGCGAGAGGCGCTTGAGGAACAACTCAAATGAGTCTTTGACAATTTAATAAAGATAGTTACTGACATATGTCCAGCATCTAAGATTTCAGCATAAAAATTAGCTGCCTATTGGTCTCTGTAAAGAAGATATTTACACTTTTTGCCACAATGTACTTCTGTGTGTATTTTAACTTGATAATGTGTTTGCTAATGAGAAAAACAATTTTTAAGTAAACGGTTGTCACCCCCATATTTTTCCTACTAGAAATAAGAGGCTTGAAATTACGCATATAAGCTCTGTAGGTGAAGAATAACATTAGGTTGAAATACTTAAAAAGATACTGGAGCACTTCTCACTTGCTTATCCGGCTATACCCTTTGCAGGACCTTTAAATCTGGTATATTTTCAGTGTAAAAGATAAAATTAAAACCACAACATTAAATTAATAATTTATTTTTTAACAATAAACTTTGCATAGCAGTCTTTATCAACATTAAATTCTAGCTTTTCCAATTTCAATCCCTCTATTTTATCATCGATACTTTTTCCAAATGCCTCCAATTCCTTTTGTCGATTATCCAACACAAACAACTGATTTTCAAAAAAGAGAAGAGAATTTTCTTTGGAAACATTCCGTATCAAATCTTTATTGAAAAATTTCAAGTACGGACATCCGAAATAAACCAAATCAAAAAAATTTTCATATTTTTCTTTATACCTCATACCATCAAGAGTTGATATAGATAAAAAATTAATGCTATCTTCTAAATCTATACATTTTTTAGCAGCATTTGGTATGATGTCTGCTGCCTTAACATCCACCACCAGTTTTTCTTCCTTCATAAAGACAGGTCCTAGCTTCACGTCCGTTGTTATTTGGTGGACGTACTCCTCCTTGTTTGCTATTTCGTAGAAAATTTGTTTCAGGTTCCTCTCTGTAACATCAGTAGCCCTGTAAGAATTCTGTCCATTTGTTGATTTCAGAAATGTTTCATCTTCACAGTCTAAACCAAAACTTACATAAGGACCTGTCTGCATGTCCCCCAAATAGCCATAGTGTGCCAATTTTTCGCCATTAGGAAAAACCGCACAGACTAAAGAACGATTGGGTCTTGAAACTTCTGATTCGAGCCACGAAAAAGCAACGCCATTCATTCGAAAATTTTTGTATTCTTGGTTACAAACTTGCCTGCCACCTATCACACGATATCTCATGTGTAAGTCCCAGTCGAAAGCCCCAACTTTAGAGTCGTATCGAACACCCAACATCTTTCTTAATCGTCGATCCCAGCTATCGCAAATGTTAAAATCATCTTGACTACACCAAAATTTGATCAAGTTTTCCAAGTAATCTCGTTCTTTATATTTAATATCTAGAGTAATAAAGCTCATAATCTTGCTTAAATAGTCGTAGTCTGTCACCATTTTCACCATGTTGGTAGCCAGTGAAGTTAAATATTTAGCTACTGAAGGTCTTACCAAGGTGTTGCCATACAATTCCATGAATATCTTCGTTTTTCTGTCTAGTCCTAACACATGTTGAGGCTGTAGGGCCACATTGAGCAACAGTAATTGTCTGGCAATATTTTCCACACAAGCATCTATCAGGTAAAAGTTTATTTTGCATTTTTCATGTCGATATTTTCTTGCTTCAGTTAGCAGGACATGTCGGCAATCAGCACCACCAATTATGAGGATGTTAAGTTCTTCGGGAAGATTTTTTTTTATTAGTTTATATTCTTTTAATAAGTCTAGGGCTGGTGTTAGTCCCCAAAACATCTTTTATCTTAGAGAAATTATGTGTTTTGTGTTTACTAGTGTTGCAAACTTATATTGATGTAACATTTATTGTAACCATAGAAACATGATAATGTCTACTTTTTAAAAAGAACTGCCAATATAATCCAGCCACTTGTGAAATATTATTTGTTATAGTCTGTTTTTAAACCAGGAGGAGTAAACATGAAAGTTCCATTCACACCATAAAAGTAACTAGAAAATACACTAAAACCTTTTTGGCCTTTTGGGCAACCAACAATACACAACTTTAGTGATTTTGTGTGTATTTTATTACATTATATAATGCATCGACCTCTATTTGACCTCTAGATATTTTGTATAGCATCCATACCATTTACTCAATATAAAGGCACCAAGTAATTTGCCACTTTTACCTTCAGATTTATACAAAGGGATTAAAAACTGATATATAATGTGCAAACGATAAAATTATAACCAAATAATTGATGACAAAATAAATTTTTTTATAATATGTCAAAATTTACGACTATTGTCTTGTGTAAAACTGGCGAGGGCTTGTCCAATCGCAGATGTATGATTTAGCGTGTTAAATTTAAAACGCTCCTCCTGGTTTAAAAACAGACTATAGTAACAGCACAGAAGATGAATTCCCTTCTTCTGTGGTAATAGGTAATAAATAATACAATATACAATGTGTCTACGGATTGAATTTGGAAAAGGAGAAACTTTATATTTGTAAATCTATGAAGAGATGTAATTCTTTATAAGAATGCCTGCTTTTAATTATTCTAAGAGTCAGTGACACGCAAAAGTATCTTGCATGTAAATTGATAGTCATTCTTATAAGCCGATTCAGAAAGGTGTCGAGATACCCTGTTGAAAATTATAGTGTTCCCTATCAGCGTTTCCTTGTAGTAGGAATTATTTGAAAATCAACTTTTTACACAAATGCCAACTGATTTGTGAAATATTTTCAAGTAAGGAAATATAAGAACTTCAGTAAAATTGGCTGCTTCTTATATAATCTAGGAAGTGACGTACAAAATCGACGACGAAAGGTTACCGTCTGTCACTCAGTGATCGAAGAGGACATATAACTACGAAATTTTTTTCTCTGAAAATTTTACAAGTCACTTTTTTAGCCAATCAAAAGTTTGTTTTTGTGCTGTTACCATGGCAACCGAAAAAATTTCTGGAAATTTTCATCCTCCAGGGTACCCTGAACGAAATTAATAAGTAGAAATTTTTCTGTCAAATTATTGGCATATGATCATATTTGACATTTGCTATTAGATAAAAATGGAATTTTATTTTTCATATTAAACGAGAAATATGATTGGTTAAACTGTCAATGAAATAATGATAAATAAATAATGACGTTTTCTTTCAAAGCCATCTCTGTCATGTTATACTGAGCTGAAACTGTGCTACTGTAGGTGTATAAAACATGAAAATATATAAAGAAAACAATGTTCCACCTATTTTAGTGGATAAAACTTTTTCCATAGCACACAAATAGAGTCGTCCTAAACAATTTTCAGTAATATTTTGAAACTAAATTGAGTGGAAAAGATATTATTTATGTACTATATACAGACTGTCTATTTTACGAGGGCCACACCAAATATCTCGCTTAATATCTATTGTAGAAGAATAAAGTTTTAGAAACAGTTATCCCATTTTTTGTGAGCTATATTTCAGTAAAAAGAAATTTGAAATCCATAGCCTACTTTATGAGATATATTACAAAAACCTGAAAAATAGGAAAACCACAAACGGTTATAGCTTCCTTATTTGAGGAGATACGAAAAAAGTTAAAGGAATGAAAGTTGACGGCAAAGACAATAAGAATAATAACGTGTAACAAAAAAATCGAAAAATGCAGTTGGCTTTGACATACGCTATTGTGCAAAAATGAAAAATACATATCTCAAAGTAGGCCATGACGCCATTAATTCCGTTATTTTTTTCTCATTCCAACGATATAAAACATGTCACAGAAATTTTAACCGATAGTGTCAATATTTAATATTTTACGAATACCACAATTCATATAATTGAATCGTAACAATCAGCTGTGCCATAATAGTAAAAATTCACTTTATAATAATTATAATTCCGTAATTATTTATTACAATTTAATACAAACCAATAAATATCTCATAAATAAAAATACAAGTACAAAACGAACATCCAAAGAAAAAAACGAAAAACTATGTATAACAGTACTACCTACTACTATATTGAAAAGAAATTGTGTGTATTTATTTTTCTAACTACAAATGCTCAAATTGTGCACCATGCATTCTGACACATAAACGTGCTCTACGAGACACGTCACGCATTACATTTTGGAGCATTTCAGGAGTAATTGCCTCACATGCGTTTCGAATTCTGGTTTTGATGTCCTCAATATTTTCAGGGGCAGTTTGAAATACCTTGTCTTTAATGTAACCCCAGACGAAAAAATCCAAGGGAGTAATATCTGGTGATCGAGCTGGCTATAGAATGGGTCCATAGGTGCCTATCCAGCTATCTGGCATAACTTGATTTAAATAATTTGTACATATTACAGCAGTGTGAGGTGGAGCCCCATCTTGTTGAAAATATGAATAATTTAATCTTTCTGCCACTGTTAATTCATAAAGAAAATCTTGAAATTCGTTTTGCAGGAAATTAAGGTATCTACGAGCGGTTAATTTGCCATCATAAAAATAAGGTCCAATTACTTTAGTCCCTAAAAGACCCAACCAAACATTCGTAGAAAATCTTTCTTGGAAAGCAGTCTCTCTGCACCAATGTGTATTTTCTCGTGTTCACTTATAATGCATATTTCTATTGAAAAATCCATTATTAGAAAAATTTGATTTGTCCGACCAAAGAATTTTGCTACATATCAGCGCGTCATTCCTTTTCTTATTTAATAACCATCTACAAAATCTTACTCTCCTTGGCTTAACTTCCTCATTTAAATGTTGAACTTTCCTCATTTTGTAGCATCGAAATCCGTTTTTTTTTCAATATTTTTCTTGCACTGTCTTTTTTTATGCGACAGTTTCTCTGAATTTGTCTCAAAGAGGTTTCCTCATTTTGGTTAACATAATTCATTACTCTATTCACTTTTCTTACATTATCCGCAACATGCGCTCGCCTTACTACTTTTTTTGAAAATGAACCGTGCGTTTTTAGATTTTGAACTAACTTCCTAAACATAGTTCGATTTGGCTGCGGAGCATCTGGAAATCTATCTCCGTAAACCGTGACTGCCATCTCAGCGTCAAAATTGCACTGACAATAAAGCTAATCATATCGAATTTGTTATTATTGGTGTACACCATAATTACTGATATAAAATTTGTCTTAGAACTCGACAACGCAACATACAACAGTGACAATCTGTCAAATTTATTAATAACTGTATACATTGTTTTTCACTAATTATGGCACAGCTGATTGTTACGATTCAATTATATGAATTGTGGTATTCGTAAAATATTAAATATTGACACTATCGGTTAAAATTTCTGTGACATGTTTTATATCGTTGGAATGAGAAAAAAATAACGGAATTAATGGCGTCATGGCCTACTTTGAGATATGTATTTTTCATTTTTGCACAATAGCGTATGTCAAAGCCAACTGCATTTTTCGATTTTTTTGTTACACGTTATTATTCTTATTGTCTTTGCCATCAACTTTCATTCCTTTAACTTTTTTCGTATCTCCTCAAATAAGGAAGCTATAACCGTTTGTGGTTTTCTTATTTTTCAGGTTTTTGTAATATATCTCATAAAGTAGGCTATGGATTTCAAATTTCTTTTTACTGAAATATAGCTCACAAAAAATGGGAAAACTGTTTCTAAAACTTTATTCTTCTACAATAGATATTAAGCGAGATATTTGGTGTGGCCCTCGTAAAATAGACAATCTGTATATAGGTATTCCATTTTCACATAACTTATAATTTTAACTTTTGACACAACAACACTACTTACTAAGCCGATGCGTTTCTGTCATTTTGTCAACAAGACATATTCATATTTCATGGCCTATTAATTTTATACCTTGTTATGTCTTAGAATAATCTTAATGTCAGTTGAAATTAAAGTTTATTTAATTTATTTTTGAATGAAATTTTCTTACCGCTGCGCGACTAGGGATAATTTTCAAGAAATTCATGTACTTTAAAAATTTCCAGCAATAATTCAAGCACTTGGGAGATTACAAATGAAAATTTTTGGTAAGGTGGGATGAATGATTATCGATATCTGTCCTCATAGGTCGTTAGTATATGTACTTGACATACCCTAGTTACACTGGCAGACGAAAATTCCACTCGGTGTGCGGTAGAGGGAAATTAAAAAAAAATTCTCTTTTTAAAAGTCTCGCACACTGAGCGAAATTTTCGTCTGCCAGTGTAACTGCGGTATGCCAAGTACATATACTAACTATCTGTGAGGACAGATATCGATAACCATTCGTTAAAAAAAAATGCCCCCCCCCCCTCCATACCAAAAATGTTCAGAGAGAAAAAAATTTCGTAGTTATATGTTCTCTTCGATCACTGAGTGGCAAACGGTAACCTTTCGTCGTCGATTTTGCATGCCATTTCCCTAAGTAATACAGGAGTGAAATTATGTCATACTCCAACCACTTGAAATTGGTGTATTATTGTCGGATTTATTATCATCGTATGCCAAATCAAGCCCCTGCTCGATTGGCTAACTCTAACGATTACCATCACATATACATATATATGCATTATTTGGGTGGGATATATAAATAAAACAAAATAGGTAATAATCATTTATTAGGCAGTGTATATCATCATAACACTATATGTACATCCATCTGACTTTTTCTTAGAAAACTTCGCAAGTGAACGTCTTTGCATATGAGTACTTTAAAAATCTTTCCTTAATATTACCCTGGAATCCTATACCCTTCTACAGAATAAATAACATACATAAATTTATTAAATATTAGTTTTTTCATAAGATATTCGTTATAATATAAACATAACACTTTCATTTTGTAGTAAGGGTATAAGATTTTAATAAATAATACAACAATGAGCAAATTTTTAACATTTTTTTCTTCATATGAAGTTAAGAGACTTTGATTTGTGCTAAAATGAAAACAGTTGTGCTTGGTAGTTTGAGTATTATGTAGCTATTGTGAATTTCATCTGATTTTGGCACATATTCAGTAAATCCCTAAACAAAAATTAAAACGAATATATTGAACAGCAAGTTTCTAAGCTACACAATTATTCTTGGTTCAGAAATCAATTTATTATTTCCTAAGGATTTTTTCGCTGGCGTTACATTTGAGCATAGAGGACAACAAATCCGTGAAAATACTGATATTAATAATCTTGGTAGGTACTAGTATCACGAATATAAGTAGTGAGATAGATAGAAGTAAAAGTGAGAAGCATTTATATTTCTAGATCTGGAGAATATCGAAAACAAATTTCTACAATTAATTTTATTATTCAAAATAATAAAAAATTAGATGCTTGGTACTCTTTGGGAACATTTATGCACTCCCTAAAGAAATTCCTGTGTGGTATTATTTGGTGGAATTATATACGCTTATTCTTCAAAATTATGCAGGAATTGACACCTGGGGCTACTCCAGCATTGCCTTCCACCGGACTGTCTTATCTTTTGGCCATATTAACCGGAGAAAGGACAATATCTACAACGGTGGATAGTTCATAGAAAACCAAAGGGGTATGATTGCACTTTTCAAAACGATGAGCCTGATGTTACCAAGGAGCTATGGGAAAGAGGTTTGGTGAGGCCGTGCGCCGCGATAGATGATGTGAGGCTGTCGGTTGTACTATAGAGCTAAGGAGGGCCAGTTGAAACATTACATGATTCACAATATGTCTAGTAAGACGTGAATACAAATAGTTTAGAAATATCAAAGATGGAAAGGATGAAAGTACAAAGAATTTAATAGATTATGGAGGATGACATAATAATAACATACTAGAAATGAAAATACTGATATGGTGTGGTAATCTGAGTGGAAGGGGGTCCAGAAAGTGTAACAGAGTGTGACAAGATGGGAGGAGGGGGTGAAACTTTTGTGACATCACATTATTTACATCTATATGTAGCAATTAATTGAAATTCAAAAAAAATACAAAAATCAGAAAATTCTACCCCAAAATTTAATGTTGTAAAATATATGATTTCACAACGGGGGGAGGGGTTGACTCGAATGTGACAACCTGTGAAATCTGGTGGTATTTAATAGATTGCCCTATATGGGAATTGAATTTACCAATCATTTTGCAACAAGGCAAACCAAAAATTGGAAAGAGAAGAGAAGAGAAATTTATAAAAGTTATAGATTTGTACAAAATTCTGCCAAGTTATTTCATTTTTATTTCGTTTGCCCTAGAAGGCATTTTAGCTCCTGCACAATAGTTATAGTTGCCATTGCCTACTCTTAAATTGTTGTATTTGTGTAATTTGATAAGCTATAATTACAATGCCAATCATTCAGAGGTCGTCTACACGAACAAATTTCTCTATTGGTTAGGTAGGTGGTGGCTAAAAAGATAATTGATCCGATCCGATCATTATCCATAAGAATAAGTAATGTAGTTTGAGTGTCGGTGAAGTGGAAAATCCATAACAAACGTCTGGGTAGCGCCGATTTTTCGTAAAAACATTTTCAAAATTGCAAAAAAGAAAAACTAAAGTTAAGTACTCATATCTGGATCTTCACGCTTAAAATGTAGGCAGAGATCCAGATCTCTGTATTTTCAGTGAGAGTAATAATAAACATATAAATAAAACAAACTCTGTGAAATTATGTGCTCATTATACTTTCCTTAATTCTGTTTACTGTGATCCCATGAATATGAAAATATCAAAGGCAGACTCACACTTCTCTGACTGTGCACTGAACAGAGGATTCATGAGTATTTAAAGAAAATGTTTCGATGCATTTAATTACGAAGGCATTGAGTGATATATTTAAAATAATAATTATAATTTATTAAATAATAACAAAACCTCTGAAGTAGTTTCAACAAACACCAAAACTATTGAATGCAACATTTGAATACCAACACTTGACGTGCGTTTCTTTAACCAATAATTAAAACCATTTTTAATCATCTCTTTAACGTGTGGTTCACAAAGTGTCCATTAAGTGTTCTGTTCAAGAGTTTTGATGTTTGTAGAAATTACGTCTCCAAAGGTAGCTCCACACTGAAGGTTTCTGTGTTCTGTAGGACTAAGAGCACAATAATAATCATAATTACGTAATGATAATCGTAATAAAAATTATAAAGTATAATTACGTAATTTTGGATTGTAAATAATATGAGTACGGGGAGAGGGACATAAAGAAATAATAGGTATAATTATATTATCTTTTTAAACTATCATTATATTAATAAATCTCAAAAAATATGCATATTAATGCAAATACCAATTAGTATAATACAATTTTATATCTAAAAACAAATACTTCAAATGGTCTGCCTCTAAAAAATACGCGCTGAGGACGTCTGCTTTAGCTATTATCTTGTTTTTATAGGTAATTGAACCATTGGGTCAAAAGATAGGCGTGAGCACATAATTTACTACTCCAATTTTTTTTTTAACAAGTATCGGCATTTAAATTCCCAGCAACACCACGCTGGCGGAGGTTGTTTCTATTGGTTTTTACAGTCTAGAAAATAAAATAATTTTATTTTTATATGTTATGAAATTGCAAACAAAAATTAATTACTATTTAATGAAGGAGGAGTAAGCACGTCTTATATATTTCTATGAGTGCTATATTTCAATAAACAATTTGGATCAAGATGCAGACGTAAGTACGTAACATAGGGAAGTCTTTTTTTCTTAACAATTTTAGTGGGCTGATAATTAAAAAATCACAGGGGTCATGATGGCAGAGATTATCATAACTGTTCTCTATGGTTAGAACTTTATAATTAATAAGTCTGCCATGTGAGCAGATGATTTAAGAATTTATGCCACCAGCTTCCTAGCTATATTACTCGTACGCATGGCAAAAGTTTCTTTGCTGAATCTATTCGCAGTGACATGATTAGGATGTGGGCAGAGTGGGCCATAGTCCACCTAAAACTAGCTCAGCCTACCCTGTCTTACTCCCCGATAAATTAATACTAAAATAAGTAAAGTAATCAACATTAAAAAATGATATATGTAAATCATCTTGTGATTTTATTAACACACTAGATCATTTATCGAAATATAAGAGCCATTCCTGAACTATAGTAGGTACGCAATTTCTTGAGACGGTCAATGGCCAGTGCTTGCATCATAATTTGACAACTTCTAAATTGCATCCCCAATGCTGGCCCATCCAATCAAAAAAATTTCGTGATGTCACTGGATCTGTTTGGACAGAAGGTTTATAGAATTACTATTTCATACTGGTTCCACATACAATTTAAAAGAAAGCGAATTTAATAGGTAATACATATCTCCTTTAATAAATAACAAATACCGGTGATGAACATATCTTATGGTTGTCGTTCTAAGCTCAAATGTATTTCCATTACATGAAATAATCAATTTTACACCGGGACTTAGGTCAATATGGACGTTATAATTGACATTCAAATACTAATAAAATGAAAATTTACGTCGAAATGATCTAAAAAAAGCAAAAAGTTGAATGTGTGTATGAAATTAATGATGGCATCCTTTTTATTAATTTATTTATTTTTGAAAGTTGCAACAAAGTCTATTTTTGGTAACTGTATATATTTTTACCATACACTCTTATATACACTTGCACACTACTTGCGCTGGACTATGTTCATATGTTCTCTTAAAACTGCAGACTTTCTATAATATGAGCATTTAGAATTGTTTTTGTCGTGGTGAGTGTCAATATTGTCTTTTGCAATACAACGGCGGCGTCTCGAATCACAGAATTAACAGTACTCGTAATGTGAGTATTAAATTTAAAAACATTATTTCTCAAGTCAAATTATAGTGAACTAATTATTAAGAAATTTTTATTTATTTCTACGAGTAATATAGTCTGTAGAACAAATACAGGCGGGGTACCCGAGAATAATTTATACAAGCACTTTTTCTTCTATGTAGGGGGAGGGGATAGTAACTGATTCTAGGGTAAAACGAACAGAAACAGAAATAGAGGAAAAAAATCTATTTCTTCCGCACCATATTTCCAATATAGCGCAACGATATTTTTGTGAAAAACTTGCATTAATGATTATGGCAATCGCCGCGTTATAAAAAAGAAAACATTCTTGTAGGAATTATTCACGGACCAAATTACAGCTTGACTGTATTAGAGTGACAATACATATGCACATTTATGCTTTTCAGTAAGAATATTCTTTCTAGTTAGTAAATAGGTAAAAGTTAAAAAGGTTTTTGATTTCTAAGTTGGTATTGAAGTATCTTTAAAAACCCATTAATGAAGTTAAATTACTATTAAAAATATACTTTTTCAATGCATGCTAATGAAGCAATTCAATATGAACCATAGTTTTAGTAATAACACAGAAGTATATCAAAGACGATGTACTGTACCAGAAGACATTTTGAAGAAGCTAGTGCCTCTAAACATCTGTTACCTAAGAAATAATAAATGTTTAATACATAATAAATAGCACAAAATGCTATATTTAAATATAATGAAATCTAGTGCTAAAAAAAAACAAAGTTAATAGTTAATGTTCCTATATATTAGTAACTAGAAGAAAACGCGTCTTAATTTCAGTACCATTATCAGAAATACCCTAAATAATTAAAATAATTAAAATCTAAACTTTTATACAACAACCGTAATACCAGTATAAAACTGAACTCCAGTTATTAATGAAATACCAAAGTTACCGTTGCACAGTGCAATAGTTCAAAATGAAGATTCAGACTATTCTGAAAATTGGGATGCTTACCTTCAGTGTATATTTGCCATGACAGGAAAAACGTTTAAACATTCTAGCAGTGTTGGGATAAATTAGGGGGTGGAGGGTATATTTAAAATATACACTAAGCGTTAAAACTTGGAACTGTTAAATGTGCGACGAGAAAAACAGTAAAAATATGTTTAAAATTCTAGTTACTTAGAAGGTGAAATTGATACGAAGGGGATGAATGTGAAATATATATTAAGAGTTGAAATCAGAATTTTTATAAAATGCGTCATGAGAAAAATAGTAAAAAATCTAGAAGCTTCAGGGGTGAATTTAGGGGGCCTTAAAGAAACTGTACTTCAATTATCTGTCTTTTAGGAAGGTTTCACATCAATCCTTATATACATATATGTTATTCTAAAGCCTGTGCTTCAAAACATTGGCATATTTAAAATAACACAGGCCTTAATAGACATTGATAATAGTTATTGGTGATAATCTCATTGTTAACTATACCTAGATATATATTCGGTACTATTGTATAAAATTCATGTGCCCATTTTTGATCTGTTTTTGTGGTTGAAGTTGAATTATTTTTTGGCAATTTCCTAAATTCGACCCTAAAACTGTTTAAAATATATTATGCCTTTCTCTTAATGTGTTTTATAAGAATCCAAAGTTTCAACCTTTAACGTTAATAATATTAACGTATAATTTTATGTTCATTCCCTATACTACAAACTGAAGGCATATCGAACTTTTCAGGATTTTCACTGTCATAAATCCTCACTTTGAGCCACAGTGTATCGGTGGTAAACTTGTAATAAAACGTGAAATTTGGTATGTTAACGTGCAGTGTTTATGTAATATTTGAATGCTGCTTCGATCCCATATCACACGATGAATTAAAATGTTTGTATTGAAATATAACCTGATGTAAGTTATACTTCAATACAAACATTTTATTTCCAAACTTTAACAACTTCCTGTATTTGGTGACTCAACAACAATTTGAAAATATATTGCATAGTTCACTCCATATTTATACTGCACATAAAAAACTCAAGGCTGCCGACCGAGCTAATATAAAGGGAGATCGGGGCACGCTTTATTTTTCTACACTATATTAAATAATAAATATAATGTATTACTTAATAGATAAAACATAATTACTTTTATGTAAAGTATGTTCTGGCATGGTTAAGATAAGAAACAAACGGAAACACGCCTCTTTTAATTAAGATTTGTAACTCTTGTTATTGTTGTTGATATTTTGCTGGCCGGATTATATGGCCTTTTTTATGTGCACTAAACAAATTGAGACAACTATACTAGGATATTATTTCATTATAAAGTTTAAGAATTCAAACATCAAAGCAGGTCATGAGTTGCCTTCCACTATAAAATTTGAGATTCTAAAAATCTAGCTATACTTTTAAATACTCGATTGAAGGCTAAAGTAGTTACTTAAAGATATTGTCTCTATAATAACAAAACTGTCAGGAAGAAGTACATTTTTTAAAATGTTTTTCGTTGTACATTTTTTAGTAAGAAAAGAACATGGTTTGTTTGGCCTTTGGAAACTACTTGTTAAACAATTATAAAATAAAATATTTAAATAAAAGATATTAAAATTGTTACCCTGTATATACCTTTATATACATTATAAAATGAACGTTTAATGAAAACTTCATAAACTATAAATACATTTATTTAAATATGCAATTAAAAGATTTTAAAGGTGTGAACAAATTAATACGAAATAATAACTTGATATGTATATATATGCAACTTTAAAAAATTATATCAACATATTTGGGAAGTTGAGTATATACTTTTGAAAAGCAACAGAATGAACTTCATTCTTAAGTAGGTTGCAGCAGTCTCTAGTTGTTAATAACAGTTTAGAAATTTGTCAATTTGTTTCTCATATTAATCTTATTGACAATTTTAGTAGGTAATCTTGAAACTACTACAACCAGTAGAAGGTGATAAAGCCAATTATCGACAACAAGAATTGAATAAAACAATGTTTAGACTGCCACGAGATATTGCAAAAGACAATATTATTGTATATTCTTATTGGCCGCTTTTCAGCTAAAAGAAACAGTTCTTAAAATCCTAGTAAAAATATATTAAAATTAAAATCGGTAGCTATGTGTTAAAAGATCTGATGTTTTTTAAAAACGTGTTTGTTTTTGCTGAAGGTTGCATATATTAACTTATTTCTATACCTCACCAACGACGCATGAAAAGGTACTGTACATTCTTTATCGAAATGGAGCATAAAAAATATTCTATAACAATTAAATCACTCTGACAGGAAAATAATGTGTAAAACCAACACTCGCAGATGAATAGTACACATTATTTGGAAAGTATAATAGAATTTGGTGGCACAATTAAAACACAATACAGTTTACATAATTTTTTTTATATATGAGTATATAAGCGTAAGGTGTGACAAAAATGATTTTAGGGAGAACCAGTTAACAAATTCATTTCTGAAAATCTTAGATAATATATTTGTATTATTTGTGACAATTCGTGACAAGTGGAGAGAACTGTGTAGAAGGGTGGAGTAGTACATATACTCCTCGCAGAAAACGTCAGTATACAGACACCCTAGGAGTTTGTAATGGTACATTCTTTACATTTTGAAAAAAAAAACTTTAATACAATTATGGCGTGACTCCAACCATTTTCGAATGGGATGCCATTGAAGTTTCGCAAAGAAAGTTCCATCACCCATCAACTTTTAGTAAATTGCGAAAATAACCTAAAAGATTAATTTTTAACGAAAAAATTAATTTCTTTAGGTTGTTTCCCCGATTTACTAAAAATTGGTTGGTGATGGAACTAAACAGATACCGGATTCGTGTTCAGTGTGCCGAAATACATAGGGTTTACCCAATGGAGTCCCAGAAGCAGACTAATTTTTTTGTAGAGATGGACGGTCTGGTTACTTTAGTAGATCTGACGGATTCTGTACAAAACGCAGTGGGAATGTTGAAAGTTTCAAATAGTATAACACAGAAGGACAATAGATGTCATACCTATCATACGCGTGACAAAAACAAAAACACTACATATAGTATTCTGACTCCTGGGGTGACAGCTCAATTCTGACCTCGGATTTAGATTCAGCGGCCAAAAATACATGGGGGTGCTCTGTAACAAAGCATTTTTTTCTTTGTGTGCCGGTGTTATTTTAGGGATGTTCAAAATTAACATTTACTTTAATAATTTCTGAGATTCTCAGAATCTACGTGCTACAAGACATTCCCAGCATGAGTTTAAGATGATGTGATATGACATCTGATTGTTTTATTGTTGAGGCAGAGTGTGTGGTATATGAAGGAGAAGTCGACACCATATTTTTATCTGCAGAGCCAATATTCAAATAAAAATTTTTCACATTGATGGATTTGCCATGCAAGTGAAGCTCCGTGGCCACCCAGAACTCTAGACCTTAACCCTATGGACTTGTCAATATGGTCAGATATGAAGTCAATAGCCTATAAAGAAAGAATTAATTTCCACGAGGAGCTGATGCAAAGAATTCAGGAGGCCGCCAATATGTAATTCAAAATAATACATAAATATTGCTTACTATTTGGAGTTAGAAAACACAGAAAAGTACATTGAGTTAGGTGGTGGACCTTTTCAGCAATTATTCTAAACCAATATACAAAAACTGTCAATAGTAAAAATAAGACCTGCCCTAGTAGCACAAAATATTGGACCAATATTGAATCAATATTCATATATTGGTCCTATATATGGATTGTACGTTGGTGCAATATTAGTGCTACTACTTAGGGTGTTGTTAAATTATTCTTCTGCATGACTTTGCTTCTACCTGTTTCTTATTTACAAGAGCAAATATATCAACAGCGGATAGAGATATTGAAATTAAATAAGCGTAACTATTTTATGTATAGAAGAACGTTCTTTCAGATTTTTGTTGCCAATAATTCTATGGGTCAAAAATATAAGTCTTCAGTTTCAAACGAAGTAGGGTATGACTAGCGCCATCTACGAGCATAGCTAAAACTAGTTCCAAATTCCTACGTGTCACGCCAAAAAACCTAAAGTTGCCAATATCGAAGTTAATACTATGAAAAAGTTATTGAAAAATTTCAAAATAAAATCAGACTTTGAAAACCTCAATTTTCATATTTTGGTCTCCAGTATCTTAAGCTTAGAGAGTTTTCATATTTATTCAATAACCCTGTGTAAAATGAAGCATCAGAGAAGAAAAGTTAGAAAACTTAAAGAAATAAGAAGGTTTTTGCAATATTGCTGAGTAAGTATTCCTTCAAAAATATCCATGAACTTTTACAGTAATTAATCGTTACTTTCCCACACTGCAACGAGTGCACTGATAGATATTTGGTGAACATAGTAATTATACAAATAATAAACTTGTATCTCTGCCTTTATTGGGAAAATTATCAAAATTAGGATGTTCTCCTTTCCATCCACATTTTGGTCCTCGCCAAATGATAAATTTGAATTTTTCATGTGTTAATTGTGCCAGCCATTGAACAAAATCTAATCATAATGGGATTTTTAGGCCATTCGGCACTGTGAAATTTATCACTAAATAGAAATTGTGACTAACTTACAAACTACAATAAAAAATCGTTTCGTTACCGAAAGATTTCGTAATAGAATGTGGTGAGCAACGGTTGTTTCCACGGCTCGCTGAGATCCGAGCTGCGGAAACAAGGTTGCCAACAACTAAGGCAAAATCGGGACTGTTCCAACATTACACCACGAATTTAGAATTATGCATGCACCACTTGATGCACGGGCCGTAGCCCGCTTAAGAGAAAATCCGAGTCCTCAGTTATAGTCCAATAAATAGAGACATAAGAAATGGCCTTACCTTGTAAAGGGTTAAGGAAAGTTTATACATTATACTGCTCTTAAATTTGGTATGCTGAATTTTCGACCTTGAGACGTTGCCGCTCGCTCCGTCATATTGAGAAAATGGAGCCAACAACCAGTTTTCGTAAATGTCTCATTTTTGATGCAAACTACTTGAAAAATAGTGATTTTTAGAATTGTAGGGCTTAAAATGACCTACATTCTTTGTATAAATTTTTTTGTCTAGCGAATAATTTCCGAGATACAAGGATGATAAAGTTTCTCCAAATTCTCAAAATATTTCATTTCTCTCTTTGTTTGGTTATTTGTTATATGCATATTTTCTGTTTTTTATTTATTTCAGATAAATATTCAGATAAAATAAGAATGCAGGGTTGCGATTTTGATTTCGAAAATTTTTGTCAAACAGATAAAATTCGTTTGATTTCTATGCTACTGAAAAATTTCGATGAGTCCAACTTTGTAGTGATGTAGGCCATTAATTTTGCTATAAACACAGCGATCAATATGTCATTACCATATGTTTCTATCTCCACTGTAGGATCTTCTAGTTCTTTTGACAGCACCTGACGAGGCATTATTAAAATGTGTATATCAGACTCTGATGACGAGAGTGAGGAAACTACTGATATCAATCAATTTTTCACTACGGGTATACTTCGCTCTTGACATTGTGTACTATAATATTAAATAAAGGTAATTTATTATTATTACGAAATTTGGTACTACTCCTCTTTTTTAAAATTATTATCATTATTATTATTAAAAGAGAGGTAGTGCCTGCGAAGAGGTGACCGAAAAGGAAGACGAAAATTTTCAGATGGAAATAAAGAATCTGAGACACATGAATAAAGCGAACATACTATATAATAAAACCAAAATTTTAAGAGAAAAATGAAACAATTTCACAAATGCAAAAAAGATTACAATTTACCTCCTTGTATCTTTGAACCTATTTGTCTGAGAGAAATAAGTTTAGATACAAAGAGTGCATGGAATTTTATACCCTACATTTTTGATAATAGCTATTTTTCAAGTAACGCGTGCCGGAAACGAGATATTTTGAAACAGTTGTATTTCGCCCCATTTGTCCAATATGGTGATGGTGCGAGCGGTGTCTCAAGATTGAAAATTCATAATTAACTTATTAACTTAATATGTAAAATTTAAGGACTATGCCAAGTGTAAACTTTCTTCGACTATTTGCAAGGTAAAACCTACCTACTGGCTGGATTAATATTCTGTTTAAACTCATTAGTGTCGACACCTCCTAATAAAAAAAATGGATAAGAATTTAGTCAACATCCGGGCTTAGAATTTTCTCCTAAGACGACTACGGCTGGGCTCATGTATCACAGAGGATGCACGGTCCTACGTATCGCACTTGCAGCAGGCCGTGCACCATATTTGATGCACGATATCAGAAATTGTTTTTAAATAAGTCAACAACTATAAAGTCAGTCGATTTCGACTGCACAACACTTAACACGGGTAGAGAAGTTTGTGTCGCACCGGCGCTGGCTATTCTTGGGGGTTGAGATCGTGCGTCCGAAGACGTTCAGTCTTTTATTGATCTTTAGCAAGTTCACGACACAATTTCGAACTTATGGTGCCTAATTAATGGCATTTAGATGCTTGGTTTTGATATATTTGTATACAGCAATGAAATAAAAAGATTTCTAGTGTCAGAAAAAGATATATTGCATTAACTTAATCTATCTGTTTCACTGATGCCTACTTTAAGCTTGTACTAACACGAGTGGGAAATATTACCTTACTAGTACGGGATCAACAGTCCAAAGAGATTAGAAAGTTAGAACTGGTCTGCTGTAAAACTGTATCTTATATATTTAGCAGATATTTATATATATAGAAACTTTATTTAGCACACAGAACTAATACAAATAATGATATTAACATATAGTAAACTTTATTATATTCTAACATTAACAAACAAACTAACAATAACTTTGGTAGGAATATTTAACTAAATAAATTGCAAATTTACATTTAGTTTGTCAGGTAATCCTTTACCTTCCTCATGAAGACAAGTAAATTTCCAGCTTGTTTCATCTCCTCTGCAGTATTAATGGTTAAAATACTGCCACGTATAAAAGGACGAGGTCGGTATTCTGGTAAAATGACAAATTATTTTCTAGTCTAGTAGTGTGCCACCATTTAATATAAGTTGAAGTAACAAATTTATATGGATGAGCTAATCGGCGAAAAACCCCGCACATTTATTATGTAGAATAGCTTTCTTTCGATTTGACTGAAACTTTGCAATTTGCTACTTTATACCATGCTGATCAAAAGTTGCTATGGACACAGCACGATTCTATACCGTTTGGTGTGTGTGCAAGATGTAAACAACTGAAGATAAGATTGAAACAATATAACATAACAATAAGATGAATAGAAATACATACAACAAAGGATACAATTATTTACACTATGGAATATATTCTCTTAATTAATGGGTAATCGGATAAAGGCTATTATCATTTCCTTACAATGGCCGACCATTAGCATCTAAAATTATGTAAAGTAAGTTATTTGTTGGTTATTTGATATGTTGTATGTGAATTAGGTATTATATATATTCCTTGCACTGGTAGGAACAAAATTCTATTTGGCTACTGCTAAATTTGTAATATTAATTTGATAAACTGCTTAGCAGTTAAAGATTTCTTTTATATATGTCTTCTATGGAAAAATTGAAACCTCAAAATATTTTTGAAGGGTGGCCAATTATTCAAGCCTTTATTTTTAATAATGCATTCAGTTATAAAATATTGTACAAAGGTATTCATTTCTTTAATGTACCTGTTATAAACTATAAAAAATTTTAGAACTTTACTGTAAATCCAAGTGTAAATTTAAGGAACAAATATTTTATATAAATATATTGTATATATCTTCATAGTAACAAGAATTGATTTTAAAAATCGTCTACGGGAAAAATGGCACATAAAATCGAGTTGTGAATGTGAAAATGTGAACAAATTCAAAAATCTGAGGCAAATCGATAGGAAGCAGCTTTTCATAAGGAATGTGCGGAGACCTCTACTTATTTAAGTTTAACATTTCTTTAAAATTGAGAACATGACGATTAGAAAACCTATTTATGTGATTTTATCGAGATGGTGACTTTTTCTACATTTCTGCAAGGATTTTTCACACCTCTTTATATTGAAAAATATATACAAATTTTACAGTAACTCGCTTCCGTTATACCGGAATTTCTTAACTCTACAGGCTTGCGATCCCTCACTATACAGGTTCGTAGAGTATTATTTCTCTCAAAATTAAATGAAGAACATTTACGTTATATAATATTACGTATCATTTTGTTAACTATTATCAAAATGTGCTAGCACCATATAAAAATGTATCAAAACCTGTGTTTATAACTTATATAACATTTTAGAATTTGTTCTACGTACAAACGTTCCTTTAATTAAGCACTCGGCAACATACTATAATATATATATACAAAAACTATGGTTCGAAATCACATTCGTTAATTTACCTAGACCTAGTAACGATTTAGGCACTCGATCAATAGAAGAAATCGTCTGATTATTGAGAATTCCCTAATAGTGACTATATAACTAATGTAAATGAAGATATATGTCCCTTCTTGGTCAAGAAGAACTAGGCGAAGACTAAGGAAACTATTCATAAGTGCGTATACTCCTTCACTTATTGACTTTTGAACCACTTCAACAAAAACGTTGTAGTACGATGTGATCTTGCTATTAGCTTAAACCATCCAGAAGTCATTGGTGGTAGAGGTGACACTATGGGGAACTGTATTTAGTCTTCGGCCTGGTCAGACAAAGCTGTTTGTTCATTTAAATAGTATTTAGCACCTAGTCCATCTTAGTTTAGGCAACATAATCAGACTTTTTCCTCCATCGATCGAGAACTTGGTAACGTAAGGGGTCGCCGGTTTCCGTGGTATCGCGCACGTGTGTACGTCGAAGGGTGGCTGGGTCGCGATCGCTGCGACCCAGCCAGGTCAGTTTTCAGTCACTATCAGTGTTTATACTCAGGATATCGCTTGGGCCGGTGGATGGTGGCATGATCGGGGTGGGGGTGACCTGTAGGGAGTAGGCCTGGGGCTGGGACAGGCGCTCTGGCGATGCTGGGGGGCTCCTCGCTTGTCGAACTGCTTGGCGATGGAAAATATTCCCGGGGCACGACGCCTACGCCTCCGCCGCTGGTGCTCGCCTGTCCCACGGCGTCCTCACTGGCCCACCGGGCTAGCTGCTGTTGAGCTTGAATAAATTCATCACTAGAAAACAATGATAGTAACAGTACTACCAAAATGTGGTAGTAACATCAAACATCCAGCACCTACATTTGAAAAATATTGCCGAGGCTGCAATACATTTAAAACATAGGTATTATCATGCTAATATATTTTTAACAGCTGCTGGGAACTAGCCCAGTCCCCACGGGGGCTTAAGGTAGGAAATGTGAAATTTTGCACAAGTACACCTCTGCTAGTAGAAAAGTATAAAAATAATTCTCAAGGCAACTATGGTCGAAACATAAAGCAAAATGGCGTCAAAGTTGAAAAAACGTTTTTTCTTGGGAATGACAAAAAGTAAAATAGAAAAAATAACAGGAGGGAAAATGAAGAGCACGAAAATTAAAAAAAAATTTGCATAGGCAACAGTTTACGCGCAAAATAAAGATCAAAGTTATAGGTCTGCCAGTCAACACACTAGTGAAAAAATTATCTTTTTCTGTATGTATCAGCACAGAAATTTTAGTAACTTGAAGAAATGATCAGCTTGTAATATAATTTAAATGTTCACTGTAACATGACTTAAAAACAAGTTACGCATTTAGAGCGCTGCCTCGGGCGGCTTCGAGAAGCTCTTCCGAGTTTGAATTCTATGCAAATTTTCATTGATAGTTTTATACTTGTTCATTGTATGTCTCGACCGCTACAAGAAATATATCTATCGTTCACCATAGGTCACAATTGGAAGAGATGTGAGTATTAAATATTGAAAATACATTTATAAAAAATCTCCGATTTTAAGATATTGCAGATTCCTGTTGAATGTGAATTATTATGAAAAAATGGATATAGTTTATTGAAAGTAGATGCTCTTAGCTGTAATTTGCAATGATTTTTCATGTGTCAGTTAATTCTTCATCATTTGGAAATGAAAATTTTATAAATAATAAAATTCAAGAAAATTACAAAAAAGGTAAAGTCAACTCATTTTATTTTCAGAACATTTGAACATATATTTGACTATCATGCTATCGAAATGTGATCTTATTACATCAACTTTCAAGATATAGATAATGTATTAGAGTATGCTCTAAAATAGAGAAAACAAAGTTTGCATTTGTTTTTCAATGTACAAATGTTATGCTTAAAGTATATATTAGTTTGTGTTGTCCTTTAAAATATTTTTTTAATTACGATCCAATTATTTCTTCAAACATTATTAAAATATTTGTGCCGAAACTTAAGGAAAATGGTGTTCGTGCGTTGACTCGTGACGTCATATGTTTAATTCTTACTTTTCGCGAAAACCTTGTACTTGTATACAAAATTTTGTATAGATTTTTTTTCATAAAATATTGTGTTTTTCAATATTAATCTACGAGCTTTTGTATTTTTCGTATTTTCAACCTTCCAAAAATTTCGCGACATTTTGTTTTATGCTCCGCTCGCAGTGGCCTTGAGAACTTTTTAAAATACTTTTCTACCACTATAATCCCACTAAGAAATCAAAAGTTCTCATAAGGATTACTTTTTCCCAGCTTTTGCCGCTATATTTTCCCTGGAAACTGTGCTAAACTATGACCTAACCTCGAACCAAATTAGTAATACAAAAATTCAAGGTGCAACATGTTTTTTTTTTAATTTAGAAAAATAACACTTGTCAAAATATTAAATTATCAGACTTGTAGAACACAAATTTGTTAATAAAAATACTCTACGATTTTAGGCTAGCAAAAAGTGAGGACACGTAAGAGATAATCTTCACTACGCAGCCAAAGTGTAACCAACATCGATGTAGATGCCATTGCTTTGGTGGCAAACAAACCGCGAAAACTAAAACGAATTGCACACAATTGCTTCTATTAGTCTCAAAATTTTTGTTTCTAATTTTGACATGTAAAATAGCATGATAGAAGAAATATATATCTGTAATACAGGGTAATCACCATGGGCGTGTTATATTATTTTTAATTTAAGTTATCCTGTTCAATGAAACAAAAGAAGCAAAACAAAAGCACTTACAAAAATTGCGATTATAACAAACTCTAAAATATCCAGAGACGCGTGTTTCAACATTTATGTGTTGTCAGTGTGACTACTTTTAAAGCGTTGAATATCTGAACAGGAGATTGAACATTAAAATTGGATTTTTGAAAATTCTCCACAAAGGGATAATTATTTATAAATATAATTAGATGTAAACGTAATGTTCTGAAACTGTAAAAGTTCTATATAACTGTAAAAAGTTCAGACAAATCTAGTTTTCTTCCCAATTTTGTTGTGAAAAACTTCTGTTTTTTCCTTGTTGCGACATGGGTTATACAACCAGGGATATTTAAGAAAAACTGGGAAAAAACATAATTCTCAGCATTCTTTTGTACATACAAAAGCTTTCCACCAGCCCGATACAATCCAATACTTTTTAGTACAGTTCTTGTATTGTGTACAAGTTTCAGCAAAAAATTGCTACAGAAATAAGACAATTCCTTTTCGGGCAATTTAGTTTTATTCCGCTATTAAGGACTTTTGATATTTTGTTGAAAATGTCGAAAAATGTTCTGGCTCTAAGACTGCGGAATATCTTTTTAGAAACAAGTCTTTAAAAAAACGTGTCTACTATTTGGTTCACAGTTAGCCATGGTACAGTATCCCTTGGCAGAATTGTAATCTAAACTATATATGGGCATACCTTTCACTATCAGGAGTGTCGCCACATGGCGCTCCTCTATCGTGGTCGGCGCTCTCATAGATGCTTTCCTCCTCGGCCTGGTGGTGGGAATGCGGATGGGGATACGGCAGCCGACCCGTAGGCTGCCTGTATCGGCCATAGACGAATCGCGAATCCCTGTGTGATTGATGAGAGCTTTCGCTGCAGGCTGAGGAGGACTCCTGTCGATAGTGACGGTCCGCTTCGGTTTCTGACATCCTAATATCTTCTGAGCCACTAGGGCTCATATGGCGGGAGTGGTGTTCTAGTTGTCGGATCAGGTCTTCCAGGTTTCGAATACGAATCGGACCACATGGTGGCACCTCGTCTTCGTCTTCTTCTTCGTGTTCTATCACCACCTAAAATTTTTAAAATATTTTTGTTTGATGTATCTACTAGACAGCAAGAGTTCCTTATACATATATTGACAATGTTGGACATTATTCCCAAGAACATTAAATGCGAAATGCGAAAACTGGGTTGTACATTGGTGTAAAATTTTGTTAAAAATCTCAAAAGCGTGATAATTTTCTTGACAGTTTCGTTTTTTTGTGGTTTATTTGGTGGAATATTAACAGACATTCAATTATTGAGGCATTGTAATGAAATCAAATAAAATGAAGTACTAGAAATTAAATACAAGAAACAAAAGTTTAATAGTCACTATCACAATCCCTCCCCTAATTACTTGATCCATCATCGTCTTCGGAAGTTGTGGAGATTTCCACAGCTGCTTCTATGGCGTCTTGAGCAAGTTTTGTACCTACTTTCAAAGATGAAAGGATCTGGAAAACGGCGAAGAGACTATTTCTTGACCCTTTTAGATCGAAGTGGTCGTAAACTTGAAAGTTGCAAGAACTGGCAGCTGAAATTTTGCTTTAATATCATTAGTACATCTGGTAAGCCATAAACTAAAATTCTAAGCATAAGCATGTATTAAAAAATGTAATACTAACTGAAAATCAAGCACTGTATCCAAAACGTTAAATAAAAATTATATTTGAAGATTACTCACCTAAAGCTGTATGGGATATATTCGGGTTGAAAAATAATTGTTTGAAAATTAACAAGACTGTCACTAAAACTGTTTATTAATTAATATTAGAAGATAACATGGAACAAGAGTTGATACGTAGTATCATGTAGCCACCCGAATTAGTTTCGTAAGCATTTTTTTTCTACGGTCATCCAGAAAATTCTTTAATTAGTACTGATTTTAGTCCAGAGAATCTCACTTTTAGGAATAGTGGTAAAGTGAAATTTTACCGGACTCAGTTCAGTCAAGTAGAATGTAATTTGTTATAATACATGTATACGAATTTCGCTGTAAAATCAAGTCAGATATTCACCTAGCCACAGTTAGATCATGACATGAATGTTCTTTTAATGTAATTAAATGTTAAAGTTTGAAGTGCTGTAAACTAAGTTGGAATTTCGTTGTATTTCTGTTTATTTGAATTATTAAATTCGAATGTTAGATCATGACATGAATGTTCTTTTAATGTAATTAAATGTTAAAGTTTGAAGTGCTGTAAACTAAGTTGGAATTTCGTTGTATTTCTGTTTATTTGAATTATTAAATTCGAATGAAAATTTATTGTGTCATGTTCGGAAAGTTCTTCCCAGACTCCAGGGCGAGCTGCAAGTGCGTAGCTTTTTTCATATATAGTTCAATCCACGAAGGAAACATAAGGGAAATAATTCGTGTAGTTTCCAATTTCTGTATAGTTGTTGGGGGGAGTGCCCAGAAAGTCCTGATCAGTGGATGGTCTGCGGCGGGATAGGGGGTAGTTTAAAGGTCCCCCTTTTCACGTTTTTCTGGAATAACTCGAAAACCACGCCTTCTGACGAAAAAGTATTTATATACAATATTAATATAAATGAAATTTCGAATAAGTTCCGATCATTTTTTTTTCTAGGATCAATACTTTACGAGATACAGAGGGTGGAAAAATCGCATATCGAAGGGAAGTATTTTATCCGATGAAAAAACACCTTCTGAGATTTCTTCGGATTTTCATGTGTTATCATGTAGACTACGAAAATATAGGATTTACAATTTCGTCAGTCTGCCTGCCTGTCTGTCTGTCTATCTGCCTGGCTGTCGGTCGGTCTGTTGGTGCATTAAGTAAAAAACTACTTGAGGGAGAACAGTCAAATTTGGTAGATAGTTGACGCTACTTCCACTGAAGAAATGGTTAGACTTTCACTGGAGAATATACAGGGTCTAAAGAGAATAGATAATGAAAAAAAATTATTCGAATTTAAAATTTTCGCGTTTCGTGACATTCTAAACAACCTATTAAAAAAAATGTCTTTAACTGTTATAGAATATAGAATAGATAATGGAAAAGAACTTTGGAAAAAGTATTGATCCTAGAAAAAATGAATAGAAACTTATTTGTAGGAAATTCATGTAGCTTAAGTACCCCCACCCCCGCAGACAATCCACTGGCCAGGACTCTTAGTATGTTGTTCTGGGCACTCCTCCCGACAACTATACAGAAATTGGCAACTACAAGAATTATTTCTATTTGGCCGTTTGTTGGGCTTCGTTGACTGGACTAATAGGTATGTTTGGTTTTGGTGAAACAGATGCCAAATCACCTATTCCGTGTTCAAGGCCGGCATCGCTTTAATAAACGCCCTGTATGTTGTGGACTTCTTTGTTAAATTATTCAGAAGTGTATACAATATTTTTCAAACATTTCATAAATATTCACATTAATTATATCCCTCATATACATATAATTACATAATATATACACAATCTCTCATAAGAACGCATAATAGTAGGTGAGCCCTCGACCAAAATTTGTAATCTTAATTTATCCAGAAAGCAGATAATACAATATAATTGAACATTTATCGACTATATCTTTAAAATTAAAATTAAAACCTAAAGTTAAAATATATTAAATGTTTACGATATATAATACTTATACTTATTAGTATACCTCGACATGTACATACATAAATATCCTAGATTGGGCCAACATGTTCTCTTATTTGTTTTAAATATATTAATACTCTTAAGATCTTTGAGGGTTTGAGGAAGAAGATTGTATTTACTAATGCCTTTATGAAACAAACTATTCATTGTACAGTTTTTTAAAGTTGGTGAAACAAAAGTTTAAGGCAGATCTGGTATGATATGAATGTATTTCATTAACCAATATTAGCTGATCCTTTAAGTATTCAGGTAGTGCATCGTTTTTCATTTTATGAATGAAAATCATTGTTTGAGAAAAATAAAAATGTTCAAGCAAATTCAACATATTATTCTGAATACTTGAGTATCTATCACATTTCAATATTATTCTCATTGTTTTGTTTTGCAATTTCTGTAATCTATCAAAGTTTGTACAAGTAACATATAGTACACAGTAGCAATAAGTAAAATGAGGCAATATCAAGGAATTGTAAACAGTTAATTTTGTTGGAGTTGATAAATAGAGAGCTACCCGTCCTAAGAATCCTATTTTTTTGCCAATTTTCTTCGAAATGTAATCTATATAATTTATATTACTTCCGAATTTTAGTTCTCTATCAATTACAAAACCTAGATATTTCATTTGTTCTACTTGTTCTACAGCCTGCCCAATTATTACTATTTTTAAATTTAACTCTTTAAATATGTTAAACCAGTAATTATTACCTATAAACATCCGTTTGGATTTTAATTCATTTACTTTTAGTTTGTTATGTCTGAATTTAGTGATGAACATTTTAAGTTCGTCGTTCATAGTTGATATGAGTTCCTTGAAATTATTGTGGGCATAGTATATTAAGGTGTCATCTGCAAAAAGATGAATTATGCATTTATTTAGAACATTTCCTATGTCATTTATGTATAATATAAATAAAAGTGGTCCAAGTACACTTCCTTGGGGAACTCCGAAGTTGTTTATTTCTAACGACGATTTGGTATTACGTACTTTTGTACATTGAAATCGCTTACAGAGGTAGTTATTAATCCACTTTAATACACTTCCAGTAAATCCATATTTTTCAAGTTTGAGTATTAGTATATTTCGATCTATAGTTTCGAATGCCCTTTTCAAATCTATAAATACTGCATAAACGCCTACACCTTTCTCGTCAATTTTGCGTTTCCAGTCCGAAATAACAAACTGAAGACCAATTTCACCTGAGTGCTTCTCTCTAAATCCGGATTGATAGCTACATAGAATGTTGTTTGAATTTATATATTTTATGACTTGCTCAAATACTACTAATTCTAAAACTATTTCGCAGAATGGAAGCATATTTATTGGTCGCAGTTCCTCCGCAAGATTTGTATTAATAACTTTAAGAATGGGTACTATAGCTGAAGATTTGACGCATTCAGGAACCACTCCCTTCTCTAAACTTACTTAACAAGATTTTCCAAGTGTTGGAAAATTGAATATTTTCCCCCCTTACAGACGCCGCCGATGCGGGAAATGTCAGTTATAATTTTTCCTACATTGTCTAACATTACCTTTAATAGATAAACAAGGAAACTGACATGCCGCAAAAAATGGATTATTTATTTTTACATGTTCGATAAACGAATTCACCACTTTAGTAACATCAGACATGTCAGTAGTAATGGAACTATTGAAAAATTATCGAAATCTTATTGTCGCGATGAGGCTAAAATCCTGGTTGAGGGCTCCCCTACTACAACATATTTGGTCGGACGGCCAAATCGACGCAGTTCAACGCAGTATTAGAAATTATTAATAACATATTTTAAAAAAATGTTAATATTCTATGACTATAACCCACCTGTTGTTCGCAAACGTTCTCTTTGCTACCACTCCTCTTATAATCCGAGTAACTTTCGGCGCATTGCGCCAAACTCCTTCGTAAGAGTTCTTCACTAAGTGCGCTACTACTACCCGACGGCGTAGACGTGCCTCTATGAGACGCAGCGTTTCTTAAAGCTTTGATAATATCTTCGTGATATCCGTTGAGGGTCTTCAGGGTCCTTTCCACCTCCGAAGCCCCTGAACCACTCATCAACTGGGCCATGCTGGCCTCCGCCTGGCTCATTATTTCGTCGACTTGGGCGCCATCGCCCCAACTGTCCTTTCCATCTCCCATCATCATTCCGTAATCGTGTTTCTTCAATATGCCCTTCTTCTCAGGTAACTTGAGGTTGTTGTGTTGAAGGTCGATGAACGAAACTGATTCTTCCTCACCTATTTTAAAATTACAACTGATTTAGTGCAGGATATAAAACGATTGCAAAGATCATTCATTGTGGTTTAGTCGGGCCGGACCAACATTAGAGGCCAACATTTTAGGTCCATCCAATTCTTTTATTTAAAATTGTTGCTTGAGGTCTACAGAAGCAAATCCAACTAACGTGGATATTTGGTAGGTTGAGGAAAATATATTTATTTGCACTTTTATGCAAAAAATGCATTTTCCTGATCTTTGCTCTTTATTCATTTTGCTTTTAAATTTATACGGTTCAAAAAAGCTAAAATTTGTTGATAGGGTATTCTTTTATTATTTAAACTTCCCTTATGCACATAATTTCATTTATAAGCATTTAGGGCCCAAAATTGCATGCATAAGTGCATTCTATAGATGCACAATAAATTAACACTGGTAAAAACGGTTTAATATTTAAAACTTTTTGAAAAAATGTATAGTCGGGGGTTTTCAAGGTCACTGAGAATTCAAAATGGGTGACTCGAAATGAAGCGATTTTTAAACTTGAATATGAAATTACTGACGTTATTTTCGAGTTTAAATGATATCTACGTGAAAGAAATAGGTTCTGTGTATACATTTTCATTTTTTTTGTCTACTACCACCCTCGTATCCCACCACTTCTCTTACCTTTGTCCTTTCACTGTAACAACCCCTTTACTGTGAATTTAAAAAATATTGAATTTTATTAAGTTCAACAAAAATTTCACTTTTATGTCAACCCCTCCCCGCTCTTTTTCGTATTTATTGCTTTCTTACCTTATGCCTTATACTGTAGCTATCCTTTCCTGAGAATAAAAAAAACGTTAAAAATAAAAATGTATGTAAAATTATACACAAAACACATTTCTTTCTCGTAGTAACTTTGTAATGTATCTTTTGGCGAAATTAGGTATTGGTCTTGTATTATTTCAATTAATAACCTGAATGTCCTTGGTCGTCCTCACTAGCCGAGCCAACTCCCATTCTTTTGAGTTGTTGCATTTTATGTTCCCTAAAATCATACAAAACAGAAATTAGTAAAATAACATAGACAATGTTAACAGGTTTAACATCCAATATTAATAAAATAATGCATGTACAAAAAGATAAAAAAAATGTAAACATACTGACATCGATATCATTCATGCTCAACTTAAAACTGGAAAAATATTAATAAAATCCACAGATAAAATGTAAAAAACACTAACTGGAAATGCGATGGTCCTCCTGAGCCCATATGGTTAGACGGTCGAAACAGCACCCTTTGAGAATCAGCTCGGCTAATAAAAAGATCGCTTTAGTAATAATCTCCTAATCAAAATAATATTTTCAAACATACCACCATTACAGCAATTATTTTACTTTGTTTATTTCATGCAAAACGGATGTAATACTGCTATAATGTTGGTCTTTTACAGTAACATACTTATTTCAGAACAGCTTGAAAATTAATTGATGTGACACAATGAATCCTTACTATATAAACGTATTTACATGTGAGAGAATACCTGAGGTTTATAATCTTCTATTATACATATGTTTACCTGAAAGGCAAAATTAATAAAAATGAGATGTGATGAGAAATAACTCTTGTATCCACTATTTTACATATATGGACTAAAAATTACTACCCCATTACTATACTTTACATTACCAGTTCGACCAACCGAGAGAAAACTCGATTTTTCAGTGTTAACTAACAGCCGAATATCTAGGAAGCCATGGATAACTGAAAGCTGGGGCATACCGGTTTTCGTTAAAAGCAAGCTTGCTGATTCTGACTGAAATTGTATGGCAGCTGTTAATTTTGGCATGCAAGTTAACAAAATTATATTAAAGTCCATTTTGTTGCCAATGTTTATGGTTCACATAATTAGATCAAGCAAATTGTTACCTGGAAAAATGTTACAAGACTTATTTTCGGCGAAGACGTGAATAGTATGTTTTTATATAATATAACAAAACTTTCCAAAGATACAAATTTCGTCACATAATAATGTAACAAGACTGTTAATTGAAAATCGCATATCGTAAATAAAATTCAAAAATAGATAACTTAAATATATAAAATTTACCGTCATCGCGTGCGTATGTATTCGTAACTATAATAGTCTGCCTCCTATAAATTCGCAAGAGCTTTTAGTCAATGTCTGCATGACGTATGTACTATGTGATGGAGACTAACTCTATATTGAAACTTTCTATAAGCTATCTGTCAATAAAATTCGTTACTGTGCTCTTTACACGTCTCCTATATAACTGTATCTAAGGTGAAAGCATTGAAGGTTTTTAATTTTATTTCCCTGATTATATGCATCTTATGACAAGAATAATTAAACAGATATATCAATGACTGGGAAAAACAATGAATTGCTTATAACATTCACACAGCATACACAAAAAGTTGTTATAAACATGTATTCTTTTCCTTACTTATAGTATAGTATAAAAGACAAAATATTTCTTTATGGATAAGTAGATATCTATAGTTGTCTAAGGAATTATACATCATTGTAGATATGTACACATGTTGTAGAAGAAAATGAACTAACTAGAAACATTTTACTTAAAATATGTTACACTCCCTTTTGTGGTAGTAGTGGAGTCAATAGAGGTTTTCACTTCGGAAAAACTTTGGGAAGCGGTAACGTACATCTCTCAATATGTCACGAACAACATACCAAAAGTTACCAACAATAGTCCTTGAGCGGCATTTGTTATAAAACATATTAGTTGCAAAATACCAGTTTTCGTGAAATATCTCTTAAAATATTTTTTTCTTAAAAAAAAAATAATTACGCCATTCGAAAGTACGGGATATTTCACATCAAAAATGTATATGAAGTTTTTTTGTGCGATCAAAATTGTAGGCTCCAGATTTCTTTGTTTAACGCATGAAAATGGAACGCGGCGACACGTAACTACAGCACGCGAAGCGAGCGCGGCCTCGAGCGTGCTACACTAAATTTTGAACTAATTAATGAAATTGAGCTCAAAAAAGCTAAATGAAAGAAGAAACATGTGGCTATTGGATTATTATATTTTCAAATAAAAAATTGAATGTGTGTTGGAATAGTACATATATGAAGTCGGAACATAAAGAGATTTCCGCACCTAAAACTTTCACATATTACTCTTGAAGTAACGTATAAAAAGATCCAGTGAGTGAAAGAAATCTCGAAAATTTATTTTTGAAGATGTGCACTTCCAAAATTTCAAAATTTTGAGAAAGTAATAGAATTTGATATGTATAAATGTCCATATCCTAGCCAGGATTCGAACCTAAGATCCCAAGATTTGAGTTTAGTTGCTTTTACTTTAGAAGAATATGTCATGTTACAAAAATATTGGAAGGATAACACTCCGGAGAGACAATAAATTTTATTTTATAGCAGCCAAAGAATTAACCTGATGGAGAAATGAAGGTTCAAATGCGAGACTGTTATTTCAATAATGAAAAAGATAATTTTGGGAACTCATTGAAACTGCTATTTTTAATCCTCCAAATTCAAGAACATGACTATTAATCAATAAACGAATATACAGTGCGGCCTTTGTGTACTTATTAGTGCAGTAAGAAATGGCAAAAAAAAAACGATGAGATATGCGTAGTTTTGTAACAACAAAATTATGATTTCGTACCTTCTGGGGTATCACCAGGAGTATATATCTGAGTTTTGGACTTCCAAAGCCTATTGCGTTTTCTTTTATAAATTGTTTGAACAGCGTTCTTTTAGGTAGAAAGGTGAATATTTCTGGTACTAGAGGTCCGATCGGGACAAATTAAAAACCAAAATCTTCGCAATTAACATTCCAGCAAATCTGCGTTAGTTTTGAGTTCGTAGATAACATACCAAATTGAATAAACTGCCTATAAAGCGTTTATTCTTTCATTTTAACGCCCAGGGACGTTAAGAGTTCCCATCGGCATCAAACTTTCAGAAAGTATACCTTTTGTTGAAAACAAAAGAATATCCTAAAATTTTGGGCCCAAATATTGAACCCTGTGGACACAAATGAATCTGTTATCTAAAATTTGAAATGCCCACCATTTTATGCCATTAAGTCCAAAATGGATCTTCTTTTTTCCAAAATGTAGATCTCGATGCCTTTCCGTTGACGTACCACTTTTTTGGCATTTAGCTATAAACTAAATGTAGCCGTGATATTCTGGTATCGTCATATTACGCAAACTTTCACTTTCATATGAAATATGGTATAATCAACTGAGGCAATAGTTCTCACATTCATCGTATATTTATGCTACAAAAACACGCAGTTCGAATTATTGCAAAATTAAACTATATTTTAAACAATAATACATCCTTACAGTTGCTAGTATTGTACGTATATATTCGAGTTATGTTCCTTTATTTATAAAAACAAATAATTATTTTGAGTGTATAAATTAAATCATGAATATTATACAAGACACAAAGACACTTTGCAACCTAATAATGTACATCGAACACATATGTACCAAAAGAATTTCTTTTATACTGGTTGTAAGTTTTACAATAATTTAAGTGATGATATAACATCATCGCCTAATATACATATTTTTAAAAGAAAATTGAAAGAACATCTTTTAAGTAAAAATTGTTATACTGTACCTAGATGAACTTTTTTGAATAATGTGTGTAATGTGTTCCTGTTCTATTAATTCTTATGTTTTTTATTTTTATATTATTTAAATGTATGTATATGTAAAATTCTGACTGCTACTGTATTTCTTGTGTATTGTTTACTTGGAAACACTATGCATTTAATGTGGAAATAAAAGATTATTATCATTATTTTTTCGGCCATTTTTTTTCTATCAGAAAAGAAAGAGAATGGCGAGAACTTTAATTAAAAAACAAAGTAAATTTTTGTCTATCTGAAATGGCCGAAAAAATCCATTTGTTTTTATTTGGTTTATAAATAGTACCAAAAAAGTGGCCAAAATGACTTAAAACGAACATTTTTAATATTAACGGAAAGCTTGCATCGAGATCTACATTTTGAAAATTATTAGATTATCCATTTCGGACTTAATGGCATAAAATGGCAGGAATTTCAAATTTTAGATAGCAAATTCCTTTGTGTCCAATATTTGGGCACCAAAATTTCAGGGTGTTTTGTTTTCAACAAAAGGCATATTTTCTGAAAGTGTAAAGCCGATCGGAACTCTTACGTCTCTGGGCGTTAAAATGCAAAAAAAGCTAATTAGCCAGTTTATTCAATTTTGTATGTTATGTACCTACCGACGCATTCTTGTTGAAATTTTAATTACGAAGATTTTGGTTTCTTGTTTGTCTTGATCGAACCTTTAGAACCGGAGATATTTACCTTTTTACCTAAAATAACGCTTTCAAAAAACTAAATTGTTTATAAAAAAAACCGCAATAGGCTTTGGAAGTCCAAAAATCAGATATATACACCTGGTGATACCCCAGGTATGAAATCATAATTTTGCTGTTACAAAACTTTTCATATCAATTTCCTTTGTTCTACTTCACTATATAGAATGAATTCGTTTTAAGCGTAATTATGAACATTTAGGAAAATATAACATTTTTTGGAGCATTAATTACTGAGAAAATTCGTTTTGAAAATGTAAAATTTTGTTAATGTCTGGTGAACTCAGTTGAGGTATCTTTTTGTTAAATTATTGGTTTTGAAGAAAAGTTGAAACTGATCTATTGTTGTTTTTAAATATTTGGCACGAATAGTTTTCCTAATTCTTGAGAACTGTTTTTGGAAAGTATAGTGTGGCAGTGCGGGAATCCTACAGAACAGAAAGGGAAGCTGCCAACATACACACGGAGGAAAAAGATAATATAAGAATAAGATAATCAAGTCCTACAACAGGAAGGTTTCCACTGGCAGCTGTCACATGGTCTATATATTGGGTTTATTCGCGAATACAAAAATATTTCTTAGGTATAAGTAGTTCTGCTTGATATATGGAGCGTTCCAAATGTTATCCTAGATCCTTTTTTTTACTTCTTGCAGATTTTACTTTTTAGTTTGTTTTATCCTGGTAGATCGGTATACAACGCAGGGTGTCTCATCAAAGGTTCTCTCGGGGCTCTTCCTTGCACTTTCACTATAAATGGCTATTTACCTGTGGAACGGTTAATAAATAAAAGCTTCTTACAGCGAGCTAATGTATGTCTTGGCAAGCATATAAATGGACGCACTGATACAGGATTTTGAAACGAAAACAGAAATTTCTAGGAAATATGAAACAATATCTAGACGCAAGCGGACAGGAGGAGATGCACACTACTAGATTCAGAAACAGAATGAACAGAAGACACAGAAGAAAAATTAAAAGAGGCATGTAAACTTAAAAGAAGCATCTCACAAACACCTATACTTCCCATCTGATGATGATAGATGGAAGCTTAAAAGCAGTATCTCACAAACAATTACACCTCCCATTCTATATTCCTACCCTATGTGTCATGTGGCTCTCGTTGCTGGTAACAAGCATGTCCCATGTCCAATCCGACGTAAGCAGCCGCTCCAGCGGTATATAAAAATATCCACATTGGATATCTGCAAGTGCCAGCAATACCTACCTTACACTGCTAAACAATCAATCAATAGTTTTTCCAATTTATTTTTCTTCGAACTGACTAAATTATATCAAATACTGTTACGTACACCTCTTGATATCATCATAAGTAATAATCCGTAATACTTCCGTAATCTAGATGATCAGAGAAATAGGTCACCAAATTTACGTGTGTTTTCGCTATAGAAAATGTATCAACTCAAACCACCACACCCAACAATAAACACTTTCTGTTCCTTCCTTAGCATAAAAAAATATTTTCCTACGTCATGTATATCGGCAATCTTGATAATAATAAATACTGTGGATGCACATTCGGTGAAATTGTAATAAGACGGTAAAAATTGTTTGAAAAAATGTGAATGAAAAAAAGAAAAGAACAGAAAAACAATTTCGGAGTAGGAAGTTAAAATTTCATAATTGACGATAACTTTTAATCCATAGCATATTTTAATCCATAACATATTATTTAATGCCATTTTTCAACATTTTTACAAATAAAGGTACTTCTCTCTTCGTAGAATTTAATATGTTTGTAAATATTTAGCACCCTGCATATAAGTACATAGTAAGTATAATTTCTATAAAAAGCTTATTACATTCTTATGAATATACATTTTCATGAATAACTCTTCCTTATAATCTTACAGAAACAAAAGATTCTCCTCTTCCGAATTCAATCCAACTAAACATCAGCTATTACCAAAAGCACACTTGAGATACATTAAATTACCATAAGAGTAAATGACGTCATACAACTGTTAATATGAGACCGCGTTTTTGGTTCATTTTGAAGTCTATAGAGACTAGAAAATCCTGTTTTCTTGCATTTTGCTCTAAAATCAAAAGATCTTCCAGAAAATATAATAAAAATAAATGCTAAATGGGTTCATTATGACAACAATCTCTCTCTCTTTCTCTCTAAGTAAAGCACAAGATGGATATTATAAAACAAAAACCGTCAGTTTTCACTTTGACCTGAATAAGAAACTGAATAAGAGACAAAAACAGACAATACAAATTGTATTAACAGTTTGTAGGAATCAGCACATTACATAGTTATGCACTTGGTGCGAGGGCATTTAGGCACTTCTGGTTAATTTAATTATGAAAAATGTTTTCTTCATTACTTTCTTCCGTGATATAGCTATATCCAAAAACCGGTAAGCGTCATTTGCTTTGCTTGCTTTCGGAGTTAGATCACTACCGATCAATAATTAATGTTCCCATTTTATTAAAATTATACGTCTTCGCCAAAAAAAGATTTTATCAGCTCATTTAATTCCAGATAGGATGTAAATTTGCCTGACCTATAAGACTGGATATATTGTATATGTCGTCTGGTGTACTTTAATAATAATTTTGTGTGCCAATTTTAACGCTACCAAGTAAAACTACTCTTGTAATATGGATCATGAGCTGGTTCATTAGTGACGTAATTTTAATAAACTTACGTATTAATTAATTTTCAAGCTTTCAAATTTCTCTAAAAATGAGCAATGCTTATGTTACAAAGCCCCGGACAACTAATGAGCGAACATACTAGATGATCTAACAAATCTAATGAAAACGCTTGCATTCATGAAAAATTGCAATACATTGCAGAAAATAAAATAATGCGCATTCATCCCCTCTCGCTCAAGGTGTAGTAGACCATAATGGGATGTATATTTTCTGTTAACGGTGGCAATGTGTTGGCGTTTAGTAAACAAAAAATAGCTGCATCAGCAGTAACCATATTGTCAACGTCTGAAATTTAAATTAAATTGAATTTATAATCAATATTATGATAATGGCATTTCAATTAAGACCACGTCGATTATAAATTATAGCTCTTTTAGTTTAAAAAAGATGAACTCTGAATAAGTCACACAATTTCTTGTTCAGGATGCCTCAAAATTTGTGCACAAAAGATATGGCATGCAACATAAGGGTTCCAGGACTTCTTCGGATTATCTTAATTTAGTATTTCGTTCCATTGGCATGGCTGAATTCTGTTAATTATAAACATATAATCGTTTCATAAAGTAAGCATAGACAGTCAAGAAAAGAGAGCTCCTAGAAGTGGAATAGCATATGCTTCGGGTGGGCGTACCGGTACATCCTTTTTAATTCAGCCAATGTATTTATAAATCAAATAAACTTTGTCTTATAGTGAATATTTCATTTATATTTATTATTTATATTTTCCTCACCAAGCACACGCACCGAAGTATCCATGGTGCCGAAAAGCTTGACGATACAAGGCCTGGGTAACCCCAATTCGTATTTCTTTGCTAAGTACACGTTGCGAAAATAGTTGTAGATAGAAGTCATTGCAAGGAACCTTCAGAATGTGTGCGTAAAAACAAAATAGTGGAAATTCTACCTTCTTCTTTTCCACGCCAAGTCAAACTGTTTCTATGATTAAGCTCTTAAAAGTAAAGTGCCTAGATGTTACTCGCCATCCAGTGTTACAGTGGCATAGAGAGCTGCACACAAAACTGTGGTGAACTGCGACATACGCGTGTTAAAATAGAGCTAATAATCGGTGCATCGATTCATAATCGAGTGATTGTAGATGACTTCATTGCCAATTGGGGGAACTAACTCAGTATTTTACGTAGAATCGGATTTAGATTAAATGATGACAATATAACTCCGGCTCCTGAATGGAAGATCCATGTAATTATTGAATTATAGAAGTAGTTCGAAAGCTCGAACTACTTATGCCTTTATTTCATTGTCTATTATTGTCATTCTATTTTAAGTGAGAATTCTTAAGATATTAAATAAAAAATGATTTTTAATGGTCACTTTTGACGGGTGCACGAAGAAGATTCCTTCCAAAATGTTGTCGATATCATCAAGGACTAATGTGAAAGAAGCGCAGGAAGAATATATCGAGAGAAGAAATGTCCGTAAAACCCAACCTAACCTAATCTAACATCTTGATTTATGTTGGTGAATGGGCTTGTTCCACATTTTTTTTTTTATTTCATAAATTAAAAGTGCATGTATAAATTAATGGATCTGCAAAAAATCAGAATCTTATTCGCACGTTTAGTATCTTAAAAAGTATTACAAAGGCTATTGCCGGATAAGAATAGTGATTTGGCCCACAGAACCAATTGGGCTATTAGTCGTGTCATTATATCGGCGTGGTAAAAAAAAAGTGTTCGACACAATTTTTACCTCCACTTTCCCCTTAGGGGGGTTTGGGGGCCCAAAAAACTGTTATTATTTGATTATTTTTTATTTTATTACCTAGTAGACGAATCTTTACCAAAAAAATCAAGAGTGTAGTGGAAGTAGGGTTACTTCAACTCAATTTTTTTCAGAATTCTCTGACCCCACTTTCCCCCCCAAAAAAAATTATAAAATATTCAAAAAATTTTTTCTCGAAAACTAAGACAATAGCACCGCTAAAAATTTTATATTTTATTTATTTTGATCCAAAAAATCTACGAAAATTTTTGTAGCCCCTAGAAATTGGTGCGTCATACTCAAATATTAAAGAAACCGTTATTTTCACGATTTCTTGCGATTTTGTTGTTGTTAAAACGTTCATATAAGGACAGAACAATAATCTTCTTCGCAGAAAATTATATGATACCTATATTAGATTTAAAGAATCCCATTTATGCCTAGATTAACTATCGATACATTTCCCACTTACTGGGTATAAAGGCAAAGAAAACTTGTTATTGCTTGTAAATTTTTTAAATTTCGTTACCTAGTGCACGAATCTTTACCAAAAAAAATCAGGTAGAGGATTGGAAGTATAGCAATCGTAAAAAAAAATCAGAATATTTTTTTCTTGAAATAGGTTTAGAACGTCGCGATTTTTAACTCTTGCAGTCACTCAGACATACACAAACCCACGCTAGCCCTCACATACGCCTACACATATCATATATTTTTTATTATTTAACGGTGCTGTGCAATGATTGACAATATGAAAGGTTTTATCGTTTTTATTGTAGACATTTAAATGAAAATGAAATGTCATGATTATTATTTACGTATAGAATGTTATCTGGGATGCGCTTACTTCATCCGGTAATGGTGAAATGTCATTTTGACACTGAAGCTTTGGCAGTCGGTTTATGGTAAGAAAAGAAAGCTCTGACTAAAGGACAGGCTGGCTCGTTAGAATCGGCATGCGCTACGTCACGTGTAGCCTTCGACGAGAGCCGCGTGTGGCTCTTTTTTCTTCATTTTATAAAATAAATTATAGAATAAAAAAATTTCAAAATTATTCTCTCAATGAATAATCCTACCTAATATATGAACATACAAATACTGGAGGGTTTATGTGACATGTTACAATGCAACCTGTTTCTTTAGGAATATTGGGTTCTGACAATCGGTCGTTCTACATATTAGGACAGTGTTGTCGATATTTCACAATTGACCTCCGTCTCTAATTTTACCTTTTTCATGTGAATGACGTATTGTGGTAACTATTCTGTGTACCATCAATGTAAACGTCGAGGCCAATCACACCATTGATCAAATGTTTTTCATCGGCTGTCTTATCTTGTTAATTCTGTAATCTCTGCTATGGGCTTGTACATGTACAATCTACCTCACAATATGGATGAAGCTTTTGGAGTTCCTTGGTGCATTTAAATAAAGTAAAAAGTGGAGGTATATGTCCAGAGAACAACATCTCATCAGCTGCAAACCATTATTTAAAAAATTCAGAATTTTAACGTTACCGTGCCTATACATCAACGCTCATAATGAAAAAGAGTAAATAAAAATTATATCACGATAAACAACTAAATATACTAATACAATGCAAGATACATCATATGCTATACCAACTTTATTCATAAGTCAAAACGATCCAAAATATTTGGGCATTAAATATTACAATAAAAAAAATTCCGGTTTCTTTAATATTTGAGTATGATGCATCAATTTCGAGAGGCTACAAAAATTTTTGTAGATTTTTTGGACCAAAATAAATAAATTGTAAAATTTTTAGCGGTGCCATTTCCTTTGTTTTCGAGAAAAAAAATTTTGAATATTTTATAATTTTTTTGGGGGGGGGGGAAGTGGGGTCAGAAAACTCTGAAAACAAAATTAGTTGAAGTAACCGTACTTCCACTACACTCTTGATTTTTTTGGTAAAGATTCGTCCACTAAGTGACAAAATAAAAGATAAACAAGCAATAACAGGTTTTCTGGGCCTTTATATCCAACAAGGGGAAGTTGTATTGGCCGTAAATAAATTTACATAAATGGAATAATTTTATGTAAATATAATATAGTGTATAATTTTCTGTAAAGAAGTGTGTTATTCTGTCCTAATGAACGTTATAAAAACAACAAAATCGCAAAAAATCGTGAAAATAACGGTTTCTTTAATATTTGAGTATGAGACACCAATTTCTAGGGGCTACAAAAATTTTTGTAGATTTTTCGGACCAAAATTAACAAATCATAAAATTTTTAGCGGGGCTGTTGTCTTAGTTTTCGAGAAAAAAAAAAGTTGAATAGGGGGGGGGGGAAGTGGGGTCAGAGAATTCTGAAAAAAATTGAGTTGAAGTAACCGTACTTCCACTACACTATTGATTTTTTTGGTAAAGATTCGTCCACTAGGTGACAAAATAAAAAATAAACAAGCAATAACAGGTTTTCTGGGCCTTTATATCCAGCAAGGGGAAGTTGTATTGGCCGTAAATATAGACATAAATGGAATAATTTTATGTAAATATAATACAGTGTATAATTTTCTACGAAGAAGTGTGTTATTCTGTCCTAATGAACGTTATAAAAACAACAAAATCGCAAGAAATCGTGAAAATAACGGTTTCTTTAATATTTGAGTATGACGCACCAATTTCTAGGGGCTACAAAAATTTCCGTAGATTTTTTAGATCAAAATAAATAAAATATAAAATTTTTAGCGGTGCTATTGTCTTAGTTTTAGAGAAAAAAATTTTTGAAATTTTTATAATTTTTTTGGGGGGGGAAAGTGGGGTCAGAGAATTCTGAAAAAAATTGAGTTGAAGTAACCCTACTTCCACTACACTCTTGATTTTTTTGGTAAAGATTCGTCTACTAAGTAATAAAATAAAAAATAATCAAATAATAACAGTTTTTTTGGGCCCCCAGACCCCCCTAGGGGGAAAGTGGGGGTAAAAATTGTGTCGAACACTTTTTTTTGACCACGCCGATATAATGACACCACTAATAGCCCAATTGGTTCTGTGGGCCAAATCACTATTCTTATCCGGCAATAGCCTTTCCATCTCGCGAAAATGGGGCGTGGCCAGGCGCTACGTCACTATACGCATAGACTCGGCGATCTCAATAGACTTGATGCTCCTTATTGGTTATAATTATACGTGTTTTCGAAGTATTGTTTGTTTTGCTTACTACTTGACAGTAGGGAGTACAATTTGGTGAAATGTCAAAAAATTGCAATTTTCTCTCGCTCCTACCAGAACGAATTTTCGACTTCGACTCTGCAATTTACGATTATAATTCATCGCCGACCTTCTCCTTTCCGTAGACACATAGAACGAACTTCCACTCGACGTATTTATTTAGTTACCAGCGTTTAAAAATTCCATGTTTTTCGACTTTTCAGGTTAAATTTGAAAGGTCCCAGAAAGCCATTTTTCTTACGTCACTTGCGTATAGTGACGTCACAAATGAGCGCTCGGTTTTTGCAACTATTACTAATTTCAACTCCTTATATCTCGAGAACGGAAAAAGTTAATAATACGAAATTTTAAGTGTATAATGAGAATATCGAGTTCTATATGAAAAAGTATAAAAACCACATAAAAAGAATATCATGGAACAAGCCCATAGAATAATTTCAAACATTAGGTGACAACCAAGCGTGTAACCTGTAGATTTCATGATCATATAGAAGTAGTAGTTTCTATATGTTACTACACATATAATGGTTATGGTTATATAGTCATGCCACACCTATATGTAGAACAGAAGAAGAGGAATAGTTGATAAGCACTTTAGTTTGTACAAGCAAATCTCATCGAATTAGATATTAAATGAGTATTTAGCTAGTAGTGTGTAGCGCTGAAGAAAGGTATAGAGAGAAGACATGCCCGTAAAAGTTAAAGAAAAACCTTTTCAATTTTACAGAGCTGAAGCGTGCTTACTATTTTTCAAGGTTTTATGATCAACTTCTCTGCAGACTGCAGTTGTGATGTCATTGGTGTTTACAATGAGCGTATTGTCTTAATTGATATTGCAAAATTATAAGATTTTATTTCCAACTTCTACATGTTTCTAATGACTTTTTAATCAGACATGTTATTCTTTAACATAGATTCTACTAAAATATAAAGTTTGTGAACAACTGAGTTATTATTATTGTCACAACGGAAGTACTTTCTTGAAGGAATATCTAGGAATCTTAACTATAATAGCTTAACCATAGCAAGAGTTTATTTTGGTGTGGACAGAAGAAAGTCGAGATTCTACTATTTTATTTTATTTTATTTTATGAACAACTTTTACGTAATATAACATTTGAATGTCATATAAATGGAAGAAAACACTAAATTATTTGAAAAATCCTAGCCATGCTCCTCGTTCGTTTGATCGCTGCTCAATAAATAAGTGGGTAAGTACGTTAAATTTTGATAATATTGAATATTTCAAAGAGAAGTGACTGTTGCTTAAAAATATATATTGATATTTGCAACGTTATGAACAGAAAACAAGATCTGAATATTTATAAAGGAATAACGAATTCTAATAATGGTGTACCGTTTTTTGATATGATCTATTCCTTTAATTTTAATGTGGAGGCTCGACATCAGAAAATTCCGCTTCAAGCGGTTGAGTATAGATTATACAGTGCGTTTAGAAATTATACATCTAAACTCCCATACAGAGGAGCTCAAAGCAACACGAATCAATTGTACGAATAAGAATTCATCTAGTGTAGGTATAATGCATAAGAATATAGAACCGTTAATAGTTCACGGAAAGGTAGATAGTAAACGGCGAAAGGTCCTTCAAAAAAGGGATGTCAAGTAGAATAAGCCTAAATTACAAAACGTCTGTCAGGACGTTATGAATAAGAAGAAGGAAGAAAACAAGGCGTTACATTTCAAAACGTGTGTCAATTCCGCTCAACATAATTCGTAGTATTGTCACAAGTATTCTTTTTTTGGGAATTCGCCATTACCCATTTAGCAAACCACTAAAAATCATCTATTTTAAACTATCTTACAACGATACAGAAGAAGCAAATGTTCAAAATAGGCAAAGGAGAAGAAGTACTATTCTAGTCCTGGGATTTATCAGGATATTTATTTTTTGCAACAAACAAATTTGGAGGATAACTATAGATTAAAGATTGTGACAGACCAAAATAACAGAGCGTACTTAGCTAAACTATTCAAACATTTACTCGCAAAATTCATAATAAAACCTTCGCTTCTTCCAATACACTGATTGGTCACAAATATATTATATTGACTGAGCAGAGAGAGTACCTCTATATTAAAAGGTGATTGTATGTTAAATTAATACAGGTATCACAGTTCTATGAAGGCAGGGTAGTATAGATGTGCTGGAAGACGAGCATATCCAGATTTAAGGCTTATTCTTGGTATTTATTTTCTTTGGCAGGCCAAACTTAAATAGAAGCACTAGATGGATAAGCCTATATTTTGTAGGATTGCAGTAGCAGAACTCTCACCATAACCTTAACAACCCGTTTCTAAATTTGAATGTTAAAATGTTGAAAGAGTCAGACACATTTTTGGTTCTAATGCAAGGAAACTTGAGTTGATGCTCTCTTTGGTAAAAAAGTCAACAATTTCACTACTTTCTGATGCCTTTACTCATCCAAAACGGACCAATTTCTCGTAGCTAATATAATATGTAGAAATTTATTTTTATGGTGTAAGAGTTGCTTTTGATATTGGAGGAGATACTGTTTCTAATGAGGTTTAAACCGATACAAAATATGACAAAATTATGGCGATATCTGCATGACTAACTAAATTCGAGAGCCTCGTATATAACTATTGGTTCTGCTGTAAAATGGGAACGATGTGAACGACTTTTATGGCATTATTGGTGGAAGGTATAGAGCATGTATAACTGGTACCTAAGGTGGACTTCAAAGCGTTCAAGTATAACCACAGAGTCCTGTGGCCACTTTTCCAGAAGAAGTTCGTTTAATTATTATCATTATATGAATTTCCTCTAAGACTATGTGATATTACTCCATACGATTGGCTTAAGAAGTGATTTGTATATAATATAAATTATGGGTTAAGGTTACGATAAAATTCATAGAGAGAGCTTGTGTAATGAAATCTACATATGTGTAAATGCAATTATTTGAATTGAACTTTCAGGGTGTATAGTAAAATGAAATTAAAGGTTCTTGCATTTTATTGGCGAACACATTCTGTTAGATAATATAATTTGCTATCCATATTAAAACGATTAATTCAGAAGTGGGGCAATAAGAACAGTAAAACTGAGAGTGACGGTAGACATAAATTTGCTCGGTATATTAGAATAGAATAGAATAGAAATTTATTCACCAATAATAGATACACATTTGGTACATTTGGCAAGTCAACACATGTATAGATAAAAATGTATACTCAACAAATCGAAACTATCATAGACATTACATTAGACCTGTGACTTTAATTTATAAAAGTGTTGCTCTTAGCACTCCGATTTCTTTTTGTAAAAATAGTAAAAAATTAGCCACATTACGGGAATAATACTCTTGATGTAATTCACCAGCCGCTAAATTTGTTATTGCAAAATTACCACAAAATTAATAATTGTTTTTAAGCCTTTTTCTTTATAATTTTAGTTCTAGTTGTTCGATTTGAACTTTTCGAAGCTTATTTTGCTCGGAAATACATGTACTTTTAAAGGAAATTGGTTCCATTATGCTTCAATATAAATGCTATTTTTACATAGCAATAACTGGCAAATTTTTGCAAATTTTGAGTTCCGTGTTCAAAGTTGCAAAACTATACGAATTCTTCAGTTGGATTACTTAAAATGTTTACGCGATACATCCCCCTCAGGGATCTATATGCCTTATGTCACGACATTACTCCAATAGCGAACTACGTTTCTGAAATTTCACAAAAGTTTTATGCTTTCAAACTAAACGATAGTCCGCTAACAAACAACATAACGCGAATAAGACAGCATAATGCACCTTTTAGAATAAAACACAAATTACCATATCAGACGCTGCCCATTTTTCGGCAGCCACTTTAGCCACAATATCTGGACATTCTTGCATTACAAAATTGTATAATTCTATCTATCACTTCTTTTCTTTTTGTACATTTTTGTTTTAAATTCATTTATTTCTCAAAATCCTTTTCAGAAAATCCTATTTTAATCAGAACTTTATTAATTCAAAAATGTATCCAAACATAAATTATTTTAAACCAGAAACTCTGCGGCATCGTCGACTGTTAGCAATGTAAGTCTTGAACGAATTGCATGGAGCAGGTGAGACGCCTTAGCACTCACCTGTATATGTCTACCACCAACGACTGAGCTTGTCTTTTTAACCATATTTATATACATGTTTCAACCGCGGAAACTTAGAAGGACCGTATGTAAAAAATTTCAATAGCTGTTCAAAAAAAGATAACACACATGGAGTGCAGGCTTACCTTCGGCCGTTGCTATGGCTTCGTTGGAGAGCTCTCCCTGGCATCCACGGTGGTTAAGGACAATAATGCGTTGCTTTCACTGCACTTTGATTTAACAATTTTCAACAATTATTAAAAGATTAATTAGAATTTGTTAGTGCACTAAAAGTGACCGACCGGCCGTTATATTTTTCAGGATCTTATCCTTTTCTACTTTTCTTGCGCATGACCACTTTGTTCCCTTTCTTTTCAGTGACCGTAGAAAAGGCGTGCCAACAAACAATGTGTGTATGTGTAATATGTTTAAATTAAAAAACCCAAAAATTAATAATAAAATAAAAGAAAAAGTCGGAGGGGTAGCCCAGTCTCCGACATTCCGCCCACCAAAACCACTTTGAGGTTTTCCTAGTCATAGGAAGAGAAAAAAAATAGTATGTTTGCACAAAAGTAAAAAAAAATTAACACGAGAATAATAAAAAGTTATTGTCCAGGTAATGGACAAAGTTTCACAACGGGACGTTGCAAAATTCCACTTTGCGTTTTTAGGGTTACCACGCGTACCACTCCGTCTACTCCGGGATGTAGGTTGGTTATTCTTCCAAGAGCCCACTCAAGAGGAGGTTTCTGTTCGTTTTTTATAAGAACTAACATATGCAATTTGAGATTAGGTAGGGACTTCGTCCATTTGTAGCGTTGTTGCAAAGTATGTAAATATTCTTGGCTCCACCTCTTCCAAAAATCAGCGTGCATTCTTTGTAGCATCTGCCAACGTGTCAAACGATTTAGTGGAATATTCGACATGTTAGGTTCGGGGATCGTAGAGAGAGGTTCCAGGGTAAGAAAATGTCCCGGTGTTAGCGGGGTGAGATCATTAGGATCTTCACTAATCGCAGAGAGAGGGCGCGAATTTAGAAGTGATTCAATTTGTGTCAGTAATGTATAAAATTCCTCGTAGGTCATTATTTGGTCGCCTACTACGCGATAAATATGTGTTTTTACAGACTTAACGCCTGCTTCACTTAATCCATTGAAATGTGGTGAAGCCGGAGGGTTGAAATGCCATTTTATACGCAGTTCGGTAGCAGCAGCTTCAGAGAAGTCTAGGAGCTGATTGCTTGCTCCTATGAAATTGGTGCCCTGATCAGAATAAAGGTCAGACACTCTACCCCTTCGTGCCATGAAGCGGCGAAAACTAGCTAAAAAGGCCTCCGTCGTCATGTCTGAAGACAACTCCAAATGAAGAGCTTTCGTAGCACAGCAGACGAAAAGGCAGATATATGCTTTGGAGGTTTTAGCTCCTCTGTATCTTCCCATTGTTATTCTGAATGGACCAGCGTAATCTAATGAGACATGAGAAAATGCTTTGACTTGGGAAATGCGGAATGTGGGAAGATCCGCCATAAATGGGGTATAAGCCTGAGGCTTTGAGCGAAAACACTTAAGGCATTTAGATAGGCAGCGATAAATAGCAGCGCGAGGAGAGATTATCCAGAAATTCTGAATAAGTAAGTTATGTAAAGTTTTTAGCCCAGGATGAAAATTTTCCTTATGAGCTTGTTCTATAATAAGATCAGTTAATCTATGATTTTTCGGCAATACAATAGGATGTTTAGCATCAAAAGAAAGAGAAGATTTTCTTAGTCTACCGCCCACCCTGAGGATACCTGCTTCGTCTACGAATGGAGCGAGTTTGCGGAATGGCTTGGGTAGAGAAGTATTATTTTTACAAGAAAGAATGATATCTGAAAAAGATTCTTTTTGTACCTCTTTTATAATGAAATGTAATGCTGGATGATTGTCCGATGGATCATTAACCTTGATTTTCTTCAGGACAGAAATGAACCTCAAAACATAGGCTACAATCCTTTGGATTTTTCTCAGTGAAGAAAATTTTGAAAGTAAAACTGAAGTGGGCGAAGGAGTTTCGGTAGAAACGTGCAGAACCAACTGTTTTTCTTCCCGTGATGCATCTGGGCAATGATTTAGTAAAATAGAAGGTTGTTCGGGCCAAGTTTCGGGGCTATGGAGTAGAAATTCTGGACCCTTCCACCACAGATTATGTTCCAGCAATTGCACAGGGGTGAGACCTCGAGAAGCACAATCGGCAGGGTTTTCCCCAGTAGGGACATATTTCCAAGAAGTAGGAGGTATGATATCCTGAATATATGCCACTCTATTGGCGATAAATGTTTTCCAGCGATGCGGAGATGAGGAAAGCCACGCAAGGGTAACTTGTGAATCCGACCAAGCGTAGATTGCATCGAACACCAGACGTTCCGAATAGGATTCCTTTACAAACTTAAGCAGATCAGATAATAGGTACGCTGCACATAACTCAAGACGAGGTAAGGATACAACCTTGAGGGGTGCGACTCTGGATTTTCCAGAAATCAGAGTCGTTTTTACTTGGCCAAGGGAAGTGGTGCATCTGAAATAAATTACGCACCCGTAACCTACAGAACTCGCATCGCAGAAACCATGCATTTCTAGCCGAGATATGGTCTTCGAGACCAGTAATCTGGGTAACTGGAGTTTAGATATTTCAGGTAGTTCAGATATAAAACGATCCCAAATTTTGACAATATCCTCGGTAGGAGTGTCATCCCAATCACTCCTTGAAAGCCAGAGCCGTTGCAAAATGCATTTTGCATAAAAAACTATTGGGGTTAGAAACCCCAGAGGGTCAAAGACTCTTGCGATTTGTGAGAGCACACTACGTTTAGTGCATAGGGAGCCAAGCGGTGTGACAGAGTACGAGAAAACGTCCAGATTAGGATCCCATTGAAGGCCAAGAACTTTTATGAAACTAGGACCATCTGTATCGAAATTGAGGGGCATCTGAATATCTATATTTGGAACAGCAGATAAAATTGCAGAATGGTTGCTAGCCCATTTTCGCAATTCAAAGCCACCCTTTTTAAGGAGGGTAATTAATTCTGTTTGAAGCTGAAGGGCGGATTCTATTGAGTCTGCGCCGCTGACGCAATCATCAATATATACAGAATCCTGTAAAACCTTTGAAGCCAATGGATGATTATTATTTTCAATAAGGGCCAATTCCTTTAAAGTTCTAAGAGCCAGGTAGGGAGCGGATGATACTCCGAAGGTCACTCTGTCAAGAGTATATTCTCTAATTTCCTCTGCAGCAGAAAAACGCCAGATAAATCTTTGAAATTTTCTATGCTCTGGTTTTACAAATATCTGACAGTACATCTGCTTAATATCGCAGACGAATGCCACTGGAAAAGTACGAAATTTTAATAAAATAGTTGCTAAATTTTGATGAAGTTTAGGCCCTGCAAAGAGAGCATCATTTAAGCTGATACCCTTTGTGCCCTTTGCACTTGCGTCGAAAACTATTCGTAGTTTAGTAGATACGCTTTCTGGCTTTAGGACACAATGGTGAGGCAAATAAAAGGCTGAAGATGATCGATAATCTGAGCGAGGAACCTCCGAGATATATCGTTTCTGTATGTACTCTTTTATGAAATTTGAATAAGAGTCATGAAGTTCAGGGTTTTTATAGAGACAGGACTCGAGACCTTGAAAACGCCGATAGGCTTGTGTATAAGTATCGCCGAAGTCCGGTTCTGATGAATGCCTGAACGGAAGTGGAACAACAAAATTTCCAGAATTTTCTCGATAAGTCGAATCTTGGTAGATTGTTTCACATTTGACATCATCAGCTGAGAGAGAGATGTTGGATACAGGTGTCTGTTCAATTTCCCAAAATTTTTGAAGTATGAAATCCACTTGGGGTTCAAGAGAAATATGACAGTTAAGGAGAGAGGTATTTTGCGATGAGCCTTCTGTCCTGCCTTGTAATATCCATCCAAAAATTGTTTCGATTGCCACAGGTTGACCTAATTTGCCAAAAATGCGACCAGAGCCTAACATAAAAGGTACCAGTTCTGCGCCGAGCAGTATATCTATAGGGCCAGGTCTATGAAACTGGCTATCAGCTAGGGGTAGATTTTTTATATGAGACCAATTTTGGGTGTTGATTGTAATTTTGGGTTGATCTGAGCACACCTTTGGTAAAATGATAGCCTCAAAGGTAAATGTAGGGTCAGTTTTACCACAAGGTTTTAGGAAACACTGCGTAATACCATTATTTGTGGTAGAAATCAAGTTGTTTACTCCCTCAATAGGGACAGGGTAATGCTGTCGCCGTAGACCTAAACGATTGACACAATTTTCTGTAATGAAGTTCGCCATACTGGCAGTGTCGAAAAGAACACGAACCTTTTGAAAATTACCACGAACGTCTTGAATTTCAACTTCGGCGGTCGACAAGAGAACAGTAGTTTGTTTCATGGGTGTTGTGCAAGTGTGACATTGTAAGGACTGAAAAGATTGGTCAATGTTTTGTGTGGCCAGTGTATGTCCTGCAGCCGTTGGCTGTGAGGATGTACTTTGGTCAGAATTGTTTTCATTGTCAGCTCTCGGCGGGGATGAATTAGAATTTTTATTAGAATTTAAATGGAGTAACGTATGATGCGGCAACTGGCAAATTTTACAACTTGTGGAAGAGGGACACTTACGTACAGAATGCGGTGCGCGCACGCAGTTAGTACAAAAGTTATGCTGTCTTACAAGAGCTAGTCTTTCAGGGGGCGATTTGGCTAGAAATAGCGGACATCGATACAAAGCATGATTAGCGGGACATAATATGCAAGTAGAATGAGAATTTTGTCGATTGACATCAACCGTGTTAATATAAGATGATGTCATAAATGATTTTTTTGCGTTCAAGGAAGGCTGGAATGCTGACCTGCTTGAGGAGCCACTCGGCTTGACTTTACTCGACCCCGGCACCATATTTTGACCATTTTCTAAGCCCCTGCATTGACTGTCTAAATAGACTGTAAGCATTTTGTAAGTAGGCATGTCTGTAGTACTGTATTCAAGTTCAAAATCTGTTCTTGTTTTTGAATCTAACTTTTGCAACAAAATATTGAAAATCAAAAAATCCCAGGAAACTATATCAAATTTTAAAACTTTAAGAGCTGCAAGGTTTTCTGAAAATGTGGCCAATAAATGCCGAAGATCTTTGGCTGAAGGTTTTTGTAAAGTTTGAGCAGTGTATATTTCATTAAAATAAGTTGTAGCTAAAAGTCGCTTATTTTGATACCTTTCAACCAGGGCATCATACGCGATTTGATAATTATTTTCCAGTAGTGGAATGGCTTTAATCAAATTGAAAGCTTCATTTTTCAGTGACATCAGCAAATATTGCATTTTATCAACTCCTGTCAAATGAGTATTGTTGTGAATTGCGCTGTTATATAAGTCAAAAAAAGTTGGCCACATTTTCAAGTCACCGTCAAAGGTAGGCACACTGACTTTTGGAAGTTTCACCCACGAAGTAGAGGAATCATTCCTAGTTGTGGTAGGGGTAGGATTATTAGTTTCTGCAAGCGCCAATTCTAACCTCTTACTCTTTATGCCATATAAATAGTTATCAGCTGCAATTCTATCAGCGTCCTGAGTTTTAAATTCTTTGTCATCGGAAATCAAAGAAATTATTTTGTTATGAAATTCTTGAAATTCTTCGTAAATTGTTTCTACAAAGTCAATCCTCGCTAAGAAATTTTGTTTATAAAATGGTTCAGCTGTTGAATTCGTACCGTATTCATATATTTCTTGTAATCGAGTTAGCGGAACTTTACGTTTGAACGTTAGTTTATTAATTTTTTCCTTATTAGCCGACATTTTTTCAGTTGTTTAAACGTAAATGGAATGAGAGCGCGATAAAGGAAACTAGAGAACAGTAAAGTATGGTATAAATTCGCCAAATATTTATTCTATTGTGAGAAGTAAGTATTTGGGAGAGATTGCGTGTGATATACGCACAGAATTAAAACTCAGGATGTAAGAATTCAATGCACTATAGGTACTCAATTAAATACCACAAACAATGTTTCATTTATATTAGGTAAATTAATTGAAATGTAAACATGAATGACCTTGAAGGGTTCTGTGGGTAAATGCCTGAACTGCGCTATTATATTCGATTTGTTTCACGTTAGAGCAAAGGAAAGAGATAGTAAATGTAAATATATTTACGCTTAATAAAGAAAGAAAGTACACGTGTCGCGTCGTATTTTTATCACGTGTGAAAACCGTTGGCTGAATTAAAATGTCCAATTAAATCTTCACGAAATTTGTTAAGAGAATTAAAATAATCTATTAAAGCTGGTACACATCCACGGCTCGGCAAGGACCAATGTTTCAACCGCGGAAACTTAGAAGGACCGTATGTAAAAAATTTCAATAGCTGTTCAAAAAAAGATAACACACATGGAGTGCAGGCTTACCTTCGGCCGTTGCTATGGCTTCGTTGGAGAGCTCTCCCTGGCATCCACGGTGGTTAAGGACAATAATGCGTTGCTTTCACTGCACTTTGATTTAACAATTTTCAACAATTATTAAAAGATTAATTAGAATTTGTTAGTGCACTAAAAGTGACCGACCGGCCGTTATATTTTTCAGGATCTTATCCTTTTCTACTTTTCTTGCGCATGACCACTTTGTTCCCTTTCTTTTCAGTGACCGTAGAAAAGGCGTGCCAACAAACAATGTGTGTATGTGTAATATGTTTAAATTAAAAAACCCAAAAATTAATAATAAAATAAAAGAAAAAGTCGGAGGGGTAGCCCAGTCTCCGACAATACATGTTTTACAAATTATTTTAAATATTCACTTTTATATGTTCAATTTTGCCATCAGCTTTTGTAAATCTTTTATTTTAAAGATAGGAGTTAGTTTCATTGTTAATTATTTTAAGTTTTATATTCATTCACTCATCCAACCATTCAATTGCCACGGCGCTTCGCGCCGCGCATGTTTGGCTGGCTCTGAGTACGTAGATATAATATGTTATTACTAAATTGAATAAAAGAAATTTGAATTGAATTGAATTGAATTGACTTAAAATGTTTTTCAATGGTTACCAAATAGACTCCCTGCATCCGTTGTATCATAAGTGCAAAATTTTGCAAAATATGACGCTATGCAATGAAAATTTAATTTGCTTATAACTTTGGACCAAGTCACTTTTCTATCATGATTTTTGTGAGAAATTACATAGTTTGGTTAGTACTACCCATTATACCCTGCTATACCCTATTATTAAAAAAAAAAAAAATTCAACTACAAATCTGGCAAAACAATAGATAAAAATAATTATAGACCTATCTCCGTAATAAACTGTTTTGCAAAAGTCTTCGAAAAAATCCTCAAAATGAAATTAATGGAATTTATTAATAAATATAAAATACTATCTAAAAACCAATTTGGGTTTATCGAAAGTAAAGGAACGGAAGACGCCATATACTCACTAATTAATAAAATTGTAGAAAATTTCAACAAAAGCAAAAAAACGATTTGCACTTTTCTAGATTTAAGGAAAGAATTCGACACAGTCCCACATGAAGAATTATTATAAAAATGTGAGAAAATAGGCATTAGAGGAAATGTACTGACGCTTTTCAAGAATTACCTCGCAGAAAGAAAGCAACGCATAAAAGTTAATAATTCCATGAGTGTCAACAAAATAGTACGAATCGGCATTCCCCAAGGCACCGTACTAGGCCCCATTTTATTCTTAATATATATTAACGATCTATGCAACATCGACATAAAAGGGCAAGTACTATCCTATGCGGATGATACTGTTCTGATATGTGAAGGTGATAATTGGGAAGACACACTGGAAAATTCAAGACACACACTTCAGAAAGTATCGGAATGGCTCAATAATAACTATTTAACACTGAATAAAGAGAAAACAAAATTTCTAACATTTGCCCCCACAGCCGCTGATACACCTAATATAACCAATATAAAATACGAAAATACGTGTATAGAAAGAGTTAGAGACTTAAAATATCTAGGAGTAATTGTGGATGATTATCTAAAGTGGCATAAACATTCGGAACATATAACCAAATGAATTAGGCGGATAATACCAAAATTCTATATGCTACGTGACATATTAACCAAGCAAACCCTATTGGTCGCATATAACTCTAGTTGAGTTCATCTTAAGATACTCAATAAGTTGTTGGGGCGGAACGTACAGTAATGCTTACACAACTATTTAAAGCTCGCAAATTTTTTTATTAAAAGTCATATTAAAGAAAGATAGACTATATAGTACAGAGCAATTATACAAACAAAATAAAATCTTAAATATAAAAGGTCTTTATATATTAGCAGCAATAATATTCACGCATAAAAAATCCAAAGAAACCTCAACAAATAACAGAAACACGCACCATCAGACACGATCACAAAGCAAATAATTATTGGAAGTAGCAAAATAAAACAAAAATGTTTGTCAAAAGTTCGTAAATTTTTCTGTTCCAAAACTATATAACTTATTACCCACGATACTTAGAAAATATGATAACATTTAAAAATGTAATAAAACCGTAAAGAATTATACGATAGATAATATAGATATATTTAATGCAGTTCTCAATCACTGAATCATTGAAACAATACAGAAATGGTTAAATTGTTAATCTATTATACATACAACAATAAAATATTTAAATTCTTACTTACAATTAGCACAAACAACAAAGTTTAAGACAGTTCTACTGTTATTAGTACTGCTAGTTACATAAGAATAGAAATAGTTTTTAGTTTATAGTCTATAGCTAAATAGGTTAAGAAAATGTAATCACATTCAAAGCGCAAAACAAGTCCCCATGACTTAGGCGCCAGGTAATTGTAGTTGTAAGTTATGCTAATTGTAATTATAATTGTAAGCATATAAAAAAATGAATTGTAACTTACAATGCAATAAATAAAAAAAAAAATTAAAAAATTAGGTAACTACTTATTTATGAAAATGAAATTTGCAAGAACCTTTTTAATTATGCAAATTTTAATGAAATTCAAACAGCATTAGATTCGTCGGAAAAAAATACGCTGAGTTCGCCTTTTGTGGACACTCTTTATACCATTTTAAGCATTGGTGAACATGCCTACCTACTGTTGTACAAGCAGTCTTAGTCGTTCATAATAATTTTTCTTTAGTGCAATACGTACGAAAAAATATAAAACATGTTTTCTACTTACTTCTACGTACTTCAGATAGTAAAGAGTCTAACATATAGAGTCCATTTTGAATTCTTTGAAAATGATATTTATAAAAGTGTCAACAGTGCCAAAACTAAAATCGTTGATATCTAGGCTAAAATGGTCTAAAAAGGGTCCACAAAAGGCGATATCAGTATATTTTTTCCGACAAATCTAATGCCGTTTGAATCTCATTATAATTTGCATAATTAAAAGTTACTGCAACTAATGCTAATTTACTGAAAAATTTTTTTTTAATAAGAGTGGGTAGTACCAACCAAACCATGTAATTTTCCGCAAAAATCATGATAAAAAAGTGTCTTGGTTCAAAGTTATCAGCAAATTAATTTTCTTTTAGCGGCAGGAGAATTACATCAAGAGTATTATTCCCGTAATGTGGCTAATTTTCTACTATTTTTACAAAAGAAATCGGCGCGCTAAGAGCACTTTTAATTTATTTTTTGGTCTAAAGTCACTGGTCGATATATCTATTGTGCTTGCAAATAAAAAATATCGGGATGCCTCATGTACTGTCGATGTATTTCATATACGCTACAGTTTTGCGAAGAAGCAACAGACATTGAGTAATTAATTATACGGATCAACGAGATGTGAAAGGCAGCTCGATAGCCTCCCGCGACATCGTGGTGAAATAATCTCATCAAAACTGCATCAAAATGAAAACAAAATTCAATTACTCGTTCGATTTGTGCCCGGAGCAATAGTTGGATGTGAAGGCAACATGCTAATGAAGTAAAAATCAACAAATTTAAAACTAAATTAATCATCGTACACCAACGGCACATTAATATTAGGGCGACCCAACCAAAAGCGAAATCTCGATTTTCATTTTGCGCATATGACGATTAGTTTCTATTTTGGGTCCACATGAAGTCGTGAAAATTTCATAAAAAAATATTAAAATTTAGAGGTCGCTAGTGAGAGTTTTTTTAAACTCATCCAGTCATTTTAATTCTCACTGTTGAATTCATTCGGATTTGAAATTTTCGAATAAAGTACACGCAAACTTATGCTTTTGGAACCGCTGAACATAATGGTCATAGTTAATTCTCTATACAGATGCTGCATCTCTCCACATTAGCCAAAATGTGTTGGAAAATAACAGAAAACGGGCAATAGGTTAAGCTTAAGTGAGGTAAACTTTAAGAAACCATTCTTTTTCTCAAGCTTAAACTAAACGACATTGTAGTGGGAAAACATCTCGAGAAATTCCGGATAGGCACGATGGTTCAGGATTTCTTTTCAGAAGAAAAGAGTGGACACTTTTGGGATAAAATTTTCAGGATCATTTGTGATAACATTATTTCTTTGCTCGATTCCAAACACTACAAGAATGAGATTCAATCCTGAAAATTATACTCCAAAAGTGTCCACACAAACGTAGATTAATTTGAGTTTGAGAACAAAAATGGATGCTCGAAGTTCTATTCACTCAAGCCTAGATATTTTCCCGTTTTCAGGAGTTTTTCATTTTTCTCTCGCTCATTTCTTCTGAAAAAAATCCTGAACCATCGCACAGAGGGGCCAATGCTATGAAAAGTTGACAAAAATACGAAAAGTTCATTATGGTCATAATGGTCCAACTGTACTTAAAATTTCTAGTAATCTTACTCGGCTACCTGGAACCACCCTTACCTGATCGAGAATGGGCCATGAGCCTAAGTTACAACAGTCCAAACTTGTCCTTTATGTAAGTTGGTTGTTGTTCGGTATTTATTTACGCTCGTGATCGGTCGCATTTGTTTTAGTGTTATTTTATGATAGAGACATTTACGTACTTTTTATTAACATGGCATCAACAAGTACAGGTAAGTCAACAAATATTTGCTAAAATAAACCTACTTTTCATACAATGTATAAAAAAAAATTACCAATGACTGTTATATGTACATGGCGTGTGCTAATTGAATCGTTAGTTATCCATAAGGTTTTAGTTGATTTCGGTGTACGTTCGAGCACTCTTTTTCCCCATTTATAAGCTAAAGTCATCTACTTTTAGTATGTATACATATTATTATGTCATATTTTGCCTTTTGTAAAAAGAATCATAAAACAAATAGTTATCTGAAATTCATATCGACATCGCGGAACATACATATTAATAAATAATTTTAATATGAGATTTTCAATTATTTTTTTTAACATTCAGATATGTTTTCCTTAATAATCGTACATATGCTTTAATTTTGAAATTTCATTGAAATATCCTAGATACTTCTGGGTGTAATCTGAAAGGGATTCCTAGAATATACGGTTTGTCTCCGGCCAGATGTAATTAGAATCTTCCAACCCCTTTAAAATGGCACTCTTCAGGAACCGATTTATCAGACTGGCCTAAGAATATTAACGTTCATTATCTAAATATTTCCTAAATATAAATAATTTTCAGTAGATACATATTTTTATACAACTAAACTTAATTTCTGTTAACTATGCCTGCATTAATCAAATTTATTTCTTTAATTTAGGATCAAGCTGTGCGGACCTGTTTTTTCACGGAGAAGATTCCTTTATGATAAAATGAGCGAATCCAGTCTAGTTAGATGGTCAAGTTTCGTTTTTAAAAGAATATTTGCAAGAACGAACGAAATGTCCAAAATCTGGAGTCGCGAATCTCAATAAAAAAATTGGTTATTTTGTCATAGACTTTAAAAAAAGGTGGCCGGATGGGTACAGAATAAGAGAAAGATTTTTAGTTAAAAATACAAGTTGGTTACAAACATCCATAATTTTCACAAATTATGGTGTGTTCGGAAAAAATGACGCTGTAGTTGGAAGGCCAAAGTCTGATTTTAATATAACTTGCGAGAGGACTAAGTGACATGGAACCAAAGATTTACGTGCTAAATTCTCTTATGCAGAACTATCATATGCAACTTAAATGAGTTTACGAACTTCAAGTCAAATGGATGCCTCAAAATTAATGAAAGAAATTGCGACCACATCTCCTAAACGTACAACTCGATATACGACAGCTTTTAAGAAATTGGATACAAGTAAAAGTAGCCAGCTTGTCCCAGAGGAAGCATTATCTGTTTGTAGATGCGAAGCTTACAAGACATCAATATCACATAATATGTACTAAAGATAAAGCTAGATTCCCCTCATACAAATTTATTACGTGGACTGTATTATTAAATTTCGGCAATTCTTGAGTCACCCTGTATATGCTGTTATTATAAAATTAGTTATGGAACGTGACTTTTATTCAATAATTATTTTTTTAATTTTCACGTATAAACTTTATGAAATAGAAACCCTCTGTGCATCGTGCTTGTCCGGAATTTCTCGGTATGTTTCCTGCTACAATATCGTTTAGTTTAAGCTTGAGAAAAAAATGGTTTCACAAAGTTTACCTCACTTAAGCTATTGTCAGTTTTCTGTCATTTTCCAACACATTTTGGCTAATACGAAGAGATGTAGCATCTGTATAGAGAATTAACAATGACCACCATGTTCAGCGGCCCCAAAAACATAAGAACTGATGTCTGGAGTGTGTACTTTATTCGAAAATGTCATATCCGAACGAATTTAAACCGTGAGAATTAAAATGGCCGGACGAGTTTGAAAAAGCTCACACTAACGACCTCTAAATCTTAATATTTTTTAATGAAATTTTCAGGACTTCATGTGGACCATAATAGAAACTAATCATCATATACGTAAAATCAAGATTTCGTTTTTGGGTGAGTTACCATAATAAATATAGTGGTCTAAATAACAACCTCAACATAAACATACTAAATTGGATGTTACATAATAGCGAGTGTGAGCAAACAATTTGATCTTACAGAATTGTTAATGAGATGCATCTAGAATCAATTTCACTATATCATAATTTTTGTTACTCATACAATTACCTGCCTAATCAAGACTGAAACAAATAGACTTCCTGACATTTGAAAATACTCGAATAAATCGCTGTAAGCTCGACTTGACAACAAAATCCTTGCCGTTCGCAGTGTATGTGCGATAATTCACCTTTGAATAATGCTGAACTTGTGCATTTTATGCTCTGACATTTAGATATAAACCTTTAATATATGTATGACTTCTCACGTATTGAATCCTATTTTGAAACACGTAATAATTCTTAATAAAGGGTACCATTGCAGAGGACAATGTTATTGTCTCTAGGAGGTGCTGCTAGTTAACAATTATTTTACCTAGTTATTTTCATTCGGTAGAATTTGACAATGTTCTTTGAATATGTTAAAGTTGTCACAATAGAGAGTATTTTTAACAAATATTGACATCATCTAATCCCAAGAATTTTCGCCACTAGTGAAATTTGCAGTGACGCAGGTACTATACTAGGATTGATATGTAATTAGTTTCATATCAGCTGGTAGGAGTCTAATGAGTTCAGGGCGAAATCCCAAATTTGTTTCTCGAAACCACTATTGATATTATTCCACTTGGAAATATTATATCGTATTAAGATACCTAATTTCTAAACTCTGTATGACGGAAACAAATATATGTAATTTGAGAGGTACAAGAAAAAATGGTTTTCACTGCATTTCCAAAATTTTTAAACAAAAATGTCTTCATTTTATTTCATCTAATTACGTGCGTACAAATTTAATTTCAATAGATATAGAAATCAGAGCTCCAACATACATACAAACAGACGAACGTATGGACATACTGAAACCAAAGATTAGAGAATTAACAAGATAGGACAGCCGGCGGAAAACCTTTTATCTTTTAGCAATGGCGCCATTGACCTCGACATTTAAATTGGAGTTCTCGCGCAGTTGCCACAAAGTGATAATCAGACGGAGAAGGTAACATTAGAAAGAGAGGCCAATAGTGAAAAATGGACAACACTGTCATATGATAGAACGACCGAACTCAGCTGTCAGTACCCAAGATCACTAAAAAAACAGATTGCTTTGTAATATATGTCACATGAAGCATTTCTATGTTTATATGTAATATATCTATTTGGTTAGGATAGAATTGTACACTGAAAGAATAATTTTGAAACTTTTTTCTATAAAATGAGAAAAAAACAGCCACACGCAGATATCATCGAGATCTATAAGTGACGTAGCACTTGTCGATTCTAATGAGCTAACCTATCTTTTAGTAAGCTTGGTAAAATTCATTTAATGCGTACCCGACAAATCCCGAAACCGTTTCCGTTGGATGTCGTGTCCCTTTAAATTGGAGTTCACAACTGTCTTCGTTTTTTTCGTCTTCTCCGCCTGACTGTTCTATCTTGTTAGTTCTCTAAACTTTGCTGAAACTATAGGGTCCCTACGAAACCCTAAAAACGAGGACAGATATAATACTTGAAAGAATAGTAAATACTAGGATATCAGATAGAAAATACCTATTGATGAAGATCATATTGAAAAGTTTGGGCGATACTCTATAAGTAGGTTAAGAATATGGTTGCTATAATGCATACAAAGAGGACATGGTAACCTATGCGTCATATAAATATCTGTACCAGTATATTATTTCTTACGAACTGTGACCCCTTAGCTCAGTTATTTCATTGTCACGTTTCATTTTATCATGATATGCTGCAGTGATGACGTACTTAGAAATGTATCCAATTAGAAGACAGACAGCACGATCAATGATATCAAAATATTTCTAACCACTTGTGCGAAAAAAGTTCATTTCACTCTGAGCGTGAGATTCTCAACCCAAAAAGTATCAGCAGATGACGAAGCGGATAATTTTATTCTCGTATCCCAGTTAAATACAAGGCGCTTATCACCTGCACCTGTTGAAGTAAGTAATTCATCCAATGTCAGAATATGACGTAAAGAAAACATATATCCCCTATAACTTATTATTACTTATTAGTTTCGTTAATTGTTTGTTGCCAAAAACTTGCCAAAAAGCCGACATAAAAGACATTATCGGAGACCATTTACTAGACCCATAAGAGCTACCGCCAAATCTACATAGTGACTTATGTCTGAAATTTTTACAAAATGTAAATTGAACTGCTAGACGGTCTACTGTCAAATCAAGACAAAATATGTGGTTTATGCTAGACGCAGCGTGCTTGCGCTATCATGATTTTGGATTGGATGTGTGAGCGAATTTCCTTGGCCAGCTCGTAGGCTAGATTTTAACACATTAAATTTTTATTTTTAGTGTATAAAAACTATTAACGACTGAGCCGAGCTGTGGGTAAATAATGAAGCCTCCAGTATTAATAAAAGTATTCAGAAAGTATACTTTGTGTTAGATATTCTTTTAGTAAACGTGTCAGTGTCAATCTGTTGTATTTTATAATTTTATTATGGAATAAAGTTGCTGTTTAAGTTGATATGTTTGAATGTTTTCATAAAAGGATATAGCAGGATAAGCAAGTATCAGCTCCCCCGCACTGATCTTGGCGAAATTTTAAGCATACGTTGATAGTAACGTGAGATAAAGATTTCCAGAATATTATATTTAAAAAATCATTTCTAAGGGAGTTATGGGGGTAAGAAGAAAATATGAAAAAACATTATTCTCGAGAACGTATTAAAAGCTTTTGGTAAAAAAGAATATGGTTCGAGTTTTGGTGGCATAAAATTAGAAAAAAATTATCAGTTTACCTATCGAAAAACAGCGTTAAAAATATTTTTTAAATAAAAAAATTTCAACTTTAAGTGGAAGGCTGCATTATAAGTGAACCTGTCCCAAATAAAGACTTATATTATTATTAGTAATCATATTTTACAAAAGCATAATTTCTGCCAATGTTTATATTCTGATTTCTGGAATACATAGTCGAAGTATATAGATAGGTATTATTGCTCATGAAACAAAGTTATGTAATGTATGGTACCGCCTGTTGTACGAAATATATCAAGAGGGACATTTCAGTAACATTGCATGTTTGATTTTGGTAACTACGAAGTATTAAAAAATGCAAATAGATACCAACAAGTCATCAGTGGGGTTACTACCAGTAATTAGGTTCGTAATTATATGTGATGTACCGATGTGTATAATAATAATATACAGAATGTCTTTGTAATACATTCATATATTGAGATCTATGAATACTCACATCTTCCTGATACAATAAAAATATTAATTTATCGAAATGCCCAGGAATAAACGAGAAAATAAATTTTGAATATTGTAAACAATGATCGAGTACGCCCATGGTCCTACTTTTATGTAGTGGTCGATTTGCATATGAGCTTCATTCGTAATTCTTATTACGCCGGTGTTAAGCGCAAAAAGAGATGGAACAGGTAAATAGTAGCAGCCAAGTGTCAATGATGTACTGTTTATTATTGTCAAAATGCAGCTGGTTGTTATAACATGTAGGGGGTAACAGTATATTATTGTGTTTTAACAACGGTGAATTTTACAAATATTGTATTTTGTTATGATACGGCTGGGACAAATACACGTCAGACTCGATTAGGTACTTTACCATGAACGAATTTCTAATGAGCGTGTTCCTAATGATCTAACCTTTGTGTCGGCTGTACAACATTTAAGATACTATGGATATTTTCAACTGAGGGCTATCACATACTGTAACGAAATACAATATCAACTATATGTGTGTTCATTTTTAGCATTATTTGTAGTGCTTTGTATTTGATAATTTTGTGCACACTTGGTAATGCTGTAATAAATGACGATATGGGCGTCGACATTTAAGGGATAAATAATTTCATTTAAAATTAAAAAGTAACAGAGATCTTCACATTACATAAGGACTCACAGATTAAAATATATTCGATGTATTTTAAAAACACCCTGTATATGAACAGTATAAATTAGATTATATAGTTAATAAAAATGCAGGTCGTCCTTCTTACATTTGCAAGGGTAACATGTAATTTAAAATTATGTGTATACTTATCTATTTGTTATTTACTTACTGTTTGATAGGTATGCAAAACACGATTGCTTTTATATGGCCATTTTTTATTTACAATTGCCAAACGATGTTAACCAACCGAGGGCTCTGCAATATATAACTGGGAATTTCCTTAAAAACTTACCCGAAGGATGATACACTTCCAGGACCAAGTGTTAGAATCTTGTTAGCATTATCTAAATTGTCCTCTTGAGAGTGATTGCCTGTGGTGAGGATGTAGTTTTTCGGGATAGGCTTTTTGTACTCTTTTTCATATTTACTAACCGTCGTCTTCCTTCCAGTTGATAATTTACATAAAAGAAAGAATAGGGGAAGGGAAAACCAAAAACCAAATTAATATCGGTCCAAATTTTTTTCTCGTGGGTTTGTGTCAAGTAACTTGAGTTTTTGGCAAGTGACAAAACAATACATTTATAAAGCAGAGGCGGAGAAAAGGCTTAGAATTAATTTTTAATTATTAGCAGATTTTAGGTCTTTAATAAAAATGGTAAGTGATTCAATATGTTATTTTATTGTAAATCTGATCATATAATTGTAAATTATTTCACTTAGGGTGAATAAAAAATCAAGTGATTTTTTCTTGTTTCACTTTCCAGACTTTTTCGAAATTCTAAAACAACATCTTCAAATTTGAGCAAAATTGGGTAATATTAACATGTGCCTTCGAGACCATGAAGTTTCCTATGTATTTGCTAGGAGTAAAAGACACTTTTTCGTAAATTTGTGATAGAATTGTTAACGTATAGTGAAATAAACATCGCGCACTAGTTCCCTTTGCAGAATTGTTCAAACAATACAAATTAATAATACCCATTTAAATTAAATCCAATAAGAGGACACCACCATTCTATAGGGCATCAAGATGACCCCATATGGGCAAAAGTAGAGTATCAAGTATTTTTAACATTTACTATTGTTTATTTGTGTTTATTAATTATTATTAATGATTATTGATATTCTAGTTTATGTTCATAATTTAATGTTTTTCAAATAGCTTGAATGATTACAATTCTAATTCTAATTAATCATTTATGCAAAGAGAATTGCAATAAATAATAATAAATGTCAAAAATGCATGACTCTATTTTCGGCTTCAAAAATCAATTTCGCACCCTATAAAACGGTCTCATGGAGATTTAATTTAGGAAAAAATTATTAATTTGTATACTCTGGATAATATTGAACAAAGGACTTGCATGCAAATTGATTTATTTCACTACATATTTATGATTCTATCGCAATTTTACAAGAAAATGTATTTCCTCCATTAAAAACACATAGGAAACTCTATGGTCTTGGAGGTACCTGTTAATATGAACCGATATTGCTCGAATTTAAAGATCGTTTCGAAAACATGTGTGGGTGAAATAACAGAAATATATTTTTCACGGGTATACTTTTGAACCACCCTAATGTGGATATACACCGGTTGAGCAAATTGCAAAAATAAGGATAGACATAGTAGTGGTGGAAAAATAGTTCAAATTTATTGAGCGCTTTGACGTACCGTTAGGATATAGCTGAAGTATTTCCAGTTACTATAAAGCCGAAACTCTGCTCTCTAGATTTTGAGAATATATTTCCATGCGATATTTTAATGTAGTTATTGAATTATTAATATTAGAATCTTGGCCATCTTGTCAGTCCCGTGTTTCTAGTTTATGATTAAATCATTCTAATATTGACCACAGCTATTTGTGCTTAATTGTCGCTCGAGAGTGACAATTTTCCGTTTAAATTGTATGCAAGATCGATCATCGATCATTTTATGAGTGTGTCGTGCATGTAACCAAAATAAAGAAATGCACAAAACATAAATACTGTTAAGATTTTCTATTGCTTGAATTTGTATTAGGATTGGGCAGATACAGATAGGGGCTCGTTACAGTACTTTATCTACAATCTATAAATAAAGAAGGCTTTTGCTTACATTTGACAACACAAAGTTGATGTTTACTGAGGAGTTGTGGGTAATTTCACTTTACCTTTCATCTCTAATGACAACGAAAGTACTTTAAAGCTCACTTTAGTACATATGTATTTTTATGAAATAATAATGCCATAAAACTTTTGTTAATAGAATCAATTGATGAAACGATATCGTTACTATTTTCTGGGTGACTTTCCATAATACACGTTGTTTGTCCAAAATATAATCACGGTATAAATTTAATCAGCAGCAAAACATAAATTGATAGCGTTTGTGTCTTATTAATTTGTTTATCGCGGTTCCAGTCCAAAGAAATATGGTACCTGAAATCGTTGTGACCCGGTATAATAGTGTTCCCATGTTCGAATCGCGCTATTGTATAGTTGACGACAATGTTGGGAAGGAGTAGTCGGGTTGACGTTCTTGTCTGGATTAGGAGTTGGCTAATTTATTTAACCTTTGATATACTTTGCAAAAAAAATGACAAGATCCCGTAGCTATACTCACTGTTATTACTAATATCACAATTTACTCAACCCGTGTATATATATGTATGCCTCATTAATTTATATTTTCATCCAGGTGTGCGTCACGAAGGTTGGCTCCAATATTAATTTACTTCTCAAACAGACCGTAACTAAATTTTACTAGTAAAATATATTTATTTAGGATAATTGGTGTATATTTAATAAAGCAAATAGTGGCAATGTTACATCTTTATGTTTACTTTTATTTGAACTGGTTCATCTCATGAACAGATAATTGTTTGACAAATTTGAAAGGACAGAATGTTTTTATGTTAAAATAACATTAATATAAAACTATTTTAAGAAAATGAGAGCATGAAATTGAAAGTGTATACATGTAAAATGGTCATAATAGTGTTTCTCTTCTTCTAAAGCTGAATCATCTGCGCTTAAAAATGATGACAAATGTCTGCCACAAGCTGCAATTGTCAGTATTCTCTCATCTTATCGTGAGCATTAACAATATGGGTAGTAATATGTACAATTAAATTTCAAGTTTAATATTCGACCTAAATAAAAGTATGAATACAACTCAAGTTACTTGAAGTTCTTTGACATCAATATATTGGTGAATAGCGAAAATAATAAAAAATATGAATTTCATGCTAACATAATAAAAATATGGGGAGTAATAATGTATAAGGTGGATATTAATATACAAAATAATTTGTCAGGACAGTTCTCGGTTGTAACATAATGGGGAGAACTTAAAAAAGAAAGATGTATTTGCTTGTAATGTAACTGATTTTTTTTGTAAAGGTTGTGAAAGTTAAATGACATGTTCTTATGATGAAAAAAATATACATAAACATTTAATAAAGCCAAGATGTGAAAAAAGGAAGTATAATATGTACAAAGTAAGACAGAACGAATGTGGTGAAAATCTTAAAAAATAGTTCACTGAATTATGTTGTTTACCATTATGAAGTATGCTGCAAAATATTATAGATTGTTGCATAATTTGTTGTTATATAGCAAGATGCTCTTTATTATTCAGTTTAAATTGTAGAAAAAATGTAGTAATCTTGATTTTCAAAATATATTATAAATTGGTTTAATATATTGGCATGTGCACATGAAACTACTTGGGATTTTTTGGATAACGTCTGAAAGTGATTTATAATTTGTTACTATTTGATATTTCATTCTAGACCTGGGGTAGAAATATTAGTCAAAACAGAAAAAAATGCAATAAATATATGCTTCAGTTAACGACTTCTCCTATCGCATGACGTTTCCATATAGCATACACTTATCCATTGGACATACATTTCATATCCATAGCACATTTTTTAATAAACAGTGGATGTCAATATTCAGTGCATATATTAGATTACATCCATTAGATATGTGGACAGAGTTTTGAACATTCGGTGAATGTTTAAAAACATATTTTCCTATTGCCTCTCAAGTCATTGAGCTTAGTCCTTGATAGTACAGAATGTTGTGTTACGTAAAGAGAAACGAGGCATTGTAGTCTATAGTTGAGCTAATTTTTCAATTAAAATTATTTCGCTACTTCGCTGTACCTCAATTTGCAAATTAAATGAGAACACTACTGAACTACCGGTCTTTTAATCGTCTATATCAAAACATTCACTGCCTGTACTAGAAAGAATATCCAGTCAATTTTCATACAATAATCTCCACTGGATGCCCGCAAAAAATAAATTTAGTCGATGCCCATGTATCCCTGGACATCCTTTGCATATATTTTTTGGGTATATCCAATGGAAATGATCAAGTCCTCTGGATTTTATTTCAAGTACATCCAATGGATGTTTTGATATAGATGGTTAAAGGGATGGATATTTCATGGATATTCGGTGAGTGTTCATATCAAAATATTTACTGGATATAACTGAACAGTTATCCAGTGGATCTCATCTCTCATATTAAGATCTCCACTAGATGTAAACAAAAACTATGTCGATGTCTGTGTACAGTACACTCTCGGCATTTGCTGTATGTCCATAACAAGACATAGACTGGATATCGTGAAAAGTTATCCAGTAAATGTTCACATCAAGACCTTGACTGAAAACGTAAGAATAGATCCAAATATATTCTCTGAATGTCCATATTAAGACATTCACTGGATGTAAGCATATAATAGCCTCAAATGTAAAATATCTAACATCACTATAGTGTAGGCAGTTAGCCACTTATGTCATGTTTATGGCAAACATCGGCCTGATACTTAAACAACAGACTAGCGTCAAAAGTTATAGAAATAGATGGTTGAACATTATTAGCGTCACTTGTGTAGCAAGAAATATTACTCGGAGGGCAGCTCCTCATTAATAGTTTTGTTTATAAAACACCACAAAGGAAAGACTACAAATTTTCATATATGGATACGTTTGACCTCGATCTGGAGAAGCCATATACGTCCCTACTAGACTAGCTATGGATGCAAAAAAAAAATTGTAAAATATTTAATGAAACAAATATTTTAGTGGGGTGGGGTGAAATTTTTTGAGTGACACTGATACTAAGTAGCTTCCACAAACATCTACGTTCAACATCGTACTCGATGTGAAATGCGCCAATCAAATTGGCAGCATCGGACGATGTTTCAAGACTATATTAATTTTTTAATTGTTTCCTGATGTTGACAATATGGTTGGCGAAGTATAATAATCGAGTCAGTGTTTTGGTCTTTGTGAAAACTACTTCATTGTATATTAAAATGCATAGTTAAAGAACATATTTTTAATTTTCTAATAAATAATATGTCATTAAATAAATTCTAACCGGAAAAGTACGAACTGAATCTTGTAACACTAATATATTAAAAGAATCAGCATATTTCAAAATGGTAAATAACATTTCGAAGCTATATACGAAGCAAATTATGGAGAATTTGTGTGTGGTGAGAATCTACAATCGTGTAGAAACCAGTACAGAGTCGTTTCTGTTTCTGTGTAAGTGATATAGGAAGGGTTGACAGGTGGCAAACACTCTGCTCACATCCAAAAAGGCACTTATAGCGGCTAATAAAGACAGATAGAACCATTTCCACATATAATATCCACATGTATGCATAATATAGATAAACCATAAATTGGCAAGGCCAGTTCACATGCAATATACAATAGTCGTTTTCCTTCACAAAATATCCTTCAAGATAAATTCACGTTTTCATTGTTATTGAACCGACAGATTGTGTGTGCTGGATAAAATAGTTATTTATGTAAATATACTCGTGTAAAATTGGATTTTCCAGGAGATTCTTTCTTTCAAGATAATAGAAATACAAAGTGATTTTCCAGACATTATCAGATATTAAATGCAGATGTCGGGTGAATTTAAATTTATTATATTTGCAGTGAATTGATTCAAGTATCAATACTAGTAATATTAAGCCACAGTGACCATATTTATTACAGAAATAAAACATTATTATAAATATGTTATGGCCCTGTTTCTATGTACGTACGAAGTGTGGCAGGCGTACGTTGACCAAATATCCTACTCCCTCGTATAATACATCACAAATATCTAAAAAATGGTGGACTGGTACATAACATCAATGAACTTGTACGAAAACAAGCCAAATTTGAGCTTACTGTAACATAATGCAACATTATTTGGAGTTCTGGATTGTGCCAAAAATGATCAAGAAACTTGTGGTCTATAATAATATTACCAGGTCTAAGAAAATTGGCTATGTTATACAGTGTGAGTCAGAAAACGCCAACTCTATTTTCGTCTTTTCAAATGAAATGTATAGCTCTGCTACCAAAGGATTTGAGAGAGCTTTCCACTGATATCGCTTCATCGGTTTATCAATATGCTAAGATATTTGATGATAAATTTACACAATTCACGATTTATTACAAAGCAATGATGAATATTCAATTGTTTTATGAATTCTTAATTCTTTTCAGTGAGAGAATTTCGAAAATAATGTTACTTATACTCGGAGAAAATAAAGTACCTCTGCAAAGGAAAATACAAGGAAAATATAAAATACGTAAAGCCAACGCATGATAATTGAAGGCCTATTCATTTTTGTTGAATTTGATAAATCTAAAAAACTTTCACCAAAACTCTATACCGAATGCTATTTTTTAATAATTCTCGATTGTGCCAATTCGTCGTTAGATATCTAGGCCACCATGCCAAATAGAAACCTTATATCACTGAAAAGCTCTTTCAAAGGTTTATCCCCTAGTACCGGTGTTCCATTTGAAAAGAGAATGAGAGAAAATCGATTTGGCGTTTACTGACTCACATGGTATAAACAGGCCACGCCGATTTCGTTAGATCTGATAACACTAGTGTAAATGAGAGATTTGTTAATTTTCTTTGGCATAAACTAGTTCTCAAGATATACCCTTCCGCCACAGTGAGCTCACAAAGTTTAGATGTTTTTGGTACAAACTCGCCTAGGTCATATTGCTAATCCATTTCAGAATCATCAGATGGTATATTGTTTGAATCGTCCAAATATGTAAGAATGTAGTAAACGTTTCATTAAACAAAAACATAAGTTTATGACGTCATGCGTAAACCCTGTATATTTTAAAATATTTTAAAACTATTCACCTTTGTGCCATTTACCATTACCATTTACCAATTCTGAATTTTTTTATGTTATCTAAAAATATCAAGTTGATGGTGATGATCGTAAAAAAGTCAGTTATAGTGGTACATTGAAAATTTCTGTTAAAAAATGCAGTTTGCTAAAAGTAGTAGAATCTTTGGCTATAGCAGCTGCCGCAATTTCAATTCAGACAATGAAAACGGTAAGGCGCAAAAGGTAATGGCACCAAGAAATGTTTATTATCTAACTTAATGCTTAGTACTTAGGATAATGCAGTTTTTATTATACAGTATGACTCGTATAGTTTAAGATGCTACCTTTTGTAAATAAACCAGAAATATTAGACTATTTAATGTTTCTTTTATGATGCTTAGTTTTTATTTTACTATGTGTTGGCTGCCTTAAATAAAACTAGAGCTTAGATTTACGGTTGCGGTTACTCTATTCCTACGCGATTTAAAGCAAAATTATAGAAATATCTGAAATAAAATATGCAACATCTCTTACAACAAATTTCTGATGACAATTAAAGTTTTCTTAATTAAATTCAAGTTCATGATATCAGTATTCCTTTAGAAATACGATTTTAACACCTATTTAAGTAAGAGCTTTAGCTCTATATTGATTGAGAACGTTTTTATGAGGGTGGTTTCTAAAGCTTATTTAATTAAGCAACCAGTTACATTTCTACAGTTATGTTTTTTCCATTACATTGGGTCTGCGAACTTGGCAGAATTTAGATGGTTGGTACTAACTTCCCATCAACACCTCAATTACGAAACTGATATGATTATTTAGCACCATTATAGAAGAATATGTGAAAACCTGAGGCGCCCATTAACAAAGTTAATAATGATTTGTGACTCTGGCGCTAACTTCATACCAACAGCTCAACTACTGGTGTTAATAGCGAAACTTATACCATCATTTAGCACCCTCTTATTGTGTAAAAACTAGAGGTGCTAATTGGTTTACAAAATTATTAATATTATTATCTAGTACCTTCTGAAGATATAAAATACAGTAATAAGATTAAACTTAAACTTTTTAAATTAATTATCACTGCTTTTGTCACATATTTTATGGTTTCACCATTAGCACCTATGATTGGTGGAAAGTTCACAGACTCCATTATAGCACAAACTTTTTATTACCTTTAAAATTGACTCAGCATCCTTTAAAATGTTAAACAGTTTCTAGTAAATCTAATACACCTAAGATTGATATTTAACGAAGAGCAAATAAATCCTATTTGTCTTAGAACCTCATTTAAAATAAAGGATTTCAGTTGTCAACAATTACTTAAGAGCATATTTACATTCGAAAAATTACCATTAAGTTGGATATGTAAAGCACGTCCAGTGAAATTCGTACTATTCATTCTTCACTGAGCACGTGTGAGTGACTTATTCAAACCACTATTTGTCTTTCACAAGACAGACAACTTCTATCCTTTGTCTAACTATGTATCCAATTTACATGTAGATAGGTAGATGCTACGGAAAATCCCCATAACAGCGGTTTAACTTTGTAAGTAGAACACATATTAATGTGTTCTTATATTTATATGTAAATTGAAATTCAGGCCTGAATAGTTTTTTGATTGAGAACTAACTGCTATTTTCTATGCAATTTGGTGTGTTCAAATCAAATTTGGCCGCAGAAATTGCCGTTTTCGTCAGGTCTTAGAGATAAACGAAATAAACGGAACTCAAAATTACGTTTTTGTATATTCATGGAAGCATTGCTAAGAATTACTTTTCTGATGCCTCGGCCAACGGTTCTGATGGTCTTTCCCCATCGAACGATTTTTTCCATCGAGATTTACTGGCTTAAAATCACCACATTTGAAACATTTGGAAGCATGAGGTATGAAAGCAGGAGAAATCTAACTTGAAAGAAAGCTAACCTCAGTGTATCCTAACATGACCCAATCTAGAAGAATGCTGCGTTTATAGCATTCCAAGTGAAACACGAGATAATACTAACCTCAAAGCGATTTAATTTGAAAGAATGTTAGTCGAAAAGTAGTCTAACTTGAAAGTTAACCTGAAATCATTTTAACCTAAATGATATCCTTACAGTAACAGGGTGTCGGCGCTGGGATTTACAGGATCAGGTCAAAAATAAAAACACCTATAAGTCAGATACGCCACAGTATTTCAAGCTGAAGTGGCCACAATACAGTGGTGTGAATAAAAATAAGGCAAGGAACTGCCAATCGGTAGATTGCCATTTTATCCGATAACCAAGCAGGGATAAAAGCATTTGCAAGACATGTATGGAATTGTTTAAATGCCCTTATAGACCTAGGAAGTTAGTAGAGTGACCTTGGCATGGGTACTAGGATACAAATGGCACAATGGAAGGGAAATGTTGATAAACTGGTTAGTGGCTAGGGAAGGCGTGTCTAATGTGCTAGTGGGATCCGAACCCTCTTGAGGCGTGGCTAATCTATGTAATATGAGCATCAAAATAACTTTTTGCAATGGAGGAAATGTTTCCCGCGACACGCCAAAGAGTTTATTAAGGAATGATTGGTCAAATGTCCGGAAGACCATCTTACGTCAACATAGAAAGGCAATCAGAATAATGGTAGGTTTTCTAACTAGACTCTGTCGCCTTATTAGACATATCGGTCTAATGTGTTTGGAAGTAGATGTAAGAGAAAGATTGGCAGATTTTCTCTTCGTACTATGCCATTCTGAAGGCCTAGCTAGACTTGGTGAGGAAAACTCAGGGATTGGCAGTTATACTAAGAGGTCCTTGTCAAGGCTGTGGAGTCTGAGACAAAATACAAAGCTGAATGAGAAGCTCTAAGGAAAACTAGAAAATGATCGCACTGATAGGTCCACAGGGGATCGCGGTGGCCAAAGCCAATCAGCTAGCTCATTTTTTCTAAATCTAAACCTAACCTACGCTTACAGTATCATTTCATCTTGAATATGGTATTCTCTCCATGTCGGAGATGGTTTAGCGCGTTTAGCTTGCAAACTGACATACCTAGTGAAACAGGCTCAAACCCTGCTTACTGTGAATTAATGTTAATTATAAAATTATTCCCAAAAAGCGGTTCAGACTTCACTCTGTAGGGCCTTGTTCATCTTTACCTAACACAAAATCCTAGATATTCAAAAAAATTAACTGAGCGACTGGAGTTCTCTCTCAAGCTGTGCAAACGGTTACACATACCGAACGATTTCATATTCTGGAGGCTACTTATCTCGTTTTTGTATTTTCCTAGAATCAACCCTGTGAAAATCATTAAACAAATCATTAAGCATACGATCACAAATACTGTTTTGAAAGAATTCTGATTCTCAAATGCCAGCGATTTTCCTGGTTATGTCGAATTGGAGTTAGTATTCTTTCAGGATCGGCTACTCTGAGGCTGGAAAGTTATAAGAGTAGCATCACAGTCTATACTTTCAAATGTTTGAAATATCATAACTTTAAAGTAGCGTGTCACGGAGAAAAAAACGTCCAAGAGGACAGACGGTTCTTTACAAAATCGTTGGCCAAAGCTCAAGACAATTTCTTGCTTGGAATACTTACGTGAAAATATCCAAAAACGGAATTTCTGACCCACTTCACCTCATTTATCTAGAAAACCTGACAAACGGCAATTGTTGCGGCCATTTCCGGTTTCAGAAACCACAATTAATTTTTAGTATTATCCTTCAATTTGTAGGCCTGTAAATTTATTGACAATAACAAACAGTGCATATATTTTATACCTTTGTCTATACAACTTTACCCTTACTATAAACTACATCTATCTATCTTGAGTCGTAAAATGTAGTGTAGCAATAATGTTTTCAGCGGAGATATACTTTATAATAGTAATTCTTTTCCGAGAGACAACCTTCAGGATCATTAATTACTCGCAAAATTAATGATGGTCTAGACGTAGACTTCCTGGAAAGATACTTTGTGAAGGATTGGCGTTTAACAATTAGATTTCAAGTTAAAACATGCAAGTAACTATTGAGAGAGAAAGCGACATATTGCGATTGATAGAGGCATGCCACAATTACTGGTCAGTTACTGTAAGATTTACAATTTTACCGCAGCATCTCAATCATTTACGGTGGGAGGGGGTTACATAATCTCGGCAGCGACAGTTATACAATAGAAATTGAATCGACGAATCAGAGTTATTCGAGGAGGGGTAAATTGCCCTGGATTTTTGATATATTTCTAATTAAAAAATCAGTTGGATTCCACGGAACTCTAAATAAACGGGTTGTAATAATCATAGACATTTATATGAGTTATAAGAGGTGTGTTCTGTTGACCTAAGTTTAAAAATGCCATTAGAAGCATAATAATAGTGAAATTAGAAATTAAATTCAATAAATCATACAACAGAAACGTTGCACTATATTGTCTAAATGTTATTTGTGGCATTATCTTATTTTTTTTTCCTTCTTCAATTCTTTGGGACTTCCTGCCACATGTATGTTTTCTTTCTAAGCGGTGCTAGGGGAATCTACAAAATATATCACAATTAACCAGTATGTTACTGGTAAAAAAACCTCTACGCCCGTAACGTTTACGTCAAAGGATGAGTTAAAGGTTGGTTTTGATAAATAAACAACACAAATAAGTATAAAAACTTGAAATTAAATATTTCGCCGACGTTTCGGAAATCTAATCTGTTTCCTTTCTCAAGGCTTTTTTTGAAAAATCTTTTTTGCTGTGTATGACAAATACACAGCTCTAAGAATGTTTGTTATATTCAATATCCATAGATACTTACTATTTACATAGAACTGTTGATATAGTTAACAGTTTTTTAGTTTCTATATAATGATATGTTTGTGAAGTTCTTCTTTTAACATTGGCAGCCAAGTTGTACAGACATCTACGGAACAATTCGACACGCAATTATCCTCATTCAATAATAATATCGCGGATTCTTTTATTTTTCTTTTTTTGCTATCTGCCTCTTTTGTTAAAATTTTTGCCGAGTCCCAGTTTATTCTATGTCCGTTCTCCCACGCGTGTTCGCAGATCTTGGACCTCTGAATTTCATTTTTTCTGATATAATTTTGATGTTCGCCCAATCTTACACTAAAAGGTCTGGATGACTCACCCACGTATTGTTTGTTGCACTCACACGGAATACTATAAATGCAGTTTTTCGAATTTTGCTCGTGGTTTGTTGGTTTCGTCTTTGTCAGAATAGATCTTAAAGTGTTGCTTGTTTGAAATACCGTCCTAATATCAAATCTATCACCGATGCGGCGCAACTTTTCGGATAATCCGCATACATAAGGAATTAACGCTGTGTAACGTTTTTCAGGTTTTTGTCGTACCTGATTGTTATTTTCAATATTTATGAAGGTTTTATCGACAAAACCCCCAGGGTATTGGTTATTAATAAGAACTTCCTTTATCAACCGCTTCTCATTGTTTAGTATCTCATCATTAGGAGAAATGATTTTGGCCCTATCATACAAACATTTTACAACACCCCTCTTAACGTGCATTGTCACCGATTTTAAGCAATATATTTATGGAGGATTTTGAGACTAGGCATGTTCAAAATTGTGCATACAAACCGGTTATCTGGTGGAGATACGTAGATGATATCTTTACAATCTGGCTTCATGGTATTGAGTTACTAGATAATTTTTTGGATCATTTAAATAATAAAGAACCTTCCATTAAATTCACTTTAGAAAAGGAAACTAGAAATGAATTACCATTTTTAGATGTTTTAATTAAGAGAGTAAATGGTACAATTGAAACAAGTGTTTATAGAAAACCAACACATACCAACAGATATTTAAATTTCAACTCAAATCAGTCGATGCACGTTAAGAGGGGTGTTGTAAAATGTTTTATGATAGGGCCAAAATCATTTCTTCTAATGATGAGATACTAAACAATGAGAAGCGGTTTATAAAGGAAGTTCTTATTAATAACCAATACCCTGGGGGTTTTGTCGATAAAACCTTCATAAATATTGCAAATAACAATCAGGTACGACAAAAACCTGAAAAACGTTACACAGCGTTAATTCCTTATGTATGCGGATTATCCGAAAAGTTGCGCCGCATCGGTGATAGATTTGATATTAGGACGGTATTTCAAACAAGCAACACTTTAAGATCTATTCTGACAAAGACGAAACCAACAAACCACGAGCAAAATTCGAAAAACTGCATTTATAGTATTCCGTGTGAGTGCAACAAACAATACGTGGGTGAGTCATCCAGACCTTTTAGTGTAAGATTGGGCGAACATCAAAATTATATCAGAAAAAATGAAATTCAGAGGTCCAAGATCTGCGAACACGCGTGGGAGAACGGACATAGAATAAACTGGGACTCGGCAAAAATTTTAACAAAAGAGGCAGATAGCAAAAAAAGAAAAATAAAAGAATCCGTGATAATATTATGGAATGAGGATAATTGCGTGTCGAATTGTTCCGTAGATGTCTGTACAACTTGGCTGCCAATGTTAAAAGAAGAACTTCACAAACTTAACATTGTATAGAAACTAAAAAACTGTTAACTATATCAACAGTTCTATGTAAATAGTAAGTATCTATGGATATTGAATATAACAAACATTCTTAGAGCTGTGTATTTGTCATACACAGCAAAAAAGATTTTTCAAAAAAAGCCTTGAGAAAGGAAACAGATTAGATTTCCGAAACGTCGGCGAAATATTTAATTTCAAGTTTTTATACTTATTTGTGTTGTTTATTTATCAAAACCAACCTTTAACTGATCCTTTGACGTAAACGTCACGGGCGTAGAGGTTTGTTTACCAGTAACATACTGGTTAATTGTGATATATTTTGTAGATTCCCCTAGCACCGCTTAGAAAGAAAACATACATGTGGCAGGAAGTCCCAAAGAATTGAAGAAGGAAAAAAAAAAAAAGTTGCACTATATGTTTCCGATGGAATTTAAAATTGGGATTTTTCTACACAGCATGAGAAAGTCCAAGTGTTGTGGTGAACAAACTATAACTTTTAAATCGGTCCAAATTGAGTTGTAAATACTTAATAGTCTTTTAGATCATAGCGGAATTTTAATATCGATTAAGATATTACAGAAACTATTGTTGAGGGTATAATTGCAGCAGATGAGAAGTTAAAGTTGCAGTGCGAATGGACACTAAAGACCACAAGAACTAAGTAAAATTGAGTTTTAGTATGTACCAAGCGATCAAATATAGACAACTTATAGATGGCATGAGTTGAATTCACCACCAAGAAGAATCTAACTAAATTGATATAAAATAATTTAAGTACGCTTCATGGAATGAAGTCAGGAGCTCAAGACTGAAAAAGTGAAAAAACCATAGATAGTGTGCAATGCATTGTGGGAATATGGAACAACTGTTTGCTTGTTGCCTTTATTATATAGCTGTTTGTCTACCTCTCGAAGTAATTCTAAAAACTTGCAATTGAATATGTTTAAGTGCCTTTGAACTTTTGAATAAACAATATATGATACCGAAAGAAAATGTGCTTGCGTTTTGAATATTATTCCTATTTAAGTCTGAAGTTGTAGCTCTAGCTTTGTTTGCACTCTGTGTCTTGCTTATTATTAAATGAAAATTAGATAGAATATAGCGGAGGTTTGTAGTTACATTCTGGGTACCACCATGGTTATAAGTTGGCGAAAACTGTATAATAAAAAAGTAAATATACTAATAAATTTAGTAGTGATGAGACTAGGAGAAGAAAAAGAGTCATTAATCAAGATTTGGCATTGAGCAAATCGGATGAAAGGTTTGCTAGTTATTTTCTGAAGAAAACAGTAAAAGACTTGCAGAGGAGAGCCAGTTGATTCTTAACGCTTCCATCAACTGGATACAAGTTGTTAATTTTTTTTATCGATATCTAGTATCTAACAATGTTTAAATTTCTAATCTATTTATCGTCGTACTGATTTTGAAAAAGATATCCTTATATCTCTTGTTTAAATATGAACGACGTAAGCTATTATACTAGCAAAACCTATATTTCTACTAGTGTTTTGGTTCGTATCAAAAGAAGCTCATTGCTATTATACTGTTAGACGATAACCGCGTTTCTTAATTTCTATATACAATATCAGTACCGGTTCAATATTGGTAACTGCCAATATGAAAAAGTGCTGGAGAATACAGATGGCCAGATCGCCAGCCTGTTAGTTGACCATTTGGCTAAACAGAAATATTACAAAATGTACAATGATCAGTTTTGCTAACGGTTTTTCCATCTTTCGTTGGTCTCAAGACGTGTACTGTTAGAGAGGCAGACATACGTTCGATATATGGCGTTTGCCACGAATTCCTTGAACAGTGTTCATCGCACCAACAACTCGATCGAAACGACTCTCCAGTATCGTATTATCTCACAGCTGATTATTTCTTGACCATATTAGTCGAAGGTGAAGCAATACAGAGCAATTAATGGTCAACGGAAAACTAAATGTTAAGATGTGAAGAGAAGGAGGACCAAAAAACTGAGGGCAAGGAGTTTTGGTGTGGCCGTAGGTCTAGCAGACAACCGCAACAGATGATGTGTTGCTGCCAACTCACCTTACAGCAAAGGCTATCTTAGAATAATGCTTAGATCGCAGAACGTTCGCAAAGCCGTCATGGATAAGAAGAACAGAGGAAGGCGAATAAGAAGAATGTTACTAGCAGATATGGTCAGTTATCATATTGAACATAATTCGTTCTTTCGAGTTCTGTATGGGGCTTACTGGGAATTATAGAAGAAAACAACCAAGATACTTAATACCCAACATTGGCATTCAGGTATTAAGATAACATTTGTAATAACAGTGGTATGTACTAGATAATCGATTTTTGTTTACATATAAATAATAAGAAAAGAACTTAACATTTCTTAAGTAAACGTGTGGATTTTATTCGTATTTAGTAGTGAAAAGTTTTCAGTCCTACATAGAAATGTTCTCGATTTGAGATTAATGAAAAGATATTATCCATTATTTAATAAAATTATTTTAAACAAGAGTTGAATTATTTTCATACAGTTGTAGAAAAATGAAAGCAATATACTTACACGTTTTATGCTTTTAAAACACTAAAATAATTATTAAATTGTGACTGATCTAAATAAATGAAAATCTGCCTGTTAAGTCATGTCTTAATATGGTAGCGAAAAATGTGATTCGGGTTTCTTTTCATATTTGAAAAGGCTGAATAAAAAGAACCGAAAAATTATATAGAATTATATCTACCAGGGCAATTTGCTTTTCCCCTACGACACGATGAGGTTTTTATTGACTAATTATTGACAGTCGCAAAATACGAACTCAAATTGAAAATCTCAGTCAGTCTACATTTACGTCAGTTTCCACTGATTTGATTTTAAGTTCACATCGCGTTTGCTAATTTATTAGAATACGTATTTAGTGAGGTGAACAGCGAACGGTTGAAATACGTTTATCTCAAACAATGGAATGATCACGCTGAACACAAAATTATAAACGTGGACTTCCATTCAGAGAATATCACTCGCGTTTTTTTGCAAATATTAAATTTATATGTGTATTTCTTTATCGGCTGAAAATTCCTTTTCTTTTGTACCCTCTTACCACCAGAATTATATTGTTATATTGAATCAGATTTGAGTCAAATATTGAGAACGAGGTAATAATTTTATTTGCTTATCAATGAAAATTCAAACAGTCAAAAAAGGTTGAAAACTCCAAACTGTTTTCACTTTGTCAGAAGAAATATATGTCTTAGTATTCGAGATTCATAAAACTATAAAAATTTAGACAATTTAAAAGTGACTTCAGAACCATGTCGCCTGTCAATGGATAAATAAAGAAGGTGTAGTTGTGTTTTAATTATTTAATAATGCTTATTATTAAAGCGTTTTCGGTAATCTAACGCATATGTGTCATTTAAATGCAATTTGACATTAGGACAGAGATTCTTTTACAATAGTAAATGCTCTAGTATCTTAGGCAACTATAAGATTTAAATAATATAAATAATGAAATTATGTATTTGAGTTCGTATTTTGAATATATTTACTAAAGGGGGAAATAACAGGATATGACGCGTTTTTTATTATGCCGGGCGGCCTATTGTAAATCCATGGTGTGCGCAGCATCTTTTACGAATATGTATTACAATGACTGTACAACGAAAACTTTCACACAAAATTGAAGAAATGATATAAAATGTGTTAGCTTTTCGTCATTCGATGACCATCCACAAATAATTCAACGAGACTATATAATCAGTATTATTGTTTAAATTTTACGTTGGTATCAATTTTCAACAGTCAGACTTCAGTAAAACAAGATATTGCTTTATGGGAATAAAACATATTTTCAAATTCAACCTCAAAATTTAGAAAGATTCCAGTAAAATTTTAATATAACTTAACCCATATGTCTAATAAATGATTAACGCTATTCAACAAAATTATAATAGATATTAACCATAAAAATTTAGCGTAGTATTGCAAAATGACACGTTTATAATATTTATTACAGTTATAATTACAGTCTTTGTCTCCATCCTTATTTACATATTAATATATATTTAGGACACTGGCACCGTCAAAAACATAAGTTAGGCTTCTAAACAAACCAAATCACACTTCTACAACGATTGTATGAACTCGCTACAAGACATTCATTATTTGAATCTAGATAGACAACATGGCTTTCTTTAAAACGTAAGTCCACATAGTATAAAGAATATTTTGAAACAAAATACTGACGACCATATATGGTCGGTTATCGGCACATGGTTGTGAATTCTACTTAAAGCCTGAGCTCATGATTCGTGCGTTATCACTCATCTTAGTATTTGTCACTTACAGCTATGATTATTTCATTTTAAGACTACTTGTAGATTTAACCAATTAGAGTTTTGCTCGTAGAAAATGTCACTGCGTACTGTGAATAGAAATATTGTTGTATGCAGTGCGATCTGATTCATAATAAATGCCAGATATCAATTCTTTAACCTTTAATAAGGTATACAGGGTGTCCATAAGCAACTGTAGATGGATGTAGAGAACATCGAATTGATTACAGTACTCCCATATGTACCTTCTGGAGCTCCTTGTTACTAGTAATCGTTTTATTTAACTAGTTAAAATCTATTTCACATATTTGTGGAGGTCAAGTTTACAACAATGCCGTAACAACACGGCTTGTTATATGTAAGCTGTAACAATACCATGTTTAAAATACAGCATGAGGCTGGGAAAAACTATGTTTTCGGTTAAAGCCATCAAAAGATGTCGAGTAGAAAAAAGTAAGGGTAAGTCACTAGTGCTTTGGTGGGTGGGTGGATGACCTAAATTGTCATAACTCAATTTTTTGTTATATTTTTACTAAGGATATTTCAGCAATCTATTAACTACATGTTTATACCTCATAGTGACTACATTTGCCGACAGTTCAGAAACGTTTAAGTCAAAAAAAAATAGTTTCTACGAATTTCGGACCATTGACACAGTAAAGCTAAGCACAGCGACATATCCTTTGCCTATGATATTTCCATATTTGGATAATCATAACGAAAATCATAATGAAGAATAATCAAACGAATTATTTTAGTTGCATTATTTTACAAGTTTACAAGTTTACAACCACTTTCACTGACAGTGAGAAGGCGAATTTTGGACGTCTGCCTTTGGTATTTTCCAATTTTGTACGATGTATATTTTTTGTAGTTGCATATTCGATTTCTCATATTTTCATATTTTGTAACTGAATTTGTCAAAATAATGTTTTTATATGAACGTTATCCAAAAATATTATTACATATTTTTTATTTTCGATGTTAGTTTTTGGTATACCAGACAATTTTAGTGGCTTTAATGCAAATATAATTTTTCCTAATAATGTTTTTAAAAACACAATATTTGTACGAGTATTCTCCACCACCACAAACACTTGTGCCAAACTAACTTTTCGCATAAAATTGTTAACAGTCATCAAAACTAGAAGATCTCCTGTAATAATAACCAAGGGCTTCATAAAGGTATAGGTATATAGCGGAGTTTTGTAATCAGCTAGAATTTCTCTATCTCTCACTGAGCTACGTACGATTATACATACCGTATGAGTTATAAATAAATATTTTACAAACATTCGTAGAACTTGGAATGTAAGGAGGACTGTCAATTAAAACTCTACGAGGAAAAGCTGATAAAATTTTGAATGAAATAAGAAAAATGTTCTAGCTCTAATAGTTTTTAAAAATCGTATTTTTCAGAATTATTGAAATATCGTTAATGATCACAAGTGGTACAAAAGTGTAGTCAAACTAAAATCTGTAAGGAATTATCTTGCAATAGCAATTTATTTGCTAATGTTTGTAGTAAAAATTACAAAATACGTACCAAATACTTTCAAAGTAAATCCAAGTACAGAAACGCATTTGATTAAACAAAATAATGTTCAATATTGATTTTTCTTAAAAATGTCTTGTTGATTGTTCGTTACGACATCGACAGTGCAAACAAAAATGAATGTTCGAACATTTTTGGTCAATCTCTTAAGTGGTTTGAAATAAAACTAATAAGATGGACCATTTTTAACAACTGACAATATTTAAAAAAAAAATATGACGATGTATTTAAACCTTGGTTAAGTATGCTTCTAACTATGAAGGAGTAGAAAGGCCACGTGCTTGTTATTCTATAATTGACTCTTTAAACTGGGAATTACATATAATTTTCAAATTAAACTGTAAATTATAAATAACTGCTCTTTAAATCAGTATTTATAATTTATAGTTTAAATGGGACTTATCGTAATACCCAGTTAAAAGTGTCAATTATACACAGTCGCCGTGCAATCCGTAAATTACATATAATCCCCAATTTCAACTATAAATTATAAAACGAAAATCACCGTTTACTTTCTACTTTATCATGTAAAATTTCAAGTCGAAATATGTCTAAATGCCTAAAAAACATTAATAGATTCGAAAACTGAAATTGAATAATTTATTAAAGTACAAGTCGTAGAACATTTTCTTTAGAACGTATTTTCACAATTCTTTAAAATAATTTAATAACTTTTTTTGAAATTTCTTAATTATTTGTTCTATCTCGGCTCTTAATTCACAGAGATAAAACTTACTTCAAATTGTTTCTTATTTTTTGTCAATATGTGACGCATACTAATAATTTTCATGGTTGAACAAAATGCTCATGAGAATAATGTGAAGATTAACAAAAAAATTGAAAGAAATCATTTTAAAACAAATTTTGTTTATACTATTGAAAAGTAGGCTGGGAAATTTACATTAAGAAAAAGTGTTCTACAACTTAACGGCTTTACACAATCGATAATTCAATTTTAGGCTTTGTTACTGTTTCCTGGACCTCGTTATAAACATTTCCAGTTAATGTTTAGCACGGAAATTTAACTCCATTAGAAGCATATTTCTCTAAAGATTCGTTAAAATATGTTACTATTTAAGCTACCATCAATTGCTTAGAGATAATCAGTCTCATTTTTCTCATTTTTTGCAACTCAAGAAATTGAGCAAAGAAGTCCGGGAAGATCTAGTATTTCTTGCAGTTTTATATTGCAGATTTATTGCGATATTAGCTATACAACTAGAGATATTTAAGAAAAATGGAGAACAAGCCCAATAATGGAAATTCCTTTCTTTAAACGAATGCCTCTTTGGACTTGAATTTATGTTGAAACTGTTTGCTACACTTATTCTTAAATTTACAAGATTGATAGAAAATATTCGTAAAATAATTGATCTTCAGGTGATTTACTTTCCAAGATTTACTTCACTACAAAGTATACCCAATTTCCAAAAGAAAAACCACTCTCTAGCTCAAATATATTACAAGCTCAAAGTAGACCAGTTTGATTTTTATGAAGCCTGTTTAGCAGGATCAAAATTATTCGAAACGAACTCATTTTTACGTTGAATGCATTTACAAAGAATTATTTTCGAAAAACTATAATCCTACAAAACAAACTAAAAAAAGTCGAAAATGCTTTGAGACATTGTAGCTTACAAAATATTTGGAATAGAAGGCTATTTTTTCTTAATTTATACGAAATAGAATGTGCCTCAAGTCTATTTTAAACCACATCTATGATCAGCGTCAATGGTATATTAGAAAAGAATCCCGCACATACCTTCAGGAAAGTTCAGTTAAATTTACTATGTTATAGTTTACGACTCATTCATCAAGAATTACCACGAGGCCAGAAAATTGACTGTTTTTTTTCTACAGTCGTTTGAAGCAATTGCATTTCGCTATTACACGATGTCAGATGTCCTACTGCTCTATGAACAATGATACGTTATTCCTTAAGATTTTCTTACGATGAGTTAAACCCTAGTTTTGAGATATTGAGACTCAAACATAACAATAATTCTGTTTAGATCAATTTTGACGAAACATAACTTTTGAACCGAATGCCTTTCAAAGCTGTTATCACGCGTCAAATAAAGATTATTCGTTGTAGAAAATGGTGGTGTTATAATATTTCGAGAGACATATGAGTATTCTGAGTATATTCACAAAATACAAATTGAGGTATTCATCGAATTAATGATATTTTGATACTATATAATTGGTTGTAATATTAAAAATGTGTGAAATTCCTTTCTTTCTCTCCCCTATTTTATCAATTTTTCCTATAAACAATGCATCAGTGTTATGTTACGGTTATAACCGATGCGTTGTTCAATGGAAAGGGGTTTAAATATGGGGAGGGGAAGAGAAATGGGGTTAAATATATTTCTCAAATCGATATAATATTATATATAACCAAATAACCATGTAACATTATAAAATTTTTAAATTGAGAAAAACCTCAAGTCAGATTTTGTCACCCGTACGATGTTATCGCGATTAAGAGATCGTAAGGAAATGTATCTGAAAATAAGTTATAAAAATCGTTTTCTATACTGAATAATTATTTTTTTGTAATTCTTTGGGACTTCCTGCCACACGTATTTCTTTCTTTTTAATCGGTGCTCGGGGAATCTATAAAATATTACAATTAACCAGTATGTTACTGGTAAATAACCTCTACGCCTGTGACTTTTACGTAAAAGGATCAGTTAGAGGTTGCTTTTTTAAACAAATAACACACAAATAAGTATAAAAACTTGAAACTAAATATTTCGCCGACGTTTCGGAAATCTAATTTGTTTTGTTTTTCAAGGCTTTTTTTGAAAAATTTTTTTGCTGTGTGTGATAAATACACAGCTCTAAGAATGTTTGCTATATTCAATATCCATAGATACTTACTATATTGAATATAACAAACATTCTTAGAGCTGTGTATTTATCACACACAGCAAAAAGATTTCTCAAAGAAAGCCTTGAAAAAGGAAACAGATTAGATTTCCAAAACGTCGGCGAATATAATTTCAAGTTTTTATACCTATTTGTTAAAAAAAAAAACAACCTCTAACTGATCCCTTGATGTAAAAGTCACAGGCGTAGAGGTTACTTACCAGTAACATACTGGTTAATTGTCATATTTTGTAGATTCCTCGAGCACCGGCTAATAAGAATTAGAAAAAATTAAGATAATGCCACAAATAACATTTAGACAATATACGAATAATATTTATTTCATGCGCGATAACAGATTTGTAAGACATTTTGTTATAGCTCCATGACAAAAATAGCATGCAACTGTTTCTCCTCTATCACCGTGAAAGAAATGATAAAGGAGGAGGGGGTAAAGGGGGGATACATGCCTGAGTGCTCGAAGTGGTAACTTTTCCTGTAAAATTCAATTTAAAATTTTTAACCGGAGTGCTGTGAGAATTTTATTCTGCCAACATGAAAACATGTTTGCATATGTCCTGAAGATTGCAAAGATACGTTTGGGAGAAATATTGGTGGAGGCGAAAGACGCCGAGGTTAAATTTTTGAAAATTGCGAAAAAAATCGGTTTTACATCCATATTGTAACGGTCTGTATTAATTTGAGATGCTAGTGGTAGATATTTCTTTGGATGCTGAAAGGGTTAAAACGCAAAAATGTGTTTGGCGATGTCGTCAAAAAGGACCTACTTATGGAAGACGACGTTATATCAAAACCATAGGTCTTAAAAATGTTTCGTTACTCTAAAATCGTTTGTATGATTGTCCACTACAAATCAATATCACTGGCAAAATCTTCTACCTTGTGAATCCACCCCATTTCATTTCAATCTTCAGCTATAACGTACTATTGTTCTTAGAACAGTAGAAAAATAATTGTTTCTGACTTCGTGTACTGGCGAAATGCGAAAGCTTGAAATGGCTGAAGAAAAAAAAAACTATAAATTTTTGGACCTTGTGGTCATGAGAACTTTTGACCAGTAAGCCATAACTAGTCAAACTATAACATAAGGAATGTACGGAATCCTTTGAAAAATAAAAGTTTTGAAAAAAAATAACAAGAAATAGGGGTTCCTAGGAAGGGTGTATTTTATAAACTGTTAGAATTAGAACATTATTCTTGTATATATTTTACGCAGAATTGTATGAGTTCTTCTTTCTTTTAGAACTATTTTTAATGTCGGACGAGCTGGAACCAAATAATTCACGACTTTGCACATTTTTAAAAAATTATCCGCGTCTCCAAAGTTTAAGCGATGAAAAACACAGTCCAAAATTATTTCCCATAAAAATATCTGATGGCTGAAGTATGAGCTGTCTGTCATTTGACACTTTAAAATAATAATCATAAGTTTTTCTTTATGCGGCAATAGTTAGGGAAATGGCGAGCTAGTTCGACGACGAATGCTGTCTGCCGAGGAGAGCATATAACTACGAAACTTTTTCTCTCTGGTAATTTTTGGTATAGTGGGCGGATATGGAGGGAACGGGGTCATTTTTTAAAACGAATGGTTACCGATATCTTACCTCATAATATATTTACTTCACATACCCCAATTACGCTGGCAGACTTCCCTTTACCGCGCACCAACCGGACGTTTCGTCTGACAGTGTAATTGGGGTATGTGAAGTACACATACTAACTACCGGTCAGATATCGGTAACCATTCGTTAAAAAAAACGTTCTCCACCTCCATACCAAAAATTTACAGAGAGAAGAAAGTTCCTTGGTTACATGCTCTCTTCGATTACTGATGGTAAATTTTCGTCATCGAATTTACACGCCATTTCCTATACCAAGGATGTATTGCTGTCTATATTTGAATTGTACTATAAAAAATATTGAATGCAATTGAATTTGGCGATAACAGGATAAGCCACTGAAAAGTGCCCCCCCACTTCTGGAACTAAAATATCGTCCTGATATTGCGTTTTATAGCAAAGCTCACCTCATCAAAGTTTTATTCCCATGTGACTGCTCGAGGAGGTGAAATTACTATTTTAATCCTAAACTGTCCTTCTCCACGTTTAGTTGATCAGTTGGATTGAAATTTGGTGCACATATTCTATGCTATTAAGTGATTAAAAAAATCAGGAGCCTTCTGCGACCATTCCAACCACAAAATAATTTGCACTCTATTAAGGGTAAGTATACCTTTTGACACAACTACTATATTCTAATGAAATATGCGTTGTTGATTTAACTTGTCCAAGATTTATTCAGTTTGTTGTGATGGAACAGAGTAAAAAGAAGTCCGACGTATATCTACAATACGCGGTGAGTAAAACCATGAGTATTCCAGTGGCTTGTAAAATAATTTTGAATTAAGAAATTGCACCAGACATTTTATAAATATGGACTAAATCTACGTACAAAGGAAAAATATATCATATATTCACCAACTACGGGCCTAACTGAAATGACACCATTAATATCAAGAGACATTACTTCAGATGTTCAAATGGAACCAGAACAGGCAATTGCTATCACATTGCAGCTGTAATGTACTATTGATCTAATGTTAAATACAAATTGCGAATTGTAAAACCAGCATATATATTCATTACTATATTTGACTGCCCAACTACGGATGAAAACATTAAACATGATTAACTAAGTATTTTATGCAGATTGCGTAAATCAGTATATTTTTAAATAAGTCTACATACATAGTAGGTCATAATGTGATATGAATCTCAATTAAATAATAATTAATTTTACAAAATGCTAGGGCACTCATAGTTTTGTTTACCACATATTGTAGACATACGTCGTATTAGGTACTCTTTCTGCACCCTGGTGCGAACGAAACTTGGATAGGTTGAAGTTAAGTCAGTAATGAATATTTTATTAGAATATGGTGGTTGTCTCAGCAGGGACACTTACCCTTAAGGGGGTGCAAATGATTTTCTGTTGATCCTGTTAGCGATAGTCGGAGGGGTTTGCTGATTTTTTCAATAGATTACTTAATAGCATAGAATATTTGTACCAAGTTTTACATCAATTGGTTAATTAAAAGTGGAACAAAAAGACAGTTTAGGAATAAAACAACCACTCAATCACACAGGAATGAAGCCTTGTGGAAGTCAACCCCGCTATATAATACAATATTAGCAGATATTGATATTTAAAACCAATCTCGTCAAATAATTCACGAAATGGTCCCGAGTCGCTTGAAAGAGATGACAAACTTGTTAGTAGAGCTACAGGCACTAGAGCTTAGAAGGCAACTGAAAAATCGAGAAGTAGTAGTAGTCTTTGTACGGATCGCATCGCAACGGAACTGAAGAAGCTTATAGCGGATGCTGAGAACGTGGATCGCTACCTGGAATAGCCTGCTCACTAACCTGAGACAGAGCGAGAAGTTTTTGTGTACTACGACTGACCTGTAGCAAAGGGCCATAGTTGCAAACACAACGAACACACCCCCTACCACCGACATGAGAGTGCCCACGAGAAATATCGTGTTCGACCCGTGATAGCTCTCTGCAGGTCCACATCAGCAGAAGGTTGTAGTTGGATGGCGGCGGCGGGACGAGCGGCGCATCGGGTCCACGCCAAAACGCAGTCATCGCATGCATCAATACACAGGCGAAGAGAAAGAAGGAAAGCACCAGTAAGACATTTTACTATGCACGCGAATCGCCGGTCGAGGCCGGTTAGATTGCTTGGTAGCTGACTCCTAAGTATTCGGCGCTTTTTGCTACTATACTATTGTGGTTCATGTGGTTCAATTGGCTTATAGTTATAGTACATTCTTCAAAGAATAAATTCATCAAAGCTTATATTAATTAGCTAACCAAAATATTTCTTTGTTTTCAACTAATATGAAGGGTATGTAATGAAATAAAAAAAGTTTGTCCGGATACGGTAACCGTATTTTTCTAAAAATCGCCATTCATTAATTATTGGTATCTCGGTAAATACAAAAATTTTGATTTTATGTATAGAAAAAAATGAGAGATAACGATATTTCACGAAAGATAATTTCCAAGAATTTTTTTTGTAGGTTGTAGGATTTTCGAGTAAATAGTTAAAAAGTATTGTGAGTTCATCATTTTGTAATAGGGTATAATTGGCCATTATCGCGAAACTGCGCACGCTCTCAGAAAGTAAATGTAATAATTTCTTTAATGATCATCGGATAAAACAAGGTAAGAAACATTTTAAAGTAGAAAGTTCAGCTTCTTAATTCATTTATTTCAAAACATTTACCTTTGATCTATATTTTTGAAAATTTGATTTGAAAAACTCATTTTGAATTTATATACTTCTTCAATTTACCCATTAGATATATTGAGTAAAATGCCGCGGAAAGAAGAATCTTCGTAGGACTAATTATTTTATACACATATTTATGAAATGGCAAGAAGTAAACATCTTTTACATTTGACGCCATAGCATGAGGTATTTAGTTTTTAAAATTTTGCAAATTCCCAATTAAAAATTAAAAAATGCTGGAAAATATTCAAAAGTTAATGGCAAAAGAATACAAATTGAAGGTTGAAGGATAAGCTATTGGATGGCATTATTTTATTAAAAAAAAAATATTCTTATTATTTCTTATTTCGCTTGAAATTATGTCGAAAACGGTTGAAAAATTGCAATATAAAAAAAGTCTCTGCCTAAGGAATCACTACTTCCACATCCAGATTTTCCGCCCAAGTCACTTTAAAGGAAACATCTCGACTATATTTGCACTCTAGGAAATTATTGGTAATAGAATTGTAACAAAAGTCAAATTAAGGGAAGCCAAGTCCGACCCTGTCGCTTAGAATCACCGTATTTAGGACAATAACGTAAGATACCGGCCATAGAAACATCTGTTTTATCTTGCAAACTTTAGAGTCCAGGAAACGTGCTTTGTTAACTTTACTCTTTATTAGGTAGTCGACGTTAGCCACTTGTAAACAATAAATAAGCATCCAAATTATTTTATGTCCAATTTGCTTTGCCCGCTTGAAGTTAAAGGCACTTGTTGAAATATCCACGGGGGGTATAGTTAAATTTTCTAGACTAAGGCAGTTGAAATATGATTCCAGGAACATATGTAATAGACTAAGATAGATAGACCAAAGAAGGCAGATTTTTTCCCCTATACAAAGGCAAAGCAAGGAACAAAAGGGGTTTTTTTCCATCTGCTGGACTGGTATTAAAATGTTAAAGATAGACCATATGATAAATACCATGGTCCGTTAGGTAATTTCAAATAGGGGGTACCGTTTAAACTACAGAAGGTTTTAATTGGTCGAGCTTTTAAAGTTTACTGCCCACGTTTGAAACGTCTTTTTTCTATTAAGATAACATCTTCACTCTTGGTTTAACTTCGGTTCGGTCACCATCTACCTGCAGGGTACCTATTAGTAGTATAGTAAATTCTCATTTTGCGAACCTTTTTCAATTGTAAAGTTTAAGTACATTTTGTTTAGTATTTTGCCGGTTTTAATAAGTAGAAAATTAATGTGTTGTAATCGAACTAAGGTTTAGATAAAGATTTGAAATTGCCGCGGACCATTTTATTTCTTGATATAGAGTAATTATCGTTTGTTAATTTATTTAATCGTCTTTAAGTGTGTGTGATTGTCAATTTCATTTGCTTTCATTTTCTTATGTAAATATAGTGGTTTAAGTGTTTTGAGAAATCACGTGTTTTATTTGTTGGTCATGAAATTAAGTTCATTTTACATTCAGTAAAGTTTGTTAGTGAAGTAACCTGGTTGATGGACACCAAAAAGGATAAAATCACCTAGAAAGCAAAGGGTAAGCACAGTTTTGTTTTCGATGGATATACTATAATATCGACAGAGTTTGCAAAGTGATTGGGCCACTCCGTACTCTGCCAATGGTAATGTCTGATTAAATTATGTAATTAGGGGAATAAAACCCCAGTTATTACAGAATTTTAATAGTGTTTGGGGCAGATGTCGTCATAGAAAAATTTGAGGTGTTTGTTTCCAGAATATATGTCGAAAATTAAGTTTCTGGACTCTTATTAGATTGCTCTACTTATTATCCCCTATTCACAACCTCCCCCCCACCGTTCCAACGGAATCATCTCTAACTTTCAAGTGAATATCTCAATTATATTTTATCAACCCCTTTAATAATAAAGCGAAGGTAGTGGGGAAGGGGGTTGAACATTAGAAACAAATCTGAGGCCTTGGCTTCTAGTATATACACCAAATCCCAAATTTCTGTACGCTTACTAGCTTGCTTTACCGATATAACCCTCAACCCGTTAACGGAATTATCTCAAAATATAATCTAGTTACAGATGTCGTTATCATACATATGTGTATCAAGTTTCAAGTGAATATTTCAATTTTGTCACATTAAACCCTTTAATAATGGAGACGGATTGTGGAGTGGGGGTCGATATATTATAAAATAATATGAGGTCTTGGCTTCTAGTATATTCACCGAATTTCAAGTTACTCTACTCTTACCGGCTTGCTTTACTTATTTTCTATTATTACCCCGATTTAACCATAACCCTTAACCGAAACTAGCGCACAATATAATCCAGTCCCAGATCTCGTCACGGTACATATATGTATCAAATTTCAAGTCTACATCTTAAACCATTGCTGAGGAAACGTGCGCACAAAGGTAAGTTACAGACCGACTGTCAGAACTTTGCGTTTAATTTTAAAATCCCGACGTTTTATGATATTCTAAGCCCATTTCAAAAATATTATTCTGAAATTTTTCTAACGATTACTTCCTATACTTCCACTCCACTACGTGGATGTGGAAGTAATTAAGTATCGTCTCATATATGCCGTCAAATATAAAAAATGTTTACTACATATCATTTCATAAATATACGTATGAACTAATTGATCTTACCAGGATTCTTCTTTCATGGCATTTTACTCCACATATGTAATGGGTAAATTAAAGAAGTGTACGAATTTAAAACGACTTTCAAATTAAATGTTCAGTAATACAAATCAAAGGAAAGTGTTAAAAAACAAATGAATTAAAAAATCTAAACCTTTTCCTTTAAAATGTTTCTTACTTTGCTTTAATTCGATGGTTATTAAAGAAATTATTACATTTACTTTCTGAGAGCGCGCGCAGTTTCGCCATTCTACGGCTGAAAGTAACTGCCATTTCTCCTATTCCACAGTGATAAACGCACAATATTTTTAAATTATTTACACAAAAATTGTGGTACCTATAAAGAAACGCATACTGAAACATTTCTTTTTATAATGAAAGACAAGAAGGACACGGTGGACATTTTGAACATCATTTACAGTGAGTAGTGCAGTAAATAAGCCGGAAAATGTGGAAACGTGGTGGAGTAGCACCGATTTGAAAAAATCCCTTTTTCACGTGTTCCCTGGACCCCCAGGAATAATCATCAGCATTGACTCCTGCATCGCCTTCAAAAATGAGAAAGTTAGGGGGTTTGAGTTGCCCAAAAAGTAGCTATCATAGAAAAATTTATAAAATTAATATTTCGCCTCGGAAATGGGCTCTAGGAGGATTTTTGGGTCGCTGATCATGAATCCGCGGTCCAAATTGAGGAATTCTAGTATGGAATCCGTGCCATCTTTTGATGAAAATTCCACATTTCGGGCGGAAATTTAATGAATATATTGCTGCGGAAGAGTGTTCTAGGGGGTTTCATTGGTCGCTGATCACGATTTTGAAGTCTAGCTTTAAGTATTCCATATTTCGGACTGGAAGAGGTGCCATGGAAAATTCCATCTTTTCAGAAAAAAATAAATATTAACGCTTTTCCAAGAAAATGTACTCCAGGGAGTTTTTTTGGTCGCTGATTACTAAACTGAGGTCAAAATTGAGGAATTCCGTATTCCAGAATGAAAAACATCAGAATTTCTTCATAAGTTTTTGGAGTAAATTTTTTTTTAATTAAAATGACAATTTTTTTATGCCCCAAAAAGAACCAACTAACCCTGAATTATCAGTTCTAGAATATGATTCAGATTATGATTGAGGTAAATGGTGTAAATTATATGAAAAAATTATCACAAATTAATAACTATTGTGTCACACAGAATACCACCTTTTGCACCAACACAATAAATTTTATATTTTTTACAAAATTCGCACGTATTTCAGTCTGGAATATGGAATTTTTAAAAGTAGACCTCAAAATCATGATCAGCGACAAAAAAACCCTAGAGCACATTTTCGTGGAATAACGGTAATATTTAAATTTTCTCTGAAAAAATGGAATTTTCCATTACACATATTCCATTGTGGAATACGGAATTCCTCAATATTGACCTCGGATTAGTGATCAGCGATCAAAAAAACTCCCTGGAGTACATTTTCTTGAAAAGCCGTTTAAATTATTTCTGAAAGACGGAATTTTCCATTACACATATTCCATTCTGGAATATGGAATTCCTCAATATTGACCTCGAATTAGTGATCAACGACCAAAAAAACTCCTTGGAGTACATTTTCTTGGAAGAACGTTCATATTTAAATTTTTTCTGAAAAAATGGAATTTTCCATTACACATATTCCATTCTGGAATACGGAATTTCTCCATATTGACCTCAGATTAGTGATAAGAGACCAAAAGAACTCCCTGGAGTACATTCTCTTGGAAAAATGTTCATATTTATATTTTTTCTGAAAAAATGGAATCTTTCATTACACATATTCTATTCTGGAACATGGAATTCCTCAATACTGACTTCGGATTAGTGGTCAGCGATCAAAAAAGACTCCCTGGAGTACATTCTCTTGGAAAAACGTTCATATTTAATTTTTTTCTGAAAAAATGGATTTTTCCATGGCACGTATTCCAGTCTGGAATATCAAATTCTTAAATTTGGGCCTCAAAATTGCGATAATCGACCAAAAAACCCCCTAGAACACTCTCTTGTAGCATACTTGAATATGGAATTCCTCCATTTGGACCTCGGATTCATGATCAGCAACCCTCCTAGAGCCCATTTCCGAGGCGAAATATTAATTTTATAAATTTTTTTGTGATAGCTTCTTTTTTGGGGCACTCACCCCCCCCTAACGCTTTCATTTTTGGAGGCGATGCAGGGGTCAATGCTGATGAATATTCCTAGGGGTCCAGGGAACACGCGAAAAAAGGAATTTTTTAAATCGATGCTACTTCATCACTTTTCTGCATTTTACACTTTTTCCCGGTTTATTTACTGGATTAGAGGTCCATAAGTAATGGATAAATTTATTACCTACGCAATTTATGAGTAAAATCCTGAAACACGTCAATTTTTAATTCTAAAATGACATCTTTTGAGCATAATTTTATATCTCCCGCTTCAACCCCCTTGGAGTGACACTCATCTCTTTAAAATTTTTAAATTTAATGAGGGTGTGTGTGATAACTCATTTGAAAGGGTTCTTAATTCTCTATCCATCAGTATAAGGCTCCTTGAAATTCGTGTATTCTTCACCAAGAAAATTAAATTTGAAAACTTTAGTAAATAACATTCTTTTTCCTGATGATGCAACATTCGTCTTAAATGGAACAGTCAACAAACAGAACTGTAGATACTGAAGTACAGAAAATCCACATTGGATGATGAAGGCCAATACTCAATATCCTGAGGTGAGCGTTTGGGTTGGAATTATAAATTCTCAAATTATCGGATCATATTTCTTCACATTAACTAGAAGAATTTCTTAGTTCCAGAGTTAAGAATATTTCCCCTGATGATGACAATCCTAGTGAAATTGATAGAAGTATTTGGTATCAGCAGGATGGAGCTACACCACATTTTGCATTGGAAGTAAGAGTCTATCTCAATCAAGTTTTTCCCAATAGGTGGATCGGTAGACGCGGTGAAATTGAGTGGCCTGCCCGTTCTCCCGATTTGACCCCGCTTGACTATTTAAAATCAGAAGTCTACTTCAACATACCAAATAACGCCGATGATTTAAAAGACATAATAAGGCAAGAAATTAATAAAATCACCACGGAAACGATAAAAAATGTTTAAAACAATTTCAGCAATGTATTGTCGAGAAGCAACGGGTGCATGAACATTTAATTTAAACGGTTTCATGTACTTTTGTTTACTTAGTAACATTAAAAATGTAATACTTTTCAATAAAAAAATTAGAGAAATTTAAAAAATCTTTGCTGGATAGAGAATTAAAGACCCTTTCAAATAAGCTATCACACTCTTTAAATCGTAAATTACGTAGATAATGAATATGTCCGTTACTTATGGACCTCACTGTATATATTAAATAGAGGTTTACTTAATAAGTTTATAGTTTTATCACTTATTTGGAATAAATAGAAAGTAAAAAACGCATATTATTCCTCTTTAACTTCAAACTATATAGCACTTGATATACCTTTACATTTGAAAAATAGTTGGGTGGTTGCACCCCTTTGCGTGTAGACAAAATTACATTGCCACCGAAGTTTATAAGATGGAAAATTAATAATGGCATATTTTAGGATTTTATATAAAAAAAATTGTATATCCAAGTTCACGATCAATGTACTGGATATGGTCTACAATTGGTTGATGGCAGCATACTAATTATTTTGTACTAAATAAGAAAACTTAATGTACTTTTTCATACAGTTAACTGCGGCATTTCCCTGATTAATTCTTAGTATAAATATAAATCTTGTTAGGTTATTTTTCGTTGACAAAATTGAAAGGAAGTATGTCGACATTCATTGATGTTAGGTATTTATTTTTAATGAACGTTAATTTAGAAAATGCCCCTTCAATCTCACAACTTGTCATTGGTAATGGAGAAACCGTTGAAATACACGGATTTTGTGCCGTATTTCAACCAAGCTGCTTATTGATGTTTTTGGAATTGCGGTGCTTATTTCGTCTTACTATCACAAGTTTACTATACAATGATATAAGTATCTCCTAAGTTTGGTTCAAGAAACTTTATATAAAGTAAAAAGTTATGAATAGAAAGGGTCCCTGAATTCCCGAAAGCGTGAATGCCACATTTCGGAGCTTTCAAGGTCTTCTTTTAAGCGCGGCTTTAAAGTTAGCTAGTTTTATGATTATCGGGATGACATCCTTTGTGTTAAACAAAAATTGGTATTAACTCGTTTCCGCTTTAATAATTTGCGGGAGGTCTATTTCAAAAAAACTGTTTTCACTTTTTTGTTTTTGGAACACGAATTTCAATTCAAAATCATAACTGTAGGAGGTATAATTAAAGACAGCTGTTGCCAACTGGAGTTAAATAGAATCTTTAGTGGAGTCAATGAAGGTTTCTTTCTTCGCAACCCATAATTCATGAACCAATATTGATGAGCTTAATTTTTATTTTATTTTAATTTGGAAAAACTCAAGCTGTCAGATTAAAGTACTAATCACATCCACACAAAAAAAAAATTCTGGCCTGGGGATCTAACCATGTTTACTATATGTTTTTGGCGTCGCTGAATCCGAATCCGAGGTCTGATTAACTCCATCACAACAGCATTTTGCCATAACCTCAAAAAACCCACAATTTAAGTGATATCGACATCTCTTCACATAAATATATATAACTTTTTCCAGCAGAAATGACCCCCCATTTCTTGAACTAGATTGATTGTAAATTAAATTTCCAATCCGATGATGTGTGGCACGAATATTTTTCCGCAGCTTTTTAAGTGATATCGGCCACCAAAGTGAGAGGATTTCGCTTCTCGAGCGACACGGCCCAGCTTCGAGGGCCATTTCTGCCAAACGAAAGCTAGCAAAAATCTGGAAAAATTCAGAGGTACCTAGAAAGACGTAAGAAATCGTTTGGCGTGAATTGAAGGTTGGTGCACGCCTTAGTTTTCGAGATATCGTCGCTCAAAGTCACCGGAAGGTGACAATTGAATTATTTTACCGCTTCCCAAAGCTATATCTCGAAAACGAAACGAGATACAGAGCTGCGGTTTACGCCATTCGGTTTCTCTCGCCTTCCTACATGTCTCTGAATTTTATAAGATTTTTGCCGGCACTTCCATTTTTTTGCAAAATTTCTAAAACATTCAGAGGTATGTAGGAAGGCGAGAGAAATCAAATAGAGCAAATCGCAACTCTGTGTCTCGGTTCGTCTTCGGGATATAGTCTCGGGAAGCGGTAAAATTTCGATTTTCACCTTCCAGTGACTTCGAGCGGCCATATCTCGAAAACCAAGGCACGCATCGACCTCACATTTACGCCAAACGATTTCTTATATCTTTCTACGTACCTCTGAATTTTTTCAGATTTTTGCTAACTTTCGTTTGGCAGAAATGGTCCTCGAAGCTGGGCCGTATCGCTCGAGAAGCGAAATTCTCGTACCTCTCATTTTGGCGGCCGATATCTCACTTAAAATGCGGCGGAAGAACATCGTGCCAAGAGTTACATAGATGTATGTGAAGAGATGGCGAAATCGCTTAAAATATGGATTCTTTGAGGTTGGCAAAATCCTGATGCAGGGTTCAGACTTTGCAAAGCTAAAAAAATTCCCTGAATTTTCCAGGTTTTCCATAACCAAAAATATTAATTTTCATATATTTTTTAGTGAAATAATTATTTATTTGACATAAAATAATTTCTTGAATTGAATTGAATCAGTGAAAATTCCTAAGAACCCTATGATTTTCCATATCGAGATGCAGAATTCCCTGATTTTTTATATAATTTATAAAATTCCCTGATATTTCCAGGCATTTTTTAAAGATTTTTAAATTCCCTGAGTTTTCCAGGTTCTCCAGGTTTTCCATACGAGTCCGAACCCTGTGATGCGATGGAGTTAAATAGGATTGGGATTCAGCGACTCCAAAAACATATAGTAAGCATTGTCAGATTCCTAGGTCAGATTTTTATTTTATTTTGTGTGGCTGTGTAATGTTTAAACAACATCAAAACATTTATATTCACAATTACTTCTTCTAGACTAGATGATATATAACCAAAAATGAATTTTATTTTGAGAATGTTTGAGCAAAGAGGAAGAGAATTTTCAATGAGAAATGTGAATTTTCAATTAACGATGGAAATAGTTATTTTTGATGCTAGATGGCGAAATGTCAGTTTTGTATTCGAGAATGGAAACTATTGTTGAATTCCAATTATTAAGAGTTGAAATTACAAAAGTTTAGCGTAATTGGATTTTGCTTAAACTCAGTAAGTATCATTTGCACAAAAAGGGACGATTAAGCGGTCCTGTATCTGAAAAGTGTTGGAACCTTAACTTCCTAGGTGGTTTACACACTGTTCAAAATACAAACGCTATGCTTGACGCGCACTGTCGATCAAGTAAGTATCATCTGGGAATTATTAAAACTAATAACTTCCGCATTTGAGGAGTTGAAAAATCATCCTTCAGGTATATTTTTGGGTCCCCGCATTTTTCTCAGCAACTATGCGGCACAGACATTTTAATTTAATTGAACCAGTTTATTGTAGTCCTGTGTATATTGTCAACGATCGATTCCAAATTGTAAAATTCGATAGCTTGCTACAGAAAACCAGAAAAAATTGGTTTAAAAATATGAGTCGAGTCGGTTGTATAGTCATTTATGTCACAAGAAGTAATTGTGACACTTTTACTTCGTGTTCAGTATAAGTATTTTTCTAATTCTCTTGCAAAATGTAGCCAAAATTAATTTAGCATCTTTACCATTATTAATTATAGTTATATGAAAATTGTAACTGCCATCGGTGTCGCCATTTCTCTCAGAAAAAAATCATGTTACTGAAAGTAAAATATTGTGTTTTAATTATTTATGCTACATACAATTTTTACTCTACGAGAAGTTACAACAGTTTATCTATAGTTGTAGAAAGTGACGTTCATTATGTAATTAGTTATAATTAGATATTTTATAAAAAGAGATTTCTTGAAACTAAAGTGATAATAAAAAAATTGTAACTAAAAACAAGGAATTGCTTATCCTGTGTATGTACTGTTGATCTAATTTTGATCACGTTACAATACTAATAAAGCTGATCATTGACATGACTGAGAATATAATATAGTATATCATTGTTTGGAAATGATTATGATGAGATTTCTTCATTAGAGGATAAATAAAACACAACTGGTTAATGCTTAATTAGTGAACTTACTCCATATTTGTCTATCCTACCTAAAAATACAAATGCCTGAACTTTTCTTCCCGGATATTAGAACTAATGAGATCGGTCCGTCTGTGACATAGTGTTTATGCCCCCCACCCCACTAATAGGAGTGATTTCCTACCTTATTAAGAATATTGGGTGCATGCCCTACCAGATTTATATATTTGGCACAATGAGCTACAAATATTTGACCCAGGGCCGTCGAGAGAAAATCGGGGCTCGGGGGTTGTAACGACTCCCACCAATCCTCAATGTAAATTTCGCAGAGCGGGGGATGGCATTCAACTATTTTATCTCTATGAAAGCAGACGGAGATTTCTCCATCGAAATTTTGAACAGAGGGGGTAACATTCCTTAAAATTGTAAAATTGCAGGGGTGATATTCTTGAATTATTTATCTCAATCGAAATTTTTAAAAGCGGAGGGTGATATTCCCTAGAACTAAATATTTATCACGATAGAACTATTAAACAGCAAGAATGGCAATATTCCTTTACCTAACAATTTCGTATATATCACATTATAAACAATACAAATCATTCGGAACTCGTTATTATTTGCATCGCACTAATCATTTACAAGTGTATCTCTCTCATTTTACCTAATACAAATGCTAGCCTCCAAATCGCCAACTTCGGGCGAAACCCCGGGCCCCCTCAAAATCGCCGGGCCCCCTCAAAAACCGCCGGGCCCGGGAGGAAACACCCCCGACCCCCCCCTCTCGAGAGGCTTGATTTGACCCTTTGCTAATTTAAATAGCACCCATTTGAGTATAGACCACCTTTAAGGGTATTCACTCCATATATGTCCGCCCTGTCTAAAACTACAAGTCTGAATATTTTCCTCGTCTTGAAACTTATGAAATTTCTTTGTCGGTGGCGGTGGGCAGGGGCGGCTCTAGGACGGTGCGAGCAGTGCGACTGAACGATAGGTGGTGTGCGGAATATACAAGCAAGGAATATACCCCCCCCCTTGCTCTTCGAAATTTCGATCGAGACAAATATTGTACTTGAAGGATTGTCACCCTCCGCTTTTTGAAATTTGTGCTGATGTAAATATGTAATTCTTAGGAATAGCCCCTCCGCTCTTTTCGATGTCGATATTTAGATAAATATTGTACTTTAAGGAATGCCACCCTCCGCGTTAAATTTGTGCTGATGAAAATATGTAATTCTTAGGAATGCGCCCCTTGGTTTTCGCAATTTTTATCGAGATAAATATTGTACCGTAAGGAATGTCACTCCCCGCTTTTTGAAATTTTTACCGATGAAAATATATAATTCAGAGGAATGCCCTCCCCCTCGCTCTTCGAAATTTGTATCGAGATAAATATTCTATATTAAACAATAGCATCAGTGTTGAACAAAGACATTTCATATTGGAAGGATAAAGGCGCCACAGTGAGATCTCGCACCACGTGTAAAACTTGCTAGAGCCGCTCCTGGCGCGGGTGGTATTAATCCTCTATAGGAGCGTCTCAACCCTTTGAGAGCAGTGGCTGGTTGTCGCCCCGGTGTAAGATATTTTGCACTAAGAGATACAAAAATTTGGCCTTTGTACATGTTATTCGCACTTTCCTGCGTCTTTGGAGTTTTAGGAGTAGTTTTCACCCTCCATAAGGGCGGATTTCGGTTTAATATATAGAAATAGCTTATCGTGGTTCGAATTTATATTTTCTAGTCCAGACTACAAAACATGTATTATTTTCCGCACTTCATTAAGAGTTACTACATTATTTCTATGATTTTACATTTTCAGGGGATGTTTTTGACTAAAGAAAAATTGAGAAGATAGATCCTTTTTCGGATTACGGATTCGGATTCGGCGTCGGAAAATGCAACAAATTCATATATCTTAGATTGCTGCACAGAACATTTTCTTTGTGTGGTTGTGTTATGAAAGCACATATATAAAAGACAATATTTTCAAAGAGTTGTCATTTTGCAAAAGAATTAGAAAAAGAAAATATTACAATGGTATACCTATTTACTATGTCATGTTTCAAAGATGGTAGCAAAAACATCAACAATTTAACGCTATCCCACTTAAAATTAACATTTTAATATTAATATGTTTGTTTTCGTGCTGTAGCCGATTATTTTGTATATTAAATTCATTCTTTATAACAAATTGCAATTACATGAACCACAGAAAAAGTTAGCTATGTCGTTTTATTGCATTACCAAATAATTTGTACAGTAGCAAATATATCTCGCTGGGAGTCAGCGTTAGCAGTTACACAAACAAAAGCCGCAGCCTAGGAGTCAGCTTACCATCGTTACCTAACTAAATAATACCACAATATATATGTGTATAATAATATAATATGTACAGTACACACAGCATGTCAAAACAAATGAGAGTGAACACAGGAATACACGAAAGCCTATGTACAGGACACTGCACAAACAGCACTGCACGTTCAAAATTACGATCACGGGCCACTTTGATGTACCTGTAGCAAACGGCCACCACGGCAAAACAAATGAAGACGCCTTTCACCACGCCTACCAGGATGAACACCATGGCCAGCGTGCTCATACTGCCCGTTTTGTCCGCGCCTGCAAACAGGTACAGGCAAACAACATCATCGACCGTGCCAATTTAAGTCTTCGTGCTCTGTGTACGTACTTGTTCAGAGAAATCATTAGGTGGACCACGAGTAAATCAAATTAACGGGAAAAAATAAATTTGGAAATAATACAGCTTGAGAGACTTGGCCAAATTTTGGTTTCATGTTAAGCGACAATATGTTATTTACATATATTTCTAATATTTTATGTGATGATAAAATAACAACAAACTAATACCCGACTACGCTTAAAACTAATCTAAACAATCGAAACGTCATCTGCTTTATAGTCTAGGCCTTCCGAGGGAGGCAGACTCTTTCTTTAAATCATTGCTTTAATAGGGAAACTGCTTATAATGCATAGGTCAATGCATGGCCAATTATTATTCGTAGTCGCACATTCCTTGTACGTGCAGAAACTAGGCAAACAATGTACTGTTCGACTACGCATGTACTGTAGGCACAAGGCAGATGACTTAAGAGTGAACAGTGCGTGAGGCTAGTGGGGAGGGGAATAAAGCGCCAAATTAGGAGATATCTCCCTAATAATCAAATTTTATCCAAAACTATTCTTCAACAACTCTGTAGTATTTATTTATGTACAATTTACGCTTATTTTGAGTTAAATATTGTCACCCAACTTGTAAAAAACAGTTTATTGTTAAACATAATTTTAGCTGTTTTTTGCAAATTGGGTAATGTTATTTAACTGAAAATAAGTGTAAGTTGTACATACTACAGGGTTGCTGAAGACTATTTTTGGCTAAAATTTGATTATTAGGGAGATATCTCCTCATTTGGCGCTTTATTCCCCTCCCTACTAGCCATACGTAGTGTTCACTCTTAAAGAAAGCATCTATCTGCCCTTGGAAGGTGTGGACTATAAGATATATGACCAGTTTGAGATATATTAGTTGTGTAGATCGGTTTTTGGTGTAGTCGTGTTTTAGTATTTAAACTTTCTTTTATTATTTAATAATTTTTAATTTCAATTAATTTCAAGTTACGTTTATTGGTAACTCGTTTGTTATGGAATGAAAATGCGACAATTAATGGTTTTGTAGAAGATCACGTGTGACCTTGACCTTTCGACGCGCTGTCGGGAGCCTTAAATTCGATATTTTTTCAACAACTTATGTGACTTAAAAAACTGTAATATGGATTTCAAACATTAGAACGTTTTAGTGCAAATTTCATGTCACTGCTTCTCACTTAGTTTGTTTCTAAAAACATACATAGGTAAATTTAAAGAAATGGGAGATAATTGACATTCCTAGTACTTATATTTTTTCTCTCTTAACGACTTTGAAGGTCTAGACAGCCATGAATTTTTTACTATAATTTTTGTTTATTATCCACATTTTTATAAAGTTGGTCCATGTCTGACTCGCTGTTAACGTGTAAAGATCTGATAGTTGCGGCATTACGCTTAAAATATGTATTTTCTCTACGTTAAAGTCCGTTGTATTTTCATAAGTAATTGTTTAAATTTGTTTTGTTTTGTTTACTATAGTTACTGTGATGTTTCACAATCCATAGTAGGTGATTTAACACCATCTGATATTCCTAGAGTCGCAGCAATGATAACAAATGGTCGATCTTACACTGATGTTGCTGATAAATCAAAATCGACGATCCATAGTAATATTGTACGTTGAAGGCAAACTGAAGAGTATGTGCGAAGATGTAGTAAGGGCAGAAAATGTGCAACCATGGCTGGAGATGATCGAAAGGCAGTTCAAATATGAAACGAACTGGAAATAGTTCGTGGAACCAGTGAGCGTACTGTTAGAAGAAGACTCGAAGAAGTTGCTTTGAAGTCGTATAGGTCAAGAAAGCACCAAAACTCCAAAGCTGTCACCGAGTAACCCGAGTAACCCGACTAACCTTTGCTTGAGAGCACCAAAACTGGAATGATGATCAGTGGGGTCAAGTTTTGTTCACGCATGAGAGAAATGTCTGCGCAAATTCGATTGATCAAAGTGAATCGACGTCTAGGAGAATAAAATGAAAAATTTAATTTTACTCCTTTTTATTTCTGCCGGTGCTGGCTCATTTATGGTGTGGGGTGAAATATGGCTAGGGAGACATACAGAATTGATGGTGATTGATGGCGACATTCTAACTGCAGATAGGTACATAACAGATGTTCTGCAATATCACGTGACACCATTCACCCCACATAACGGAGAAAATTCAAGACAATGCTTACTCGCACACCGTTCGTAGCGCAATTAACTGTTTAAACCAATTGAAAATAAGGATAATGATTTAGCCTGCATATTCCCCGGACTTGGATACAATGGAACATGTATGGGACACGCTAGGCAGATGAATTAGGTAAAAAATTCCTGATGTCCAGAACAGGGAAGAAGCGAAAGGTGCTCTAATTGAAATATGGGAGAATTTGCTTTAAGCAATGATCGATAGCGTCATCACATGTATGAGAAGAAAGATGATTGCAGTCATAAGGATTCATGTAGGACACACACGTTATTGAAAAAAAAATCTTTGTAATATTGCTTGATGATTACAAATAAAAACGTACGATTCATTTTTTGCTAAAACACAATTTTTAGTATTATGTTTCAGGTTTCAAAATAGCATGAAACAAAAATAAACTACAATTAGTTCACTTTTCCATTTAAGATATTTCGTTCGAATTTGTTATAGTCTAGGCAAATTATACAAAAATCGACCTAAACTTGAAAAACTTTACCGAATGAATGGATTTTCAGGAAACTTTATGGATTCTATTAGTCCTGATGTCTAGATAAAAAAAATCGACGCTTTGCCCCGCAATTGTTATAAGTAAACAATGATTTTGTTGTTAATTTGTTACCTAGAAAAATTGAGGTAAATTAAAAAACGAAATATATGTTTAGATAATTTGAATAAAAATAACAACTACTCGTATAATATTTTAGAAAAAGTGCGTATTTTCCGAGATACAGTGGTTCGATTTTTTCCAAAAAGAAGAGAGGGGGAATAAATACAAGACTTTTTTCCTTTATGACTTTTTCCGAAAGTGCACTCTGTCCAAGTTCTTCCGGAAAAACACGGAAGAAAGACCCTTATCGGAAAATGGAAAATTTCGCAAACAATTAAATTTCAAAATCTGGAAAAATTCAGACGTACAGGCTAATACATTCTTTAAAATTTTAATCTCTTGTAATTTTCTTGTAACGCGCATATTTTCTAAGTTTTCAACAGTTTTTCACGATCACGTGTGATGGTTAAGTACAAAAGTTTCTTACACGTTTTCTTAACTTATTTATTTAAATGAACCATTAAAAGAATATTGTACAATTAAAAAAATATTATCACGTTTTTTATCCATTTCAATAGTTTCTTGATTATTTATTCCAAATAAAAAAAATATTTAAAACATTTCCAGGAGAAAATTATCTATTTTTCAACTAAAGGATTGTTTTTTATTCCGGAAAAGTTTTTGTTTAACAAATTCTTGTATTAAAACACATATATATTAATTATGATTCAGAGATTATATGCATTTTATGTTATCAAAAAATTTAGCTACATTTTGATCGTGAAAATCTGTTGAAAACTCAAACTTTTAGTCAGAAATGCTAATTTACCCTCACAATTAGTGGAAGAAAAAAATAAGTAGGAAAAATGCCAATAATCAATCCCCGTTCCCTTTTTGCCAGTCTCTAGGTAAATGGCAAAACATGTCGTATCTCGGCTCCCAGTTAGCGTAGAAAAACATAATTATTTTGAATTGTTTATTTATTTCTTTTGCATACTTTGGTGCACAATAGTAATGTTCGTTTCCGGTGTATTAAAAATATGCACTTGTTTAAGAAGATTTAAACAAACACAGAAAGAATAGTTTTATAAAGTAAAAACGTTTGTTAACAACACTTAAAAGTATGTCAAAAACTTTTGCTACTGTTTATTATGCGTTTTATAAAAATTTTGACTTAAGTACAGATCGCAAAAAAGCTGTTTTCTCACTTGATTTTGCGTAGCTGATTGAGAGCTTGGGAAAAATCGTAAAAATGTAAAGTAGGTCTCAAATTAATCGACATTAAAAACCAAAAGAGGAATTGTTATTGGATTTTTGAAAATGTTGAGTAATTACCATTATTCAGGGGTTGAAATGACCCCAATCCTAAAAATATTTAAAAAATATCAATAAATCTAAAAACAATTCCATTTGTTGTTTATCTATAATTGTTTATTTAGGGCATATTCAGATATTCTTACTACGTAAGATCGGTATTATTAAAAACCAAACCTCTAAATATTGTTTAAAATTCAAAAAATTGTATTTATAGTGTTCCGTGTGAGTGCGGAAAACATTACATAGGTGAATCATCTAGACCTTTCAACGTAAGGCTTGCTGAATATAGAAATTACGCTAGAAGGGGAGAATTTGAGAAATCCAAAATTTGTGAACACGCGTGGGATAATAATCACTGGATTCAATGGAACTCGGCGAAGATTTTGGAAAAAGAGAGCAACGGAACTAAAGGAAACTTAAAGAATCCGCGATTATTTCATTAAACGAGGATAGATGCGTTTCAAATTATTCAATAGATTTTCGAACCAGTTGGTTGCCCATCCTCAGAGATGAAGTAATTAAAAATAAGATAAATATAATTTAATGTCTCACGTGACTATGGAAATACATAAACAAAGAACTGTCATGGTTGGCGGTCAAAAGTTTTGAGAACGGAAGTAGATTCTCTTCCGAAACGTTGACTGTGTATAGCTTTATATATTTTTAGTTGTGAGACTTTTTGAAACAATCAAGTATTCAAGAACCAACCTCTGTTTGATCCGTTTGGCGCAGAGGTGTTTTCATAAAAATTTTTAAATATTTTTCAGTGGCAAAATACCCAACAAAAAGTAAGAAAATTCTCTTTGTATTATTTCTATTAAATCAGTCATAAAAATATTTTTGATTTTTTGATATTTTGGGGATGATTTGACTCCCTTCGAGAGCCCATGGGTGAATTATTAACTCTTCTTGGTAGAAAATATATAATTTAGCTTTTTTAAGATTGATTTTAAAAAGAATATAAATAGAAATATTTTTGGATTCATTGATATTTTCAAAAATTTTTTAGGACTTGGGGTCACTTCAACCTCTGAATAGGGGTAATTACTACCTTTTCAAAAAACCAATAACAATGCCTCTTTTGGTTTTGAATGACGATTAATTTGAGACCTGCTAAACCTTTTCACCTTAATTGTTTAAAAATGGCTTATCTTAATGATTTTTATTTTCTTTTTATTTTCTTGCAGCTTAACAACTTGGAATCCCAAGTCTATTTTTTTCTCAATTTTATAGCGAACAATTTGTTTTTCCATTGCTGAAGCATAAGATATTTAAAAAATGCCGATAAAACTATATTTCGAAATGAATTTCGTTCAAACAAATATCCGGGTTGTCGGATTAATTTCAAAATTTCTTGCTGCACTTTTTGTCACTTCTACAAGTTCAAAAAAGTCAAGATAAAAAATTTACTTTTCGTTCACTAAACCGGTCATAACGTCAGTAGAAACCGAACTATTATGTAACCTCAGATACTGTAATTCTAATAATCTTTAAAAAACGACTTATAGCAGCTTTCAGATTAGTTTGGAATCGTTAATGTTATTTTGATTTGTTATTACTAGTTTATATAATTTATATTGGAACCAAACACGTTTATGGAAAAATGTAGTATTTTTGATAAGTTGAAAGTGAAGCAGTTAGAATCAAATAATGTTAGTGTTTCAAGAACGGCAAATAATATTGTCGTCAACCAACTATTTAAATTATGCATGACTATCTTCTTTATAATTTAACTCTCAAGCTGTATGAGTAAACACGAAATAAAGGTCTAACATTAAAAAAAAGTCACATAATTTGATATGAGTAAATAAACAGACTGATGCAAATTAGATTATATATCTTTAAAATGATTTACTCATGATCCATAGAATTGGATACAGAAGACAATGCTGGCAACTTAATATTTTACGGTTTCTGCTCTGCTTAGTTTAGTATATAAACCAATTTGTTCCTTGTAGTGATTTTCTTGGAATGTGAAAGACTACGTACATTGTATAAGTTATACATTCTCGTTAGATTCTACACTAGCATTCCCTGAGCTTTAAAAAACGTTCGATGTAACACGAATGTATCTTTCATGATTTGAAATTGAAGAGCTCAGGTTATCAATATTTTTTTATCTACAGTGTCGCCAATAAAATTCGCATCATATGGGAAATTTTTGTATTAATCAATTTAGGTCAATTTTGATTTAGTCGATAAATATTGCTAAATAATATACATAAAAGTAATCACTCTATTTTCTTTACCTGTCATTTAAAAAAATGTCAAAATTTGACGTAATTCCTCAGCCTCGAAAAATGTTAATATTGTTCATCTTCTATTTTAAATATATACACCAATTTTCAACTCCCTAGTAAGACTTTTATTTTCTTGCAATTTTCTCAACGTATTATATTTCTAAGTAAACGGAATTTACCCAAATCTGTATAAAATTGTTTATTTTTACTATAGTCGCGGTCTAAATGCGTCTTGTTAATAAATGTTGTTTTAAATGATTTTTCTTACGAAAACCATAACTAATAAGAATTCATCAAACTTGATGCCAAGTTTATCTACAGTAAGACCTACTTTGAATGGACATTCCTGTAAAAATATGTCTATTATAGTTTATCTAAAGTCAGTTTATCGAAAATTTAATTAATTATTGTAAATATTGTTTTACTACTTTATATTAATAGACAGGTATGATGTAAATTATTTATTAATAATGCATTATTTATTTATAATAAATACTGTTAGTTTAATGAACAACTCCATAAATTATTCAATAAAATAAATAACTATCATTTAAGCTACAGCTATGCTACCGGCAATATTAAGAATGAACCAAGAGCTTATAAGGGATTTGTAATGGTGAGTTATGTAAACGCATAACATATCTGGTTAACTATATTCGTATACGGATATCGTTTGCAATATTCAAATACCTCTGGTGTTATTCTATCAGAAACAGGCTTTGTAATAACTTATCTTGGTAGCAAAGCTTTAGACTGAATTTTTTAAATTGACAATAGAAATATTATACACGATTTTAATGTTATTCTTTAAAAGTAAAGACTATTACAACCTTTATTTTATGACAAACATTTAGAGATTAATTTCAATTTTCAAGGCATACTATGACCTCTTTTCTGTCAAATATGGATAAATGGATAACGGATAGCAATTTGTTTTATTCAAAATCTAATTATACCACTGGTTTTAGAAACCTCTCAAATGTCGTTTCTTTATTAATAATTTTCTAGAGTGCCCGTCCTGTATAAATAAAGAGGGATTTTTTCTCATTGTGCCTACATTTCTTTTCTATTGTCAAATATGACAGGTAAGGAAAATCACGTGAGTGTTTTTGTACATGTTAGCATTATTTTTAATTCAAACACAGTTGACGAAAAAAAATTGATTTGATTAATGGAATGTTTCTCACAAACGACGCGGATTTCATTGGTGACAATATATTAGCGCGTCCAAATTCTGTTAGACGGAAAATTATTAATGTTGCTAGCATTGCCCCTATTCCCCAAATAAAGTTCACAATAAGACAATTTTATGAAAACAAAGTACATGTATGTACGCAATGAAACATATTTCAGGTTTTATTGTGTAATAATTTTTCTCAACTTTTGGCCCTGAAATTAAATAGACTGATACGTACCGTAGGGGGTTTCTCTTGGTTTCATGTAGTCCTCCAGGTTAGTCGAAGATATGTCTGGGGGCGGTGTAGCCAGTGGCGGCGGTGGGGTCATTTCCATTTCCAATATTGAGCAATCGCTTCCAGTATATCCGAGTTCACAGTAACATTTGTTTAGATTCGTACAAAACTGGAAATAACAAGACGTCCTATAAATGTCTTAATGAAATAATAATAATAATAATAACATTTGTTTGTACAGATTCAAGAAAAATAGTTTTATACTTATAGCAAATTACAAAATAAATATAGAAAACACATACATCTTTAGTTCTAACTAAAATATTGAGTATGGACAAATGACGTATGTCTTTCTATTAAGATTTAGCCCAAATTGATATCAATTAGCAACCTAAGAAAATAACAAATGAAAACTATCACTGGAATTATTAGATATAACACAAATTTCAAGGGAACCCAAGGTATTAAATTATTAAATCCATTAGTGGTCGTAAGTAATATATCTCATATTCTTTCATTCATTTATTAACCTTTTTTTAAAACATGTAGTTTTCTATACCGAATGTTCGCGTGCAAATTATTATACAATATTATCCTAAGTAAACAAAGTGTCTTGTATCTTTTTTTGTAGCTACAACTATTTTAACAAGCTTATTTTATTTTTGTCGCGTACTGTAAATGTGGTCTATAGATATAACGGTTTTTCTGAAAACAAATTGTAAACAAAATATTTTGGGGTTGCAAAAACAGCTAATTTTCAAATTTCTCCCAAAAGTTTGTGTGTGGTCAGATTGACGTGACACTTTGACTGTACGTAAAGAACCTCCCAGAGATCTTAAAACGAAATTTGGCACACGTTTGAGCCCCTTGTTGCGGTTCGACAACTCTTTGAAATGTGTAAGAAAATTTAAGGTAAATCTTCTTACACACGGCAACCACCATTTTGAATCTTTAACTTTTGATACACGCGCTATCGCCATAATTACATAATGAGAATTCATTGCATCTATTAAAAAAATTAGAAAAACAAGAATACGATAAAAAAGGAGCATACCGAATTTCGCACAAAATTTGAATTTTTGGCGAAGGCGCTGGGGTGAGATATAAGGGAAATACCGTTGCGTCGTTTTGTATATTAGCTTTGAAGTTTGTGGCCACTGATTAATCTTTCATTATTTATTTAATAACTTAATTGCATAGTTTTATACATACATACATCTTAAGTTCTAAAATCTTGCATATGAATATCAATAAGCAACCTAAGAAAAGAATAAATGGAAACAATCACTAGAATAATTAGATATGACAAAAATTTCAAGACAATCCAATAAGGTATTAAATTATTAGAACCATTAGTGATCTTAAGTAACATATCTCATTTACTCTCATCCTTCTTTTAAAACATGCTGTTTTCTATACTAAATGTTCGTGTGCAAATTATTATACAATACTAGAATTTTCTCTCATCCTTCTCTTAAAAACATGCTGTTTTCTATACTGAATGTTCGTGTGCAAATTATTATACAATACTAGAATTTTCTCTCATCCTTCTCTTAAAAAGATGCTGTTTTCTATACTGAATGTTCGTGTGCAAATTATTATACAATGTTAACCTAAATAAACAAAGTGTCTTTTAGCTACAACTATTTTAACAAGCTTATTTTATTTTTGTCGATTACTGTAAATGTGGTCTATAGATTGCAAGTAAGTTTTTTCTTATACAGATATATTAGTATTATTTTACCGTATGCTTGTCTGAGTCCAATATATATGATTCACAGTATGCACCACCTGTACAATATCTGATAGTTTGTATGACAAATAATGAATAGTTACATTAATAGGCTAGTTTCTTTGCATGAATGTAATAAATGTATTTATTTGAATAAAAAATAAGTAGTTAAGACGGGTGCTTCAAACTCACTTTTCTAATTCTAAGTAGAGTGACAATGGTAGTCTGGCTGTCAGTGGGCGTCGGTAAAGTAGAAAAAAAAAACCCGTCGCCTAACAACTTAAAAGTTGCGAACATATCTTCGTTGCATGTACTTTTTATAAGAATTTCTTTTTGCGCATGAAGGAGGGTTGCAAGAAAGATATAACGGTTTTTCTGAAAAAAAAAATAATTTTGGGTTGCGAGAAGGGCTAATTTTCAAATTTGTGCCAAAAGTTTGTATGTGGTCAGATTGACTTGACACTTTGACTGTACGTTAAGTACCCCCCCGAGATCTTAAAACGAAATTTAGCACACGTTTGAGCCCCTTGTTGCGGTTTGACAACTCTTTGAAGTGAGTAAGAAAATTTAGGGTAAATTTTCTTACACACGGCAACCACCATTTTGAATCTTTAACTTTTAATACACGCGCTTTCGCCATAGTTAGACAACGAGAATTCATTGCATCTATTAAAAATTAGAAAACAAGAATACGATAAAAAAGGAGCATACCCAATTTCGTACATAATTTGAATTTTTGGCGAAGGCGCTGGGGTGAGATATAAGGGAAATACTAACCTTTGCGTTGTGTTGTATATGAGCTTTGAAGTTTGTGGCCACTGATTAATCTTTCATTATTTATTTAACATGACAACTTAATTGCACAGTTTCATACTTATATCAAATTATAAAATAAATATAGATTTCACATATATCTTAAGTTCTAAAATCTTGCATATGGATATCAATAAGCAACCTAAGAAAAGAATAAATGGAATAATTAGATATGACAAAAATTTCAAGACAATCCAATAAGATATTAAAATATTAAATCCATTAGTGATCTTAAGTAACATATCTCATTTTCTCTCATCCATTTATTAACCTTTTTTTAAAAACATGTTGTTTTCTATACCGAATGTTCGTATGCAAATTATTATACAATATCAACCTAAATAAACAAAGTGTCTTGTATATTTATTTTTAGCTAGAGCTATTTTAACATTTTTATTTTTGTCGAGTACTGTACATGCGGTCTATAGATTGCAAGTAAGTTTTATTCTTATACAGATATATTAGTATTATTTTAGCGTATGCTTGTCTTAGGTCCAATATTCACAGTATGCATCACCTGTACAATATCTGATAGTTTGTGTATCAAATAATGAACAGTAACATTAATAGGCTGGTTTCTGTAATAAATTTATTTATTTGAATAAAAAATAAGTAGTTAAGGATCATACCTTATTTTGTACAAAATTTGAAGTTCTGGCGAAGGCGCTGGGATGAGATGTAATGGAAATAATACCCGATGTGTTGTATTGTATTAGCTTTGAAGTTTGTGGCCACTGATTAATCTTTCATTATTTATTTAACATGACAACTTGATTGCATAGTGTATTACAGGCATAGATTAACTGGTGTACAATATATGTAGAGGTAATTGGTGCCCTCGGCAAGCGTAAATCATATATCGGGGCCCCTTTCAGTATCTATGTGTTATACACAATAGGTTAAATTAATAGGGTACATTCTGAAATTGATACCATTTTACAGATATTTTCTATGTCCAATTCGTATTTATTGCTATTTAAACTGATACTTATACTTGTTGTCTACTAATAAGGAGAAAATGTTAAAACTAAATTTGTTCTGAAGATTTCATTCTCGCACCGCCGCATGAGAATTTTGTTGAGTCCAGTGGTGTACATTTCATTAGAAATTCCTTCTTTGGAAAATTTAGCTTCGTTAGTTCAAATAATCCTTTTAAAAAAAATCACGATTCTCTTGAAGACGTACGATCACATGCTTAGAGGAATCTGTACTAAATGAACAAATACTACGTTTCCGTACCACAGTTTAATAATATACAGTTGGGACACTTCCCCTTATTTTTGTTCATGACCCCCCACTCATTGATGCGTGGGCTCCACTCAGTACGCAACAGGTTAGTTATCGATTATAGTGCGCCAATAGAAGGCCAATTGTTCAGAAGTTGCTAAATAAGATTACCTGCTGTGTGTAAGTTGTTCTCGTATTCAAAATTTCAAAACGATTGGAAAAATGAATGCTGCAAGTTATTTAAATTATTAAGGAATTCATTTAATAACCCCACCAGCTGCTTCCAGTGCATTTTTTTTAGAAATCGTACAAACCTCACTATTTGATTCATCACATTAATATTATGCGTGAAACACCATGACAATATTCTTTAATGTTATAATGTTTGAAACTGTTTCCTAATTATGTGAATTTTGTTTGAATCATTATATTACAACATACGACATAACCAACAAATTAGACATGTAGTTCGGTACGCCGCGCGCCGGTGTTCGCTACTCGATTTTAAAACTGGCGCTATTCCCCGCGTGGTGTTTGCGCACTCGGTCTGGTCTAGAGCATAAGAAACGAAACCATTTTTTTACATAGAGTAGATAGGGAGTGAGTCTACTGTATATTTCTCTACTGTGCCTGTACTATCGCTCCACTCGGCAACACAAACACGGTGTTTATATTGATAAAAAAATAAAACATTTTGATATATTTCATTGCCTACTATGTATGTAGTTGTATGTACATTATACAGTGCTGATTGTATATCTACATTTTACAATACATCGACCATAATAAAAAAATAACGAGAGAGATAGGAAAATATAAGACAATTTTTAGTTAGATAATAGGGTCCTTGTATGAGATTGAAAAGAAAGTCTGTAAATCGGCCACATGATAGAAGATATCGATTTTTTCTCGGAAGGGTAGGAACCGTCGAAAATCACCAAAAATATTAATCATCTCGAAGACTGGTAGGTTTAAGAGCACATTACGGTAAATAAACTCAAGTTACAATTTTATGAGAAATCCAAATATGAAATAAAATATAGAGTGTTCTGTTTAAAATAACAAAGTTAGGTGCTGCATCCGAAGTAACACATGAAATTATTTTCGTTAAATCCGCCATATACAAAAACCCCCTTAGTCCAATTTTCAAACTTCTTAACTGAACAGATCCTAATACAAGCATTCCGTGAGTAACCCTGTATATAGTGCGCGCGAGAAACTGCGAACATTACGAACTTTACAAGAATGTCGAAATATATGAGAAACAAGTGACTAAAAGCCTATAGAGACCGTACACAAAATGAAAGGTGACTTTAAGAGGATTCAGAAAAGTCCAAAACTATTTCGACCGAGCGTGTGAGACGTTGGTGGCAGCGGCGCAAAGAGGAGGCCGTCGCTGATAATAAATAAATGATTCTTTCAAAATTTCAAATAGTGTTCAATTCACTATCTCACGGAACCATGTAAAACAATTAGGGCACTATCGAGCACATCTTATCCTAATATTCTCTTATTTATACTTTTCACAACACAGGCGTAGAATTTTAGTCAGTAATCTTAGCAACTTACCCCATGTCCGGAACATTCAACGGTAGCGAGATTCGAAGGGCATTTTTCCTGATTAATATATGGAAATAAGCTGGTGCAGGTTTGATTAAGGCATATAAGGTTTTCGCCGCACGGGGATCCGTCTCTTACAAGACCCAAGTGTCCCAAAGCAGAATCCTTTCCATCACTGTTGTCCTTGCTCCCCGTCGTCGTCCTGTGAATAGATCTGTTACTAATGACTATTGGGTTCCACTACAATTTAATTGAAAATCGATAAATAAGCACTTATTATTTACGAGACTTTTGCGAAATAAAGATACATAACATTGTGATGTGAACAAAACTACTAGTTTGCACTAGAAAATTGTAACTAAAGTAAAATCCTAAAATGTTGTAGTTGTTATAAACGTTGAAATACTTAATACCATAATTCACATGTTTTACGGCATCATCCGGAGATGATTCCATTTGAAATTTTGATGTTTGTTTAATGATTATAAATTTAATTAAATTTTAAGTATAATGATAAACACCGAAGGTTGATAATCTCATGATGATGTCAACTTGTTGATTAAGTGCGTTGAGTGTCGAGATCTGACAAGAATAAAGTATAATATAATTAGATGGCATTTATATTGAGAAATACTTACGCAGTTCGTATCACAAAACCAAGAGAGGAATTTGCTATATTATTTAAACTATCAAAACGGATAATTTAGGACTGAAAAGTATGCCGAGGTCATTGATAATGTTAGGTCTCTGCAGAGATACTCCATCAATGAAATAATATTCTTTTGACATCGTGTTTCCGAGTAAAGGAAAAAACGTTAGGTACATTTGGAGGGATTTAAAGCCGAATGCATAGCAGATATTAAGTTTGTTTAATGCTAGTAATCAAAGCACTGAATGGTAGTGTATATTTTCATATGATCTACGCAAAGTAAACAATTTGCTTTCCTGTCACAATATCATTTATGTATAATATATTAAATGACAATGACCCCAATATGGATCCCTGTGGAACTATATAAATGACATATACCAGTCGATTTCTGTTCGTAACACTGTTCAAACTATTCTTTATGTTCAACATCGTAACATTTTTGAGAAGCAGGGAGTATATATCAAGCGAACCACTGTGATAGAGTCTATAAAATGCTCTCGAAAAGTCTATAAATATGACTTGTTCACCTGCAGATGGAATTAAATGCGTTAGTTACATGTTGCTCTATATAGAATAAACTAATATACGATTCAAATGTATTGACCGCTCATTTAAACGGCGAATATCTTAGAAACGGAGGAGCGGAAAAAAATGTAAAAAATATGTATTCATTATGTGTCTATTTTAAATCATTCACTGAAGTTTCAGTAATGTACAGTGGACAGCTTTGAAGTTAAAGTTATGTTGAAAAATGTCCTACTTTCTAAAGAAATTTTAACAATACCATTTTTAAATCCATTGTATCTTGCAAAATATACCTAATATGTAAATAATATTTTAGATACCATTATATCTTGTAAAATATACCTGCCATGTAAATAATATTTTAGATACCGATAGAGCACGGCATTTTTTGTACGGGAAAATATTTTCATAATTTTATATTCTAAAATTTTGCAGTTATTTTCAGAAACAGGACCTCATGTTTATTAGGCCATTTATAGATGCATTTAATAAAAAAATGATGAAATAGTTACTTAATTACATAAAATCTAAGCATTTTCAGAAAAAGAATTGGTATATGTCAAATATTAATTTAGTTATCAAGCCCAGTAGATAAATAACCGGATAAACATGAGGTCGCGTTCTTGAGAATAACTGAAAAAATTTTAGAATAAAAAATTATGAAAAAAATTTCTCATACTCTATCGGTATCTAAAATATTATTTGCATAGTAGGCATATTTTACAAGATATAATCGATTTAAAACTGGTGTGGTCATAATTTGCTTAAAAAGTAGGACATTTTTCAATATAATTTTCGCGGTTAAAGTGAGGGGTCAATGCATTTGAATCGTATATTAGTAGTTATGGGTTTTTCCCTTCATAAAACCATGCTATTTTGGTGTGTGTTCGCGAAATAACATTTCAAAACACTATTTTTACCTTCCGTTAGAAAATGTCTGAGGGATATGTAAATGTTCTAATAGAAAGATTAAATATTATAATAAATGTTGAACGAAGACATCACAATTACGAAAGAAAGAAACAGGCATTTTGTAAAGTACTGTTACGAGTTTTCGCCTCTTAGGAAACACCCTGTATGAATCCGTGGGTTCTAAATAATTTTAACAAGGTGTAAACCACTAACACTGTATTAAATAATTTACTGATTATACAATAATACTTCTTAATTTAACCAAAATAACCTTTAAACTTTGTTTACTTGATATTTAACCTCACTTTTTCGTTACCAAATTTCACTTTTATAAACTTCCCCCTTCCGCCGGTAATCGCGCCTTATATACTCAGAAATTGCCTTCAGAGTCATCCAGAACATAATCGAGAATCTTCTTCACACTCTAGAAGACTCTATATCTTTCTACAAGTTTCCAGTCACTATTAGGCATAGGCGGGTGTAATGCATAACAGTACTTTTGTGTATTTATGTGTTCTTATGTGTCTTATTTTAACTTTATATTACTATAACGAGAGATAAATTAATTACGATTTTAATTTGTATTAATTAGCTCAAATAAATATTGTTTATTTAGACATATACATAATGTTTGTATGTGTGTAAGATAGTGTAGAGTCTTTAAGGAGCCTTTGCTTCTCAGGAAAAAAGTGAACAGATGGTATGAAATGGATGCTCTGGTCCTTACGTCACAGAAAAAAAATGGTTATTTAGCGAAAAACAGTCGTACACATTTTTGTACACAGGCTGTTCATCATAACAGGGCCCTCTAGGATATCTCGCATAATATTAATCGTGGAAAAAAATGTTTATGCAAACATTATATCGACTTTTACGAGCTGCTGAATGGTTTAAAGATATTTCAAATCCATGGCCTACTATGGGTGCTATGAGGGAGAATCTAGAAAATGCGAAATTTTCAAAGCAATTTTTTTTTTTATTGAAAAATAGAGTAGGTTACCTATTATTTAATTTCTTAAAACTGCTGGATCTCGAGAATTACTCTTTAGGGCATTAAAGAATATATATGAAACAGATGGGAAATAATGTTATTAAATAGAGTATTATTCACTTTTTCAACGATTTGCCACATGCCATATATGTTCATTAGAAGTAAGCAAGTAATTATAAAAGCTGATTTATAAAAACTTTTTTTTTGCCTAGGTCTGACGATTAAGTAGGACATGTGATATATCGTTGAAAAGGAGGGGAAAAACTATACTTAATTTCATTGTTTGTCGCCCGTATCGTATATATTTTTTATACCATAAAAAGAAAATCTGTAAATTCAGTGGATCTCAAAAATTAGATAATACCTCACTATGAAATTATATTTTACAAAAGAATTTTATCAGTTTTCTCGTAGCCCTTCGATAACAAATATCTGGTTTACATTTATTTGCCATTTTCGGTATTTTCAATAATAACTCTTAAAGCAGACCACGGATTTCAAATATTCTTAAACCATTCTGTAGCTCGTAAATATCGACACAATTTTGGTAAAAACAATGTTTTTGCACGATTGATATAAAGCGAGATATTCTCGATAGAATGAGGAGCCTGTATATACAAAATTTACCGACCATCTTCCGCTAAACAGGTTTTTTTTTGTTACTTGGATACCAAGACAACTATTTTATACCATAGATTCACCGGGGGGGAAGGGGGTAAACAATGCGCATTTGTAACATTATCCTTTAGTTATCCTTTCACCATATGAAGAAGCTGGTTAACAGCAAAAAGTGTGTGAAACTCAACACAATGTTTAAAATTCTTAATAGAAATTTCATCACTTTTAAAGTCCTTCATAGTTTTATATTTTCAACCGGTTGTAAACATAAAAAGTAAAAGCTGTATAAATTTAAGAATTTATATGAATTAAAGTATCCCGCATATCTCATATATAACAAGTGCCGGTACAAATATAAAATGTACGAAAAATCTGGAATCCAGAATTACATACTTGCACTCGTATTCATGCCCTTTGATCGAGATAATTGTCCTCGAATGATCCTGAGATTGATTGAGACCCCTGACGACGGGGTTCCGATTTCCCAGTTGACATTGCAAAGACCCGCATCTCACATTTTCCGGGGAGCATTTCAAAAACCTGCCGCTGGTGTCGCTGCCGCAGTGGCCGTTTATCGAACCTTTCGAATTGAATTGTTCGAAACATTGCTCGTCGGCAGCTATTCCTCCTGAAAAATATAGGAATGTTCAATTTTTCTCGTCGAATACATAAATTTAAATAACAAAGTACGAGGAAGAATGGAAAGGAAAGTAGTATATAACTCTTTAGGGGAATGCCAACAATTTTAACGTCATAATAGAGATGGAAATTTCGGACCCTTGCAAACATATTATTTTTTATTTTTTTCGCTTTATATATGCAAATGGTATCTAACATGTTAATGTATCTAGTTGAAATTATTATAATTATATTTAGAGAATTTAATTTTTACAAAACAGTGTGTTGCAGATTCGTCTCTCATCATCGAGTTCCAAGTTATTATTTATTTATTTACTTGTTTATTTTGGATACCCCAACCAACATGTTTTCTCAATTGCAGAATGAAATATTCAAACAGCAAACTATAAATAATTGAATCACATAGAGATCAGAAAGTAAACAATACTAAATAAATATCAATATTATAACTATTTATACGCCACCAACAGGTAATTACAAAGAGTCAAGCTACACATTCTCGGCGGAATTGCCCCAATAGGAACTTGTAACGTTCTCTATATGCTATAAGGTAGAGGGGGTTACTAGTAATTCATGCATATATAGATATTTTCCCTCCACCTTGATGTGTCATGGACATATTTATAAAAAAAGTCAGAGGACGACCTTTTCTTACATCGACTACGAAAAATAAGGAAATAAAATAAATGTAAGTGTTAAGGTAGGTACTAAAATTTATTTCGGTATATAGGCTAAGCTCAATATAAATATTATTAAAATATGTATAAAAATGTTTAAGATCGATTTCTACTGGTTATTATTGAATGATAGCTCTGAAAAAATTAGTGAATATTCACTACATGCCATGTATCTACGTAGCAAGTTTCATCAAAATCGAAGTGGTGCAATATGTCGAAAAAAAATTAAATGTAGATGTGCGTCCACTCGGCGGTCATTGGTTTTCCTAATCGAAATGATTTTATTCTATGACGGATTGCATAAATGAAATTTTAATAATGCCCGTTTCCATATAACTCCAAAAACAAATGAAAAAAAAAATGTATCTTCAATTATTACAAATAATTAAATAAAAACAATAACATAATTAATGACATTAATTTATTCTATTAGTAAACGAAATCTACATTATTGATTTGCATTTAAGTAAACATGTAAACAAACAGTTTAGTAATAATTTAAATAAATTTAAACATGTTAAATATGTACTTATAATGAGTTACTACTTCCACATCCAGATTTTAATAATATTTGAGGTAGATGCCATAAAACAATATGAGGCGTTGGTTTTTAACATATACGCCAAAAATAAAGTTTCTAGACTCCTATTAGCTTAAACCTTTACTTAAATGTTTCTTAAATGTTTTCTTAACCGCTTCTCAAGTCACCGAGATAACTCCTTGAAAATCCAGAATGATTTTGTGTTAGGTAAAGAGAAACGAGGCCCTACAGTTTATAGTGGAGCCCGAATCACATCTCGGGGATAATTTTATAATTAAAATTATTTCGCGGTAAGCAGGGATTGCTCCTACTTCGCTAGGTACAAGTAAACCATTGTAGGATGGCCGATAGCCGCGCATAGAGAAAAGAAATTTCGTTGCTGTTGGATAGAGACAGGTTTCTTAAGTATGAACGCAGTACAGTCGGGGAAAAAGTTTCAGTAAAAGGTGCTCTCTATTCACCAAGAATCCCGGTATGTCACAGGTCCGTTGGTATTTTCGAATTAAAAACAGTTCATTGTTTTTATATTTGAAATATTTGTAAATTATAATATTTAATTGTTTTAGTTTCAAGTAAAAAATACGATATGACAAACATACAAAATAAATACACATTAGATTCAATGTAATGACTACAATTATAAAGTTTGAGATAAATGCTTAACAATATATTTTTTATTTACCTCTGCTCTATCCAACTTCCGAAGTAATCCAGCAAACAATATTAAATTATATTATTAGTAGTCGGTAATAATATTATAATGATTCTGATGATGACACTTCAACACGTGATACCCGGCGGCCAGCCGTGGTTACAAAAAATGTACCTTTTATACTCTTTATACAGTATTTACAATATAATTTTTTATGCAATTAAAATAAAATATATTTTGCTATACATAATATAACTGATAAATAGATTTGTACATATACCTTTCAAAATGGTATAATAGAAGCTCCAGCTGTAGATTCCTGCTCCATAAATTTTAAAACAAAACTTATAATTTCTTGACAAAGATTTATGTTTTACTTTGTTTTCAAATACCATGATATTTTCTTATAAATACTGCTAGTGATAGTATACGTAACAATGTGTATAAGTAGATACTTCTGTGCATTAAATAAGTTATACACTACAAGCACTTTTCTCGAGGCTGTACCACCGATGTTTACACGAGCAAGGAACATAAAGCCCGTATAGGTGGGCGGGTTTCGACCACTGTGCATCTTAATCTCATCTAGGATGGTCAACCTGTATGCCAGTATGCAAGCTAGACGCGCTAAACCGCTGAGCTACCATCACTCTACTTATTTTCCCCAATTTACACTCACTCCTTCAACGGAATGATCTCAGATGGCATTACATACATACGTGTACCAGATTACAAGTGAATATCTCAATTTTGCTTTACCAACCCCTTTAATGATGGAGTGGAGGTGGTGGGGTGGTTTGAAAAATATTATAAAGCAATCAGAGATCTTGGCTTCTAGCATCTACATCAAATCTTAACTGTTTGTACTCTTACCTGCTTGCATTACTCATTTTCCTCTATTTACCTCTACTTACCCCTACCCCTTCAACGGAATCATCCTAAAATATAATCTAGTTCCAGATGTCGTTACAATACATACATGTACCAAATTTCAAGTGAATATCTGAATGTCAGCTCATTATCTAAATTCTTAATAACGTTACCCAGTGTTCAATAGAGATGCAGGTGTCAGTAATTTGATGCTAAAAATATAAACGAGCAGAATTGAATAACGATACATTATATCGCGTCTCACTGGAGATTTATCGCAAACATGGCATTCATAAATTTACTAGGCTATATTCTATTTTAGTTATATCTAGGATATATTTGCCGACTAGCAGGCGGTTTACAAGTGGTACAGTGCAGAGTTTAATAATTAAATTTTCAGTTCCACCGTTGTAAAATATAATGCATTTTACTTAACTAGCAAGGACCTGGAGCTTAAAAAGCAGCAGAAGAGTACCTTTGTTGTTTTTTGCTATGTGGATCACCACATCCTTTGAACACAAAGGCAACACGTAAATGACCATAATTGTACTAATACACTAAAAGTGATTACGAGACGGACCTTTTGAAATTCTCTTACATACGGAGCATTTCATTTCTCTACATTTTGTTACAGTAATCAAAGTAACACTGTCCTTTCTGTAATGTTAATTAATGGAAGCCATTGACATGAATATCTGTTATTGTGAAACGATAGTCGGCGATGCTTTTCGTTAAGAAATTCATTTTACAAAACCAGATTATACATCATTATTATTAGTTTTCTTTAGTGTTACGTTATTAGAGGGGCTGAAGTTGTCGAAACCACGTTTCGACAGAATCCCATCGGCCATCTTCAGGTTCTCGCTGATGTTACCTATTGGTGTTTCTCGTTGCTCGCACTTCAGTTCGTTAATCAGATAGGTCCAATAATAAGTGAAGTTGCTTACTGTGTAGAAATTATTATACTATTAGATATTTATGATGAGTTTCAAATTTATAATATTGAATTGTTGGTATGCTAAGTAATTTTATATTTAATATGTGCAACCCTCGAGAAGCTTATCAACAACTGTGTGTTAAGAGTAAGCAAGGTGACAAGATGAAACCTAAATTCTGCGCTTAGATGGTGGTTATCAAGTTTGTAACTCGTACTTTCTTTTCACTGTGGTACACGTCTGGAATTCACTAAACGTCAAAAATACCCATTTTCTTTCATTCGTGTGGGCTAGAAATTTCGCGGGTGGAATTTGTGATGTGCCGAAAACGCCAATTTCAATCGTTCGATCGCGATATAATACAGCCTACCAGGTCGCATATTCAGAAAGACCGGTCGATTAAAAAAAATTGCATTTTCAGCTCTTCGTCCCCTCATCTTAAATTTTAAATTGCATAGTAGTGGTTTCATCTATTAACACAGCATTGTACTAAAACTATGATTAACAATACGCTATTTTTGGCAAATAGACCAGTGCCAATGAATGATTTTTGAAGAAAAAAATTCTTAGCAGTATATGGGTGGTGGGAAAATTTAAAATTAATGGTACATAAACGGGAAAAAACCGATTGGACCGCAACAGATAACCGGAAATGGGGTGGGGGTGCGAAAAGGTGTGTTCTTAAGGGTAAAACGTGGTTCTTTACGATTTTTGACAAAAGTAGACCTGCTATCGAAAAATGTGTAATGTAAAAGTTGTAGATAATTGAGAGATCTACAACTTTTACTTGAATCATTTTTTTACATAACCTCAAAAATATTGAGAAGAACGTCAAAAATCAATTTTTTGGTATTTTATTTTTATCTTCCACAAAAAAATTCAATTTTGATGAAATTCGGTGAAAATGTACATTTTTATGCCTCAAAAATCTGGAATTATTTTGAAGCCTAATATTCACCTTTTGATTTTTTTGCGAATTTAATTTCAAAATTTTCAATAAAAAAAGTTGATTAACAAAGTTTTGATTTTTGGAAATTTCAGGACGGTATTTTTTTCGTTAACACCTTTGCTTTAAAACAGTGTAAAAAATCATATTGTTACTGTGGAAAAACATAGTCAAAAATGGAAAAAACTAAAAAGATACTTTTTCAACATCGATTTTTCTGTGAATGTCACTAATGCTTCATTGTTCATTTAAATGAAGTGTTGAAAGTGGTGCAAAACAACAATTTTAATGTAATATGTAATAAGGAAACTTTAATTAACCGTTTAAGGTTCGTACTGCTGAAAACCAAAATGTTTAAACAATAATTTTAACTAAGAAATTGCTAAAATTGACCATTTTTATCCAAGAAACAAATTTGTTTATGCTTCATGGGCACTTTCACATTAAATATAAGTTTATTACGTACTTTACATTAAATCAATTTACAAAGGAATACATAATCAAAATTTATAATAATCTCATTTTTTGGGAGGCTGCTCTACATCATCAGACTCAACACATTGTTTCGTCTCTTCTCGATCTTCGATAAGGTCTTCGACTTTTTCAGGGTCCTCAAGTTCACCAAGATCTTTATTTTCAATATTATTTTGAAAATTTCTTGTTGCTTCGTCATACATCTCCTCCGAATCGCTGATTTCTTCTAATGGTATCTAAATATACCATTGAACTTGCTGTTGAAGCGGTTAATGTTATTGCTGTCTTTGTAGTAGTCACATCAGCTTCGGGATACCCATCAAATACAACGTAACTGTTTGCTGCGTAGTGGCTCTGTACGTAATGCAAATACTTATGAACGATTTCATCAATCATATCATATTTTTGCCAAACTACTTTGTGTAGAAATCCACCATCAATAACGTGTACAGTATTACTGGAGATTGGCAATGCATCAGTGCACGTAAATTCATCGTAAAGATGTGATTTAACGTTTTCTCGGAGGCCATTTTCTGTAAATAGTGACAATGGAAATGGAGCAAGCTCGTACTCCAAATACTTTTTCATATCATATTTGCTGCTAATATTCAAAAAAATTCTTTGAAACAGTAACAGTGGATTAATTACTACAGTCTCGTCATTCAATTTTACAGAACATTGAACCGTTTTGAGAGACAAAACTTTATTTTTCCTCTGGAATTTGATACTTCAAAAAGGATTTCCGATAACCATCTTCAAAGATTTTCCCCTTCCTCATACGCTATATAGCAGTTATGGACTAAAAAATTATATATTAGCAGTATTTCGTATTGTACACACGCACATACTGAATTCATACATACACAGAGAAAACGGCTTTGCGTTGAGCGCATGGCCGGCAACTTTGCGTTCAGCCCATGGCGAATCTAGCGCTCAAAACTTCTCTATTAAACAAGTCATCAAAAAACCATTTTATTAAGTTATTAGCTTAACAACAAATACACTATGACATGCAATAACATAAAAGGGACAGTTGTCACGTACCATGGAAATGAAGCAAATTATATGTGAGGAGAAACACAGAAGTTAATATTGAAAATTACGATGAATAACGGTGTAAACAACCACGTGCCAGTTGTGAACGCTTACAAAGGCAAGTTCAGGTGAGTTGCAAGCGAGCTAGAAGAAAAGAACGAAAAGGAAGCGTGCGCACTCGAAAGCGCGTAGTAGAAAAACTGCTCCGCCATAATTCAACTTTGAATAATTTGAAAGATGTATGTGAATAAAATGTTTTCAATGCATGTGTGTCCATAAGGCATAACACAGTTTTTTTTTTCCTAAAAATGGTTATTTTTAGCAACTTCTTAGGTAAAATTATTGTCTAGACATTTTGGTTTTCAGCAGTCCGAACCTTAAACGGTAAATTACAGTTTCCTTATTACATATTACATTAAAATTACCCCTTTGCATCACTTTCAACACTTCATTTAAATGAACAATGAAAACTGTTTTGGAAAAATCGATCTTGAAAAAACTGTCTTTTTAGTTTTTTCCATGTTTTTCTACAGTAACAATATGATTTTTTACACCGTCTTAAAGTAGAGGTTTCAATGAAAAAAATACCGTCCTGAAATTTTCAAAAATCAAAACTTTGTCAATCAATTTTTTTTATTGAAAATTAGGCCTTTTTTTCAAATTAAATTCACAAGAAAAATCAAAAATTGAATATTACGTTTCAAAGAAATTACTGCTTATTTGAGGCATAAAAATGTACATTTTTACTGAATTTCATCAAAATAGAATTATTTTTGTGGAAGATAAAACTAAAAAACCAATAAATTGGTTTTTGGCGTTTTTCTCAATATTCTTGAGGTTATGTAAAAAAATGGTTCAAGATGTTTACTTTTGCCAGAAATCGTAAAAAACCACTGTTTAGCCCTAAAAACACACCTTCTCGCACCCCCACCCCACTCCCTTCTTTTGAGGTCCAATTAATTTTTTCCCATTTATACAGGGTGATTCACGTAGGCCATTCAAAATTTTTTGGCACACCCTGTATAGTTGGAGGACTGAAAATATTTTAGATAGAACGGGCATGATCGATTATGGCTGCATACCCAATTTCAAGTTTCTAATCCAACTGCAAGTTGAAAAACTTCTAATGAATGGCCTACGTGAATCACCCTGTATACCATTAATTGTAAATTTTACCACCTACTATATACTGCTAAGAATTTTTAAGATTTTTGGCCACTGAAAACCGGTTTGGCACTGGTCTAAAATTGGGTAATGTTATTAAACTGATAATTTTTTGCCAAATGTATTAACCAATCAAAATTTTGCATTTCAAGTCATGTGTCAAAATTCATCCAGTCAGTACAAGATTACAGCGATAACACGCATACATGTGGTGTTCAGCCAAGGCACAAATGTTCAAATGTCATAGTGAAATTCAACAAATGTCAAATTGAAAATCAATTTAGAAAAAATGTTACAAATGTTTGACAGTGTTTCAAACGATTCATAGAGAAAACGATAGCAAAAAGTAGTGAACAATTATCTCACCGAATACACCTCGAACATTGATCAATACTGAAAATTTTGTCATAGAGAATGCTTCAAGCGTGTTGTTTAAAGGTAATAGCCCTCGGTATACGACCTTGGGCTATTACCAAGCAACACGCTTTCAGCAGTCTCTACGACAAAATTATGTCGGTATTATCAATGCTCTAGGTGTATTATAGGTGAAAATAGGTGTAAGTTGTACATATATTACAGGATTGTTGAAGAATATCTTGTGTTAAAACTGGCTTATTAGGGAGGGAAGGGAGTATTACATTCAGTAAAAAATTACCCTCCGGGAAATCTTCGGATTATCACGTTTCAGACAATGCGTAGATTACGAATATGTCTTTCATTTTCGTGAGTCTGTCTGTCTGTCGATCTGTTGTCTGGCTGTTGGAGCTGTAACTAAAAAACTACTTGACGGAGGAAAGTCAAATTTGGTAGGTAGTTGACGCTAACTGTTCGTGAAGACTTTCACTAGAAAATCTACAGGGTGGATCGTCTAAAGAGAATAGACAATGAAACATTTTCCTTCAATCAGATTTTAGAGTCTCCACATTTCATGACATTCTAATCCTATTTCAACAACATTTCTTTTTTATTTCTTTACGAGTACAATACAATTCACTACGTGATTGTGGATGTCAAAATGTAACGGTTGGCAACAATATTTGGCATATAGTCAACACAATTAGTAGGGAAGACACCTCTCATAGTTTTATTAAAAAACATACAGAGTGGTCATCCGAGGAAACAATTCAACTATGGTGGAAATGTGTAAACGTATTTACGCAAACCTTCCATATTCGGCCCCTTCTATTTAATATTTATTTTTTGCTGTCATTCTGTATATTATTTTGTAACTTAAATTATGGGTTTTTTGAGGTTATGACAAAATCCTGACGTGATGGGGTTAAGTAGACTTCTGACTCGGATGGATGCGACCCCTAAAGCATATTGCAAACATGATCAGATCCCCAGATCAGATTTTTTTTATGTGGCAGTGTTATTATTCGCATATGTCGTTGCTTAATTATTAATTTTTTTAATAAAGAGGAAAGGTTGCAAAATCGGTAAATACCTTTACCGATTTTTTAATTCGAAATATTAGAATCATTTTAGGTAACAGTAAATAAAACTACCGAATTCAACGATTTGTTTTCGTTCAGTATGTTTTTTACCCCACCCGATACTACACGAAATATATCCACTTGCAACCCAAAAATGCTTTGGAAACAAATTCGATACCTCTGTGTAATACAATTTGTAAAAATTGAAATGGAAGACTTTTCAGTTTTCTCTTTTGAAAGCAAATAAGAACGTATTTTTAATGCTGATAATGACACAAAAGGAACACATATCGTATAACATAACCACATTACTGCGTATAAAGGAACCACAAGAAACACGAGAAATATGAACTGGAGATGTTTTATCTTCTGTGAGCCAAGTAATAAGTTACAATTTAAAATACTAGAGTTGGATGACTACAAAATATCTATTTTTAAACATTTTCCCAACGTGCTGTTATCTTTTACGATGGAAACGGAAATTATATAACCAAGCACTCGTATGTTACGATTTATGTAAAAAATGTGAAGAAGGATGTGAATATTTTGCATATTATATTATTCTTGTCATAGAAGTGGTAAATAATTAGTTAATAAAAAGTGTGCATATTGTTTTAAAAAGGATCAAATGAGATTTATCTTACTTATTTTTGTCTTTAGTTGTTTTAACTGTTCAACACTTAAATAGCAATAGTTCTTAAAAATAAAAACCAAAAGTTAAAAATATTATTAATCCCTGCATGACTTATGTGTCATTCTATATCTTACTATAGACATAATAATAACAGGAAATTGATTTAATCAAGCAGTTACTAGACAAGCCAGGAATATCATAAATAAATAAATGAGAAATAATGCAATACTATTTAACATGGCCAGAGCAAATTTACCATCTAACAATAGCAAATTTTCATATTCAGTTGAATTATTAATGGAAATTTTTCATATTAAGATTAAGGCATCTTAATTATCTTATAATGTTAGAAACTGTAACATACCGTAATGAAAATTAAAAACGCTTAGTGTAAGAGAATTTGACCATGTATGAAAAATTTAGATATACCACCACTAAGCGCTAATGAAACTAATTTTGAACCTGTTGTAGAGGCTTGATCGTCATTTTTTTATACATACATATTACTTCCACATCCACGTAGTGGAGCGGAAGTATAGTAATCGTAAAAAAAAATTTTCTTGTTGAAATAGGCCCAGAATGTTATGAAACGTCGAGATTTTAAATTTGCGCGAACACAAAATTTCTGTCTGTCGGGCTGGCTGTCTGTAACTTTTCTGTCCGCACTTATTCTCTGGAACAGTTCAAGATATTGACTTGAAATTTCATACACGTATGTACAGTTGGGGACAGTGAATATGGGGCATCAAAACTTGTACAATATTAAGTAGGCTTCTATTTAGTTAACCTCCAAAAGCCATGGGAGGTCGTATATAATCTATCTTAGATCCTGATAATTTTCTGTGAAAAATCCAAAATCATTAGGAAACTCGTAAAGTTAAAAATTTTAAAAAACTTTTACATGTACTCTTATGGAAAATATGTCAACCCAGCATGGAAACGGTACATTTTAATTTATAGCAAATAACCAAATAATGTCAGCAGTTCCGAAAATAAACTATGTAAAGCATTGATGTCTTACGCATATTTTAATATTGTTTCCAATTTAATTAGGATACTTTTAAGAAATTAAAAAAATTATTGAAGGTTTGTAAACTGTCAAATTTTTCCCTTCGTTAATGATTTTTAACTGATTTTTCAATTATTTAATGATTTAAGTTTAATTTTTCTTGCTTCTCATTCTTTTCTAAATTATTTACTGAAACAAATTTGTAAAATACACAGATATTTACATAAATTTATTTTTTTAAAATAGTTTGGACAAAACATCCAAAAGTTAGTTCATTAAGTAAAATAGTTAAATCTAATTAAATAATTAATTAATAATAAAAAATGATTTATTTATGCCTTTATGACAATAATTATTGGTATCATCGACTTATAACATTTTGTAATAATTTATTATGGAAAAGTTCCGATTCATAATTCGACTTACTTTTGGTTGGGACTGTAACGCTTCAACCCCCTTAAAAGGTAGTTAAATATAGAGAATATTTACATGTCGGTGTTTGAAAGAGGCTTAAAAATCAATATTAAAAACTATTTTCGGTAATACGTTTCCTATTTAGAAATATGGCAACAGGGCTTCATCAGATGACATCGCTGTCAGCATTTTCATTGTTGACACAGCCCCTCTTACAACACTAAAATATCATAGAAATCGAATTCAAGAGCTGTCCCATATTGACTGTTCTCAACTGTACTACTATAACGAGATATAGAACTCTATTATTTTTTTAAAATTTATTCGGTGAAGGGTTGGGGGGTTAATAAGGGTAAATAGAGGAAAATAGGTGAAGCAAGCTGGTAAGAGTACGAATATTTAGGACCACCACCCTCACTCCATTATTAAAGGGGCTGATAAAATTAAATTCAGATATTCACTTGAAATTTGGTACATGTATGTATTGTAACGACATCTGGAACTAGACTATATTTTGGAATGATTCCGTTGAAGGGGTAGGGGTAAGTTGAGGTAAATAGAGGAAAATGAGTAAAGCAAGCAGGTAAGAGTACAAACAGTTAAGATTTGGTGTAGATACTAGAAGCCAAGATCTCAGATTGCTTTACAATATTTTTCAACCGCCCCACCACCTCCACTCCATCGTTAAAGGGGTTGATAAAGCAAAATTGAGATATTCACTTGAAATCTGGTACACGTATGTATGTAATGACATCTGAGATCATTCCGTTGAAGGAGTGAGGTGAAGTGTAAATTGGGGAAAATAAGTAGGGTGATTGTAGCTCAGTGGTTTAGCGCGTCTAGCTTGCATACTGGCATACCTAGCGAAGCAGGTTCAATCACTGCTTACCGCGGAATAATTTTAATTATAAAATTATCCTCAAGATGTGATTCGGACTCCACTATAAACTGTAGGGCCTCGTTTCTCTTTACCTAACACAAAATCATTCTGGATTTTCAAAGAGTTATCTCGGTGACTTGAGAAGCGGTTAAGAAATCCTTTAAGAAACATTTAAGAAGACTTTTAAGCTAATAGGAGTCTACAGTCTATTTTTAAACCAGGAGGAGCGTTTTAAATTTAACGCGCTAAATCATACATCTGTGATTGGACAGGCCCTCGCCACTTTTACACAAGGCAATAGTAGTAAATTTTGACATAAGTATTGTGAAATTTTTAATTTTATATCATACATTATTTGGTTATAATTTCTATTTTATCGTTTGCACGTTATATATCAGTTTTTAACCCATTTTGTATAAATCTGAAGGTAAAAGTGGCTAGTTATTACTTGGTGCCTTTATATTGCGTAAATTGTATGGATGCTGTATAAAATACCTAGAGGTCAAATAGAGGTCAATGCATTATATAATGTAATAAAATACACACAAAAATACTGTAGTCGTGTATTGTTGGTTGCCCAAAACGCCAATAAGGTTTTAGTGTATTTTCTAGTTACTTTTATAGTGTGAATGAAACTTTCATGTTTACTCTTCCTGGTTTAAAAACAGACTATAGAAACTTTATTTTTGGCGTATATCATGTCTGACTGACGATTTATTGCAGATTTGGCATTCATAGATCTACTAGACCATATTTGAACTGAAACGAAGAAAACAATAGGATATACTTAAAATAGTCTTTCATAAAAGACCCTGCCAAATCCTTAGGGAAATTGAGTTTCGGTGAATTGGGCTCAAACTTTGTAACTTGGGGGTCCTGACCAAAAGTTCTTTCATTTGGCCTTTAAAAGGGCCGTTTTTTCATATAAAATGTTGTATGAACCTATGTTGCTATTTTACTTCTATACACTATTGACGACACATAAATAAATTCTTTAATATAAACACACGATAGCGTATAGGAGTAAAATAGCTACATGAATACTGAAGAAGAAGAATATAGAGATCTTCATAAAACATTTTATATGAAAAATCCGCCATCTTAAGGGCCAAATGATGTGCAAAGGCCATTCGCGCCACCTAGAAAATTTTACGCTCTTGAAAACGTGGTATGCATTTTGATGTAGCCTCAACACTAGCTGACGTATTTGAAAAAAATGGTACACAACACTTTCTTCAAGATGGCGGACCCCGGTTGCGCAACGTGCCAGAAAACTCACCAATACACTCAAAATGACCCCCACAAGCCCTAAACGCTCGCTGACGTCGGGTAACTGTCGACCTCTACATAGATATTTCATACATACTGACTAGACTAGGATAGAATACTACTAATTGTTATGAAACTACCGTACTGCCGGTAGGGGCGAGGGGCAATGATAGAATAGTTAATATAATTAATTCAGAGGAAACACTCAAGATGGAGCTAACTAACATTCTGTCTTCTTTTCTCTAAGGTGTCGACAAGGATAATTATTAGTTATAAAATTTGAAAACACCGTTTTCGTTTCGTATTAAACCAATGCGTGGAATTTTTAATATAGTTACAATATTTTGACCATATCCATATAAATCGCAATTATCCACTAAGTTAAGGGAATTATCGAAAGATGTCCCGAACAACTTATCCAGTAATACTAACGTTAACAAAAGCCGGTATTTGTGCGTCGGAAATCGTCGTATCTCAAATTGGCTCCTACCAATTTTTTCAATAAGCTTGTAATTGTTAAAATCGGTGTAGGTTTGTAGGAGAAATTGTAGAAATACGAGGTAATATGTTTAAGCAAATCTAGCCATTATTTCTGCCCACTATAAGCGACAATTATCTAGAGAATATTTTTCTACTACTTTCCACTAAAAACTTAAATACGTGATATTAATAATCAATTTCCTTACCGTATCCCCAGATAAGGTCACACTGCGATGTCAAAGTGGGACACACGCCGTTGAAACAATATCCAGCGCCTTTTTCACAAGGGCTGCCGTTCTTCTTAAAGAGGTCAACTGGACACTCTCCTGTTTCTCCGGAGCACTGTTCTGGCAGATCACACTCATTAGTGGATTCTCTGCACACAAAGCCTTTTTCCTTCAGCTGACATTTATCGCAACACGGCCCCGTAGCACATTGCGCTTCCTTGGTCAACTTACAAGTGATCGGGTCGCAACAAGGATCCACTTTCGGGCAATTAGCTATGGGGCCGCAATCACAATCTTCGCCCTCTTCAACTACGCTATTACCACACGTTCGTCTCACCTGAAATCAAAACACAATTAAGGGGGCATTTAAACAATCTTATCATGCAGCTTAGGAATGGAAATAGTAGAAGCAAATGTTTCCGAAATGTACCGTGATATAAAAAATTATCTTAGTCGAAGGTGGTCATGGGGAGTCCGAAAATGATACTATTTTTCAAAATTTGTGAGCAGGGTGCTAAATATTTGCAAAAATGTGAAAAACTACAAGGAGGGAACATATTGAGAAATGATATTAAGAAAGTTTTTAACCGTCTTACTAAAGTTGAAAACAGAAATGATAAGAAAGAAACAAATAGTGTTTATTATTAAATGTTATTTGGCGAAGATATTTCCTATAGCGGAGTCACAGGCAATTTTCTTGGCCACTTGGAGCCCTGATCTGATTTACAGGATATCAAAAAGTCTACGCAATAGTATTTAATAACAATTTAGATAGTTCAAAGACAGGGTTTAGGGAAAAACTGTTTGCAGAAACGAGGATCTATGAAAAAGAAAACAGAAAAACAATGTTGCAGTTGGAGGTCAAGATTTCATAATTGACTATAACTCTTAATTTATAACATTCTTTTAAATATAATTCTTTAAACTATTTCCAAATGAAGGCACTTCACCCTTTGGAGTTTTTCACATTATTGCAAATATTTGACACCCTACATATATATACATTTAGGAAAATAATATCATTCACCATTTTCGGACATTTGATAAAAATCCGGCGATTTTATAAAAAACAGTTCTTCTTCGTAAAGTTACAAATTCCCTCTTCCGAACTTAATCCGTGGACATAACATAAATCGGGTGCAATAAAATAAAAAGTTACATACCTCCAACTCATTAGGCTTGTTCAACAAACATATTCCATTCCCCGTCCTCAGTCTGTCGATGTAATCCGATTTGCTGCACTCCGAGAATTTGTATGGCTGCACATTGTCCAATCCAACGATCGCCTGCGCCATGATGCACCCATGCCAATCTCTGCAATAACACTCCTCTCTCCCATCATCGTGACCCATTCCAATGTTATGCCCGATCATGTGGGCCATCGTTCCAGCAAGCAAGTGGGGTTCATAAGTGTTGATATCCACGCTGATCCCTACTGACCTGGTGGTGCACACGGTGGCTGGAACGGCCATTCCTGCCTCTCCTCCAATGAAAACCTCGCCAGTGAGGAGCTGCGTCGTATCCTTGTCGACCTTGAACAGCTTCCTGGCAGTGTAATCGTTGAAAAGAGGGAGCGCCCTGTCTATGCCTTGATTTCGATCTATCTGCGCTTGATTTCCACCTGAGGAAATAAAATGTTGAATTATTTTTATAATTTTTTTCTTCATAAAATAAGATAGTTACAAAATCGCGGCACATGTTTTCTATTAAAGGTAATTATTAACCTTCTTGAGTAAACTCCGTATTTAAACACTCCCTGAATTTTAAAACAATTATGTTAAATAAAGTTTTCAAAAAAAAGGAAAACAAATAAAAGAGCTATTTTCAATTACATTTATTTGTTAATAAATAAAAACAGTCGGAAAATCTGGTTGAATGACTGTTCTAAGTGCAAAAACAACGAAGTTATTGCAATTTTTTCCGAGCCATGCAGTTTCGAGGGCTCACTTTTGAAAAGGCCTAGAATTTCAATGCTCGCTCACTGAAGGGTAATGTTGTTTTATTTTCTGATAATTAATATTTCATTCGATCACTTGGCTGTTGAAAAAAAAATGAACATTGAAGGTTCAAAGATTAATTCACTTTTTTTAATTTCTGTATCAACAAATTGAAGGTCACAATCGCCACTCGAAGAAGAAACATAGAGAGGTTCTCTTCTTTCTAAACTTGTATTTTTTCAAACACTTTGCAGATATCAAAACAGCATATATCTGGCGCCAAAATTCGATGCGTTATTCAATTTGTTACTAAAAGCAATTTTGCACGTTTTTAAAATCGCTGTAATTGTTGTAAATAATGAAAACACGTAGAGACAAAAATCGTGCAAATGAAAGTTAAGGTTTTACTCTATCGATCGGCGGTGGTCCGATCAGTCGCGGATAATAACTTTGACAGTGCCTCGGTGGCAAAGTTGATAACAATGGGCTTGTTCCACGATATTAATTTCATATGGTTTTTATACGTTTTTATATAGTACTTGACGAAGATTGGCATTTTATCGACATCGTAAGTGTCACAGTGGAAATCGGAATTTCGGCTAGGTCTGTGGGAAAACAATGCCTATTTCCTTAAAAATTGAAAATTCGGCCATCATGTTTTGACATTTGGTAACATTTCGCCAAATCATATATTCCCCTACAATCCCTCGACTTACGTACGATTTATGAAATTTTAAAAAAATGCCGAACAAGCCCATTTTCGAGACATTTAGTGTTAAATAGAATTTTCCAAAAACTGTTGGGTCGAATTGAACATTTTGTAATGAAACACACCGTATTTGTTAAATAACTGAAAACCCCGGGAAGATACGGAGGGTATATGAGATCCTTCATCTGGGTACCTTCCCCTGTCGATTAGAGCGGGTTTGTTCCTTACAGGTGAAACAACACTTAACTGTAACTTTTTTATTTCATTCTATTGGAATACTTTGCCTAATAAAAATTTAATATTTTTTACATTCTTGAACACTCTGTAAATTTGGTGACAATCTGACTTCCCAGGATAAGCAAAACTTTTTATAGAATATAGAATATACATAGAATAATATTTCCTCGAAAAGCCAACAATAAGAAAGTTGTGGTTCTCCTGCCGAGGACACACTGTATATTATAAAATACGATATAAAACTTACCCTGCCAAGTTTCGATGTACACCACGGACACCCTGGTGTTCAGCGTCCTAAAATACAGATCGGCGATATTGGCGACTTGAATGGAATCATGAACGACGTCTATCCGCGTACTGCCATTCCTCTTCTCGAACATAGCCTTATCTATGACCAGAGCGGTTTCAATATACTTGGTCGCCTCACGAACATCCCTTTTGATTTTGAGGTTAATGTGTGGAAGAAACCCAGAGTGGGGGTTGAGTCGCCACTCCATACTGCCGGAATTCGCACATCCCTTATTTGCCTTCGTCCTGGCTTCGAATATCACATGTGGATGTTTCTGCTAAAGAATAGCAAAGCTGTGCAGTCACATATAGTCCATAAAGGGTCAACAAACAGAGATTGTAAACAAGTGGTGTGACGGGTGGGACGGAAGTGTTTGCTATAACATTCTCTTGGAGGCGGGTCTTTGTTTGCCATTGTAATTAGATTTAGTATGTCTCGAGCGAATGACATATGTATGAAATCTAACATACTTAAGGGAATTCGAGTAAGTGATGACAGAGCGATACTTGTTTACAACTTATATATTTGATATAAGCGGCTTTTGCGGTAAAAGATATATTCGATCAGTTCAGCAACATTACATCTGTTCTTCTAGTTAAGGATGAAGCTCAATCATTTTTAATGGAACCTACCACCTATGTGCATTACGTGTCTATTATGACTTATGACATACTTGAGGTACAGTATCTGTTCTTTACAGTGTCGAACAACAATAATACAGAAGGTACAATTTAAATACATTGCACTTAAAAAATACATATATTTTTAATAGGCTTATTATGTTCTTCAGTAAAAGTTAATGGGTTTTGCGTGGTGTCAGTTTTTCTTTTGCGCCCGATAAGTTTATTTTTGAAAATTAAATTTAAACAAGCTAACTGTTATACTCTTCGCCGATTTACTGCATTTTCTATATAACTGTTGCACATATTATAGGATACTCTTTGCAGATTCTTTGTAAATAATATCAGTTTTAGACATTTTTAGTTTAATTACAAAACATATAAAAAAAATATGTAAAAACCTTTTTTTTGTTTAAAAAATGTATAACTTTTTTATTTATTGATTGATTTTGTTTAGAAACAACTGGGTTCGTCCTCTGACTAATACTACTTACTGTCCCAATTTCAATACAATCGGACTTTTCGTTCTTAAGTTATCGTGCTTAAAAGAAACGTGACGGACGGACAGACAGACGGACGGACATTTTGAAAGTTGTTCAGAATTCGATCACCAACACAGTGATATGAAATTTTTTTCTCTACGAGCAATAGTACCGGTTTTAGAAATGTGCCGATCCAATTCAATATACTCTTCTTTTTGTATTTTCGAGGAGTATAATAAATAATCTTGTGACGTAGAAGAATTTTAAGCATATGTGTTGAATTTCGGAACTTATACCTCAGTAATGCAGAAATCTTATCTGTAAATTTTGATCAAGAAAAACTGCGTATTTTTCTTCTTCCAACATTACGCAGGAAATAAATCATGTTTTGAGGTTATACCAATATAGTAAACAAGTAGAGTTTGAGATTTATCGTTAAATTTTACGTTTTTGTTTGTGCTAATATAATAGTTAAAAATGGAAAGTGGCTATGAAAAACCATATTCTAACAACTTGCCATTAGTCAATGGATATGATTTATGACATTACGTCAATAACATGGATTTTTTAGCTCCTGAAAGGTGTAAAAAAATCGTGTATTCATTCTTTTAATTCTTTAATTATTGTGTTTGTGTACAAACATATCGAATCTAAATGAAATATTTGAATTTATTATTTTCAATGTGTGTTTCATAATTAGTAGTTGAAATGAAACAAAATAATGTGTGTTCCTTTTCGATGAACTAATTCTTTGAGAAGCCGCAGTTATTTCGTACCCAATGCAGTGTAATTTCTCTCGAGGAGTCGAGCAGGCATAATTATAATATCAAAAGCAAAACTCCGTGTTGCGGGAATTTTAACAACTGACTGGTGACTAAACTAAACAGCAACAAAAAGAAATATAGTTTCCAAAAACTTCCTTGACCTTTAAACTTCACTTTTTGTCGTTATACTATGATTCTATCTTTAATAACAAAAAAGTTTCTCGCTTATTATATTTTACAATGGGTTTTCGTATTTTTGCATAACATGTAATAGTTTATTTATTTTTTATAAAAAGGATGTCACGATAAAACAATTTTGCTTCATACATCTATCAAGAACAATATCAGAGGAACATGTTCATAAAATTTGAGATCAATATCTCTCACAAGGCTCAAGATACTGAGTGAGAAATGCTTTTCCGAGTTTTGAGTTTCTTCAATTTCGCAATTCCGAATTAACTGAGAACTCGAAATTCGAATCCAGCAGAACATTTTACATAGGAGTCTGTTTTTCGTTTTTGTATACCCTTTAGTCGACCCCCTCCTCCTTTAAAATGCATCGTAGCGGGCTCTAGACTCTCTACTAATATGTAATACTGTTCTGCTTCTGACCTCTCCAAATTAATGTCTGTATTATTTGTTAGAGTAGTAAACCAATCGGTTCTGCGTTTAAAGTCTTTAGGGGCAGTTAAAAATATTTTGTCTGGTGAATTCACTGATGTGTTATGCAAAAAGGAACCGGCACAATGTAGTTCTTAAAAGAACTTATATTTATAACCCAAAAAAAAACTTGTTAAGATCTGAATATATTTACGAAAAACGGTATGCAACAAATTTATTTGCTTTATTCTTTAAATATCTCGAGGATAAACTGGAGTTAACCGATAAAGTTCAAAATTAAACAATCAATCACAACATTCACAGATCGTCATTCTATATTTATGAATTATGACGTTTGGCATTTGGTAATACCTTTGGGTCATATAAGAAGAAGAAGAAGACAACCTGATTAATATTTAAAAATATGCATTTTCTATTTAATAACAGATCGCGCAGATTCAATAAATTTTCGTACGTCACGATACTCCCACTATTTGTAGATTTACGTTTATTATGAACAAAATACTGATTTATTGAAAAAATAAAGAAATACGGGTCACTTTATTTTTGATGATCTTTTGATATGTGCACGTATCTCAACACCATGCAACCACCCCATTGCTTGGGATTAGTTTTCTGTCCCTATTTAATTGTTTTACATTTCATAGGCAACTCTTGATTATTCTTAACTACAAATAGTATAGGAGCCCTGCATGCAATTACCCAACACATTTGTATTAGCTAGAGACATGACCCATCCGTTGCCATAGAGCCATGGTGGACAACAAAAGTGATATGAGATTTTTCTTATTGGCGGGAACTTAATTTATAAATTAAATTAATTATTTAGAAAGGTCAGCTCGATATTTACCACTCATGGTTTGAAAGTAGACACTTTACAGGTACAAAGTATATGCCTCTGGACCTCCACTAACCGGTATGTATGGCGATCATATTTTTTCTTCTAAATACTAAGTGGTCATTAATCGATAACAAATATATTAGCTTGATACTTACCGACACGGTAGCTCAGTCGGCTAAGCGTAGTGACCAACATGACCCAAATCGGAATGCATGATGTCCCCTTCCAAATCACACACCCACTACCATACCAGGCGTTGCCTATTTTTCGACAGCTTCTGGCCATTGAACTTTCCTCAACTATAACTTGCTCTTACCCTATACTCACCTTTCCCCACCTATCAATCCCTAACCTTTTCATTCCACTCTCTATTTGTACTTATTGTTTGTAGCCTTTGGTCTTTTTGTCCCTTTCTCCTTTTTTGTTTCACATTTCCATTAGGCCGATAAAAATTGTAACATTAAAAATCATAACTTCCTAGCGGCGCGGCGTGGTGCGCGGCGAGTGAACCGTTGGAACCTCAATTTCTTCGAACGGATTTTATTCGTTGAGATTTTTCCCATTCCAGTAATCAAAATTTCGACAAAGTGTAGATAATAGTTAATTTTAAGTATCATTAAATCTGCCATGCAGATTGTGTTATTTTAACGTAAAATTTTAATCGCCGTCTGTGATAGGTGCATTTTATTAAGCCGAACCGTTCGCGATCCGCCCAACGCTACGTACACCGAGACACTGCGCGCCGTAGTTGTCTGGCTGGCTCCGGAGCAACTGTTATATCTTTTAAATGTTGAATAAAGTTGATGATGATGTGTTAGTGGCAAACGCGCTTGGTGAGACCGACTATCGTGTGCTGGGTTCGATCCCCAGCTCCCACACTAGAAATGTTGGCGGGTAATGGACGTTGTCTGAGTTTTTCAAATGTGTAACCCCCTACCGGACGGCCTAGGCATTGGATTCAGGGGTTGTTTACTATGTGTAGTGTTTTTATGTTGTTTGTCATACACACTGATATAGCTTGTAGGTTTAGAATGCCTACCTCAGGACCTTCGCCAATCGAGCTGTATACCAACTTGATTTTTGTATTCACTAAGTGGTAAGAAACCGATACAAAAATTTTCGCTTAACACAAATACTGGCACTAATTGTAGAAGACGTATCGAGTGAGTTATTTAGTATAGTTTCTAGTACTAAGAAAATTTCTCATATCACTTTCTTTGTTTGCCATGCAAGGAACAGGACTAATAATGTCTCTAGCCGGTACAAATGTGTCAGGTAATTTATTTCATTAATTTTCATATGCACCCAACATAACTTATATGTACAGGATCGGAAAGTATAAGAATAGTAATGAGAGTAATATAAATACTACGAGGAAAAATGAGTTTTTTAAAATGAATATAGTATAAATGAAACCTCCACTACATGTCAAGCTGGAAAGATCCTTTAGGATTGTCTTGCTTATTTGTTATACAAAATGCAAGACGCCAACGTCCACAGGTATCCCCTATATTACTACAAAGAAAAAAAATATAAATCAAGGTTCTACTTAAGCTTTATACCTCTGGGGGGCCACACCACTAGAAGGGAAGTTATGCCATGCAGCACCTGTACTGACTTTAACCCCAAAAGACTTCAAACCGCAGTATTTAAAATTTATTTCAAACGCCCGGTATATCATTTTAGTGAAGAATATAAATATGTCATTTGCTGAGGTAAAATTATATTATTGTTTAAATGAAACATGTTCCACTTAGGAAAAAAATCATCATTCTGCAAAAACGTAGCGCATTCACCTAGGCTACTTAGCAACCAGGGGAAAATGCCAAATTGAAAACACGGTAACCTCTGTGTGAAAATGATATTTTAAAGTCAGTTGGGTTTGAACTCTTTTGGGGTTAAAGTCAGTATGCGTGCTACGTGGCCCATCTGCCCTCCCGGGGGGGTTGTCCCCCAGGGGATAAAATCTAAGTACAACCTTGATTTATACTTGTCTCTTTGCCAATAAATCTGTACCTCGTTTTCTACCACTGTTTATTTTATAAAGTATTCGTACAATAATTAAATTAAACCCTCTCGTGTGCCAAGTAAGTTGAAGTGACTTTAGCCATGGATATCGCCGGTATTGCTCTAGGCAATAGAGTAATACGGAGGATACTTGTGAACGTCGCGCATTTTGCATAACAAATAAGTCAAACAACCCTAAAGGGTTTCACCAGCGTGACATGTGGTGGAGGTTTGATTTATATTGTATTCTTTTAAAAACCCCAATTTTCTTCGCGACAGTATCAAATTATAAACAACAACGTATGAGAATTATATATTTTGTATTTAATTAGACTTAGTTTACTATCAAAACAGTTTTCTATTTTGTGGTGACTACAACACAACGCATACAGGAGAAAATGTTAAGATATCCATATGAGAAGTATGGTTTCCTGCAGGGATCAATATTGGACTTGTTATACAGAGCGTCTGTGTATACGTTTAAATATTTCTTGATATAGTGTGTAGTGGTGTTACATCGTTGTTCATTCAGAGGGAGGTACATCTAGATGAATTAGATATGAGGCGGATATGAGTGGTGTGAACTTATTTTTGGTTCTGTCTGTTTAGTCTGGTATTCTTGAACAATAGGGGGTATAAACTTCTGGATATAGACTAGACACATTAAAAACATCCTATTTCTGTCGAACTAAATACCCATAAACTACTCGCGATAATCTTAAGGTCAAGTCATCGACATTGATAAAATGATGTTATTTGGTTGATTCTTCCGATATCAGATCCATATACACAGCCGAAGCGTATGCCATAGAGTGCGCACTGGACTGGGTGAGTGAGGCGTGTATCAGAAAATGCGTGATTCTGTCAGACTCCAAGTCTGTACTTCAATCACTAGGTAACTGCGATTATAAAAAAGCAGACTCGAGAACCTTAAAAATAAAACAAAAATTGACCAGACTTTTTGACAAAGGACAAATAATATGATTTGTATGGGTAAAATGACATATAGTGATAATATTGCAAAAGAATCGACAAATCTTACTGTAATTGACCAAACTACTGATAAAAACGACATAAGGGAATTCAAGGGCAAACTAAGTAAAGATTGGGAATGCGCATGAACGCATTGTCAGGTCAACAAAAAACCCTTACGCCTTTATACATCCTAAACTCTCAAAGAGTATTCCATATATCGAAGAATACCCCGTTCCAAAGTTTTATTCTTCTACCATAGCTAGACTCAAATTGAATTGCGGCGCCATTCCTGCACATCTGATAATACGTCCTGGGGAGACCTTAACCATTACATGTATTCTTTGCGCGTAAGAAATATACTGCCCAAAGAGAGAAATTTTTAAGTGACCTGGTTAATCTCGAAGTGAATTTACCAATAAATATAACAAACCTGCTAAGTAGTCCAGTCGGTGAAGTAAAAAATACACCAGAAACTCGCAAAAAATGTTATTTGAGATTTTCCTGCAGTAACTGTTAGTGGGAGGATTAAACACCACAAAACCACAAAAATCAGTTGTGGGGATGCAGCGCAACCCCCCAAGAAACCACCCCTTCGGTGAGAAAAACCTTATTTTACTGATAACTCGTTAACCGTTGAAGATATAAAAAAATTGCTCATCACAAAAAGCTTGATGAATTGCCTAAAAAAAAGTCCTCTTTTAATTTTCTTGTATATGCTACGGTTTTCGAGAAAATCGATATTGATAAAAATTGCAAAATTTGTACTTTCAATGCGCGTGAATTTTCGTTTATTTGAAATTGTTTGCTCGCGGCTTGTAGAAAAAACTGAATTGCTCGAAAACCAACAAGCTAGGAAGGAAAATCAAAATGGGTTTTAAAGGGGATATAAAATTTTGTCTTGTGTAGTATATAAAAATAACAATAAAATATAGTTGTAATCTCTTGATTCTTTTTGTATCTAGCTATTCACAAGCCCATAAAAATAACTGACTTTAATATAAGTTATAAGTGCATTATCTTTTAGTTCATGATAGTACGTCAATGCAGAAAAAATTAAGAATAAAAATATTCACATTTACAAATTTACCAGCATGTTGAAATTAGCCAAAAAATCCAAAAAAGGCATAATCAAATAATAGAAAGGAAATGCTTGACCTAATCGTACATCTTATTAGAACAAATAACATAAAAATATAATATTAGTAACAACATAATTTTTTGTGACTGAGAAACCTTTTTTTCTGTAACCAAATATCTCTTTCACACACACATTTGGTTTGGTTGATTCAATAATATTTAACTACCTTTGTTAACATTCATCCACTCTGGGGCCACTTATTGGAAAAGTATGCTTTTATATTTTAAGAAGAAAAGATGCATAAGGGTAATTCTGATATAGTTCACAATCACAAGGAAGATTACAAAAATGCATGATTAAAAAATCGCTAAAGAAAGTTCCCGCATTTAGTGCCGGTGGCTATTTATCGAACCTCTCTGTTAATTAGACACGTATTTAATAAATCATAATTTCCCTTAAACTCTAGTCAACAGAATTCAACAAACTTCCTACACCCCGCACATATTTGTTCGTTATTGCATATTAAGACACAGCTTTGATATCCCACAATATTAGAAACAATTTCTTGCCACGTCACGTATGGCTACAATTATATTACTCTAAATTTTAATCTCAGCTGCCATTACGCTCGCTCTCCATGTGGAAAATTTCCCAGCAAACAAAGCGAATATCCGAACAATACTTTATATCCCTTTATCGTATAATCTGGGTTACCATAAAATTATAAAAGTTGGTTGATATTTTGCGGCCGGTAAAGGCCGAGGATGCCCTACAAGAGCAGTCGACGCTTCAAGTAGTTGGAATTAACGAGATAATCTGGTTTTAATGGGTGCGCTGGCGTGTTTCTAATCAGAGGATTGGACAGACTCGGTTTATTCTCCTTAGAAAACACTCTTACTGGCCCTGGACGGGATTCATAACCGATTTTCTATGTTCTACAAGTATTAATATCCATCGATTATGAAATGGATATTTATGCCGTCAAAGGATTGTTAATGGTAAATCATATTAATGGACCAAGTACCAGATAATTTGTTTGCGTCAAATTGAGGTAGTAGGCTGCTTTCTTTAATCGCTAGATATTATGATTCTGAATAAGTGCCTAGATTTTATGAATAAAAATATCTTCAGCTTATTCTTTTTACAGCTAAAAGAATTTTGAAAAAACACATGTTTTTTGGCGATAACATTTTTTTAAAAGTAATAAAACACATTTCACAAAAAAGTGGCAGACAATAACGTTGTTTGTCAACCTGTTTTAACCTGATTTCAGGAGAGTGAAATATAACCTCACAATTTCAAATAGAATAAAGACACCAGCTTACTCAGATTTTCATCCAAGTGACTTTATAGGAAACATCTTCAATAGAATATTTGGGGCAGATGTCATAGAAAAGTTTGAGGCGCTGGTTTCTACCACACAAGTTAAAAATGAAGTTTCTGGTTTACCCTACTTATTTCTCCCTATTCACAACCTACCACCTCCCACTTCTTCAATGGAATAAACTTAATCAGTTGTCATTACAATACATACGTGTACTAAGTTTCAAGTAGATATCTCAATTTTATGTTATCAATCCCATTAATAATGGAGATGAGGTGGTGGGATTTGAAAAATATTAGAAAGAAATCTGAGGCTTTGGTTTCTAGTATATACACCAAATCCCAAATTTCTGTACTCTTACCAACTTGATTTACTTATTTTCCTCTATTTACACCTATTTAACCGCCAACCCTACAATGGGATTATCTTAAAGTATAATCTAGTTCCAGATGTCGTTCTAATACATTCCTCTACCAAGTTTCAAGTGAATATTTCAATTTTATTTTATCAACCCCTTTAATAATGGAGTAAGGATGGTGGGGGGTTGAAAAATATTATTATAAAAACTGAGGCATTGGATTCTAGGACATACACCGAATTTCAAGTTTCTGTACTCTTACCAGCTTGCTTTCCCTATTTACCTCTACTTACCCCCACTCCTTCAACGCAATCATGTCAAAATATAATCTAGTTTCAGATATCGTTACAATACATAAGTGTACCAAATTTTAAGTGAAAATCTATATTTAACTTCATCAACTATTAATAACGGAGTGGGGGTAGTGGGGGGATGGAAAATATGATAAAAAACCTGAGGACTTCGCTTCTAGTACATACACCAAATCCCAAATTTCTGTACTCTTACCAGTTTGCTTTACTTGTTACTGTCTAATCCTATTTAACCATATTTGGGAGGTAAGTTTCTACCATTACGAGAATAGTTTACCCCAAATGCCAGTTTGAATTTTTTTTTTACAAAAGTTACGAAAGAATTTTGAAAAACGAAAAACACTCATTTTCTCAAATGTGAATAAACCGAATTCAGGAGGTAAAATATAAGTGGTCCGGGGCGTTATGTTAAGTATAAAAAAATTGATACTCAATGAATTAAACGAATAGAGGGCAAACATTTTTAAAAAAGTTTGTAACCATTTTTAATTTATGCCACTATTTTTTTTGTGATACGTTCATATCCTAAGTAGCAACTATTATTTTTTGAATAACATTGGAGGACTACATAGTGTAAGAAAATAAAAAAAATAATAAATTTTGGCCCCCTAATATTTATGTAGTTCCATGGGAATCAGGAACCAACATTAAATTTCAGCTTGTGACTCAATAAAATGAGTATTATTATACTCTTCGCAAATACAAAACGAATATATTGCATTCGATCGGCACATTTCTAAAACCGGTAATATTGCTCGTAGAGGAAAAAATTTCATATCACTGTGTTGGTGATTCTGAACAACTTTCCAAATGTCCGTGCGTCTGTCCGTCCGTTCATCTGTCCGTTAGTCCGTCATGTTTCTTGTAAGCACGATAACTTAAGAATGAAAAGTCAGATTGTATTGAAATTTGGACAGTAAGTTAGTGTTAGCTAGAGGAAGAACAATACTTTTTAACAAAATCGATCAATAAATAAAAAAATTATTAATTTTTGAAATGAAAAATAAAACATGTTTAATTTGTAATGAAACAAAAGATGTTTGAAACTAGTATGATTTACAAAAAAATTGCGAAAAGTATCCTATAGAATGTGCTAACGAAGATGAGGAAAAAGGCTGGTATCGTAAAAAGCTTATGTCTCGAGGTGTCTCTTCCAACGATCTTTAAGATTTACCAGAGTTGACATACAAAAATTAAATAATCTTATTTATGGATTCCTATCGATTCTGTCGAGCAGTTTCGTACCTGGCCGGAATGATGGACGATACAGATTACAGATTACAGTTGGGTTGTTCAGGCGTTTGACCCCTCCTCACCTCGACCTATAAAGATTTTTTGTGATTACCCCATATCTATATGTTCCCATCCAATCCTAGGCTTCTAAAGAATCCTAGAATTTTCTTGGGGGCTAACTTTGACACTTCTGCAGGTGTTAAAATCACCTGTTCCAAGTGTTGTAGCCTTTGCCGGACTAATACTTCGCATGTGCAAAGTATGTGTTCCGACGTTTCGGTTGTCTTTGTACAGAATCGAAAACTTTCGTCCTCAGCCTTGCCCATTTTTTTAAGATGGTACTTTAATGGGCAGTGATGATGGACGATAACACAGGTTTACAAAAAAAAAAGTTGTCTTGATCTGGGATCAGACCATACGTTTCTTATGTACCCTGAATTCGAATCTATTTTTAGTTTTGCTCTATCACGTTAGGATTTGAGATATTTTAACCTAAAGGATATATTTGAGGTTATGTAGCTTCGAGAATTTTCTTTTCAAGAAACCATGTGTCGGATCTTAATGTACAAGTCTTTACCTTTAAAACGCCGTTGAGTTTGCTCAAATATCTTTTTTTTCGCCAAGATATTGCAATTTAAATAATGATCATAAGGTTTCCGTACTAATTAAATGTATTGGGAAAGATATGATATGAACAGACAATTTTAAATTCGATATTTCAGCGAAACAAAAAGATATTTGAGCAAACTTTACGGCATTTTAAAGAGGAAGATTTGTACTTTAAGATCCCATACATGGCTTTTCGCAAAGCTACATGACCTCAAATATATCAATAAATCGTATTTTTTGCACTTTTTGGTTAGGATATCTCAAAATCCTGACGTGATAGAGCAAAACTAAAAATAGATTCGAATTCTGAGTCGAAAAATAGATAAGAAACGTATGGTCTGACCCCAGATTCAGACAACCCTTTTTTTGTAAACTTGTGCAATCAATAGATCTATTAATTTGCAACATGTAAAAGAGTAGGCAAATATTCTAAACGTCTAGGTATAGTCAAGACACATTCGTCGGAAAGTATGTAGATGTTTCATTGATTATAGACTAAACAATGAGGGTAGAAACGAAAAGATATAATTGTTAATGCGGTAATGATCGAAGAACAGTGGGCTGTTGTTCCCATATAACTGCTATTACTTATTACTTTTCACATGTATGACGGTTGTCAAAAATTGGAAGACCTGCTGAAATCCTCTGAAAATTATTTACAGATTACAATATGAATCCCATGATTGAGTAAGACAGTGAAGAAGATTAAGTATCTTGCTCATTAGAGTAAGATGTTTTGTTCAAATGATACTCATTTTACTAAGTTACAAGCTGAAAATTAATGTTGATTTCTGATTCCCATGGAATTACATAAATATTAGGGGGCCTAATTTTTTTTTTCTTAGACTATGAAGTAATTCTCCAAGCTTATTTAAAAAAATATGTCGTTACTTAGGATATGAGCATATCACAAAGAAATAGTGGCGTTCTATCAAATAAGAGACGGTAGCTCAGTGGTTTAGAGGGTCTAGCTTGCATACTGGCATACCTAGCGAAGCAGGTTCAATCCCTGCTCATCGCGAAATAATTTTAATTATAAAATTATCCCCAAGATGTGGTTCCGACTCCACTGTAAACTGTAGGGCCTCGTTACTTTTTAATAATCATTCTGGATTTTCAAGGAGCTACCTCGGTGACTTGAGAAGCGGTTAAGAAAACATTTAACATTCAAATAAGTCCATCATAAAGAAAAAATTGTTGCAAAATTAAAATAATTTTTCATTATCCCTACATTTATTTAATTTATTGAGTATTAGTTTTTTTTTATAATCGACATAACGCCTTGGACCACATATATTTTAGCTCCTGGATTCGGCTCATTCACATTCGATAAAACAAAGTTCTTTCATTTTTCAAAATATTTTGATAAGTTTTGTAAAGAAAAATCGTTTCAAGCTGGCACTTGGGATAAACTATTCTCGCAATGGTGGGAACTTACCGCCCATATATGAACCAAATCCAAGCCGGGGCAGCTAACAAATGCTTATCCGCCAATGCTTTTTCGTGACATTAATCTTGTTTGTGACGAAATCTGCGACGAAAATGTTATTCATATTTTTTTAGTAATTTTTTTATAAGTACGAAGTCATATACTACAGATCCTTCGTTCCACTAGTTTGACTCATACTTGACCAATTGCTAGTTTTATTGGTGAAATATGAACAAACAAACAAAAGTAAAATTTCTTGGCTTTATAAAAATCAATATTTAAGTTGCATAACGTGCACTGCAATATACAAGCGCACACAACTCTAAAATTATGACTTCTACATTGTATATAAATTGAGTTGATAGTGTATTTTAAGTACACAAATTTATAAAAGAGCTATTCACATGTACTTTTCGAGAGATTGCTTTTAAATAGGGAGAAGTGTAATTTTCTGTGCCAGCTATGTGCTAAGAATTTAACCGTTAATGTGACCCACATCGTGCCCTTTTGAACCACGTGTGAGGGTATCCATTGAGAAACACTACCGAATATAACTCCGGAAACTCCATTAATGGCCTACTTAATCCCTTTTATACGACAAACAGTTGATTAGTAACAATGGCCAAGAGGGCTTAGTATCACTTAATTAACTTACACTATAGAGATTATATGTTTAAATAAACGTTTACGGTGTCTTCAGAGATTTTTCTGGTATAGATCGAAAAGTTTTTTAGAATATCGAGTCGTTATCAGAGAAAGTCAGTTCTAATTAATTCAAAAAGGATCTTTCCTAGTCTCGATAGACCTTAAAAATGCCTATTTCTTAGTCCTGGTCCCTTCGGAAACCGGAAATTTCTAAGATTCTAGTTTAAAAATATTCTTTACGAATTTAATTGCTTACCCTTCGACTTAACGTTGGCGCCGCATTGCTTCACCAAACGGATGAAACCAGTGGTGGAGTCAATATGGGAAAAGGCATAGCTTGCATTAATTATCTGAATGATTTATTAATATTTGGGAGTTCAGCTGAGAATGTGCTAAAAATGTATCATGTACCATAATTTTTTTATTATTCCTGGGATTTTTAATTATGAAAAAAGCTCATTAACACCCTGTATAATTGTATATACAACAACCAAATTTCTTGATTTCATTTTCAACAGTGAAAAAATGTCAATGGAACTACCAATGGAAAAAAGATTAAATATTTTGTCTTATAAAATTTGGGAAGTGACAAAGTTAACAAAATGTCAATTTGTTGTCATAATCTAACAGTATTATATGTTGAAAGGTAAATTATTTTTTGTTTGTATATAATTGTAATAAATCATATTCTTTATAGGCTTTAGCAAACAACAGAAAATGTTATTTATGAAAAATATAACGAAAAACTAGCTATAGAGATATTAACTTCTACTCTTTGCATTGTTTTGATAATCTGCATTGTGGTTATAATAATAATAATAATAATAATAATAATAATAATTTATTAACCATGTTGATACAAATACAGTATATACGGCAAGTCAACGATAATTAGTGTATAACATAATGATAATAATAATAGCAATAATATAAATTCACCACTAAAAAACGATACAATTCAGTATATACGGCGGCAAATGGCAATACATGGTAGAGATAATATAATGATAAAATTTGATGATAAGAATAACAAACAAATAAATAAAAATTAAGTAAAATATAACTAACAATGTGACAAATATAAGACAAACAACATTCATTTATTCAATTTTACTCTTATTTTGAAGAAAACCGTTGGCAAATGGTCAAAAAAGTATAAAACTAATGTAAGACAAAACTAATATAAGACATATGACGGACAACATTCAAATAAGTTGATTATATAAAACAAAATTAAAAATCAGTCTGTAAATATTCTGTAACTGAATAAAAGGAAGATTTTAATAATAAACATTTCACTTCTTTTTTAAACAGATGAATGACATTTATTCGCTTTATGTGCAACGGTAATTTATTAAATAATTTTATAGGCATTACTTTTAGACTTTTTGCTAAACTGGATAAGGTATGAGGTGGAATATTTAGTGAGTAGTTTTCCCGAAGATTATGACCACTACTAACACAAGTATCATGTCTACTATTAAAATGAATTAAATTATTTTTTATGTGCAATACAGAATGTAAAATGAATAGTGACGGAGCCGTCAAAATTCCTAGCTCCCTAAAAAGATTCCTACATGAATATTGCGGTGGTTTGAAAGACATTGTACGAATAATTTTTTTTTGAAGAATAAGTACTTCATTAAAACGAGCGCAATTTCCCCAACATATTATGCAATAACTTAACTGAGACTGAATATGTGCAAAATAATACATTTTCAAGATGTGAATGTTGACGGAAGATCGTAACTGCCAAATAACAAAGCACTGGGCCGATAATTTTTTATTTACATGATCAATGTGATTACCCCAATTCAATAGGGGATCTATGTAAACGCCGAGAAATTTAACATTATTACTTTGAGTTATAGAACGATTGTCATGTTTAACAAGTAAGCTATAATCAGTTGCCCTAGTTGAGAACAATAATAAGTCTGTTTTTAAATGATTTAAAGCTAGACCCAAGGAGGTACAGTAATTGTGCATAGCTTTTACTGTTGCAGTGGCTTTACAACTCAGCTTATCAATAGAGTTAGAATCAATTGCAATTGTGGTATCATCTGCAAAAAGAGCTATAAATACATTTTCCAGGTTACACCCAATATGATTTATAGATATAATAAATAATAACGGCCCCAAAATACTGCCTTGCGGCACGCCAGTGGAGACCGCCAGTGGATTAGATGTTGAGCTATTACCAGGATTATTTAATGTAACAAACTGAGTTCTCCCATTTAGATAGGACTCTATCCAACTAAGGGCTGTGCCACGAATGCCATAGTGTTCAAGCGTATCTAATAATAATTTATGGTTAATAGTATCGAAAGCACGGCTTAAATCAAAAAACAGACAGGCAGTTTTCGATTTCTTTTCGAAGTTATCCAAGATATAATTACAAAGAGACACGACTGCATCTTTTGTTGATAGACCTTTCGAGAAGCCAAACTGATAAGGGGATAACAGATTATGTTTTGATATGAATCCGTCAATCTCAGGTGATAAGATTTTTCAAAGGCTTTAGAAAAAGCCGAAAGAAGTGCAATACCTCTGTAATTGGATATAAGAAATTTACTATCCTTTTTATGAATTGGTATAATTAATGACTTTTTCAGAATAGAAGGAAAAGTGCCCTCTATAAACGATAAGTTGATAATGTATGTTAGTGGTTCGACAATAAATTCTGCCACTTTTAATAGAAGAGAGCAAGGTACCTCATCTTCCCCAGCTGAATTTTTTATTGAGACAGATTTTATAATTGTAAGCACTTCAGATGAGGTTAACGGATTTAGAAAAATTGAACTATTATTGTTAATTATTTTGACATTATTTAGTGATGGAGACATATTTTCAGTTAAGTGTTTAATAGAGTTAATAAAGAAGGTGTTAAAGGCATTTGCAGCCTCATCCTGATTATCAAGAATAGTTCCATCTATGTTGGTAAAATGTTTAGGAAGATTATTATTATTATTGCAAGTATTGTTTTTAATTATTTGCCAAGCGGTTTTTGATTTATTATGTGAATTTAGAAATATAGATTCGTTATAAGATCTTTTGGCAGCTTTAATTTTGTAGCGATGATTTTTTTTTATTATATTATAGCGAAGAAAAACTTCTTCATTTCCACTGAATTTAAAAGTTTTGTACAAGTCTCTTAAAAATATGCCTTCGTTAACAATGTCGTTAGTTAACCACGGTTTGCAATTTGTTAATTTCTGCTTTGGCTTATAACATTCCAATGGAAATGCTTTGTCCATTAATGAGAGAAAGGTAAAATAGAAGTTTGAAAAGCAGTCATTACAATTATAGTTACGATTTTCTGACAAGAAATTCCATTTTTCCTTTGAGAGTAGATATCTGAAATAAGTCAAATTATCTGAGTTGTTAAAAAACCTTCGTATAGAAGTTTATTATTATCAACCGGTCTATCAAATTGACATGGATACGAGATTATTTGCATAAAATGATCGGATAAGTCAGAATATATAATTTCTGGATTTAAGGATTTAATATTTATATTAGCAAAAATATTATCGATGACAGTTTTAGAATTACCTTGAATCCGAGTAAAATCTGTAATAGATTTAAGCAGACCATAACACTTGAAGATGTTACATAAGTTTTTAGCGTTTATATCCTCGACACTCTCGTCAAAATTGAAATTGAAATCCCCACAAATGAAAGTGGGAGTATTAGCTTTATACACAGTATTTAATAAGGTATCCATATTAGATATGAAATATTCAGAATCAATTAACTTATTTGAGGGCGACCTGTAAAAGCAACCTACTAAAATGCTTCTGTCCTTTAACAAGACTTCAGTTAAGCAATATTCAAATAGCAACTCAATTTTTTGCACATTACATTTAACAATTTTAAAGTCTATATCATTATTTACGAAAATTCCTACCCCACCCTTTATGCTTGTAATAAAAAATTCTAACAATTTCTTATTTGACAATTCTCAGTGTAACACTGGTATCCAGTGCCACTTCAATCCCTTTTTGATTGACCGATGTGTATACACCAAATCTCAAGTTTCTGGAATCCTACTAGCTTATTTAATTTATTTACCTCTATTTACCCTCATTTCACCCCTAAATCTACATCGGAATCGTCTCGAAATATAATCTAGTTCCATATGTCGTTACAATACATACACGTACCATTGAGTAACTCCAAAAACCGGCCAAAAATAGCTAGTTTCGAGATCCTAAAATATTCGAATTCTGTAATAAATTATACTTCATCATTATACGTTAATCCCCTCAAAGTTTCAAATTGGATATACCTTTCATTACCGAGATATGAAAGGTTGAAGTTGCCAGTATGCACCAATTGAAGGTAGACTATTGTATGCTTTCCATACGAATCATCGGTTATGGATAATATGATAGCTAAACATGTTCCAGAACAAAAGCTGTAGGGGTATTATAGGACTATCTAATGTTAACCTTGCCCTTATTCGCGAGGTCACGTCAAGGTCAGTTAGGGAGTGATTTGACTTTTTCACTAGAAATGAAGTGAAGGTCAGCATTAGGTAACCTTATAACACCCCCACAACTTTTGTCTGAAACTTCTTTCGCTACCAACCTCTGGTATATATGTAAGTTGCTGGACTCTTACCAGATTGCTTTACATGTTTTCCCCTAATTACTTAAATTACCAAGTGATTTTCACTTTAACTCGCTTGGCATACGAGAGGATTTAAATTAAAACGAATACTTTATAAAATAAAACATAGTGGTAGAAAACAAGATACAAGTTTATTAGTATATAAAATTTGAACATATAAAACCAAAACCCAAAGGACTTTTTTACTGCGCTCCGGCATCATTACTTTTTCCCAATTCAGCATTTCCGCCTAGTTACAAAATGAAGTCGTCTTACTTTTCCCTGACTATGACTTTCAAAATTCCATGTTTTGTCTCGACATAAAAATAAGTCCACCTATCTAATGTAACAAATAATATCCGTTACTAAAAATGATGTACTGGGTGTTTAAAATAAAATCTCAAGTACTGCGTGACAATAAGCTCAAATTAATCTAGTTCCAGATCTCGTTATAATACATACGTGTACCAAATTTCATGTCAATACCTTAAACCGTTCCAGAGAAAACGTGCGAACAAAAAAAGTTGCAGACCGACAAAGAGACAGAGTTTTCCCTCTCAAATTTAAAATCTTAACGTTTCATGATATTCTAAACCTATTTTGAGAACAAAAAAACGGGTGGATAGTAATCGGGCCTACTAACGAGAGTATACGTCGTCGTTTCGTTACCCGACTAAGTCCTTTTCCGCCCTTGCGTCGTACGAGGGGGGCGGGGGTAACTTCGGCTGATTTACTTGTCTCTTTCAACCTTCCTCTGTCGAACCCTGTCCTCCCCGCAGTGGCGTAGCTGAAAATCTCGGGGCCTCCCGCAAAATGTATGGTCGGGGCCCCCACAAAACAAAAAACTCACTTAAATTATAAAGTTTTTTGGCAGCGGCAAACATTCTATTTAGCAAAGTCTTCGGTGATGTGATCAATATCTAACTCCTTGCTCTCTCTTTCTCAATACTTAATACACATAATGCTGGCAGTCTTTCTTGTGTCATTGAATTTCGTATAAATGTCTTAATAAGCTTTAATTTTGAAAATGACCTTTCAGCTGTAGCAACAGTAACGGGTGGTGTTAAGAATAATTGCATGGCAATGAAAACATTTGGAACACTTAACAGTAAAGTTTTATGATTTTTTATAGGGAATATAGCAAAATAAGGGACTGAAGAATCCGCAATTTCTATTATTTGTGTGCTCAAGACATTTCTTAGTAATCTGTAGAATAATTTTCAGCAAGATTGCTAGCTTCCAAATAAAGCTGATCGTCATTCAACTTTCATAATGTGTTGGAATTCAAACAGGAAAATCTCTTTACCAATTCGCTCATCTCAGAAAATCGGCCAACAATCTGTTGAACGACAATATCAAGGTTGGCATAAAATACCTCTACTTTAAAAGATGTTTCGGAATATGTAAGTCGTTCATCTTCTGCTAATTCATCAAAAAACTTTTTAACACGCCCTTTTCTTTTTTTTTAAATTCTTGTTTATTTGACAAATCATCCGAGGCCTCTACTAAAATTAATTATGTACGAAATAACTTTTTTATCAACCATTATTATATTAAAATATTTATATATAATATTGACTATTGAATATTGATGTTTAAGATGAATGTAATTTTTAATTTCGATATTTTCGCGTCATAAATTTCTAGACTCGGGGGCCCCCAAGAGCGGGGGGCCACCCCGCACCGCGGGCCCTGCGGGTCCGTCCGCTACGCCACTGCCTCCCCGTGGTCGTCAGATAAAGTAAGTAATCAGATAAAGCCTGCTATGTTTCCCGAATTTTCATATTTCTTAGGCGTTCTCAGTGGTTATGACCACAATCAACGAAGTAATTTTATTTAAGGCATAATTAATTTTGCTCACTGGATAACTGATTGAGGATGCTGTATAGTGGAGGTACCCAAAAATATTTTTTTTTTGCAAGATTTTAATTTAACAGCTACACAGACAGTGTAGCTGTTATAAAAATCCATAACTGTACAAAATTTCAGCCATGTAGGTTGAGAAAAACACCTGTACATACTAACGGGCAGACGCACATGACGAAGCTATAAGGGTTCTAAGGAAAAAAATGGGATATAGAGAAAAGGACTATTAATTTCGAAACGACTATGCTTGCATTTTCTTTGGGTATACGCTGCGATATTCTTTTTTGTAATTGCGCTTACATTTATAACGAGGTATTTATATAACTCTGTATTGAATCTAGTAAGTATATGAATAATACGTGTCACCTTACCGGCGGTTATATACAAGATTAGTGACTGTATGATGTAGAATGGCCATTATTGTTTTATTTGACTGCGTCAAATAGATTCAATGCTGAGAGCTGTGCAATATGATTTCATTACTTATTACGCCAATTCAGTTATGTAGTAGTTATTATGTGAATAGCTTAAGTAGGACGAAGCCCTCCAGTGATTGATTCACTTATAGAACCCAGTGTAGGTACCTATTCATTATTCTATGTTACGCATTCCGCTTAACCGACTAAGAGTCTAATCTAATCTAATCCTGTCAGTCAGTCTTTCATTAACATCTGCATATGAGGCATATCACTATCGTAGCACATTCCACCACAGCTGTGGAGTCTTAATTATCCGACTCTGTTTTTCTATCTATACTTTATTTTTGTTGTAAAATGTATGCATACAGGGTGTCAACCTCAATTATCCTATTAAATTTTCTAATTTAATAATTTTTGATCATCTGACTGACAATTGATCTCAAATTACTTATTAAATTCCCTACATTAATAACACAGGTACACAAGAAAAGTGGGGTCCCCTATCCGTGTCGAAATATCCAATGAAGTTCCAGAAACAGACCACTTTTTTGCAGACAAGATATTTATACATTTTCCCAAAAGGAAAGGGCATTGCTAAGCCCTTCCTAAAAACATACAACTTAAAGTTAATAAACCATAATAAAATAAATATACTTACATCAAATATTATAAACAATAACAATGTAGATACATAATTTTGTACATACCGTTAGTGAATTAAATGGTTAATTTTCTTGTTGATTTCTTAACATATGAGCCTTAAATTTGTTTTTTAAAACTAAGGTGTTTTATTGGACATAAATATACCTAATCTAATATGTCCTCAAGTTATTTAAATTTCATTTTAATACAATTAACAATGCCAAAAATGTTTCCATTTGGGGACCAAACATTCTTAAAGCCATATTTCGTGGATGTCTTTGTTGCAATTTTCCGTCTTTTATTTGTCAGATCTTCCTTGATGTTAATTTTTGTACCTTTTCGTTTTCTTCTATTTGACATAACCCCCTGTTTGTACTCATAATTGAAAAATTTAAGGAAAATTGCACGTGGTTTACTGCTGTTATTAGAACATATGTTGCCCACTAATTCCATAGCATTCCATTACTTTTTTTCCTGTCGATGTTTGTTTTTGCTAATATGTTGCATATTTGTTCTTTACTTGATATTTTTGATATCTCTTTTTCATGTTCAGCTCTATGTTTTTGTACTTTTTTCTCCATTATATCACTCAGAATTTCCATTAAATATGATTTAATTTTTTTGTTTTTAATTATTTCATTTATAGATGTTCTTAAAATTGATTTGATTTCCTGAACTTGACCTCTTGTTAATAGCATTGTTGAACTTTCTTGGCTTTTAAGGGTACTTTATTAAATTTTTTATACTTTTACTCTGCAAAGCATGTTTTACTTTCAGCAATAACTCATGCCTCAGTCGTAGATAGCCGATCCTATTGTTTGATGGGTGGTGCCTAGAGATGTGTAACACTGTGTTGAAGGTGCTTTTGTGCTGACACCTATTGGTGTGTCACATGTGTTGAAACAGCTTATATGACACAGTGACACTTTTATAGCACACAACATGGCGGGAACTGGAGAATTCATGTGCGGTATCACAGATCACGCAGACGCACGCGCAAGCTTCTACACAGTTTAGCAGGTAAATGAAACAAAGCAATCACACACATAAAAAATGTATTCAAAATAAAACTATTTCCTTCATCCATTTTGGATATAACAAAACTAGAAATTTGCATCAAGCTACACCAAAAATGAAAACGGACTAATCCTTATTGTTTAAATTGAGATTTATAAAAACCCCTTGAAATGTTTTATTTGTTTTTTGTCTCGTTATGAAGCATTCTTTGCGTGGCGTAGTTCTCTGGGAATCCGCGAATCCCGCATCCTATTATTAAACAGTGCTGCTGTGTTGCATTTTCAACACTGATACTGATAGATACTTTAGCCCCAATGACGTACGTACGGTACTTGCAACCATTTTGCTGTATTATGACACAATTGTGCTGGTACTTTGTGTTGACACTTCATGCAGTGTCAGTGTTATTGTTTCAACACAAGAAAATTTAGAGTGTTACCCATGACTAGTGGGGCCAGATGCCATTAGGTAACACTTTATCATGTAAGAACTTGTCTCTGTTTCGTTTTTGTCGGATGCACGTGTTCACCACTCGCTTGCTGGACACTAGGACACGTATTATCCACTTTTTGCCTTTGATATCAAATATTAATTATATAGTCACATTATTATAACTTATGTGACTAGGTGCGGATCCTCCTTAGCTACACTCTATAAACCAACCAACATATTATTAAATTAATTAAAAATCTTAGACCTAAATACAATAAACAGGATTCAAATTTCGCAGTTCTGTGTTGAGGAATAGTAAAAATGTCAACATTTCTAAGAGTGATATCATGTATCTGAGACCTGGGCATTAAGACATTCATATAAACATGGTTGGCATTTTAAATGCTAGTTTTGTATAATAATTTGTAGTAGGGTGTAACATGCTTGCTTCTGTCAATATTTTAGTAAATATCTTAAACAAATATTTTGTACAATTTGTATTTTATTTTGAAAATATTTTGTTAGATGCGGATAATAAACGCTACTGCAATATTCAAAGTAGCTTAATATAACACAAGTTCCATTTGATATCAGCCGGCAAAATGTACTTAAATTTATACAAACATCTAATTTTAGTATAGGATTGTTGAAATAAAAATGTTTTACTACTTTATATAGACATGATGTAAATTATTTATTTATAATACACTATTTTTTTTATAGTAAATAAATGTTAGTTTAATGAACAACTCCATAGATGATTCAATAAACGTAAATACCATGTAACCTACGGCTATGCTACCGTCAATATTAGTATTAAACCAAGAGCAGGTAGCGAACTTGTAATGGTGAGCTAGGTATACAATCGACTACTTTCGTTTGAGGTAAATTCATAACACATTTGGTTGAGAGAAATAGATGGTTTTTTTCTAATGTGCATTTAAATATAATCTTAGTGATTTATTTTTACAAAACGCTCACTTTTCGAGTTGTCAATAAAAAGCCTTCCAAAAATTAGTTTTTTTGAAATATAAGGATACTAAATAAAACATTTCTTTCTTTTATAAAAACGTAAAATAAAGTCAGAACTTAATGATCTTTCGTTTATGGTATTTATGGTGGATTATTTTAATGATAAGCTAATATGTAAGATAAAAAAATATAATTATATTTTAAACCTACTTAAGACAAATGATGAAAATTTTCAAATGTATAAGTCATTGATTTAAATGTCAATGTCAAGTGCCATTGTCCAAGGAACTAGCGGCAAACATCTCTAGACCCACATTTCGAAAGTATCAATACATCGTCAATCTGCCTCCCTAACAGCCCATGTTTCAGTCGTAAAAAGAGACCGGAAAACCAGAGCGTTAACAAGTATAACACAGCCATACAAAAAAAAATTCTTTCTGATCTGGGGATTTGACCATGTTTACTGTAAAAACCCATAATTTAAGTGATTTCGAAATTTCTTCACATGAATCGCTGTAACTTTTTCTAAACAAAGATGATCCCCTCTTTTTTATACTATATCGATTGCAAATTAAATTTCCAATCTGATGGTGTGGGGTACGATATTTTTCCGGAGCATTTTAAGTGAGATATCGGCCGCCAAAGTGATAGGTCCGAGGATTTCGCCTCTCGAGCGGCACGGACTAGCTTCGAGGGCCCTTTCAGCCAAACCTAAGGTAGCAAAAATCTGGAAAAATTCAGAGGTACGTAGAAAAATATAAGAAATCGTTTGGCGTAAATCAGAGGTTAGTGCGCGTCTTGGTTTTCAAGATATGGCCGCTCGAATTCACCGGATGGTCAAAATTGAACTTTTTTTACCGCTTCCCGAGGCTACATCTCGAAAATGACATACAGAGCTGCGGTTTCCTACACATCTCTGAATTTTTTCAGATTTATTCTGGCACTTTCATTTTTTTGCAAAATTTCTAAGGTAAAGCATCTAGAAAATTCAGAGGTGTGTAGAAAAGCGTGAGAAATCGAATAGAGTACACAGCTTTGTATCTCGTTTAGTTTTCGAGATCTAATCTTCGGAAACGGTAAAACAATTCGATTTTCGTGCCCCACATCACTGAATTGGAATTTTAATTTGCAATCAATATAGTACAAAAAAGAGGGGGTCATTTTTGTCTAGAAAAAGTTACAGCAATTTATGTGAAGAGATGTAGAAATCGTTTAAATTATCGTTTTTTTTTTGAGGTTATGGCAAAATTCTGATGTGATGGAGTTAAACGGACCTCGGATTCAGATTCAGCGACCTCAGAAAAATATAGTGAGCATCGTCATATCCTCAGGCCAAAAAGAATTTTTTCTTTTTGTCTGTGTAATCTTTGTGTGCCTCGTGATATTCTCGTTACGTCAAATTTTGCTCAACTGAGAAATTACACAAGTAAAAAAAAAACAAAAAATTAAACGAACTAATGTTTACGATACATCTCACAAACTTATCGCAAGAAGATTTTAGTATATTCCCGGTGACTTTTATAGTTTGAATATTACTTTATTATTTACTTCTTCTGGTTAAAAAACAGACATAACACTCCCAAGCACTTTTGGAATACCCTATATAGTTAACCGGTTTATATCTTCCCATTGAATTATCTTACAGCATTGCTCTGTAAATGATTTCCTCTCGAATAATTCAATTTAATTATTCGTAAATTGCATTAAAGTATGATAATGTCATGTTTATATTTAAATTATCTTTAGCGTGGCGTGTTTTAATTATATTGATAAATAAACCGTGCCATTATAAGGTGCAATAAATCTCATTATAAGTTTAAATGAAGACACTTCATAGTATTGTCACACTAACTGTGATTCTCGTACATCCATATCATAATTTAAATCGCAAAACTGCATTATTCCGTATCCAGCTACTCCATATTGAGCGCGAATGTGAGGATTAATTAAATTTAATTGAAATAAGTTTTAATGAACACGTCCCTACAGATGCTACTGCGATACGTTGACAACTGACAGCCAATTATCCCTACTCCCCGTGACCAAACGCCCCGCCGATCCACTGTCGAATGCATTACATGATGAAATCCGTTGTGATATCGAAAACTTTTCCCAAATCTGATGGTAATTGGCAATGTCACAGTCGATTTTAAACGAATGGAATCTCAGACGTTGTCAGTACCTACGAGATTTGAACTGAAGCAATATTTTACTTACAACAGTAATAAGAACTCCAAAAGAACATCAAACTACTCACTTGACTCAAACTTAGCCACCATTTTACGCTGCACCAAAACACCGAATCATAAAATCGATGCGCGTCTCGCTAATCAAGTTACCATCATCAGAAGATTATTTAAATAAAACATGATCTAAGTTTTCAACCAAACTATCACACCGTCTATTTCTTCTTCACAACGTCTTGGCAGAACTTTTGTGATTAATGTAACGTCTATGTTGTAGTTGGCCTCCCTTCGCTGTATAGCAGTACTGACAGCCTTACGCCACCTATCACGGCTGTCTGCTAGGCATGGCCTAACAAAAGCTTTTCTCATTAGTTCTTTAGTTGACGATCATAATTTCTGTTTTGTTATGGTCTACACTCAAATCATATCCAGAGCCTATTGCTTGGAGGTTTCTCAGTAGGTACAGGAGATCATCCTCGTTCATCACACAGTAAATTGAAAAATTAAGAAGATTATAAAAACTGAGTAAAATTTAGTTGCGTCTCGACTAAAGAAAAACTTTACTGAAAAATATCTTATTTCATTACAATTTGATTTATCGAACGCCTTTGACACTATAAATAGGATCAGAGGTAGTTAAATTGGATGTTCTACATGGACAGAACATTAAAGGTAAAACTAGAGGTTGACATATAGAATGTATAGGAATTAGCATTTGCAGATTCTCGGAGAACTATCCTAGGACCATCTTTGTATATGTTACATATTATCAATTTTATCATCAAACAATACTAAAGGAACCCCAAGAAAAAATCGGTGCCTAAGGAATCACTACTTCCACATCCAGATTTCCCATCCAAATCTGTTTGAAGGAAAACATCTTAACTATAGCTGCAGTTTAGTGTCTGGAAATAATTGGTCATAGAATTTTAACGATATAGTACTTGAGACAATGTCGGAAAAAATTTGACACGCCAAAAGTGAAATTTCTGGACTCCTGTTAGCTTGCTTTACTTATTTCTCCTATTTACCCCTTCTCCCATCCTTCAATGGAACCATCTCGCGGGTGGGAAATATTATAAGGAAATCCGAAGTCTTGGCTTCTAGTATATACACCAAATATCAAATTTCTGTACTCTTACCAGCCTGCTTTACTTATTGTCCCTCATTTACCCCTATTTAATCCCCAATCCTTCATCGGAATTAGCACAAAATCTAATCTAGTTTCAGATCTCGTCATGATACATATGTGTACCATATTTCAAGTTAATATCTTAAACCGTTTCTGAAAAAATGTGCGCACAATAAAAGTTACAGAACAACCGAGAGACTGATCGACCGACCGACCGACAGACAGAGAATATTTTCTCATTCAAATTTATAACTCGACGTTTTACAACATTTTAAGCCCATTTCAACAAAAAAAATCACAAATTTCGCAGTCCTTGCAACCATCGGGACATTGGAAATGATAACTTCATATATAGAACATAAACTTATTCCGTCCCAAAAACATGATTTCAGGTGCTTGTTACAAAAATAATTGAAAAAGCGGGGGTGACCCCCGCACCCCCATTTTCTTTGTCTGCGATGCTAACACTGCCTGCGGTGCTAATAATTATTAACAATTAGATATCAGAATAAAAACCTACTAATCTAACCTAAAGAAATCACACGAAAGAATGAATTTATTTTAAAACCTCAAGAAATCAAAGAAAATAATTTTTGAAAACATATATTAAATGATAATTTGTAAATATTTAAGTAGTATAAAGGTATAAAATATTAATAAAATTGGTTTTACGGGAAAATTAATAGCCAAAAAATCCGTTTCAGGAAATTCAACAAGAGCGAGGTATGGCTATGTCAAAACACTTCAAAATGAATCAACAATATAATTAGGAAGAACAAAATTTCGATAAAAGACAAAAATTATAAAAAGAGACGAAGAAAGGGATCGAAAGGAATGAAGATTGAAAATGGTGTCAGATAGCAATTAGAAAGGAAGAAAAAGAGTTTTGGCTACAACTGTTTCCGAAAGATGGGCAACGCTTGGTATGGTAATTTGCGTGATGTTGTTTGTAAGCGGACTATCACCAAGCTTGAATTGATAAAATTTCTGTGATGTAGTTTTGATGTAGTCAACTAGTGGTGTTATGTATGTCGTTGCAACGCTCATGTAAATGGATCTAGAAGAATTTGAGATGACTTATTCCGTCCCAAAAACATGATTTCAGGTGCTTGTTACAAAAATAATTGAAAAAGCGGGGGTGACCCCCGCACCCCCATTTTCTTTGTCTGCGATGCTAACACTGCCTGCGGTGCTAATAATTATTAACAATTAGATATCAGAATAAAAACCTACTAATCTAACCTAAAGAAATCACACGAAAGAATGAATTTATTTTAAAACCTCAAGAAATCAAAGAAAATAATTTTTGAAAACATATATTAAATGATAATTTGTAAATATTTAAGTAGTATAAAGGTATAAAATATTAATAAAATTGGTTTTACGGGAAAATTAATAGCCAAAAAATCCGTTTCAGGAAATTCAACAAGAGCGAGGTATGGCTATGTCAAAACACTTCAAAATGAATCAACAATATAATTAGGAAGAACAAAATTTCGATAAAAGACAAAAATTATAAAAAGAGACGAAGAAAGGGATCGAAAGGAATGAAGATTGAAAATGGTGTCAGATAGCAATTAGAAAGGAAGAAAAAGAGTTTTGGCTACAACTGTTTCCGAAAGATGGGCAACGCTTGGTATGGTAATTTGCGTGATGTTGTTTGTAAGCGGACTATCAGCAAGCTTGAATTGATAAAATTTCTGTGATGTAGTTTTGATGTAGTCAACTAGTGGTGTTATGTATGTCGTTGCAACGCTCATGTAAATGGATCTAGAAGAATTTGAGATGAGGCGTAAAAATTTGTTCTCTAAAACAGTTAAGTTTTTTTATTGTTGTGACCGACGCTCTGCACCATGCCGGCGCCGCGTATGTAAGAACCGGCCTCACAATAACTATATATAACAATTTTTTATTTTGTCTGGAGTGGGTACAAACTTCCGGACATGGAATAGACTGTCCGTACAGTTTCGTTAATGTGCTTATTAAATCTCAGTGTTTTGTCTAGTCGTACATCCAAGTACTTCATGCACTCCCTTTCCAGAATTTTGTGACTTCTTGTAAACGAGAACATTACCTGTGCGCCAGCCAACTGTACGGCCAAGGCAAGGAATAAATAGTAAGACAAATGGTCTCACGCTTCTTTATTGGTCCGCCGCAGCAGCACTAATGCGTCCCGGATCGATGCTACAAGATTTGCTCTCTCTGTACCGCCTCTTGTTGAACAGGCGGTACAATATCGATCGGTGCTGAGCGACTACACCGCATTCGTTTCTCGCTTAGAACAGGCTCTCGCTCAGTATTAGATCATCTGATGATATTTTCATGTCGACGGCCTTAGAAAAAACTCGTAACTTTTGTCCCATACGTACAACAAACTTTCTTTCTCAGATTGTAGCTTATTTTACGGAATTTTCAGCAGCGTTAATATTTTAGTAATTTCGAAAACCATATTTTTGTTTAATTTTCTTTTAAACAAATGCGTTTCACTCATCAATATTTGCCCTAAAATTAAACATTATTGGCATATATTAAAAATACATAAGACAAGAAACAATAAAAAAAAGTTTTATCTACGACAACTGGGAGCCGAGAAATGATATTTCCTGCATTTTAGTAATTTATAATCAAATGAAGTGTGAAGTGAAATTAGCATATTTCATAATATTTAAAACTATTAATTGAATATGTTAAAATATTTTTAATCACATAAATTGTTGCAATATTATCGTATTTAATTTGCCTAACAGCACGCATGGCCCATTCCTGCAGTCTAGAACGTTCTAACGCTCATTCGAGCGTTTTCATGGCATACTGAATCTTGCTTCATTACCCTTCAATTTGATCGTATCACGATGTTTTTTGTTTTGTTTTAACAATTGTTTTTTCTTGTAGATTTCAGTTTTGCTGCACACTTTTGAGATAAATTATTTAATTCAACGATACTATGAAAATTTCAAACTAAAATGTTACTATTAGGTGATTTATACTCATTGGTTTTATTCTACGGTTTTTTAACTTCTGGTATCAGAATCAGTACCAGCAATAATTTCATATAGAATTGCAATGATGATATTTGAATCCCCAATTTTGAACTCTTAATGATTGGTAGCAGATTAGGCATTAGCGACCCGAGTATTCTGGGCTTCCAGTTTTTACATAAAATGAACAGAAAGAGTTTAATTCTTAGCAGAATTCTAGTTTCATTCTGTAAGTGTCGCATTTTATCGAAAATGATGTTAAATTAGTGTAACATTATATTGAAACATTCTTTATAGGATTTTGCAAACAGCAGAAAAATTAACTATCTATAAAAGAAAAACTTTGTGTAGAAATATTAATGAAATATTTGCATTCTTTCGATAACCTGAATTCTGGTTATGCTAGCAAATTAAAATCCTAAAATGAATTTGTCTAATTTCTTATTTGACAATTCTCATTCCAACACTAGCATCCACACAGTCCCCTACGGCCATGCAGATTAAACTAGTATCCACATAACCCCCTACGATTATGAAGATTCAGTTAAAAATGAGAACAAAGACCTAAAATGAATTTATTTATCTACCTTGCCTTAAAAAATTTTTCATTCCAATGGATTACATTTTCATGAAATCTATCATTCTGTTTCCTGGAAATGCTTAGCCTTTGAAACGTTTTTCGCCCTTATTCTGGAGCTCATCAGAAAGACATAAAGCCATTCATAAATATGTTTCATGCAAAACCAAGACAATTTCTATGAATAAGTGTGAAATGATTATATTTGACATTGACTGATAAAAACAACCTCACCTATCTATTAGCTAACTAGTATTGGAGCCTATATACTCTATGCATGTTTAAAAATGAATTATTATTTGTTTGCTTATAATTGTATTGAAACATTCTTTATAGGATTTTGCAAACAGCAGAAAAATTAACTATCTATAAAAGAAAAACTTTGTGTAGAAATATTAATGAAATATTTGCATTCTTTCGATAACCTGAATTCTGGTTATGCTAGCAAATTAAAATCCTAAAATGAATTTGTCTAATTTCTTATTTGACAATTCTCATTCCAACACTAGCATCCACACAGTCCCCTACGGCCATGCAGATTAAACTAGTATCCACATAACCCCCTACGATTATGAAGATTCAGTTAAAAATGAGAACAAAGACCTAAAATGAATTTATTTATCTACCTTGCCTTAAAAAATTTTTCATTCCAATGGATTACATTTTCATGAAATCTATCATTCTGTTTCCTGGAAATGCTTAGCCTTTGAAACGTTTTTCGCCCTTATTCTGGAGCTCATCAGAAAGACATAAAGCCATTCATAAAGATGTTTCATGCAAAACCAAGACAATTTCTATGAATAAGTGTGAAATGATTATATTTGACATTGACTGATAAAAACAACCTCACCTATCTATTAGCTAACTAGTATTGGAGCCTATATACTTTATGCATGTTTAAAAATGAATTATTATTTGTTTGCTTATAATTGTATTGAAACATTCTTTATAGGATTTTGCAAACAGCAGAAAAATTAACTATCTATAAAAGAAAAACTTTGTTTGCAAAATCCTATAAAGAATGTTTCAATACAATTATAAGCAAACAAATAATAATTCATTTTTAAACATGCATAGAGTATATAGGCTCCAATACTAGTTAGCTAATAGGTAGGTGAGGTTGTTTTTATCAGTCAATGTCAAATATAATCATTTCACACTTATTCATAGAAATTGTCTTGGTTTTGCATGAAACATCTTTATGAATGGCTTTATGTCTTTCTGATGAGCTCCAGAATAAGGGCGAAAAACGTTTCAAAGGCTAAGCATTTCCAGGAAACAGAATGATAGATTTCATGAAAATGTAATCCATTGGAATGAAAAATTTTTTAAGACAAGGTAGATAAATAAATTCATTTTAGGTCTTTGTTCTCATTTTTAACTGAATCTTCATAATCGTAGGGGGTTATGTGGATACTAGTTTAATCTGCATGGCCGTAGGGGACTGTGTGGATGCTAGTGTTGGAATGAGAATTGTCAAATAAGAAATTAGACAAATTCATTTTAGGATTTTAATTTGCTAGCATAACCAGAATTCAGGTTATCGAAAGAATGCAAATATTTCATTAATATTTCTACACAAAGTTTTTCTTTTATAGATAGTTAATTTTTCTGCTGTTTGCAAAATCCTATAAAGAATGTTTCAATACAATTATAAGCAAACAAATAATAATTCATTTTTAAACATGCATAGAGTATATAGGCTCCAATACTAGTTAGCTAATAGATAGGTGAGGTTGTTTTTATCAGTCAATGTCAAATATAATCATTTCACACTTATTCATAGAAATTGTCTTGGTTTTGCATGACACATCTTTATGAATGGCTTTATGTCTTTCTGATGAGCTCCAGAATAAGGGCGAAAAACGTTTCAAAGGCTAAGCATTTCCAGGAAACAGAATGATAGATTTCATGAAAATGTAATCCATTGGAATGAAAATTTTTTTAAGACAAGGTAGATAAATAAATTCATTTTAGGTCTTTGTTCTCATTTTTAACTGAATCTTCATAATCGTAGGGGGTTATGTGGATACTAGTTTAATCTGCATGGCCGTAGGGGACTGTGTGGATGCTAGTGTTGGAATGAGAATTGTCAAATAAGAAATTAGACAAATTCATTTTAGGATTTTAATTTGCTAGCATAACCAGAATTCAGGTTATCGAAAGAATGCAAATATTTCATTAATATTTCTACACAAAGTTTTTCTTTTATAGATAGTTAATTTTTCTGCTGTTTGCAAAATCCTATAAAGAATGTTTCAATACAATTATAAGCAAACAAATAATAATTCATTTTTAAACATGCATAGTGTAACATTACTTCAAAACAACAAGATTATTTACTGATAAGGCTGTTCAATGCATATAACTTTTACATTCTCCACTTTAACACATATTATATACCTGAATTAACAGATTTTCTCACGCATTTACCTATCACTCAGGGGACATGCCGCCTCTTCGCCTTACATCTCCAGCCCTCTTCCCTCTTTCCGTTACTTAATGATCACATACTAAACTAATAGGCGTTGCTTATAAGGCACAATAATGCCGTAAAAATGAAATATGGCTATTGTAAACATCTTCGCTAATTTATTGTACGTTGCACATGACATGTGGTATTGGGGCTTAATATTAGATTCTGAACAATAGTTTCTAATAACTTTTGTCGATATCTGGGGGGCTGCCGTTGTCTCAATTTGTTACTAAAATTTAAGTTGGTTGCTTCGAAATGCACGTCTTACATAGGACTACAATTATGCCAAAGCTCAAACCTGTATCTCAAAAAATGACGAACATATCCGGGTATAAAAATAACTAATAATATTTCAGTGAAAAAAAAAAACAAGGAACGATTCTTGTGTAAGAAACTTCGAATTTGCAAGTTATACTCATAAAGTAATGCAAATGTTACATACTAAAAGGTTGGAGCAAAATTATACCTAGCCCCCTCCTCCCTGTTTGACCACTCCTGAATGATTTTTGTACATAATTGCCATATTGCGTTAAAAAACATAAAAAAACACTGCATTTCCATTTGTTATCTTAATAAAATTACGCTCTACTAGATTTATGTTTACAGGAACTTCTCTCTTCTTTTGCAAAATGCTATGACCTGGTAAAACTTGGGCTATGCAATTCAGGACACTCTGTATAAAAAAATCTGCAAAAATTTACGAGACTGTACATCCGTTTATTGCAGACTGATTTTTATGTCACCCTTCTTGAAAGTTGTCATTGGATGAAATTAGGAAGAGGATGGTTTGTTAAGCACGATCACGATCGGGGATTTAAAATTAATGTAGAATTAAAGCAGAGCATCATTGAAGGAGCTGTGACGGAATAATCAGATTTCAATTAAAACTTAATTGAAGTCTTCGTCTTACATTTATTTAGTATTTTAATTGCTGGCTGAATGCTAGATCGCTAAAGAGAAATGGAGTAACATTCATATTTTCTAGTTAATACAAATACGTATAACATTATAAAATGAAAATATGAATACTATATTATTTCTCAATTTAACTTAAATTTAATATTTTCATATTCAAGAAAAATTTAAATTTTATATGAAAATATGTAGTGATTCCTTAGGTAGCGGTTTTTTTTTATGCATTTTACTACTAATAAGGGGCATAGGCTACACAGGTATTTAAAAATTGGTAATTTATTGAAAAATGAAGCGAGATGTATAATATTTCTAAGAATTAATTTTTTTAGGGATAAAACGTAGACAGAATGCAGAAATTCGAAAACAAAATGTTTCTCCAGTGCCATATCGGAACTTAAGTTGTAAAAAAAACATAAATTGAATTCCTTGCAAATTATATTTCCATTTTGAAGGTTTCCTAAACCTCTAAAAGTGAAATCCACAAATTATGTATTTTTTTTGCCAAGTTTTGTAAATCATTTTGCACAATATGTATCCTTAATTTAAAGAACTTTTGATTCGGAAATAAATTAACTCAAGTTAACTTTCCACAATTTCTTAATTTGGAATCTCCAAGATGTACATTTTGTTCTACCAATACTGTAATTTATTTAACAAAATGTTTTTACTCCTGTTAAATTTTATGTACTGGCTCTTTGGTAGTGTCGGTGATCTGGAGTAAATCAAGTAATCACAAGATACGCTTAGAAACCTCTTGCATCAGTACGTATGGTCAGTCATTCACGAACTAGCTTTGAGTTTCTGAGCTCTCGTCAACGTGGAGACTCACCAAGGTCACCGATTCTGTGTTCACCTTACGACAGTAGCTTGAAAATACGGTCGACAGCTACAATGTACCTTTATTAGATGCAAATACTTTTGGCAGCCTTGACTATGATTATCTCTATGTGATAAAATTGTCTAAACTATTAAAATAATTATACCAAGCTGATTATAAATAGTGTGTCATTAAATTAAAAACCGCTGCCTAAGGAATCACTACTTCCACATCCAGATTCTTCATCCAAGTCGTTTTAAAGGAAACATCTTGACTATATTTGCACTCTAGTATGTGGAAATTATTGGTCATAGAATTTTAATAATATTTGGGGCAGATGTCATAGAAAAGTTTGAGGAGTTGGTTTCTACCATATACGTTAAAAATGAAGTTTTTAGTTCACCCTACTTATTTTCTACTATTCACCTCCCACCCCTTCAATGGAGGCATCTCAATCAGATGTCACTACAATACATACGTGTACTAATCTCAAGTGAATATCTCAATTTGATGTTATCAATCCCATTAATAATGAAGCGGAGGTGGTGGAGTTTGAAAAATATTAGAAAGAAATCTTAGGCCTTGGTTTCTAATATATACATCGAATCCCAAATTTCTGTACTCTTATCACCTTGGTTTACTTATTTTCCCCTAGTCAGTCCTATTAACCCTAACCCTTCTACGGAATCATCCCAAAATATAATCTAGTTCCAGATGTCGTTATAATACATACGTCTACCAAATTACAAGTGAATATCTCAATTTTATTTTATCAACCCCTTTAATAATGTAGTAAGGGTAGTGGAAGGGTTGAAACATATTGTTAAAAAATTTGAGGTCTTGGCTTCTAGGACATACACCGAATTTCAAGTTGCAATACTCTTACCAGCTTGCTTTACTTATTTTTCCCTATTTACCTCTACTTACCCCCACTCCTTCAACGCAATCATGTCAAAATATAATCTAGTTTCAGATATAATTATAATATATAAATGTACCAAATTTCAAGTGAAAATTTAAATTTAATTTTATCAACTCTTAATAAGGGAGTGGGGGTGGTGGGGAGAAATAGAAAATACTAATAAAAAAACCTGAGACCTTCGCTTCTAGTACATACACCGAATTTCAAGTTTCTGTAGTCTTACCAGTTTGCTTTACTTATTTTCCCCTATTTACCCCTATTTAACCTCCATCCTTTCAACGGAATCATCTCAAAATATAATCTAGTTCCAGATGTCGTTATGATACATATGCCTACTAAATTTCATGTGAATATCTCAATTTTATTTTATCAACCCCCTGCATAATGGAGTAGGGGTGGTGGGGGCTGAAATAAATTATCAAAAAATCTGGGGCCTTTGCCTCTTGTACATACACCGAATTTCAAGTTTCTGTAGTCATACCTGCTTGCTTTACTTATTTCCCCCTATTTACCCCTAAATAACCCCGAACCCTTCAAAGGAATCATCTCAAAGAATAATCTAGTTCCAGATGTCGTTATAATTCATACGTGTATCAAATTTCAAATGAATATCTCAATTTTATTTTATCAACCCTTGTAATAATGAAGTAGGGGTGGTGGGGGTTGAAAAATATTATAAATAATCTGAGACCTTGGCTTCTAGTATATACACCGAATTTAAAGTTTCTGTAGTCTTACCAGTTTGCTTTACTTATTTTCCCCTATTTACCCCTATTTAACCCCCAACCCTTCAACGGAATCATCTCAAATTATAATCTAGTTCCAGATGTCGTTATAATACATACGTGTACCAAATTTCAAATGAATATCTCAATTTTATTTAATCAACCCTTTTCATATTGGAGTAGGGGTGGTGGGGGTTGAAAAATATTATAAAAAAATCTGACGCTTTGGCTTCTAGTACATACACCGAATTTCAAGTTTCTGTGGTCTTACCAGTTTGCTTTACTTATTTTCCCCTATTTACCCCTATTTAACCCCCAACTCTTCAACGGAATCATCTCAAATTATAATCTAGTTCCAGATGTCGTTATAATACATACGTGTACCAAATTTCAAATGAATATCTCAATTTTATTTAATCAACCCTTTTCATATTGGAGTAGGGGTGGTGGGGGTTGAAAAATATTATAAAAAAATCTGACTCCTTGGCTTCTAGTACGTATACCGAATTTCAAGTTTCTGTACTCTTACCAACTTGTTTTACTTATATTCCCCTATTTACCCCAAATTAACCCCCAACCCTTCAACGGAATCATCTCAAAATATAATCTAATTTCAGACGTCGTTATAATACATACGTGTACGAAATTTCAAATGAAAATCTCAACTTTATTTTATCAACCCCATTAATGGGGTAGGGGTGGTGGGGGGTTGAAAGATGTTATAAAAAAATCTTAGGCCTTAACTTCTAGTACATACACCAAATTTCAAGTGTCTGTTCTCTTACAAGCTTGCTTTACTTATTTTTCCCTATTTTCTCCTATTTAACCACCAACCCTTCACCGGATTTCCTCAAAAAACAATCCAGTTCCAGATCTCGTCATAATATATACGTGTACAAAATTTCAAGTCAATATCTCAAACCGTTCCGGAGAAAACGTGCGGACAAAAAAAAAGTTACAGACAGACAGACCGACAGACCGACAGACAGACCGACAGACAGACAGAAATTTTTTTTTCGCTCAAATTTAAAATCTCGACGTTTCATGACATTCTAAACCTATTTCACGAATAAAAATTTTTGAAAATTTTTTTGCGATTACTATACTTCCAATCCACTACGTGGATGTGGAAGTAAAATAGTTTCTGGAGACGAAATTGACATACTGTTTCTTTTTTCCTCTAATTAATGGCTTTAGGGAGATTGGCCCATAGTCAGGCACCACTTATTACTTATGTTATTCTACCTAATTCCAACGTACTGACAACATATACATCATTTTGTAACACAAGAAGATAAGAACAGGAACACACGCTTCCCATTCAGTGGTCGATAGGAGCATTTTCTCAATTATACACCCATGTAATGATTACGGGTAATTTAGGTCATAAAACAATAGGAGAGTCATATAGACCACAAAGTTAAACCTCTTCTAAATATTTACTCTTGTAATATTTATGAGTAAAATTCTGCAATCAAAAGGTGGAATAAATTAAATTCTACTTTATGTTTGACCAAGTTACTATATAATTCATTAGTTTCTTGAGCGTATTCTCGACAATGACAAAATGTGATTTAGGTCCCCTATTTCATTACAGTGCTCACAAATATTTGATGCCGATATGCCTATCTTATGCAGGTGATATGTGTAACAGCCATGACTAAATTTATGCTTTATGCGCCTTCTTGAAAAAATAACCTTATTATACCAATGTTCTGTTGGGATTCTTCGCTGGATAAGTACATTTCTTGCTGTATTAGTGAAGCAATATTCATGCCATGGGTGAGACCACACCGTGTTTTGGTAGAGTTTTACATTTACCAATGCCATCTTCTAAACATTATACGTTATATAAAGATATTCCTGAAGACGTACTTTCTTTGGTCAGTTTGTCTACGTTTTATCACTCTCAAAGCCGATATGACAGTAATAGTAGTAGATTCAATAAAATTTATCCCTCTCAGTCCAGTTAATATGGATTTAATTTTGATAATGTATGGATTACAGAAAGAAAAATTTATATCAATGATACCATTTTTAACGTATGTTAGAAGGGACAGCGAATCAGAAAAAATTACAGCTTCTTGACAATCGTGGTATCGAAACCTAAATAACCCTGTACTATCTATATATTGTTATGATACCCTGTTTTTGGTATGCGTCAAATGTTTTGTTATATTGAATTGAGTTGAGTTGCCCGGCGCCAAATACGATTTTCGTATCAATATTTGTGATTGCTCTAGCTCAGTAAACTTTTCCAAGAAACATGAAACACTCTCAAATCAAGAGCAAGCTCACTACTATTATATTGTCCTAAAGCAAAATGCCTAGTCAAGAAAGAAAGGCCGTTTAAAACAATACAAATTTTAATATTTTTATTAAAATTGTTATTGTTGCGAATTGAGAAATATTACAGAAATAAATACAAAAGTTTGATTTGACTACGTGAAATTATTTAATTTGGCCTTTAATTTGTTTATTCGAATTGCAATTCTTTATACTTTGATTTTATTTGAATAGCTATACCTATCTTTATTTTACTTTATATGGTACCATAAACTATTTAAAATTTGCTTACTTTACCCTAGAGTACTCCACCAATGATAACCCACGAATTGTATCGATCGCAAACCGGATACTGCCTTCCAAACATGCGCGTGGATTCTGTTCTAGAATATTCGAATATGGCGGCTTCCGTTCCCAGACTGGCTTCCAAATGATGCTTCTGGATGTTTCACTTTAATTAATCGGAAGCACTACCGCACTTTTTGATAATATCAAAGGTAAGGATTCGTACCTTGATAAATTGTATTGAGAAACTGCTCAATGATGAAACTTTTTCTAAAATCTTACTACAAAGTCAGGTTATGATTTTCCAACATACGAAAACTTACGTAATTCAATTTGTGGATCTTCTATCTAACTGCTGCTACTTAATTTAGGTCTAAGTACATTTTAACTTCTCTTGACTTCACAATTTCACCGACTTTACTTAATTTTTAGTAAATATTTTTACCAATTTTATCAAATTTTTAGGAGCTCTGCACATAGCGTCCTTTTTCTTAAACTCACGCTTAACTCTCCCCATTTTCATTGGTTCAATTTTGACTTATCACCAAAGCATGGCAATTTTATTTTGGATTTTGAAATACTTTAATATTTTGATTAATTTTCTTGAAAGTTATACTAAATGAATCCTGACATGTTTCTGAATATTTCTATACCCCATATGTGCTCATTGATACGTTATTTATAAATCATATAAGATTTCGTGGTAGTTACATTCTACGCCTTTAAACCACTATTATTAACTATATCCCAAATTGCTTTTATTCTAAGCATCTAACAATCTTATCTAACCTAAATAAAAACCATTTAACACTTTAACAATATTAATAATATACAACTCTTTCAGGTAGTGCCTGTCTTCATGTACCAGCAAAGTACCTGCACATGATTTGATTATCAGCTGTAAATATAGCTTCTCAAACACTGAAACTTATCAAATATCAGAGCTACTTTACTGTAAAACATACAAGGTATGTATTCATAACATTTATATTAATTTGCCTTTTCGATAGGTACATTTTTTTATATACTAGGTATTTGCGAATTACACACGATACAATATTTATAACTCAATGGCTTTAGGTCTCTCATTATTTAGTTTATTTTATAACTTCACTATTTATTGGTTTTAACATTGTTTATTTATTATAGTCACTTTGAATTATTTATATTTGTACTTTAACCCCCATTCTTTCAATTTTAGGTTGTGTAAAAGTCTTAGGAAACTTGATGTACTTTCAAATGGTTCTACCTGTGATTCACTTAATAAAGTTTTAATTACAATTTATAGTTCATACAGTGTATTTAATATTCTTTTCCACAAGGTTGGATATCTCTAATATTTATTTGTTGCTATATAACGTGTCCTAATAATTTTACAAAAATAAACGTCCTAAGCAGTACCTAGTTTGTTTGAACTTTTCTTTCTTTATAGTTTATTACTAAATTGATAGTTGACTTGTTACTCTTGATATTTAGAAAACACTCTCATGCAATCTAAATAGTTTCTGTAACATATCACAAATATTTATTTCAGATAATTTTGTTTAAAACAACGTATAGGTAATAATTTTTATAACAACGTATTTAAACTTCTATAATTTAATTTAGACTTTAATATTTCAACATTATTTTGCAGTTTTGACAAATATAATACGTATATATAGTATAGCTCATCTATAAAAGAAAAGTTAACCAATTTGAAGTATATTTTGTAAAACGCAACTAGAAAATTCTGTTGATATGCCAATCTCCTTCTCAAAGGAAATCTATTATTTAATGCCATGTAAAATTCTCAGCCCGTATATTATTTCCTTATAGAGGTAATTCCTCCATCTATGTACATTATAGACGAAAATGCATTTATATTACGGGCAAAGTTACGATTGGGGGCCGTCCAGGACTTTAAAAGTAGTTGAATTGCAGCATAGAATGCAGCGGTGCCGTAAAAGCCCGCACTCATGCAACCATCCAAATTGGCAACACATAGTTGACGAAATGAGCCTTTACAATTCCCTTTTGGGTTGTTTTGTGGCGTTTGATATTGAATGGCTGTTGGTTAAATTAAAAGGCGATTGAGTCAGCGATAAATTGATTTTTAGCGCATTCTGCGGTTTAAAATATGGGCCGGAGCGTTAACGAGAATGGCGATTAGTTTAATAGTTTGATTAGTGCTAAGTCCATTAGGGAAAAGAACATTGATGAATTTCTGAGAATAAGATAAGTTACTGAACGGAAGGAGATGAATTAATTGAAATATTTTCTTTGAAATAGTTTTCATCAATAGAGTTGAACATTATCGACGCGCATTTCGCCAATTACATTAGCATAATCGGGATATGATTAAACAGGTTTTAATAATCTTCCGAAGATGCCAACGTTGTTAGCGAAATGGACGTCAAGTCTTAGTATTCGGCCGCTGTATTGAATTATTTTGGCATTTGCAGAAACTATTTTACAGACAGCAAAAGGCTCCAGCTCCCTCCGGGAGTTCAGACCTTATTTTAAATCACGAACCAGGCTTGACTTTTGCTAATAGATTGTTTTGTTTCCGATTGATTCATTTGATGTT